>JAQPZY010001342.1:215000-960000 GCA_029931535.1 Margaritifera margaritifera | reverse complement strand
AGAGCAGAGACGCTTACTTAGTAGTGATTGTGCCGAGTGAGGAATGTATGTACCTGAATTGGGAGGATGGAGGACCTCAGCTCTTCTAGCTTCCCCGGTTAACCTACCACTGTAATGATGTTGATTTATGGAGACAAAAAACCAAAACCTAACTTTAGGGAAATATATCGCGAAATTTCAACTACATTACTAAGTAGTCAGCTAACGTTTCGACTTGAATCTCAACTGTATGCTTAGATTTTGGCTCAAAAGTTAATTTGCAAGATTCGAGCGTGTGACCTGATAAACAAATTATCACCCATTACTAAATAAAATATTTTTCCATTAAAAAAATGTTCCATTTTCGTTCAAAGTTGAACTGGAAATGTCTGGAAAATCCTTCACGTCTTCGCTTGAATGCTGTTTGCCTCAGAAATGTCAAATCTGAGAATGTTCCTCCATGAGAATTCTATACTAAATAGCAACACGTTTCTGGCTGGTATGAAAGTCAGTTTTCAGTGCGACGGCATACACGTTGATTTCTGTAATATTTTTTTTCTTTTTTCTCATAAATATTCAATAAGATCCATTCTTGGATGGTCGGTTTGAATCTATTTTATGCTGGGACAGTGAAAGTAATACAATTTTACAGGAAATGGTGTGATGTCAATATTAGACAACAATTACACTCACTTTGATGACATAAATGGCCTTAGACCCAGCCAGTTATTTAAAACACATCGGCAGGGTGTGTTACATCGCAATCCGCATTATCAACCTGTGGTGCAAGAAATTCAACCATTCACGAAATACAATAAAACATATTTTTAAAAATTACTATCCAGATTGTAGATTATCGCCCTTTCGTTTTCGGAGTAGATTGGTGATAAGTTGTTTTCTAAATACGCACTTTAGGCGCAAGAAAACCGAAGTATGAAAAGAACTACCTGGAGTGTAAGAACTTCTTCAATGAGGAAAGGTAAAATATAACACATGTTTAAAATAAATTTATTTTGAGACATTTCTATGTATTCCTTTTATCTCGCTGTAGAGCGGCAGTCCCTGGCTTTCCAGATATGCATGTTAGGCTGATGAAAATAATGTAACAGTAAAAACGTACCAGTTGTGGATTGGTGACTAGTTTCCCTTGGAGGTAAAGTACTAAAATAGAAAATTGATGTCCTGAACTATGCTTCAAGTTCGAATACATCATGACTTTGTATGGGCTATCGTGTATGTTTAGTTTTTAGAGATATATTAGATTTCCTAAAGTGTCGTAGAATATAGCAAGATAATTTATAACTATAGATATAGCATTGCCTCAAAATGGCCTGCTTGCAAGTCATGTAATAGATACATAGATACGCAGAACGACAGGATGAGCATAAGGGGTGGGGGGTTGCGGTTGGTTTGAGCAATGAACTGCTATACTCAGTGTTGAATACACTAGAATAAAGCAAGACGGAGTTTGCCCTTTCTCTGTATAGTATAGTATTTTACTATTGGGCTACTACGGTCCTAATCGTGCACAGAGCGACATGAGTATAATGGATGTGCGGAAAAGTATGACGCCTGCCAGCAAAAAACTAATGATGCTTGCAAGCAAAAAAATATGGCATAGTTGTTCAAGGGCTT
This sequence comes from Margaritifera margaritifera, assembly GCA_029931535.1. NCBI lineage: Eukaryota > Metazoa > Mollusca > Bivalvia > Unionida > Margaritiferidae > Margaritifera > Margaritifera margaritifera. Next base: position 958,386 of record JAQPZY010001342.1, on the reverse strand, counting down.
TCTTCCATCTAAGGTCCAAAATATGATATAAACGGCCAGCTTAAGAGTCCTTCTTTTTTTTTGATAGGTACCGTTCTAACCAGCATGCGTTTCTCTCCAGATTACCTCTTTTTGTCAGCTACTTTAGCCGCCATGCGAGTGTCTGCCGTGTTAAGTATAGCCTTTCCGCTCCGCTCATTTATTCTGGCGGACATCCTATTTTTCCGTACCTCAATTGTGTGCGTGATGCTCGGTCTCGGAGCACGACAGTAAAAGCTAAATAGTAACAAGACAGGTTCACAATAAGGATAACATGGACACGGCTAATAAAAGATCCGAAATTCTCGGGGGGGGGGGGGGGAATGGTTTAAACAGGTTTTACTGCATTTATTTATTTATATGAGAGTATTTTTTAACACACCGATTAATCGGTGGTGAAAGAGACTACTTAATATACTTTATTAGTTTATTCATCGTATCGCACGAGTTTTAAGAAATATTATGGCAAATAAATGGTAAAATTCTAAAAGCTTGGAATCGATACTTTAGTTGTCTAAACTAATCTAAAAGTTTTCATAATCCACGGAGAATTGCCCCTAATTATTACGCAGGAGTGCTTCTTCAAGAGCATTTACATATTGATACTCTTCATTAGTTGCTGCAATTGTCCTCCCCCTTAGACTCGCTCATGACTTTTAGGGCTAATGAAAATTGATTCCACCGGGTGAACGCGATAGAGCCATCAAAATTATCGCAAGATGTTTCATATCATTCCAGCAATACACGGAATCCAATTAATTAATGTTTAAGTCTGTTAGTGGTGATTTACCTGTTAATTATGTACAATAAACTGACACGGGCAAATCCCCAAAGGAAGCAACAGAGTGATTGCAATGCTATACTTTCCATCACGTCATGACAGATGGATGCTCATTCGGGCAATTAGTCCGCCGGCGATTTTCACCTTCGCTCCCACCGCGATGGAAAAGAGATCCCAGTTTATTCTAAATACGTCCAAATAGCGAAAAGTAATTGGGAATTGAATGACTAAAAACGGTGCAAAAAGATATTCAATGCAGACCAATATCCTTAATGAACACTATAAAAGTCACCATATAACGCAAGATCGATTCTACATGTTAATGGTTAATTTCAATATTATTGGCAGACGAAATATATGGCTATATATAACCCCTTGAGGATTGACACTTCTCTTTTTCCATATTGATACAACTTAAATAAAGTATTACATCCAATTTTCTGTAATTTCCCCCGTCGCCTTTTGCGAGGATCTGCTACCGGTTCAAAGAAAATTAATCGTGGCAATTCTTGTGATGGAGGTATTTAAGAGACCGTCGTTCTGTCCCGCAGACTCACTTACAGTAACTAATTAAGTTGTTTTAATTTAACAATTGCTTTTTGATTAACAATTTATGTTCCCAATTGGATTGAAGTCGTAAACCGGGGTGGCATTAGAAATCAATCATTCAACTTGTCTTAAGCTTGTATCTGGTTATCTGTAGCACGAAAAGCCCTTGTCCAATACTACTGTTGATGGCTGCCGAAGTGTGATAAGGCGGTAATTGTAGTTTTAACTGCACAGAGTGATTGTAATTATGCCCCAATTTTCGCTTAAACGTCAGGCAATGGTGAAAAGTATTCCTTGGAGAAATATAACAGAAACTTTCTCACCATGGAAAAATCCCGTTAGTTGGGAACTGTGAATATTACGCACGTTTGACACGCAAAATGTGATGTACCAAGCTTCATGTTTTGCTAAGGAAATAGGGCATGAATCATTTAATACAAGACTTGTTACCTTACATATATATTACCTGTTCGTTAATTAACTTTCATATTCTTCTAATGAAACGCTCGCATCTCCATCTAAAGAAAGCAAAAACAATTCTGAAAAACACAATCCCATTAAATTCTATTCCTTTCTATTCCATGACAAAATTTAGTTGCTAATCATACATTTAACGATATATTTCACAAACATCATGTCGACCTTTATAATTCAACAAATTCTGATCATCTTGTTCTTAGGTATTATTGAGTCCCGCCATAACATTTGAACTAGATTTCAGATTTCAAACAGATTGTTACTGTCACTTCATTTATAAAGTTTGGACAATGCGATAATGTTCGTCAATGCGTACATGTTGTCGCGCAATCACACCGTCTTCATCGTTCACGACAGAGATCCGTAGATATGATTAAAAAGAATCTGACCCGCGTCTCTAAAATTTGGCCACTCATACGGAAGAAGGCCCAGGAAGTAGGATGGAAGGCAGGAGAATTTTGAGATTCATAAAAAAACAAAAACTAAAAAAACAACAAAAAACAAGCGCGGGGACATATTGATATGGTGAAAGTAGTAGTTGTAGCAGAAGTAGTAGTAGCTGTAGTAGAGTGGTAGTAGTAGTATAATAGTAGAAGCATCGTCGCAAGTCGGGGGCTGAAGTCTACTGCGCTCCTTTTTTCATCCGTGACTGCCTACGATGAGATTTCCTCCTCCTTTCTAAAAAGCATGCATAAACCTGCTTAACCAATCGTTGATAAAATGTCATGCTGTTTTAATGAACCAATCAAAGTTTCTCTTCCAAACACAGTCACATGTCGATCGATATAAAGGCACTTTCATTCATGTGTAAGAGCTTTTTTCAATGTGTTGCTGCTGATGTATTTTTGTTTATGCGTTTTCATGAGAAATGAGGACATTTTATCGCATTAAGCCACGGGTGAAAAAGAAGCATAGCGGCTTTTCGCCCATGGCTTGCGACGATGTAGTAGTAGGTGCAGTAGAACAGTAGTAGTAGTAGTAGGAGTAGTACCAGGTGCACTAGAGCGGTAACAGAGTGATATTATTAGTATTAGGTGTAGCAGTAATGTCGGTTGTAACAGCGTTGTCGTCAGCATGATCATCACTAGTATCGCCTTCATCACTATCATATACAACGGCAACTCATACCTGTTGATTATAGGGATTTCGTCTTCTTGCTTTCATTATTTGCTCTGATTAAATCCCTTCCTTTCGGCTTGTTCTTAAGGGCAAAAAGAAAAACGTTCGAAGACCCTCTGCTTTATTAGAGACTAGTGGTATATTCGAACCTAATGCATAAAGTTCGATACAAGACCATAAACCGAAGTATCATATAAGCTTTAAAGACATAAACAAAAGTGCAAGACAATCTCAGCAAAGCAATCTCAACAATGAATAAACATGTGAGAATAAAAGCATCGGGAAAGCGTCGCACGTTCCAAGCACGAACTCATCGGGAAGCCTCGTCCGTTCCAAGCACGAACTCATCGGGAAGCCTCGCACGTTCTAAGCACGAACTCATCGGGAAGCATCACACGTTCCAAGCAAGAACTCATCGGGAAGCCTCGCGCGTATCAAGCACGAACCCACATTTCTTATTTTATTGAGAGCTGTGTCTTCGCTTTTATTATTATGATTTTTTTCTTCTTCTACTGCTCTTTTGTCTATTTGTGTGTCTGTCTCCTAATTATTTAAGTTTATACGTCTTCTATTACCACATAATCGCATAACAGCTTAAGGCTAGGAAACACGTTTATAAAAACTTGTAAGTTTTTCTTCATTATAGAATACAATAATTTGTTTACAATATTTCTGCAGCTGACATCTGCTGTTTCTTTGTTTGGACCCTGGTAATTCTATATTTTAGTCATCTTCCCCCTTCACGCGATTCATTCCGGAGAAAACGCTCTCAAGGGAGATAATTACAATACCGGAAATAATAAAACGACAAGTTATTGAAAAAGTGTCTCAAATCCTCTGAAAAAGGATCTCAAATCCTCCATGCGTAACGAATATTTCTCATGATATTCCAATTTGTAATTGCCCGGAAACGTAGCCTTGTGGATTTATTGACATCTTATTTGCTACAGATAGTAAAACACATCATCACTTAAAGTGCTTGAATCTGGACCAATTTTCCTTGCACGATGGTTAATTCGAGAAAGCGGAAATTTTCCGTATATTTAATCGACATAGGGTTATGCCTATGACCCATGGCCGTCTTCCAGTTAGGCGAATGACGCCGGTAAAAGCAGGAAGGAGGAAAAATGTCTTGAAACCATCGCAGCAACAACACGGGTCATATGTCAGTGATATAAACAAACATCAGAATCTGACGTTCTATACATGCTTGAGTAATCTATAAAATTAACTACGTCAGTTGAAATCAGTTTCTATCAGCGCCATGACATTTACATTGCCTAACTTGTTAATTGTGCTGAAGATTTGTGGGGTTATAAAACATTAGAATAAATGTAATCGTCAAATCTTTGGAAAAGCAATTATTTTTACATTGATGTTTCATATAATACGCTACCAGCATAACAAAATTCTAATTGTTGTTTACGAAAGATTGTGTCAAGCTAAGGATAAGCATAAATTTAGGCTCAATTGTACTTATAACACATTTAAATAAAAACTGAGAAATTTGACTGATCATTTCTAAGATGTTTTGAAAGTAAAATGTACGAATTTACCTAACTTTTTTCATGTTGAAATTCAGTAAATACTTGTTGCACAGATAGTTCCTTCAGGCAACATATAACAGACAAAGATACGCGTTACATTCAGATCAGGCACCCAGCTAAAATATTTTTGTTTTGTTTCCTTTTTCCTTTGCTTTCTTTGTTTTATTCTTTTTCAATCGTCACTAAATGCATGGATGACATATATATATATATATATATATATATATATATATATATATATATATATATATATATATATATATATATATATATATATATATTGTGCCCGAGAACTTTGACATTTTTGCACCGTAGCAGCGTATATGTTCTAGATCCTGTGTATTACAAAGGTTATTGTTTGTCATAAATAAATCCAGAAGATAAGTATTTCCTTTTCTTATACCTATGTTGTTACAATATGAGAAACATGGCCTAAAATGATACTGAACCATGTTATTATTATGTAATGAAAAGGTTGGCGATTATGAGCCCTCTAAGTTTCAGTGGTTTCTATTATAATTATGATTATTATTATAATAATAATAATTATTATTATTATTGGGTGATAATGAATATGATCAATATCGAGGCCAAAATCACATTTCTAAGGCAAAAATATTAAATAAAATGGATGACATAGGTTCACTGAAAAACAATAGTATTTTACACCTAACGATATCACCATTAATTAAACAGTGCATTATTCATATGATGGATTAATTATTAATTTACATTCATATGTAGATATCTTTTTAAGCTACAATATATAAAATTTTCAAGAAAAGTAATATTTGCTTCTGACATGGTTTGATTTCATTCCTTGACATATTTGAAAACTTTAAAAGGTTCACAACATCAGAATTCCAACTTTTACTCATAATAACCTCGTAAAGACATCTATTAGTTATTTGAAGACGTAAAAGCGTCATTGTTTGCTGACACGGAATGTGTGATCTCGTAATGGTCACTTCTCTGATTTAAAACGGGAACATTATATTCCGCAACATTTGAAACAGTTATGCTTCATAGTTGTTTGATCGTCACGACCAGCTATAACTATATTTCACATATTTTGCAAAAAATAGCAACTTTGTTTTAAAAAATTGTGTTCTTTTCTGATTGCATTCCATCAGATATATCATCATAAACTCAGCATATAACAATAGTGACATTAATTACATTAATCAATTATTTCATTCTTTAAGTTGTTGCAAGTTAAATGTTTCCAAGTCGCTTGTTATCTTACTTTTGCCCATTTCCAGGATAATATAATTTTTTATGAAAATACCACTTTTCTTTTACTTACAAAGTGGAAGGTCATGTTCCCATTATCTTCTTTGATCGCATGTGACAACCTGAAGTAGACAGCTTAATCTAAGATTCATGAATATTCATGACCTATTTTATTTGCCATAACGCTGCAATTTTGTTCTCATTTTCAGTTCAAAGCCAGACTCCCGGCGAGAAATGAATAATCGCAGTTGTCAATTTCATTTTTCACGCTTATGAAATTTGTTGGGAAAATTCTCACCGTGTACAAACAAGCCATACATATCTAATGTACCCAATTCAAAACGTTCATTATAAAAAGAAATTTCCTACAAAAAAGACCATTTCCAGCCTTTTACTGAAACAGTAAAGATTTAATAAGCAAGTGTTAGACTTAATTGGCTAATGGTAGGAATTTCCGATCTCCGATCAGAATATTCAATATCAGATGAAATTTGCCTTACCGCAGAATCTGCCGTTTCGAATTATGGGGGCCTACGAAAGGGTTATGGATATTTCATCTTCAGAAGGAGAGGCGTAGTTGAGTTACAGTCTGGAGTAGACGATGCGACTGTGAATAATTCATAAAAATCTAACAAATATAACGTAAAAAAAATGTCGACCGTCATTACATTTTTACGTTTGGGATTTATTAATGCTATAAGCGGCTTTCAATCCAATTACTGTTGATACACTGTTTGTATAGATGATGTTGCATTGTTGTTATTTATATAGATGATGTTGCAATGTTGTTATTTATATAGACGATGTTGCATTGTTGTTATTTTTATGGACGATGTTGCATTGTTGTTATTTATATGGACGATGTTGCATTGTTGTTATTTACATAGATAATGTTGCATTGTTGTTATTTATATGAACGATGTTGCGTTGTTGTTATTTATGTGGACGATGTTGCATTGTTGTTATTATGGACGATGTAGCATTGTTGGTATTTATATGGACGATGTTGCATTGTTGTTGTTTATATGGAAGGTTTTTCTTGCTCATTTATGCTTATTACATTTACAACAGTATATTACATTGACGGATTTGATGTGCGATACCGTCAGATCATGAACACTGTAGTTGAAAAAGTTGAAGTTTGAAAGCGTTGCAGTCTCTGTTCTTTTATTTTCCAGAGAGCCATTATCCTAAAATTGTAAACTAAAAAATGAAGTATAATGTCCGACATAAGAAATTCTTAACAAGTTCTATGCACCTATTTCTCTTAATGAGCCATTTCTAAACATTTAGACCAGTTTGGGATCGTCTTTACACCTGCCGAAGTTTCCATATAAAAGCATTTGATAGACCAAAATACATGTGTTTCAGATTAAGTATCCAATAGAGAAACAGATCAGCTTTACAAGAATTATTGCATACTGTCAAGGTCATTGGGGAGTGACATGTTTGTAAATCTACGTCGCATGATGATAATGCTTAATGTAGATGCACACACCATTTATGATTCTAATTTATAGTACAAATGTTCTCGTTATAATTACTATGTCATTATTACAACATGCAACACATCATAATGAATCAAAAATAGTAAGTAAGAGATAGCCGTTAGCTACTCTGAGCATTATTAAATCAGTGGTTAATCTGAGTCTGAAATATTAATCTCAAACAACGGCGTTTTTTTTCTATATATCTATCTGTCTGTCTGTTATATGTCTGTCGGATAGGTCTATGGGATACATTTACTTATTTCACCTGTTACTTACCTGCTGAAAGTATCTCCACAAATCCAGCGTATTCTCTCTCTCTCTCTCTCTCTCTCTCTCTCTCTCTCTCTCTCTCTCTCTCTCTCTCTCTCTCTCTCTCTCTACCCCTCCCCCCTCTCGCCTACTTATACATAATAAAATTTTCTTCTTCTTCTACACGATTCGCCTGCTACTATCATTATGTTTTACTGTGCTAAAAAGAAACAGTTGTATAAAGGAACATATTTTAATTTGGCGATATCCCACGAGCAGTATCAGGTCATTTAGATAGTGCTTTAAAAGTGATTCCGCAACACTCGGACATCAAGCCGTATTAAATAGTTAAACCTTGGTTCGTTGGGAGATAGGACTCCTTGCAAGAAACTGTAGTATAACCCCAAGAAACGTGTGGTCTTTTATTGTGATTAGTGAAAGATTATTATCTGCACAGGACTTAGCTTTTATTTGGGTACATTAAAACCCTCCAGTAAAAGCGACCGCTATTTAGGGATGCTGAATTCATGTACAGAGACTTTAGGTCTATTCATGCACAATTTACACCATTTCTTTGATCGGTCCTGGTACAATTCTAGGGTCCACAGTCCCCGTTACTGGCCACCCCTGTGATATCTGCAAGACACCTAGCTGGTAACAGTACACAAATCTGCATCGTGTTTGTTCTGCGTCGGCGTAAAAAATGAGTTTGATATGGCGTACGAATACGTGGAGGTCGTCAGGCCGAGACCTATTTACGTACCATATTAATCGAATAATTTCACCCGAAATAGAACATAATACGAATGTGGTTTTGTAATTATTACATACCCCCACTTTTACTCTTTCCAGATATTGTATAAGATCTGCTGTGTACATCTTAACAATATCGACGCGCGGACGTCAGTGAAAACACTTAAATAGTTGTAGTCTTGGTGTGCAATATAAAAATACGGATTGAACATTCATATCGAACGTCAAATCAAATCCTTCATGAAATATATCGGTTTAGTTTATTTTGCAAATCAGTGGCAGAGTAAGTTTTTCATTAAAAAATCGAAATTTTCGTTAAGAAAACAAATTCTTCTCTAAAGAAATTAATTCCCTTGCAAAGAAACGAGTCTCAAGTTAAGAGAGACTTGTCTTTGCTGATACTGAAACGAGTCTCAAGTTAAGAGAGACGTTGTCTTTGCTGATACTGAAACGAGTCTCAAGTTAGAGGAGACGTTGTCTTTGCTGATACTGAAACGAGTCTCAAGTTAAGAGAGACGTTGTCTTCGCTGATACTGAAGTTAGCTTCCCTCTTAAGAAAGATAAATCTTCCAGCAAAGATATGTTTCTCTTCTCGTCGTGACGAAAGTGACTTGTGTCCACGAAAACAATATTTTGTAACGGAAAGGTTCTTTCATAGAGGAAAAAGTTAAAGTCTGCGCATATAAACTGATTTCATCACTTAAAATCGTCGCAAAGAAAGCAAATTTTATTTAAAAAGATTTCATAAAAATAAACCGTTTGTTCTCTCCGAAAATGAACATCCGGTGTGGGTATTTTTTCAATTTTATTGCTTTTGGAATGTTTACATACAGTTTTAATAATACATACAGGAAAACTATTGGCAGTTGTTCTCGTGCAGATTTACAAAATAATCAGTTTATATTTTGTTACTGGCTTTCTTTGCGATAAATTGGATCTATTTCATAACGAAATCATTTTTTTGTGCAAAAAAACGTCTTTTCTTTCGTCAAAGATTTCATGGCAAAGCATCACTATATTTAAGATAAAAACGGTAAGCGACACATCCCTAATCCTTATACTGTTATGCGACGGTACCCCCCCCCCTCATCCCCATAGAAGACCAAGTATTAAAAGCCGAGAATCCAAATTAGGAATGTTTGAAAGACGAAATCACTATTAAGGAATATTGGTCAGCACTTTTATATTTTTTCCCAATATATTTTGTTTTGTATAAATTTTATAGAATTGTAACATCTTTACCTTTTATGGTATAATACTACATGTTTCTTTTTATTTAGAAAGCCTTATTGTCCTTTTTCTGTGCAATTTTTCTTTATCGTTATATGCTTATAACTTAACTTTTAATCGGCACCATATAACCAGCATTGTGCTTACTTGCCCTTCAACCCTATACATACATACATACATACATACATACATACATACATACATACATACATACATACATACATACATACATACATACATACATACATACATACATACATACATACATACATGCATGCATGCATGCATGCATGCATGCATACATACATACATACATACATACATACATACATACATACATACATACATACATACATACATACATATATGCATGCATGCATGCATACATACATACATACATACATACATACATACATACATACATACATACATACATACATACATGCATGCATGCATGCATGCATGCATACATACATACATACATACATACATACATACATACATACATACATGCATGCATGCATGCATACATAGATACATGCATGCATGCATACATACATACATACATACATACATACATACATACATACATACATACATACATACATACATACATATGTATACATACATACATATGTATACATACATACATACATACATACATACATACATACATACATACATACATACATACATACATACATACATACATACATACATACATACATACATACATACATACATACATACATACATGCAGTCACAATAAAACTAAACGTTATAGGAACTGACGAACTACATTAAAAACAATGCTCAAATTTACTTTCCGTTTCAATGACATTTTATATTTAGCACTGCGGACTTTTGAATGACTTATATTTAAAAAAATTCCAAAATGAAGAAAAAATTAAAAGGTCAAAAGATGCAAATATTATTTTTATGTAAATCTTGCCATCCTTACACTTTTAAGACATCCTTTTATATTCGAGATTTTACACATGATCCTGTTTGAGGCCCCTCTCTCTTTTGTTTGACAGGTGTTCTCAGGTGAAGAATCTTGTCATTTTACGCCTGTTTGAATATTGTGTTGGCTTTCTGCTCCCGAGGTGAGACGCAATGGTTGAAAATTATACTCTTATCAGGAGGCCGCCATGATTAGTTCCCGCCGTGGACTTCATTTGGGACTTCGCGGGGGCTCAGCAGGGGTCAACTAAGAATTGTTTGCAAACAACCCTTGACAAAACATAGGCATTCAGAATGTGCAGTCAGTTGTGAAATTTCTCACAGCTATATGTAAAAGCTTAAAAGCCTTGCTGAAATGTTATCATTGAATTGCACTTTTTCCTCAGGTAATGTCTATTTGACCACAGCACGATGTCATTCCACGCTCCTTTTACAGATAAATGTATGACGGTAACGGAGAGGGGCCTTAAAAGCATGTTAATTCTTTAATTTCTCATTTCAGATTCAATTATATGATTTTCATTGCTACTCTTTCAACGGCCCTTATTCATACTGCCTCTGAAGTCGTTAAATGTTGAATTCATTAATATTTAATTGTACGGTATACACCTGAACCATAATGTTTTGTGACGACGGCCTTTATAACGGTAATTTACAATACCAATCATGATTGGTATTTAATAGGATAGTATTACATCCGGGTAGTCCGAGGTGACTCAAGTAAAAATTATCTTTATCCTTTCATAAGCCATTCACTCATTCTGTTTAGGACTTCGCTGTGCAAACACAAAATGTAACTTAGGCCAATGCTAACATTCAGTTTTGAGCAGTGTTGCATAAAGGCGTTTTCTTCAAAAATTTTTTAACACCGTTGTACTGTTTTTAGAAGTGAATGAAGTAAATATAAGAAGAAGCAGAGAATTCCGGCTTATTATCAAACTAGGAAATGCTGTAATAAAATGTCTTTTCCAAAATCGCGATTAAAACAGATTAAGTAAACAATTAATTTTCCCCAGAGATGTACCGTTCTGGGTCCTTGCTATGGACAGAATTTGCACAGAAGGTAGAAAAATGGATAAGGGACGAATCTGAAATTAGAACATTGAAGATACTTTTTATGCCTGCCTGTGATACACCCACACACCCATATCTATACATATGTATATATACACACACACACACACACACACACACATATATATATATATATATATATATATATATATATATATATATATATATATATATATATATATATATATATATATATATATATATATATATATATATATAGTTACGACTCTAGGTCTTAATAATATGTAATAGAAAGAAAGTGAAACCAAAAATGTAAGTAATATTAACAATCAATTTATTTTCCTATAATAGAAAGTGAAATTCAGGAGATACTTACAAGATTGTGAATCAAATTCCAAATAATCCTAAATGTCCTTATCACAAGTCCTAAAATATAGAATGTTCCAAATGAGTTTCCATAGTCTTGTCCCGATATAACACAATGATACATTCTAGACTGTCTTTGAATTAATTCACAAAAGTTCAAAGTAATGAATTAATTCAAAAATTAATGATCACTTTAGTAATTCCAATGAATATATTAAGTAAATAATTCCTCTCGAAATATATCTGATTTCAACGGCACAAGGTAAAATCGGATCACAAATGGATTCCCATACACTGATCTAAACATGAATGAATTATTTGTTTACCAAATCCCTTTTTATACACATTTTCACGTGACCTATATCAACAGGATGTGAAGCAATAAAACGGAGAAAAAAAAAACCCGTCTAACTGTCAACAGGATTGGCCTTGAACTCAAATGCTTGTAAACATTCTGTTGACAAGAGCCCAGAATCTTAAGTGCAACTCACCTTCATGGACGTGATTTAAACACGCATTATATATTAAATATACATAACAATATATATATATATATATATATATATATATATATATATATATATATATATATATATATATATATATATATATATATATGTGTGTGTGTGTGTGTGTGTGTGTGCGTTTCATTCCCAATCGGTTGATCAAGCACTCAATCTATCTATCAGTTATCGATCCCTTTGAAGATGTTTCTCAATGCGAATCGATCGATATATCAGTTATTTAGTATCTTTTTTATGCCTGTCTGTCTGACTGGCTACCTACCTGGGTATCTGAATATTTAACCGTCTACTTATTTACCTACCCGCTATCTATCTACATAGTATCTACCTACCCACCTACGTACTGTCCATCCATCTATCTATCTATCTATATATATATATATATATATATATATATATATATATATATATATATATATATATATATATATCAACTCTAAAAATTAATGATTTTATATGTTATCTATCAGCTCTATACTTTAATGATTTTATATGTTTTACCTTTATGTTTTGATTTTATATACATTTTACAGAATGTTAACATTTTTACCTTTCATCTTTTATCTTGTAGTACTTCATGTTTACTTTTGTTTGGAAAGGTTTATCTTCATCAAGTTTTTGTGTGCAATTATTTATTATAACATTTTTTGAACTTTTCTTTTAAATTGCACCATATAGCCATTATTGTGCTGAAGTGCCACTAAACACTACAACATACATACATGTATGTTATCAATCTATCACACAAGTAAACAAAGAATAAATTGTCCATATAAATAACTATCTAGCAACGTGTATTCATCCAGGGCAACCAACATTAATTTGCCCTTCAATAGAATCTCAATCATCCGCTAACTAAAAAGAATCAATTAATAATTGTCCTCCACACATCCATTCATTCGTCCGTCCGTCATTTACTTTATCTATCAATCAGTCCGTCCGTTCATCTCTCAACTGAGAATCTTGCAATTTAACTGAATGTATCTTTTTTTTAAAAGAATTTTAATCGAACGACTGTTTATAATTCATTTACGGGAAATATTCAGATAAACTCAGCTCTGCACATGGAAGTGGCAAATACTGAATGAAAGGCCGGTTTGCCCGTGCATCCTTCAGTTCATATGAATTACGAGGCTGCCAAACTCCTTCTCAGGTCAGTAAAACTCCGACATTTCTATAAAATGTTGATGTTATCATGCAGTTGTACTTAAATTTGTTCCATATGTACATTCTAAATTATCCATTATGATTATATATATATATATATATATATATATATATATATATATATATATATATATATATATATATATATATATATATATATATGTCTTCTACCAGCCTCAAATGAGAGTGCCTTCGTGTCCTAAAGAAATGTATTTACGTACAATAACATAATCTATGTAATTATTTAATTTTTTATTTGCATTTTTCTAATATCCATCAAATGTCGTTGCAGAGTAACGTTCGGGCAAATGTTTGTCAAAAACCCACCATATTGTCAACATATTTTGCGTTATGTTTCTTTTCTTTTTTCTTTTTCTAAATGGTTGCATTTTCTGTTTGTTCGTTTCATTTTTACCATACTTTATGCATATCTTTACTGCAGAACACAGAAGTCGGCAAAGAATCCAAAGGTCAAGAGATCTAGGAAAGGGTCCAATTCTACATTTGTTATAAGTTACACAATTTCTAGAATTTTTGTATAGGTGTTGCGTTTTAGGGTATTATGCCTTCAATATTGGAAGAAACATGAGCTAGCATGTTGTCACTGTAAGGAACTATCATGTGTTTTAATTCCCAGATAGCTTATATTAAACTTATTTACAGCGAAAACATAATTCAGTTTTTATCTTTTATTTGTAAAAAATCTTTTTCTCCCTTCCAGTCAAAGCGAGACTTCTGAGGAAAGGTCTGTCTCAAGAAAATATGAAACTACCTTCATCATTCCTAGAGAGTGGGGAAAAGGGACTGAAGGTAAAAGGACATTACATATTAATTAACATGATTATTGATATCATGATTATGTTAAATGATTTCAAGTTTATCTCCCATTAATTACTACTTATTATGAAAACAATAATGTTAATTTAAGCAAGAACCTGATCATATTTGCAACGCAAATGTCGATACACTAATCTCCCAGACAGTCTGTTACCGATACACTTATAGTGTGAAACAAACAAAAACGGATAAAAAGTTGTTAAAAATAAATGCTGTTTTGATGATCATTATGTAACGGTGTTTGTGTCCCATACTTTGACTTTCGAGCAATCCGTGTCAAAGCTAGAAAGGTCTGTGATGCAATCCATGTCAAAGCTAGAAAAGTCAATGATGCAATCCATGTCAAAGCTAGCAAAGTCAGTGATGCAATCCATGTCAAAGCTAGAAAAGTCAATGATGCAATCCACGTCAACGCTAGAAAAGTCAGTAATGCAATCCATGTCAAATCTAGAAAAGTCAGTGAAGCATCAGGAAAAGTTCCACTCTTGGCTCACCAAGAAGAAAGGAAAAAGAGCCAGGAAGATAGATTAATAGGGCTAAAACCAAATCTGAATGACATATAACCTCTTCAAAGGAGGCATCGCAGGAAAGTAATAAACATCGCTTCTGTAAGTACTGTATTACCGTATTAGTCATGTAAACAAACACACTTAACTTTGAACGGCGCATACCTAGATTTTTGGCGCTGTTGGCAGATAGTAGGCTATGCAATTCACATGAAATCATTAGTAGAAAAATATAGCGTAGACCCCAACCTGTTAATCCATTATGTGATTTTTATTTATTTTTTTTATCTTGTCACCTCTCAAACGTTCTCTCCATTGTAGATAAGTGGCATCGAGGTCAATTAGCAAATATTTCGAGAAAATTAGCAAATGTTCTAAGCGTCTTCCATAAATATTGGGTCCTCAATGGTACCTTTTAAAAGTAATGATGTCATGATACCAGTATATCCTCTGTGGTACCTTTATTAAGTAACGATGTCATGATACCAGTATATCCTCTATGGTACCTTTATAAAGTAACGATGTCATCATACCAGTATATCCTCTATGGTACCTTTATAAAGTAACGATGTCATCATACCAGTATATCCTCTATGGTACCTTTATAAAGTAACGATGTCATCATACCAGTATATCCTCTATGGTACCTTTATAAAGTGACGATGTCATCATACCAGTATATCCTCTATGGTACCTTTATAAAGTGACGATGTCATCATACCAGTATATCCTCTATAGTACCTTTGTAAAGTAACGATGTCATCATACCAGTATATTCTCTATAGTACCTTTGTAAAGTAACGATGTCATCATACCAGTATATCCTCTATAGTACCTTTGTAAAGTAACGATGTCTTCATACCAGTATATCCTCTATAGTACCTTTATAAAGTAACGATGTCATCATACCAGTATATCCTCTATGGTACCTTTATAAAGTAACGATGTCATCATACCAGTATATCCTCTATGGTACCTTTATAAAGTACCGATGTCATCATACCAGTATATCCTCTATAGTACTTTTATAAAGTAACGATGTCATCATACCAGTATATCCTCTATGGTACCTTTGTAAAGTAACGATGTCATCATACCAGTATATCCTCTATGGTACCTTTGTAAAGTAACGATGTCATCATACCAGTATATCCTCTATGGTACCTTTATAAAGTAACGATGTCATCATACCAGTATATCCTCTATGGTACCTTTATAAAGTAACGATGTCATCATACCAGTATATCCTCTATGGTACCTTTATAAAGTAACGATGTCATCATACCAGTATATCCTCTATGGTACCTTTATAAAGTAACGATGTCATCATACCAGTATATCCTCTATGGTACCTTTGTAAAGTAACGATGTCATCATACCAGTATATCCTCTATGGTACCTTTATAAAGTAACGATGTCATCATACCAGTATATCCTCTATGGTACCTTTGTAAAGTAACGATGTCATCATACCAGTATATCCTCTATGGTACCTTTGTAAAGTAACGATGTCATCATACCAGTATATCCTCTATAGTTTAGTCTTTTTTCACTCTCACACAACAACTCCTAATTTAGTCCTACAACTATTTGTAATAGAGTACAAGCGCACGGTCCTTTTATTAATTTTCATACCAGTAGTTTGGTTTTCGCAGAATAAAATGAAGATGCATTAATCTCTCTCTCTCTCTCTTCGTTAAATATTCACACTGCAGTTACAAGCTTGACAGATCAGGGTACGTTAAGTGTTCTTTTACAATTCTGGTAAGTGTTTCCGAAAAGTTGTAATTTCGGTCACAATTTCAGAACAACTTAGCGTTTTTGTAATGACCGGTTTAAGGACAACAGTGCAAGCGGAATAACTCCTACAAGAAAAATCTCTGCTAAACCCAGATTGCCTTCTTTGTATTTCAGTTCTTTGTTTAGCTATGGAATCTTCAAAGGTGATCTAACAAACCTTTAACGTATCGTAAAGGAAAATGTCCAACTTTAAGAATTGTGCCATATGGTTGAATAATACAATAAAATGAAGTTGATGGTCAGACTGGCCGTATCTACAAATGTTACCTGATATAACTAACTCCATACCATCTATTGAAAAGCTCACTTTCTTCACAAAAATACATTTACACGTTGATTTAAAATGTAGCTTTTTTCATTATTTCTTTTTCGTGAAAGAAGTACAATTATTATAGAAAATGTAATTTTCAGGAAGAAAGTGACAATCGTCACGAATAGTTGTTGTGATGATGATGATGATGATGATGATGATGATGATGATGACTATTATTATTATTATTATTATTATTATTATTATTACAACTACTGTTGTTGTTGCTTTACATCTTGCTGTTTGTTGTTGTGAAGAAAGATGACTCACCAGAACCAACTTTCTTAATTAAAACTCGTTTAATTTTGTATTATTATTATTTTGCTCGGGGTACACATTACTTACGTAAAAAGGTGATACATTTTCTTTTCGTGACGGTTTTGACAGTATTAAACAGTTTCTGAATGGAATATGTGATTTTAGCACACAATAAAATTGCGAATAATTGCGAAAGTGTTCCATGGTGAAAAATGACATGACCGGATATGACACATTTTCAAATTTCAGGTGTGTGAAGAGCAATAATAATAATAATAATAATAATAATAATAATAATAATAATAATAATAATAATAATTATTATTATTATTATTATTATTATTATTAATAATCTGTATTCGTATTGTAGGCCAGAGGCCCAAAAATACATACAATTTAATATGTGGTACATCATTTCATGGTAGACATATGTACAATTACTATTTACATGCACTTTAGACTTTGCAATTCATGACTATTCATGCATGCTGGTATTCATAAATAGAGTCTTAGCATGGAATCGGTTCTTACAGCTATCTACTTTAATACATACCTAGTTACCTGTCAAGACAGGGTGTCATATTACTTTCTCTAATTTTCAATGCTTTACAAATAAACTTAGCTAAATTTGACATTAACAGATTCTTATTACTCATATGTATATCAGAAGAATTTATGTATGTTGGGATTTCTGTACATATTCAAGGGTATATACTTTCTCCTTAGTCCAGCATAAATAGGACATGCCACAATAAAGCGATACTCATTTTCTATTTCTGTGTTGCATATCAGACATATCCTATCTTCATAGCGAATATATTCATACCTTCCTGTATTTTGCTCTAATTGGTACATTTCCTGCTCTTAACCAACAAATTAGGTTACCTAAACACGACTCACACGGGTCATCTAAATATTTTTGCCGTGTAAAGTTACCTTTAGTAGACTCATAAAAGGTAATATATCCATTCCATTACGCTCATTTGTCAGTTCTTTCATGAAAATATATTTACATCGTTTTCTAAATATTTTTATAAGTATACATTCATCAGTGACACCGTGTCTGAACCAAACAGTACCAAATCCATGTTTTAATAATATCGTTTTTACAGCATTTACCCAACAATTACAGTTTTCACACCATTTCAATTGGAAATTGTAACATTGTTTTGGAACTCTGCTATTTGGCATATTAAAATTCCAAAACCAGTACTTAAGAATTCGAAAATATGGAACCTTTTTCCAGTGCATTCTTCCTAATACATCATAAACATAGGCATGAGGTGTGTTTGTTGACAGACCCAGTATAAGTTTACAAAACTCAATGTCCATTTTTTCTATATCAGGTGCTTCATCGAAGCCCCATATTTCCGATCCATAGTTTAAAATAAACAACTTTTGTGTCAAATATATGAATCATGGTATGTACAGGTAATTTGCCAAATTTAGATAAACTTCTTTTCAGTGTGTGTATAGCTTTTGCTGCTTGACAGACCAGAGTTTTCTGACACATGTACCCAGAACATTTTGAGGAGAATATGCAGCCCAAATATTTATTTTATGTTTCAGCTGCAATTTCTGTTGGACCATAGTACCATTTCTCTTAGCTAGCCTCCCCTATGGAATACAACAATTCGTGTTTTTCCAAGGCTGGTCGATAGTTTCCATCGAGAGCAATACCTTCTCAATATATGTAACCTTTTCTGGAGCTGAAACACTGTGTCTGAGGATAGTATTAAATCATCGGCATACAGCAATAAAAACACTTATATTGTTTCTTGTGATATATCCCTAGACTCATCTGCCATAGTACTCTGAAGATCATTTAGAAACAATGCAAAAAGTAATGGAGATAAAACTCATCCTTGCCCTACTCCAGTTGGACAATCAAAAACATTGTTCAAACTATTATTAGACTAAACGCAAGCATTCACATCTTTATAGATTGCTTTAATCATTCGTAACATTTCGGTACTTATATTGTAATTTTAAAGTTTATGGCATACAAAATTTCTCTCTACTCTATCAAAAGCCTTTTCAAAATCTATTAAAACGGAGAGAAAAAAAATCTCCCTCATGCTTTCCTCAGATACTTGCTTTTTAATGTATAAAGTATGAACATATTGTCAAATGTTGAGCATCCAGACCTGACGCCAGTCTGTTCCTCACCAAGAAATTCATCTTGTGCAACCCAGTCTTGTAATCGGTTATTCATAAAAGTTGTAAATACTTTGCTAAAAACTGGCAGCAAACTTATTTCTCTATAGTTGTATGGATTGCATGTATCACCTTTGTTAAACGATTTTGTTATTATCGCTGGTGACCACTTTTCTTGAAAATAACCAGTTGCAATTAATTTATTAAATAACTGAGTAAGTAATGGGGTAATAATATGACTAGTGCACTTTTAAACAAAATCACTCTAAAAAGCATCTATTCAACCGGCTTTTTCGGTTTTAAGGTTTGACAGTGCGATTTTCACCTCTTTCTCTGATATTGCATTGTCCAAGAGTTCATGCTGGATAATCACATTTTCGTTATCTTGGAAATATTGAACTTTGTATGTTATATTGAAAAGCTCAGAAAAATATGTATACCAAAGCTAAACAGGGGATACTGGTATTTACAGTGGCCGAAAGCCGCTTTAGTAACAGCCAAAACTGTTTTGTATCATTAGCATATAATGCACGTATAAGTGTATCTTTTCGCTGAATTTTATACTGGTTCTTTTTACTTCTGCAAATCGCGTTGTAAGCATTACGATGAAACTTATAGTCTTCAAGTAATTCAGATGTTTTTGTTAAACCGAAACATTCGGAGCATTTTTAAAGCAGTGTTTTTGGCAAACTTACAGTCTCTATCAAACCATGGCTGGGAATTTCTACTAACACTAATAACACTATTTCCCCGTCTTGCAACACTGACTTTCATTTCTTTTGCTGCGTCATAATATACATTATTTAATAGTTCATTACTTTCTTCAAAAATTCCTATCAAACAATTGTTTGTTATATTTTCTGATCTTTGTGCAAATAAAGTTGTAAAAGACCTGACAAATTGTGCTCCTTTTGCTTTGTCCCATTTGTACTTATCCATTGGAGTAACATTTAAATTGTCCGACAAGCCCTTGTGATCACATCTATCGAAGTATTCCTTACAGACTAGTATTGGCATATGTATTGATTCTATTCTCAAAGGAAGATAAGTAATTAAAAATCGGTTGATCAGCTAATACATAATCTATCATAGTAGCCGAATTATCTTGAATACATGTATATTTTTCGATGCCTTTGTCTGCCCCACACCTGCCATTCAAAATTCTAAGTCCAGTAATTATGCACAAATTACGAAGCTTTTCTCCATTATGGGTTATCTCCCTTTGATCATGGTTTGCACGATCACCTAACTCCGTATCTTGAGTATAATTAAAATCAATAAGTGGGTCAATAGTACTATCATACCTAATAAAATCGGGTTCTGTACTCGTATACGCGTTAAAATCACCAGTAAGTATAAATTTATGATCTGTGTATTTCTCTATTAATTTAACCATATCATTTTCTATAAGTGAAAATGTATTTTCCTCAGAGTGAATGGATGAGTATTCCGGCGATATATGTATGTATCCAAAAGTAAGGTTAAAAATATGTTAGAATTAGAAGTGATGATTAACCAAATAATTTTTTTAGAAATGCTATGTTCTTTAAAAATTTTCCCATGTATAAAAAAGCGCATCACCTACATATACAGATATACCCGCAGAGTTTCTGTTTGCTTTTTTGTGTTTTTGTTCTGATACTTGTCAAAACATTAATATCCTTGTAAAGTAAATTGATTTGTAACATCTGCCAAAGTCTCTACAAAACCAATAATATAAAAATATGATACATAAGTTCTAAAATCAATGCATTCTATTTTGCCACCTAAGCCAGAAATGTTCCACATTTAACACTTTAAACTGGTATTCTTGTATGTGACGTTTTTTTTTCTTTCTCTCTGTCTCTGTCTCTGTCTCTCTCTCTCTCTCTCTCTCTCTCTCTCTGCCTAGGAGCAAGCACGGGTTTCTTTTTGACTTCATCAAATACATACGTATGCCCGTCAGTAACCAGCTTATCATGCTTATAAAATGCCTTCTTTCCTTCATCGAATGCTTTCTTTAGGGTCGGATACAGGTTTGTCCGTGTCCAACGTACACAAATAGGGAAATCTTCCGCAATAAGAACCTCTGGCTCCGTGTCGACGTGTTCTCTGAAAGCAAGGTTTACATCCTTATCAGCCGCTGCAGCATCACGGGATTTTTGCTTTCGTACATCACGAAACATCCCGGTACATGTGTAAAATTTCTCCTTATCTTTGTATTTTGTAAACGTAACGATGACCGGGCGTGGTTGTTCTTTTGATTTCAGTCCTTGTGCTCCTTGTACCTAAATATCCCCTGTATGTAAACCATGTACGTCTGATATATATTGTTTTATTGGGGATTCTGTTTCCTCCGACTTTCTCTCCTCGTTTCTCTGGCAGACCGTAAAATACAAGTGTTTCATGGTGAAAAATAGCATGACCGGATATGATACATTTTCTAATTTCAGGTGTGTGAAGAGCATTGATAATAATAATAATAATAATAATAATAATATTAATAATAATAAGCTGTACAATTGTCCAACGGAGAAAGATGTTAACAATGCAACTGCAAACTTTGGAAAATACATATATATATTAATATATTATAGGCTATATACAGATACATACCCATGACGCAAATGTACACTCCAACGCTAATTAAAAACAATATCTTTCCAAGAAAAAGAATTAAGGACCGAATTTAATTTTTGTCTCATTCCAAATTTTATTTATTTATTTATTTGTTTATTTATTATTATTATTATTATTATTATTATTATTATTATTAAATTTAATTTCTGTTCATATTTTTTGTTATCATTGGTCAATATAGTACTCAGCAATGATGACGGTGGTGGTAGCAGTCTTAGTAAAAATAGTAGTAGTAGCTGTTGTTTTTGTTACAACAGCAACAGAAGAAGAAGAAGAAAAAAAAGAATAAGATGATGATGATGATGATGAATGCGTATGTCTTCCCTCACCACTGATAGTTTCCAATTAAATATATGTGTCAGACAAGAAGATTATTTAAGTCTAATATTGTTCAATCTTGTTATCAGTGACCTGGCTTTCCTAGCCTCTGAATTCGGCCAATCTGTAATTGATACTCTCTTGCCTACAATGGGCAGGCTAATCTTGTTTCTGAATCAGCCAATGACGTACAAAATCATTTCAGTATACTTCATAGCTACTGCAAGACATGACACATTGACATAAATGTCAAAAAAGATCCAGTATGATGACCATTGAAAAACAAAAGAGCAGTAATAATAATAATAATGAGGACTTTGTATAGCGCCTAAGCTTTAGAAGCTCTAAGCGCTTTACAACATTATATAACACCTAAAAAAAAAACCCCCAAAAAACAACAACATATATAATGATATGATTACAAAAAGAAAGAAAAAACAAACACCATGAAATAGAAAACAAAAACATGTTGAAAATAGTTAAGGTAAGAAAACATTAAGTCTTTTGGTCTATTCTTGCAGTCGAAATAGGTGCGTTTTAAGAGCACTCTTGAATGAGATCACTGTGTCTTTGTGTCTAAGTTCAGTGGGCAATTCGTTCCACGTTGCTGGGCCCTAGTATGCAAAAGAACGTTGTCCGTATGACTTCATTTTGGTATTTGGAATAATGAGAATACGGGTGTCGGAAGAGGAGCGTAAGTATCTTGCAGGTGTGTACACATGGGTGATGTTGGACTGGTGCCAGTCAGTGAAACGTAGCACAGAGAACAAATTTTGTGTTTGATTCTGGATCGAATGGGTAGCCAGTGTAGGGTACAGAGCAGGGGAGAGGTGTGCTCTGTTCGTGGTACTCTAAGAATGATCCGAGCAGCTGTGTTTTGAACTTTTTGAAGTTTCTGGAGTAGATACTGAGATGAACCAGATAGAATTGAGTTACAATAGTCCAGTCTTGAAAGTACTAAGGAACACACAAGTGTTTTAGTGGCATCAACGGAAAGATAATTGCGAATGGAGCTGATCCGTCTCAGCTCAAGGTATGCAGCCTTGCATATGTTCAGGACATGTAATAACGAGACCTTTCATTCTGGAAACCAAATAATTTCACATGCTGAACAATACAGATATCTTCCATACATTTTCAACACTAAGGGTAATTTTCAGACTCAAGATATGAATTATGCACCCAAAAATCTTTAAAAATCTCTCTTTAAGGTTTATAAGTCATTTTCAGATGCCCGGCTCCCTTCATAATATTTACAATAAACTTTGTAATACATTAATGAAACCAGTGTTGTTATATAACTGCAAAATTTGGGGAACGTGATAACTGGATCAAGTTATGATACGAAGGATTCAAACTATAATTTAGAATTTGAGCCTTTTGGAAATGTTCACGCAAAATTCTGTAAACTAAATCTGCAAGTGACAAAGAATATCACCAATGTCGGATGTAAGAGTGAATTAGGTCGCCTTCCACTCTATAACGAAATTAATACTGCAATAGGTATGTATTGGTTTTACTTCGAAAACCCGTCCTCCAACATCGCCCTTTTACTGTTAAATGCACTAAATACTTGCAAGAACAAGAAGATTCGCAGCTAGAATAAGTATTCTTCCATACTTGAAAAATATTATATTCAACAAGAATGTTAGGGGCCTCTGGCGAAAATCAGGTTAGAAATTAAACATTGATGAATGAAATTACTAAGTTTTGTGAGCTTTGTATATCCTGTTGCTCGTGTTTAAAATAACTGGTGGGGGTGGGGGTGGGGGGAGAAGGGTGGTACAAACTGCCGGGTGTGCAGATGAATACTAACTGTCGTGGGGGGAATCATACCCGGTTCGTTTATTCTACTGTCAGGTGCACATACCACTGGACTAAAATGTCCAGACATGCCACGCTGGTTAGTAAGGTGCCTTATATCCCTGCCCTTACTCAACACCTTAGGAACCGATCATTTAATTTTCGGGGGGGGGGGGGAGATAGGTGATAGGAGAT
Organism: Margaritifera margaritifera; assembly: GCA_029931535.1. Classification (NCBI taxonomy): domain Eukaryota; kingdom Metazoa; phylum Mollusca; class Bivalvia; order Unionida; family Margaritiferidae; genus Margaritifera; species Margaritifera margaritifera. Next base: position 934,082 of record JAQPZY010001342.1, on the reverse strand, counting down.
TATCTTTCCAACCAGGAAATTTTCTTTTCTTTTTGTATCAGGAGTACTTTTATTGTTTTTATATTATATTATGGATAGAATTAGTAATTTTTTTCTTTGGAAATATGAGAGCAAGAGTATTTTTAAACACTATTCGGGGGCGGGAAATTGAAGAAAACAAATCCCAGTCGCACTCGTCACATGAAATAGTAGCTTTCTTTTCAATAATACAGATTAGCACCATACCCAAGACACGTATCTAATTCCAATTTTATATCAGCTTTTTACACAAATCAGAATATCTGCTCACAGACTTGAAATAGCACCAGGTAGATACAAAAATATAAATCGTATAAATATTGAAAGTGAGGTTCACTGTCTTTGTGTGTTGCTCTACAACAAAAACATGACGTTCTTTACAGAAAAATTACTCACATCTTTTCCGACTTTGCATCTCTTGCAACGCTTGAAAACGCTTGAAAAATTGTAGTTTACGATAGATCCTCAGGAGTTCATGGCTCCATTAGTTGTTCAGTTCAGTAGTAGGAAAAACCGGAGTGTGACTTCACTTTCAACGTTTTTATATATAACAGAGCAGCAATGTTTTACTATGTTACGCAGCACCAACGTTTTGTTAGACCCCGTGAGCTTTTTGAGGGTTGGTTTAGGCGGTCTGGCGGTCATGGTAGCATAGCAGGAGGTGGGCGACTATCAACAACACACCAGTTAGAGACGCGGTGTGTCTATGGGATACCGTCATGAGCGCCGACAGTATGAAACGTAAGCGGGCTGAAGACAGCACGGGGGATGAGTCCTGTGACAACGAAGGCATCACCTGTGAATGTGAAGCATCCTGTGATTATTCAGGCGAGGAGATTGATGACTACGTCCGTCCTCCCGAGACTTTCGAAACTTTGTTTCCGGTTGCTGTCAACATTTAATTTATCTGACTCGCATGGGAATCACGCATCTTAACAAACACGACTGGAACAAGGGTCCGTACCTTACGTGATGGGGATATTCAACCGCTCCCACCTCCATAGTCTTCTTGTGCGAAGATTTCTTTGGCGCCCCGGAAGAAGAATTTATGGCGCACGTTGATATGCTCGAGGACCCATACGAAACTGGTCAGCTCAGAAGAGCCATTGACCTTACCAGCGGGATGCTACCTCATCAAGACTCGTAGGTAGGCGAAGATCTCGGAATGACCTCTGGGAGGTCGGGCAGGCTAGAGGAATAGATGACGCAGCTTAGGATGCACCATCGCCAAACTTTCTGAGAAGAACGGCGCGGCCCTCGGACCGTCCCTGGGCCAGGATTGCATTTTTTCGGCATCGCTGATGGCCACCGCGACATGGGCCGTTATAACAGTCGCACGTATGCCATTCATGAAGGTCGTATACATCTCATCCAAAATGAGAGCGAACTCATCCTCAGACAGGGAGGCATCCCGGAGGGCTCGCTAGACGAAGTCTGCGATAGGGTTTAGCTTACCCTCAAACAGGACCCGAATTTGATCATGCTTTTGAGCTTTCACGCGGAGGCGCCCAACGGTAAATTGTACAACCAGAGAGAAGAGCCCGCTTTCCAAGGGAATAACAAGAAAGGCAGTCGCCAGGGTGGCAAGCACACCCACACCCGCAATCCTGACGCATATAACTACAGTGCTGGACGCTGCCGTCATACCATCGACAATGTTGACAGCCTGCCCAATCTTTTGCAGAGGGAGCGTTGTTGCTCAATCTCCGCCTTGAGCTGGGCCTCGATATCGCCGATCTTCTTCAGGCTATAGTTATGCGGGCTCTCCTCGTGGGTCACAGCCATCAGAGTGGGATGCATCGCAATCAGATATTTGTCGGACATGTTTAATCGTCTAAGTAACCACTTCGATAAGGAGTCGAACCTTGACGAGAAACAAAGATCTCTAAGCGGTTTGCCACATTCTGATAAAAATTCGTATCCCTGGGTTGGGGCTTCAAGGACCGTTATATAAACAGTCGCACGGGTCGTTACCTTATGGTAACTCAATATTTCTGTTGTGTTCTGGAGGACTCGAGAATTGTCCCTTTCTTGGCGCCGGATAATGAGACGTCAAAACTCATTACCAGCAGCCCCTCCTGAAGCAAAGCCTCTAACGATTGAAACACGGTATATGGCATGGTCGGACCCCATGATCCCCGCTTGCAGTGAATACGTAAGGACCATTAACAGTTACCATATTGGGGTTTGCTCTAGAGTAAGTAAGACGAGGCCCAATGCCTTAAGCAGACAAAGGAAAACTAGCCACCGAAGTTAAAAAAAGATCGCGAAGTTGGCGGGACTCACAGCCACATCAACAAACGCTTTTTTTTTGGTGAGTTTTCACCAAATGACTTATTATGTTAAGCTGGTCCCAAATGAAAATGGAGCTGACCTGACATCCAATATGGCCACCATGACAGACATTTTGTAAAATCTTAGAGATGCTGCTAGGATTTTATCTCAAGGAGGGGGGTCACCAACTTTGCCACACACGTTTGTCTGTTATAAATAATTAGGGTGTGCGAATATATATATATATATATATATATATATATATATATATATATATATATATATATATATATATATATATATATACTTATGATGGCATACAGAGCCTCTATATCTTCTCCAAGCTGATATTTAAGAAGATATGATAAAGGAATAGCACAAAAGCGCACAAATTGTTTTTATATATATACTTGTAAGTGTCAGATAAACAAAAAGTACTAAAACAAATGTATTATATACTTTTATTCCGGATGTTACTACATTATGTAATAAGCCTAATTCTTCCATTTTTCATGTCTGCCAATTAATACATGAATAAAGAGTTGATGATGATGATTATAATGCCGTTGTTTTTGTTGCTGTTCATTTATTTTATTTTATTTTATTTTTTTTTTAATTTTTTTTTTGCGAAATATTGGGAATAGATATTGCAAGCTGCGTTGCGTGAGACCGGATATTTAAATCTGAATCTCTTCAGCCGGAATATAAAATAGTATTCCTGCCGTTGTGATTTAGTGCGATCAAAATGGCTGCGCCCATGGTCACAGCGGAAGTAACAATAATTTTTTCCCAAGCCGTAGCACATTTTTTGTTAACAGCACGAATGACACCAGGTTTGCTTGTGCCATGATTATTCGTACAATATCGAGGTCGTCGAAAATGGAGGATATTCCCTCAACAGCGGATGTTTTAGCAGAGCATTTACACTCAAAAATAGCTGAACTCTTGCCTGATAGGCCGGAACACGTTGTAGAGAAGCTTACAAGAGTTTTAATAGATTCTAGCAGCAACCAGGAGATACACATGATGTTGGGAAACACTGCAGTTTTACAAAAATCAGTTGACAAAGTTTTGGAATCTTACAGCGGGTAAATTGCTTTTCATATTATGCTAGGTCTAGCTAATAAACCAATTATTGTAGTTATTTTTTTTCTACACCCCATTCCGATTTTTCACTATTGTCAGTAATGTCAGAATTATATAAAAATGGGCTAGTTAAAAATTAGTTGGATTGACGCAGTGCGTAATTACCTAATACCTAAAAATATCCTGCGTGGACATTGTCTTGACTCCTATGGACAAACGGTGAAAGAAGAAAATGTTGGCGGAGTTAAATTATCATTGTGTCTGATATGACAATGACAAAATCTTTATTACATTCAGGTTCCAATACCCAACATATGAGGTAAAATAGTAGTATCTCAGTTTGCATGTGTGTACATCAGCCATGGACAATATAATGTTTTTCACAGCAGAGGCATTTAACTCAGATTGACAGCAAGATCTATCAATACTCCAATGGAATATGAGCAAGTACAAACTTACGTCTTTTCATACCACAATAAATAGATGTTGATATAATTGTGAAGAAAGGAAATGAATTACAATAAATGGAACGCATCAGTTTAATTTGTGGCAAACTCAGTACTTTACAATGATGAACATATGATACCTTTTTCTTTCTGAAAAGTGGAAAGAACAACATACACATCGGGTGAAGATGATTAGAAATGAACAAAATTTTGAATATTTCATAGAAAGTCGCTCTGTTAAACAGCTGAAAGGGTGGTTACAATGTCATTTCCCAGCTAAAGGAAATCGAAGTAAATTTATATTCTTTATTTCAGTAATTTAGGCTTCCATCCTATAAAACATACAAAAAAAGGTCAATATATTATAGCACAATACTCTTGTACTATAACTGTCAGACCTTTCTTGTCTAGCTAATAAATAGTATATACCCGGTAAACAGTGCTCAAAGAAAAAAATTGTCAGACACAGGCCCAGGGCTGGTGACTTGACAAAAATCACAAGCCCTGTTTCAAATTCCTCAAGCCCTGATTCCAGTTCCATGTGCCCAAAAGGGCCCTTTTTTTTTTACTATTATTTGTCACAGAATGTTGCAATTGCTGTACTTTAAATATGAAAATAAATAAACAAAATCATATCAAATTGACTTGTGCTTTTCGTCAGATTTCAAAATATTTCACGTAAAGCAATGTTTTCCTCCAGGTTATAATGTCAATCATTGTCCAATTACTCTATCAGTGTCCTCCTTACTCATTGGCTCAGCAGTGTTGATGTTCATTAGTAGTTGAAGCATGTCTTGCATTATACAGTTTCTCTTCACACTTTTGATGTTGGTCATAGGTGCCGCTTAACATGTTTAACCAGTGTTGCATTACTTAGGCCAAACAAAAATATCTGTGTTTCCTATTGCACTGGTTTTAAAATTAGGGTAGGCAGGTTTTTTTTTTTTATTTATTTATTTTTTTTTTAACATTATGTATAAGTCAAATAATATTTCAAGCACTTCAAAGTACTGGGCAAAATTGGCTCAATTAGATGCACAAATCAATTTCGGCAATGTGATTTTTTTTGGGTGGGTGCTAGGTTTGGCAGCGAGAAACAGGGACGGTCGGCCGACCAGAAACATGTATTTTTCTTTTTGGCCTTACTCAAGTGTTTCTTGGGTCGGTCTTTCCTTTTTATGTCACCTCTATCAAAGGACGGCTGATTTTTAAATGGTCCACCTTTGATCCCTCTATTACTTATAACACTGCAACTCTCCAGAGCCTAAACTCTCCAGATTACAACAATATGGAAATCAATTAACAGCTTGTTGTGTAGACATGTTATCCTTAATCTGTTTACTCGACCACATATTATTGCACCGGTCATAATGACTGCTGGGACAGTTTCAGTCCCCAGTAAACTGGTTTATAGCTAGTTTCTGTAATGCATGGATAGAATGCATAAAAATAGTTTTTTTTCTTTCTTTAATTTTTCATTTTTGTAAAAATCTGTTAATTTTTTTACAGCGGTAGATTTCAACTATAAAACAGTATGTACGGTAGATGGCCTTAAAAACTGTATTTTTGTCCTACCGCCAGTAGAATCATATGTATGTTAAAATTAAGTGAGCATTAATTATAGGTAACCCAAGCAATCTGTTACTCATTCATAGGTCACATGCTTCACTTTGTACACAAAGTTCCAGCTTTTGATAGAAGTACGGTAAGTAGACGATCTCCATACAGGTACGGGGCATACATGTGGATAAATATTAATAATTTGCCTGTCCTGAAACAACTTGAAAATAAAATTCCACATTTCATCACCGCGATTAAAGTTTTCTCAGGCAAATAAGATTTTTGTTTTCAACAAGCCAGATGAGCACTGTACTTAGAATACAAGAGTTGCCCAGTCTGAAAATAGAGAGGTATCGGGCGTCGGGCTATCAGATTTTTTGAGCATTGACAAACTGTGGACTTTGAGATGTCATCAAGCTATAGAAGTTTTCAAAAGATGGATGGGGTACACCAATATTCATCGTAATATTTTGTCCCTAATATCTTGGTTGCTTTACAAACAAAATATGCATGATAATCATCATCAGCTAAAAGTAAGTTATTTCTGGAACAAAAAGTTACAAAGCAATACTCTAAAGCAATGTCACCTTCATGTCTACCTGCCTCTATATTAAGCTTATAGATAGAACATCCAAATATTAGATAGTACAGAGGATGCATAGAATATTTCTCAACATACAAAGTAATCCTATGCATAGATATTTCTCAACATACAAAGTAATCCTATGCATAGATATTTCTCAACATACAAAGTAATCCTATGCATAGATATTTCTCAACATACAAAGTAATCCTATGCATAGATATTTCTCAACATACAAAGTAATCCTATGCATAGATATTTCTCAACATACAAAAGTAATCCTATGCATAGATATTTCTCAACATACAAAAGTAATCCTATGCATAGATATTTCTCAACATACAAAGTAATCCTATGCATAGATATTTCTCAACATTCAGTAATGACTTGTATTCTTTATAATACATAGATTTTGTTGACTGGTTTACCTTTTCATAACTATTTTGATACATACAATATTTTTTACCGTGAATGAAAATTTTAAATTGTGCATATTTCTTAGGTAGAAAATTTAAAATAATCTTTAGTATTTCCTCTACAATGGCTATGTCAATTTAATTATGACCTCGAGCCCTAAAATCTTTCTGTCAACATTTGCTTCTAAATAGTTATTACTGTGATTGCTGTTATTAATCTAATTCATTTAATTTTCAATTTCACCAGTCAGTCTTATAATTAAAACTTTGAAAAGGAATGCACAATTAAACAGATGAACAAACAGAGGTAAATACCTGGTATATATTGGTGGGTAAATAAAAGAATAGATGTAAGAATTAAATGTATGAAAGTATGAACTAATGAACATTAAATTAATGTTAGAAAAGAACGACAAATAGGAGAATTACAAAATATATGAATTTACACACAAATGAAAATAAACAAGCGGATCATAAATTACCGTAACATTTTGCAAATGGACATTCTAATTTTAGTTACTTATGAATGGGAGTCTTATTTGGTGTTTTTATTAGACCAAGCAATGAAACAATTACATGTATATTCTTAGCTGATAATCACTAATCCTCCTAAATTAGAGGACTTAAAGACTATAAAACAAGTCCTTATTTGTTTAATCTACTAAATCCCATTTTTATTTTTTTATCCATGTGTCCACTTTGCACTCATTGATACGAGCAAAGCAACATAGTTCACAGAGTATTAGACATAGTTCACAGAGTATTAGACATAGTTCACAGAGTATTAGACATAGTTCACAGAGTATTAGACATAGTTCACAGAGTATTAGACATAGTTCACAGAGTATTAGACATAGTTCACAGAGTATTAGACATAGTTCACAGAGTATTAGACATAGTTCACAGAGTATTAGACATAGTTCACAGAGTATTAGACATAGTTCACAGAGTATTAGACATAGTTCACAGAGTATTAGACATAGTTTAGCGTATGCATCATATTGCATAGGCTCCAATATTGTGGTGGTGCTTGCAAGGTGTGTGGGTAAATTACATCAATTCTATTTATAGCTATAGCAACAAGTGAATTTGTAGCTTGCCCTGTTGGTAACCTGGGGAGCTAGCACAGCATACTATCGCTTGTATGTATTGACTGATGCCATACATATGTGTCCCATTACAGCACATATAAGTCCTTAGCCAGTGCAAAGTGTGTGGTACTGCTGTATTTGGAATATTGATTTTGTCAGGTAATATCAAAAGTTTATTCTAAGCTTGAACATTTTATCAGCGACAATTTGTAATTTAATATTATTCTTTTCCTTAGGTTTATTGTTCTGACATTTGCCTTCTCCGTAGTAAAACATGACAACCCAGATATGGGAAATTTGGGGGAATACAAGCTTTTTCAGCTATTTGACTTAAGAGATGTCATATTGTTTCCATAAGAGTTCACTTCACCCCACCTGAGCTGTACAGTACTAGGCAATATTTTCCAAAGAAAACAAACATAAAAGAAAGAGAAGGAAATTGAGTGCCTTGGTGCTTGTGTATTCAAAGCCTAGATGAATTCAATTCACTAAAGCATAATCGGCATTTAGGCTGCTGACCAGTCTGATTAAATTCAATTCACTAAAGCATAATCTGCATTTAGTCTGCTGACCACTCTGATTAAATTCAATTCACTAGAGCATAATCTACATTTAGGCTGCTTACCAGTCTGATTAAATTCAATTCACTAAAGCATAATCTACATTTAGGCTGCTGACCAGTCTGATTAAATTCAATTCACTAAAGCATAATCTGCATTAAGACTGCTGACCAGTCTGATTAAAATTGAGCTCTAATTATAAGAAGTAGATCAGGTGGGCACCTGTTGAGCTTTTGATTCATCCATCAACTTTCCGTGACACAAAATGTGATGCTTTATCTGATAGGCTGCTAAAAATGAGTGGACAGGGAATTCCTCAGCCATAGAACAATAACCTGTATTGTTGTTTGCCAAATAAGACTTCAACAATTACAAAAGTTTCTAAATATGTACATGGTATACAATAACTTAATGATTGGTTTGGTTTTGTGGTTTAATGCCATTTTTCAGCACATTATAGGCTATACATGGCAGCCAGTATCGTTGAGGAAGAACCTGGGAAGACCCCTGGAAGAATCACTGACTCACGGGAAGCTACTGGCAAGCTTTGAGACTTGAACCCATGCGGACAGAGGTGAGATGTGAGTGATCTGTAAAGGTGTGCGCCTTATACCACTCAGCTACCCAGGGCCCCCAATAACTGAATGATGCCATTTAATCAAATCAACTTGAAACTCAGTGTTGTTTTCTGATCTGCATATTAGGTTTACAGCTGACAGCCATTAATAATGTACATGCCATATCATGCTCAGTTTGAACACAGTGATTTTGCCAACAGATTTTGACCTTGTACAGCACATGTAGTAAGATCAATTTTGACAAAAAGGTCGATAATCAGCACTCAGATATTAATTTCAAGGTCAAAGGTCATAGCTTATGTTTTTATTTCAATGGCTTGCATGCATGATAACACAAACAAGTTTGAATGGACTTTTATTAAACTTGGTTGATATATTGAAGAAAACTTTGAATTAGTGCCAGCGCAGTGGTCATAATTTGGGCTTTTGAGCTATAATGGCTTGACAGTCAGTCGGAACTAAAAAGTATTAGTGCTGGATATAGTTACTGTTAAACAAGGCAAGATCTCTGTTGCATCTTTGCTGCCATCCATTACACAATAAGTTATGTTTATGAGGGTAGCAAGTGGCAAATTTGCTATCTGTTTGATTGTTTTGCTACTTGATGAAAAATTCAGTAGAAAACTTTCAAGAATTTTAAAAAGGAAGATACCCCTGTAACACTGTTGCCTCTCACAGTGATTTGTTCCAACAGATTTTGACTTTGTACAGTATCAAGCTAAAATTTCAAAAAAAGAGTTGATAAACAGCACACTGCATTAAATTCAAGGTCAAAGGTCATGACTTAGTTTCTATCTGTAATGGCTTGTTTGCATGATAACACTAACAAGTGTAAATGGACTTTTATCAAACTTGATTTGTTGTCATATGTGAGGAATATCCAGAATTAGTGCCAGTTCAATGGTCATAATTTTGGCATTTGAACTATAATGGCTTGAGGATACAGTTTTACTCTAAGTTTGGTGGTCATTGGTGAAAAGAGATAAGAATTAAAGCCCGGACCAAAATTTTAAACCAATTTTCAATAAATCCTGGAAGGTAGATCACAGCAAACCTGTTTTAGTGCACAACACATGTTCATCTCAAGATGCACCCACAGTGCAAGTTTGATGTCAGGTGAAGTATTATGAGAGTTGTAGTCTGGACAAGGAGGATGGATAGATTGGATAATTGAATCCTATGTAAAGCCTGCCTCTCAAAGTGGGGGATAATAATGGGTTTTAACCAAACTTAGCATGTGGGTATATAATGACAGTATCTGATAGTTCACTGGTCTTATATCAGTCATATCAGGTTCAAGATCAAATGAGATTACTAAGATTTGTGTTCTGCTTTTTTCCTTTCAACATCTTAATTAAAAAATACAACAGTTTTGTTGTTGTTTGTTTGTTTGTTTTGGGTTTTTTTCCCCCAAGAATATCTTGGATGGTTTCAATACTCTGGACAAAATAATAAGAAAAGGAGGGAAGATACATTCTTTCTCATAAATTCCTGAATATTCTTTTTAGTGGTAGCTAGTAGAGCATAAGTCCCTTTGAGGGACTTGTTATTCTTTGAGGGGGGGGATATATTAAATGTGTGTATAACTTTGACATAGAATTCCATGCAAAATATTCCAAAGCTTTTTTATTTAGTGAACAAGATTCATGTTGTTTGCAGATCATCCATGGATAGCAGCGATGAGTCTTTAGCAGAGAGCTTACATGAATCTGTCAGTCGGCTAGAGCAGAACATCAGACTCCAGGAAAAAATCACAGGTTTCCAGTTATTTTGATTATCGTACAGGGGTCGATTTTATATTTTGAAAGTACTTGTCTCATGGACAGGAGGCACTTGAAAAGTATTTGTCAATCTCCAAAATCACTGGATAAATGTTGTTTTTTTGTGAATAAGTTTAATTAAATGGAATAAAAAGAAACAGTTTTATTGGAATAACAATTTTGAGCATTTATGCATAATAGGGTTCAGTCTTGTCCAAAATATTTGGAGCTTTTAACCATCATGACTAACATATTCCCAGACAGTGTTGTGGAGTTTTGAGACTCAAAAAGTGTTTTTTGAGGTCCCAACGGGGGTCAGTGTACATTACCCCCAAAAAACAACATCGTCCAATTGAGAATAAGTTATCTTTTTATATGAGCCTATAGGCAATGACTGGAAATTCAAATTTGAATAAAAGAAAAAAACATGTTTTCTCTGATGCATTTATTACACTGTCTTACAAACAAAAAATAGCTGGTAGACTTTGCTTTGTCAAATATCATCAACACACATGCACATACACACACATATGCAGACACAGTCACATAATTCCAACCATACATACATTAAATAAATAAATAATCCAAGTTTCTGTCTTTAATATCTATTGGACAGTGGAATATAGTTTGCAGCGCTCAATAGTTCAATAGGGGGGGTTGAATGCAGTGCAGGTGTCATTTGTGTTCATCTTTGGAATTATTAGAGACTGTATGGTGCTGTTGTTCAAACGTTCCTGAAGATCTTGTTGAATTTTTCTCAGCACAGGAAATGATCTTTCTGCATCTGCATTGCTGTGAGGGAGTGTCAAACATGCAGTGGCCACCATGGTTAGATTATCAAATCTTGTTTTTTCTGAAGGTAGATGACAAACTTCCTTCACAGCATGGTCATCCACGTGGATCAAAATAGCAATGGTCTTGTCACCTCCCTTGTCATTAGATTATTCAATCAGGATCAATAATTTTGTTATTTTGGCATAATTTGGTTACTTGTTTGTTCAACATTGATGCAATTGCATTATTTATGCTATTCAATATTTTTGTCCAATTTCAACTCAATTTCTAAGCAATATCACTATCTGTGAACATTTTCTTACACAGGCCTGAAATAATGATCTGCAACTGAAAACAGCAGTTTGTGCTCTGCAATGAAATTGCAGAAAAGTGCTTCAGCTCTAGTGACATGGTCTGTCAATGTTAGTTACTTCTGGGATTGAGCTCTGCATTCATGCATCGTTCCAGTGTTGGATGGTGTTGCTATGTTGACAGATGTCATACACTCCAGAATGACTAATGTTAATATGGTGTTTGCAGTATGTGCAAAGAAGAAAATGCTCCCCCTTGCTGCTGTGCTTCACAAAGTCATACTGTCAACCATGAGCTTTGAATTATAGATTTGCTGGGCTTTGCTTGCTTCACAGACGACTCATTCTTCCTGGAATCACAGCTACATTTTGCCTTCAAAAATGAATCATACTTGAATGCTATTCCAATTACAGAAAAATATGTTTTGCATTTTTTATATGGAGTAAAATCTGACTTCAAACAAACGTTGCTGCTGATCACGAACTTGCCAAAAATCTATAGCAAAGATGGCTTAAGCATTTGCATTCACGGCAATGATCGTCATTGTAATAACGTTTGTTCTTCAACATGTATCTCTTTGATATACCTAACTTCAAACAAATTGTGTTGTTCCACTTAGTGTACTTTACCTATGCATATTAGCCCAATGGGCTCTCTCACAACAGTGTTCAAAGGACCTAACATGACATCACCCTAGCTATTGTCAGCCAATTAAAATGGTGGTTGTTTATCTCCGACTGCCTTACCTTTTAATTGCCTCTATGACAGTCAGCTGTATAAACTGCCCTGAGGCTAGTTTAACATGAGCTCTAAGCAGGACTGTTTACTGTTTATACATGCAACATGTTACAGGCATATATCATGGTGGTCAAGAAATGTCTCGCTTTTTCTCTTTTTATCTTGTTGCTTAGATTACTGAAAATTGTATTTTTTGAAACATGACAGTGGGGGGGGGGGTAATAAAAAGTTGTGTTTTTTGTGTGACATGTTATGGCAGATATGAACCATATTTGTTATGTGACATACTTTGACATGATGGTGTGCTAGTTTTCAAAGTCGTTGGTCTAAGGGACAAGTGCCTTTTTGAAAAACTACTTGCCCAATGACTGTGTTCAGTTTACAAGTAAACAATTATAAACAATCAAACCCTGTTGTACATAAATTTTATCTAAGTTCTCACCTCTATGGTCATATTCAGACCATGAGTAAATATAATTTGCTACTTTTACAGTGTTGGGGTTCTGCGAGTGATAGGACATTCACAACAATTATAATACATACATCTTTTAAAGTGTTGGGATACTACAAGTGATTGGTCATTGAACAGCAATTATAATACACACATCTTTTAAAGTGTTGGGATACTACAAGTGATTGGTCATTGAACAGCAATTATAATACACATCTTTTAAAGTGTTGGGATACTACTAGTGATTGGTCCTTGAACAGCAATTATAATACACATCTTTTAAAGTGTTGGGATACTATAAGTGATTGGTCATTGAACAGCAATTATAATACACATCTTTTAAAGTGTTGGGATACTACAAGTGATTGGTCATTGAACGGCAATTATAATACACATCTTTTAAAGTGTTGGGATACTACAAGTGATTGGTCATTGAACGGCAATTATAATACACACATCTTTTAAAGTGTTGGGATACTACAAGTGATTGGTCATTGAACAGCAATTATAATACACACATCTTTTAAAGTGTTGGGATACTACAAGTGATTGGTCATTGAACAGCAATTATAATACACACATCTTTTAAAGTGTTGGGATACTACAAGTGATTAGTCATTGAACAGCAATTATAATACACACATCTTTTAAAGTGTTGGGATACTACTAGTGATTGGTCATTGAACAGCAATTATAATACACATCTTTTAAAGTGTTGGGATACTACTAGTGATTGGTCATTGAACAGCAATTATAATACACATCTTTTAAAGTGTTGGGATACTACAAGTGATTGGTCATTGAACGGCAATTATAATACACATCTTTTAAAGTGTTGGGATACTACAAGTGATTGGTCATTGAACAGCAATTATAATACACACATCTTTTAAAGTGTTGGGATACTACAAGTGATTGGTCATTGAACAGCAATTATAATACACATCTTTTAAAGTGTTGGGATACTACAAGTGATTAGTCATTGAACAGCAATTATAATACACACATCTTTTAAAGTGTTGGGATACTACAAGTGATTGGTCATTGAACAGCAATTATAATACACATCTTTTAAAGTGTTGGGATACTACTAGTGATTGGGCATTAACAGCAATTATAATATGTACATCTCTTACAGCTCTTGAGTTTAATTATCCAGCTAAAAGCAGAATAAATTAGCTTGATAACATTTTTTAAAAATTGTTCTGCATGTAAAAAGAGTTGGTAAGAAAACCCCTTAATTTAGCTTACCTAAACATATTTAAATTACCTAATTTTTCATAGTAAGGCATCTTCAATAGCCATGGGTTATTGTTCTGCATTTACAATATGGAATGAAGAGGATTGATGACCCTTGGATAGCAAAGGTGTATATGATGGGACTGGTTTCTGTTTATACTTTGCTGATAAGAAGGTAGATTGTATTACAAAAGATTTTCTGTAATATTAATTCTCTTTTCACTGTTTCAGGTATGATACTTGAACTAGAGGAGAAACATATAAAGCAGCTGCTAGCTTCACCATCGGAGATGAAAAAGGCAGTTGATAAGGCAAGAAAAGTTTATTTGAAGTCATTGACAAACAAATCTGCATGTGTCACTGAGCGTCCCTTAGATCACTGTTGCATCCAATCTGAGAAATATAATAATCCTGAAAAAACAGCAGATTTAAAGGACTGTAAGGACAAAGAAGAACTTGGTGAGATTTTGTTTGAAAAGGTGGACAAAGTTTATCCTGAAGAAGCAACACAAATTACAGGTATGTATTAAACAATGTTTTACAGTGCAAAATCATTCACGTTTGGTGTTTTTGAGATCATGATGATGTGAGGACTCCATTGGATGCCAATGAACCGAAAGGATGTGGGGACTCCATCTGTTGAAAGAAGAAAAATTGTTTCTGCACAATAACTTCAGTTCTCCACCAGCTGCAGTTACCAAACCTTGTGGATGGCTTACACTTGGGGTATGGAAGAACCCTATCAGTTTTGGGGTCAAAAGCTCAAAGGTCAAGGTCACTGTAACAAAAAGAAGAAAAATGGTTTCTGCACAATAATGTTAATTCTACACAACATACCTAAACCAGTCTTGGTGGATGACTTGCACATGGGATAAAGAAGAAGCCTATCAATTTTTGCATCAACAGGTCAAAGTCACTGTGACTGAAAGAAGTAAAATGATTTCAAGAGAATAACATTACGTCTACATCACAGTTGTTGGTTTTAATTGCACTTTTAACATTTATCGGTTACATCATGCAGAGGAAGTGGGAGCTAAGTGCCTTTCCCAAGGGCACACTGAGGCAGCTGATCTGGGCTGGCCCGGGTGGGTATCAAACCCACGACCCTTGGATTACAAGTCTGCCACTCTGCATCACAGAAATGGACCAAGCTTTGCGGATGTCTTACATTTGGCTTAAGGAAGAAGTTTGTCAATTTTTAGGGTCATATGGTCCCGGTCACTTTGAATAAAAGAAGAAAAGTGATTTCTACCTAACTATATCAATTATTTATAAAAGAGGAATAAAAAAAAGGGATGGATGCATAATTCACCATTTATGGTCTTGTTGACATAAGACATCTTAGCCAAGAGTCATCAATCTAATTTGTTTTACAGTAGAATGATGAGGATTGATGGCCTTTGGCCAGTGAAAATGCATGAGACAATTTCTGTTCTTACTTTGATTAGGCGGTTGATTGTAATACAGGATATTTCCAGTAATATTCTCTTTTCACTGTTTCAGGTATGATACTTGAACTAGAAGAGAAACGTATAAGGCAGCTGTTAGCTTCACCATCAGAGATGAAAAAGGCAGTTGATAAGGCAAGAAAAGTTTATTTGAAGTCATTAATAAACAAATCTGCATGTGTTACTGAGTGTCCCTTAGACCACTATGGCATCGAGTCTGAGAGAAATAATAATCCTGCAGAAACAGGAGATTTAAAGAATTTAGACTTTAAAGACAAAGAAGAACTTGGTGAGATTTTGTTTGAAAAAGTGGAAAGAGTTTATCCTGAAGAAGCAACAGAAATTACAGGTATGTGTTTTTTTCAATGTTTTACAATGCAAAATCATTCACTTTTAGTGTTTTGGATATCTTGACAATGTGGGGATTCCATTGGTTGCTGATGAACCTAAAGGATGTGGGGATTCCAATGTTTATAGATGAACCTAAAGGATATGGAGATTCCAATGTTTGTAGATGAACCTAATGAATGTGGGGACTTCATCAGAGTCTGGTGAAACTGAAGGATGTGTAAACTCAAGCAGCTGCTGCTGAACATAAAAATGGTATGGGGACACCATGTGTTGCTGATGAACCTAAAGGATGTGAGGACACCATGTGTTGCTGATGAACCTAAAGGATGTGGGGACACCATGTGTTGCTGATGAACCTAAAGGATGTGGGGATTCCATGGGATGCTGATGAACCTAAAGGATGTGGGGATTCCATGGGTTGCTGATGAACCTAAAGGATGTGGGGACACCATGTGTTGCTGATGAACCTAAAGGATGTGGGGATTCCATGGGATGCTGATGAACCTAAAGGATGTGGGGATTCCATGGGTTGCTGATGAACCTAAAGGATGTGGGGATAGCATGGGTTGCTGATGAACCTAAAGGATGTGGGGACACCATGCATTGCTGATGAACCTAAAGGATGTGGGATGTATTACTCCTGTGTCCCCACACTATGTCATGATTTTCTGAAACTTTTTGTATGATACTGAGTTAGTTATTATTTACTTTCTTAAAATCCAGGGTTGACTTGTAAGATTTAAACACAGATATTTTTAGAGGAAATATCAAGATTGGTTTGCATTTTGATTCCTGCAAATACATGTTGTGTTTCAGCAGTCATTAGCCTTCAGGTTTTGTTTATTATTATGCCCAGTGACAGATGCAGTTAGGCACATTAGCCTAGTTGTTTTTAATTATTATGCCCTGTGACAAATGCAGTTAAGGGTAAATTATCCTACAGATGTTTTTATATTGTATGCCCTGTGACAGATGCTGAAAGGGCACATTAGCCTACGGTTGTTTTTTAATTATTATGCCCTGTGACAGATGCAGTAAGGGCACATTAGCCTACAGTTGTTTTTAATTATTATGCCCTGTGACAGATGCAGTAAGGGCACATTAGCCTACAGTTTTTAATTATTATGCCCTGTGACAGATGCAGTAAGGGCACATTAGCCTACAGTTTTTAATTATTATGCCCTGTGACAGATGCAGTAAGGGCACATTAGCCTACAGTTGTTTTTAATTATTATGCCCTGTGACAGATGCAGTAAGGGCACATTAGCCTACAGTTTTTAATTATTATGCCCTGTGACAGATGCAGTAAGGGCACATCAGCCTACAGTTGTTTTTAGATTGTATGCCCTGTGACAGATGCAGAAAGGGCACATAGTATTATCCTCATTCACCTGTCCATTTATCCTTCCAGCCATCAGGCTTAGTATTACATTTAGGTCAGATTCCCAGGCACTGTTGTTTTTGTTGTGCATCTGTGTGGATGCTTCTTAGCAAGTGTAACACTAACCCACAAGAAGTAGGCCTGTGTGAAAAGGTATTTAAAGTGAAAACACTTCTGGTTACACTAAGCACAATGTTTTAGAAGATTATATCAAGAGATTTTGTCTTCAAAATGAGTTACCATATATACTCGCATATAATCCGATACCAACTGCAAACTACATAGACCCAGATCTGCCGGCACATAATGCGCCAGCAGATCTGGGTCTATGCAGTTTGTAAAGACTAATCAGTAGAACAAACAACAGATCAGGGTCTATGTTGTTTGCATTTGGACCCAGCTTATATGCGAGTATATACAGTACATTAGCCTTCTAGACAGGTCAGGTTCAATTTAGCATATTTTTCTTTTATTCAATGTAACGAATGTGGAAAGGCAAATAATGTTCTTGTCTGTTTGTCCATCCATCCTTCACACCTTGATTAAGTTTTGTGTTAATGTCAATTTCACAGACACTGTGGAACTCGATACACCTCTCCCTTGATAACTCGTGCTCAACGGGGTCCAAACGCATGTACATTTACAGTGACAAAAGAAAGAGAGGGGGGGGTAAATGGTTGAATACTGGTTTTATAATCACGTTGGGAATAATTCTATTAAAATAATAGCGTTTTTCTAATGAACTTGTTCAGATTTCTGTATAATTTAATTTATATTTTTAAGGTAACCAATCTCTGAAAGATCATTAAAAACATTACTGCAAGAGGTTTCAAGACACAGCACATGTGTACCAGTAAAAACATTGTATATTATGTAATTGCTTTTGCGTGGGAATGTGGATACATTCTAGTGTTATTATTGATTCACAACAAAACAAGATTATTTTTCTCAAAGGAGAGGAACAGTTATTTCGAGAACAACAACGAAACTCAATTTTCTATTGTTCTATTGGTAAAATATTTAGGCTGTGATTTCATTGCAAGTAATTGTGAAACTTCTGATAATCCTTGAGCAAACCTCTGAATGCCAATTTGGAAATTTTAAGCTCACTGTAAACTTTGGATCTCTCTTCTCAGTAATGAATCCCATCTATGAAACTTGAGTACAGAGTATCAAGTACGCTTTTTCGATTGTTTCTCTTGCTAACCTTGATCAAATTTGTCAATGATTACGATAAGACACTGATTAATGTTAGATAAACAGTGTTCTATTGGTCAACGGAAATGAGTTCACTTCGTTTCACGACCATGGCTGCTAGCTCTTAAAAATGAAAAAAAAACCCCAAGATCCACACCTGTCTCCACATTATAAGTGGGTGCATGAGTTATCTGAGCATGAGGGAGCAGTGTATGTAGATGTGGCTTGAGTCATGCAACTTGAAAACTTGGTACACGTATGTGTCTTGGTAAGTACAGTATCATTTTACTAATTTTATGTCACTATGACCTATATTCCACACTTCACTGACTGGATAAGTTTTACATTTAGGTCAGCTTCTCAGGCACTGTTGGTTACTGAGGTATGCAACTTGGTATGTAGATGCATTTTGGTGAGTACAACAGCATTTTACTAAAAGTAGGTTACTGACCTACATTTCATGCTTCAGTGACTTGCACTAAGTTTTGCATTTAGGTGAGTTTTTCGAGCATTATTAGCCATGGGCATGCAAGTTTGTTATTGGATGCATGCTGTTGAGTACATGAGTACAACACATAACAAAAATTAGGTCACTGGTTACCTATATGTCATGTCTCAACGACTCTTAGTTTGCCTTTATGTCAGTTTCTCATGCACATTTGACTACAAGGTTGTACTGGGGGGGGGGGGGGCTGGATTCAAATTCTATGAGCATGTTTTTTTTCCAGTTCAATTCTTCTTTCATTTAATATTTACAAACAGCATTTCATTTGAAGGTGATGAATACATGCATTTAAATGTAAAATTAATTTTAAAAATTTTCTTAGAAAGAAATTGAAATGTACCGGTAAATGAGACTCAAATATTAATTTATTTCAATGTTAATTCTCTTTTGCAGGTATGCTTTTAGAATTGGATAAACACATCCTGTTGGAATTGATTGAATCGGAGGAAACCTTGCGTCAGAGTATAGAGAAAGCTCACAATGCTCTTGCTTCCCAGACTGAATCCAACTGGTCATGTCAACTTAGTTAATTCCATGTTCTTGTTGGGCAACGTTTTGTCGAGCCTGCATAAAACAGATGGCTGTGGGACATAGATCTCACATTTTAGGAAGCGAAGGCAATGGAGTCGATGTCATCAGTGTAAAAAAAATTGTCTTGCCAGCAAAGCATAGGCAAAATATTAGGTATCATTTTGCTGGCATCATTGGCATGGACAAGTGTCAGTATGATGTTTCTACATTGAGTTCCATTTATCCGACACTGTTGCATGTAACGTCATGAAACTTGATGAATGTATTCATTGTGGAGGGTACTGATAAATACATGCAAAAGGAGGTCACAGTGACCTATATTTCATGTTCCATTGACTTTGCTTGGTATTTGGAGTACCTATACCTCGGTAGAGAAGGCAAGACATAGAATTCAGTGAATACCTTGACTGTGTGTATTTAAAGTTTTCTGTTAGATTTTGGAGATCATGTACATCATTGCATCGTTTGCAGGAGAAAGACAGCATTCTGTGTCATGGAATCGTGTTCTGTAATTCTTGACAACCCATATAACCAGTGAAAAATTATTATTTTTCAGTATTATTTTTCAAAAGTGTTTATTTTCCAGTGCCATTAATTGAATTGTCTTTTTGATCTGTAGAAGTATTACAGTTATAACAATGAAAAAAATGCATTTCGTGTGATTTCATTTATTTCCATGGGTATCAATTTTCATGAATTTACGAACATTTACATTTTTTGTCAGTACTTACAAATATGGATTTGGGAAGTATTCCTATTGTTTCCACAGGATAATTAGTTCTACATTCATGGTTTGCAGCAGCTACAAAATCCATGCAAATTGGTATTCCATGAAAAATACTGAATTCACAGTAATTGATATATATATATACATATATATATATATAGTTATCAATACAAATATGTCATCCATTACAATTGTTTCCTTTTTTTGCAAGGTAATCACAATATGAACATAGTACCTTTGAATTTTAAAATATTCTTTTTATTTTGAATATCATTTCATTTTATTATGAGATTACTGACTGTTGTTGTTAAAAAGAGGTACGAGATTTTTGTATTATTTGTAGCAACTACTGCAATAAATAATACATTTCTTTATGGACACAGCAATAGAGATGATGGATGAAAGATTTTTGTATTTTTTGTAGCAACTACTGCAATAAATAATACATTTCTTTATGGACACAGTAATAGAGATGATAGATTAAAGATTTCTGTATTATTTGTAGCGCAACTACTGCAGTAAATAATACATTTCTTTATGGACACAGCAATAGAGATGATGGATGAAAGATTTTTTTTACTTGTGCCTATTGTCTTATTTACTATTGCAGCAGATGTATCCAGTCAACTATAGTATTAGGTATTTTATCACTCCTTCATATTAAGATCCTGTATTTTCCAAATGTTTGTGCAAAATACTCAACACTTAAGAATCATTATGACATTTGCAGTATATCTATGTGAAGTTTTGCATGCGAGTAGACAATCCAGTAATGAAGACCCTAAAAGTTCTATTAAACACACTGTGTCAGAGTTAAAGGAGGTCAACATTTTTTGTGTCAGAGTTAAAGAAAGTCAACATTTTTTGTGTCAGAGTTAAAGCAGATCAACATTTTTTGTGTCAGAGTTAAAGAAGGTCAGCATTTTTTGTGTCAGAGTTAAAGGAGGTCAACATTTTTTGTGTCAGAGTTAAAGAAGGTCAACATTTTTTGTGTCAGAGTTAAAGAAGGTCAGCATTTTTTGTGTCAGAGTTAAAGAAGGTCAACATTTTGTGAGTTAAAAAGGTCAAGATTTTTTGACTATTGCCATCTGCAAGTCAAACTCTAGACAGTAATGCCATTGTTTAATTGCCTTCATTATAATGTCAGTTTATTCCATGAACATTGTTAAAATTTTTAAATGACACTGGATAATATGTTCTATTGATTACATCAGGGATATGGTAAAAGAGAGAAATCTGGATTTTATTATTTTTCTAACACTCTTTAAAGCTTTAAAAATTGAAGATCAGGTAATTTTAAACATTTGTTGTTGGTCATATTGTGTTAAATTTTTAAGAGCTGTGCATATACTATGAGAAAGTAACACATTATGTCTGCATGAGCTGAAAAGACAAAGAATCCAGAATTCTTGAAAGGTGGGGAAAATAAGTATTGACTCTGGCAAGGAAAACACCAAAGATAAAAAAGAAAGAATTAGAAAACAATGAAGGCTTTCTTGTGTCAACAAAAACACCAGGTACATTAAGAACTTTATGAGTGAATGATAACAAATTATTGCAACAAGCAGAGAGACAGACAACATTTGCTTTCAATTATTGAGACTTTCTTGGACCCATTTTGGAAATATTTCACAGAAAAGGGCTGTCATCGCATAGGGGTGGGGGCAAAACAAATTTTCTCAGGATAGCATCTCTTCCTTCTCTTTCAAGTGACTTGCCACTTCTTCAGCTTGAAAATTGCCAGCAGTACGTGGGACAGCTAAGAAACAAAACAACTTTGGATAATAGGGTACTAAGTATTGTTTGGAAAGTTCATATTTTTAGGAATGGATCCCAAAATATCCAAATGATAGAAAATGAGGAAACAGTGAAAGGTGACTTTAAACCATTGCAGACCAAAATTAATTTTCCTGTTTCAAGTACGTCAGTATTAACTAAATGTTTGACGGGAGATATAAAAATTAAAAGTGAAACCTGCTGGAGGTAATATATAGAAAAAGTCCAATTTCTGTAAGACAAGACTCCATGAAAATTATTTGAAGAGTTCTTGAAAAAAATTCTAAAGCGCTGTAGGAATCATGCATTATATGTACAGCTTGATGATACTGCGAAATAATGTGCATAATTTACAGAATTTACAAAACTTTAACAAATATATTTTGATTTATACATGTTGGTATGAATGGAAGGATGGATGGATGGATTTGTGTATGTCTAAGTGTCTGTATATATTTCATCCTTACATATCAGATTGCTATGTGATCAACCATACCACACATATAGGTATAAAAAATCATTTTGGTTATCCCAGCATTCTTCAAAGTTGCAGACTGTGATATGATGGATGGCACAGTGTTTACATGCCAGGAAGAGTCCATTTTACAGAAATGTAGGTACTCTCATAATCAGTAATAAAATATTGTAATTATAAGTATCCTAAATATTGACCTCTTCCATTGTCATATTTTATGGATGATTAGTCATTAGGTCTGAAGTGTATTATTTTTAAATCCAACAAAGATGAGATCAGATCGTGTTGAAATCAACAAACCTTTCACCCTCTGAAGTGAAGATGGGCTTAGACCTTGATATGCCATCACATTGTGCATATACTGTATGCTTCACATGTATTCAGAGGTAGCCAATTCTATAGCCCAAATAGCCCAGAAAACTAAAAATCATTGTAGGGTAAGTGATATTTCAGGTAACTAGTCCAATCTTTAAATAGTAAAAAGAACAAAAATTGAATTTTGAGACCATTTTCCTCACATCCTCTTTGCTAGGCTGGGTAAGTCTAAATTGGAATTGCCATTCCCCTGAATTTTTGCTATTTTGCAATTACATACTGTACCAGTAGAACTTTATATTATATATTTATATATATATATTTATATATTTATTTGTATTACTAAGAATAGTAACTAATTGTATAGTCTTATTAAATTAGTAACCAAGTATTGTTCCACCAACCTTTCGGATCAGTTTATATGGCAAAGGTGGCAACTCAAATTTAGGTAAATGATTAGACCTTCTGGGTTACCTTTATCTTTTATTTTGTATACCTTTTACAGAATTTTAACATCTTTACCTTTTATATGTCATCTTTTACTTCATGTTTACATTTATTTGAAAAATTTTGTGCAATTCTTCCCTTTTATATTTTAAAACCTTACTTTCCAATGGCACTTATAGTTATTTTTGTGCTAAGGTGCCATTAAATGCTAATACTTTTCATAAAAAAATACATCATTCCATACATACATACTTTTGTAGTTGTCTCCCTTGGACACTAATTTTAATACTTGAAACAAGGGTAAAAAATATTAAAAGGGAAATAATCATTTAAATAATGTTTCCAATATTATTTTAAAACATATAAAGAAAGAAAATTTAAAATAATAGTATAAAGATTGTTTAGTGCAGTCTGTTTATGATAGTAAAAAAGACCATAAATAGTAATCTCACTGGAGTTGTGTTTTTCCATCTGATTTTATGTAAAATTGTATCACTCGAACAATCTATACAGGCCATCAGTGTTTTCAATACTTTGTTGTTTCCACAAGGAGGTTGCATGGTTCTCTGAAGGGTTTTAAAATTTTAAGTCCAGGGCCACATGTCTCCAACACGAGTCCCTCGAAAGGACTGATGCTTCAATGGCTGAAAATAATTTATTGAAATTCACAAAAAGTCTTTTTATTCTGTTCTTTAATTCTTTTAAACTACTGATTATTGAAACCATCTCTGATATTTTTAAGAAACTCTAACATACTAAACCTGGACCCAAAAATAATCTCACATATTTCAGTTCACAAGGAACTTAAGTGCAGTAAAAAAAAATTTTTGTATGGCCTTTGACGTTGAACCTGATATCACTCATAGAAGATAACTCAACTACATTGTCTCAGATAATATCAAGATATACCCACATGCTTACTTTAATTAATCGTTAATTATTATTATTGGGAAAAAAAAAAAAAAAAAAAAAAGCCAAGACATTGAACTAGCATCCTTTAAGGTATTCATCAAATATATCCACAAACTGGGTTTGATAAAAATCCATTCATACTTGTTTGTGTTTACAACTAAGCCATTGAGCTAAAAAAAAAAAAAAAACGAGTCAAAACCTTTGACCTTTAAATCAGTGTTAGACTGACTATCAACTTGTTTTTATAATGCAGATACATACAAAGTCCTGTCAAAATTCATTTGTAGATATACAAGCCACTGTGTTCATAAACTCGATGAAGAAACCCAAAATGCAAGCAATGACCTTGACCTCAAACTCCTTCACAAAATGTGTACATATTGGTGGTCAGATCTGCACTATTTCATTCAGAACCAGTTACATATTACAAGAAGTCTTTACTGAATACCCCGTGTCAATGCAACCATTTGTGCAACAGGTGTAGCGATAACAAGATATTCAAGACAACATGCATGTTATATATTAGTGTTTAATGGCATCTCAGCACCAAAATGGCGATACGGTGCCAATTATGTCTAAGTGTTTAATGGCATGTCAGCACAATAATGGCCATATGGTGCCAATTATGTCTAAGCGTTTAATGGCATGTCAGCACAATAATGGCCATATGTTGCCAATTAAAAGTACTAAAACTGTTTTTAAAAAATCAGAAATGCACAAACATTTAGGAAAATAAACCCTTCCAAATAAATGTAAACATGAAGTATAACAATATAAAATATAAAAGGCATAGATGTTAACATTCTGTAAAAGGTATATAAAATAAATGATAAAGGTAAAACATTTAAAATCCTTTAAAAACAATTTGGTTACATTTTTTTAAGATAAACCACATTCCCTCAAAAAGTCCAAGATTTTTTCTGGTGGTGCATCATCATAAAGTTTCTAAATTGATTTCACATCAAAATACCTATATCTCACAGAGTGGAAGTTGACACACTCGACAAGAATGTGTTCCACTGTCAGTGGACACTGGCATGGTATGCACTCTGGTTGACGTTCACCCTTCAGGAAGTCTGCATGAGTCCGGTGTGTTTGCTACGCACTCGGCACAATACCACCTATATTTTGAAGATGACCACATTGGTGCAGTGTTTGAGGTCAGATGATTACCATTTTTGTTCCGAACCAGTTACATATTGCTATAGTATTGTTGTGAAGATCCCATGTCAATATGACTATCCATTCAGGAGAAGTAACCACATTAAGATTTTCAGGATGGCCATCCAGGCAGCCATTTTGTAGGTTGGAACAAGTTTATTTAATCTGGAACAACTATCTATTGCAAGAATAAAGGTGTTTCTTAATTTCTGATAAAATTTTTAAAAACTTGTTGGTATAGCCATCCATTGAAGAGAAGTAGCTCCAACAAAATTTTCAAGATAGTTGCCAATTATGGCCATACTGGAAGTCTGATCAGCACCATTTCCATTTAAGACCAACTACACATCACAAGTCTATTAGCAAAATGTGCTTATTTATATCAACTTTCTTTGTAAGCACACCAGCTTCCATTATAAAGTACAATAGATTTTATACCAGTATTGAGCATTTAACTTTTGTAACATTTCTGGAAGTTTGTTCATTTATAAGGTAGTTTATACATCGGTGTATTGTACACCAATCTATTTAATTCTGGAGGGATTTTGGAAATTTATGGCAGAGATTATATTTTTGGAAAATTGTTACATGCATTTGCTCACATTTTTGTACAAAAGAGAATAAAGACATGATTTAAAAAAGTATTGTCATTTAATCAAATTGTAGGAAAAAAAATATTGATAGGATATCAATATTATCAAGACATTTAATAAAACAATGTCCCATTGACACTATCAGTGCACAAATTATACAGTCAACTTCCCATTGACGCCATCAGCGCAAAAATTAAACAGTCAATGTCCCATTGACACTATCAGTGCACAAAGTATAGTCAATTCTTATTACAACAATGTCCCAATGACACTATCAGTGCACAAAGTATAGTAAATTCTTATTACAACAATGTCCCAATGACACTATCAGTGCACAAAGTATAGTCAATTCTTATTACAACAATGTCATAATGACACTATCAGTGCACAAAGTATAGTCAATTCTTATTACAACAACGTCCCATTGACACTATCAGTGCACAAAGTACAGTCAATTCTTATTACTACAAAGTCCCAATGACACTATCAGAGCACAAACTATAGTCAATTCTTATTAAAATATATGCAAGCCTGAAATACTGTATGTCCTCGTGTGTAAGTTGGATCCAAAAACAAACTGCATAGACCCTGATCTTACATAAAAATCATATGAGAAATAAATTCGTTTTAACATTTTGAACTTTTATATGTTACACCGAGTCAAACACGAAGGTGTTGCAAGCTGGGTAAGAAGTGTTCAACCCTGCTGTTATTACACAGCATTCAAACAAAGTCCGTGATAGCAGTGGTCAGTGGGTCATTGTTGCAGTATGTGTTAACATTTGACTGACAGGTGGGCATATTTTGCAATCCATCAATTTCTTTATCAGTTACGAGGACACAGTTTGCACCTTCTGCCTCGTACAACAATTTTAATATCCAAAAATAATACAAATCTAACAATAACAATACAAAATACACCAAATTATGCAATGACACAAAAATAGCAAGTGTTTAAATCCACTTTCTTTAAAAATGTGTACGTATTAAAAGATAAACAATGAAGGTTTACCTGGACTAAATGCTATTGTAAATGACCTAATGCTATTATACTGAGGTTTAAGAGGCCAACAACATAGAATTCAATGCAAAGACATCATCCTAATGTCAAAATAATTAAAAAGAAAAGCATATCATTGTAAGTAGATTCGACTAACAATTTAAAAAAAAAATAGTTGATAGTACTTGAACACAAGACTGAACTTCACAAAAAAAAAAGCACCTGAGAATTTTCATGAATTCATATCAAATATAAATGTTTTGCTCTTAAGATGATGTTGTTGTTGTTGTTGTTGTTGTAGGTATCCATTTTGGTTGTGGTTGTTGTTGTTGTAGGAAATCATAATTGTTCAGCAGATGCTGAATTTTACATAATTACATTTTCCATTGATACCTTGGTAATACATCTGTAAAGAGTGTTGTATACCATGGTATAAAAAGTTTAATTGAAAGGATATAAAATATTCAATTTATCTCACACAAATTTGTTGGTATGGCTTTTTGAAGAATAATTTTGGAAATAGAAGTGTCAAAAATTAACAAAGTTTTCCAATAACATTTTTCAAATTTTTCAAACATACAAGATTCTTGTTCACGTACATTATTCTGTTATTTATTTTGACATCTTATGCTCTTTTCTACAAGGATAATAATTATAAATTATACTATAATCTCTGACATGTACAGCAATTTAATCTGATGAAATTATGACATCAAAAAGAAAAGTGAAAAAAAAAGGTTTTAATACAAATATGCAGACTTCACAAACCCAAACAATTTTTAAATTGGCAGTAAAAAAAATCAGATTGATACTCAATTTCATTAAATATTTCCAAAAATGTACACTCATCCACTAATCCTATTTTCAACTCCCTCTCTTGCATACACACATCCATCTACAGGCTTATACTTCCAACTCCTTCTCTTGCATACACACATCCATCTACAGGCTTAATATTTCCAACTCCTTCTCTTGCATACACATATCCATCTACAGGCTTATGTTTCCAACTCCTTCTCTTGCATACACACATCCATCTTCAGGCTGCTTTATGAATAATTTAATGTCCACAAAATAAGTTTCAATTGGACCCTTGTGCTCAACATTTTCATATTTTAAATCAAAACAGCTTTTATTTTTTTCATCAAGTCCACTTATGGTCAACAATCTATACACATACTATATCTCACAAGGGCCATGGAATAACATTGAAACATTTTTCTGAAAGATTTTGTTACAATAACATGGCATCTTCCCTGGTTTTGAAAAAAAAAATAAAAAATTAAGGCAGTGTCCCTTGCAAAGGCATTGCAACTTTTCACAACATAACCCTGATTATAAAGTTCACACACAGCTGAAGTTATGTTAGGGCTGTTTCAGTAAAACATAATTGGGACCCATGGAAGGCGCCCATAGATTTAGAATTTTGTATAATTTTCATATGAACTCTTTCAGTGATCAGAGTACCCTGGCATATATTATTAAAAATCTGCCTTCCCTGGGTACCATGTATATTTAAATGGAACAGCCCTTAACATACAGAACTCATTCAAACCATCTCTACTATTTCTGTGAGACAAAAATATGCCCAGATGTATGTTGGTGCAGTAATTTACAGAAAAATCATACATTTTGTTCGCCAGAAATAACTTTGAAAATACACCACCTCAATCTATTCAGATCACCTCAGCTATTTCTATGACTGGATTGAACATAGGATTGACAGAGAAGTTGCAAAAATGAAAACAAGAGTCCCTCGATGGGACTGGTGCTCTACTGGGTGAAAAGAATTTCCAGGAATTGAATACAAGACCATTTCTTCCTTTTAACTGTTGAGTATTGAAACCATCTCTGATATTCTTCAGCAATAAAAAGATTTTCAAATTATATGCTGTAGTGCACATCCTAGATGTCAGCTTGGCACCATCTTCATTTAGGTCAAAGCAGACATCGTTATAAGTGACTTGGTGAAAACCCCATGTCATAATGATCATCCATTCAGGGGGAGTAGTGACAAGATTTTTAAGACAGCTGTCATGGCAGCCATATTGGATGTATGACTGGCACCATTTTCATTTAGGACCAACTAGGTATCATAAGAAGTCTACTGGTGAAAACTCCATTTTGATATAGCCATCCATTTGGAGGAGCAGAGATAATATTTTCAAGATATGACTTCTCCATTCAATAGGAGTAGCAATAACCAGATTTTCAAGATGGCCACTGTGTGGTGACCATATTGGATGTCAGATCGGCACCATTTTCATTTAAGAGCAACTGGACCTCATAAGAAGTTTTCTGATGAAAACTCCATGTCACTATGACTTTCTGTTCAGGTAGAGTTGTAATAACAAGATTTGTAAGATGGCTGTCAAATCAAGCCAATCACTTTGAAGCTGTAAAGAACAGTTATACAAACTGTAATGATTTATATGTGAAGCTGTGGTATACCTTAAATATGATGATGTAGCTTAGGGCATATTTTAGTAAAAAACTTCACAATGATAGGGTTAATAGATCGAACATTGCAATTAAGAATAATATATTCACCAGCAGGTAGCAATTTAAAAAAAAACAATTTTACCCAGAATAATGGGATCCATGACCACTCCCTTATTATACTGGATCTGTACTATACTAAGACACCTTACACCGAGTGATGACTGTACTCTTCATTACACAGAGTGACTGTACTCTTCATTACACCGAGCGATGACTGTACTCTTCATTACACAGAGTGATGACTGTACTCTTCATTACACTGAGTGATGACTGTACTCATCATTACACTGAGTGATGACTACTCTTCATTACACTTAGTGATGACTGTACTCTTCATTACACTGAGTGATGACTGTACTCTTCATTACACTGAATGATGACGGTACTCTTCATTACAATGAGTGATGACTACTCTTTATTACACTGAGTGATGACTACTCTTCATTACAGTGAGTGATGACTACTCTTCATTACACTGAGTGATGATTACTCTTCATTACATTGAGTGATGACTGTACTCTTCATTACAATGAATGATGATGGTATGCTTCATTACAGAGTGATGACTACTCTTCATTACACTGAGTGATGACTACTCTTCATTAACACAGAGTGATGACTGTACTCTTCATTACACTGAATGATGATTGTACTCTTCATTACACTGAGTCATGACTGTACGTTTCATTAACACAGAGATGACATGAGGGTGGTCTGTGAGCATTTAAATCAATGAACTTTTGACCTTTGCACATGATGACCGAAGAGACTGAATCCTGGGTGGTAGAAGTGCAAAAAAAAAAAAAAGTATTAAAAAAAAGGCACTTGAAAACATATGATATGAAAAATATTACAAGCTCTAATCCAGCTGATATGTCTGATTAGGTAAAAAATAAATATGAAAGAATGATCTCCTGGTTTAGTGGAACTAATGGAGTGTTATATCAGTAATTAATGTTCTTTTGAAAAATGTAATTTTCATATTTTTATTTGACATAGCTATACTTGGTAAAAACACTGCAACAGTGTCAAGGCATGAAGTTACTGGAATCATTACTTTGACATAATAATTACAATATCTTGACATGGACACTAAATTTTCTACTGGTATGAAAAACAAAAATTCTATTTAGAAAGAGGCAAAGACCATGTTCTAAATATTGTGAAAAAATTCGGCAGAAAGTGGTCCAGCTATAATAATTCTAATTTTTACATGCAATACTGTGAAACCTTCCTCTGTGTCAGAGTTGCCTCTCTCACAGCTGTGACAAATTTCTAGTCCAGGCAAGAGCATGCCATCATTTGCATATCTCTCACTTCAACTGGTTGGCAGTCAACAGTGATCACCAATAAGCAGTAACTGATGTATGGTTGTTAAGATGGTCCACCTCCAAATGTAACGTAGGCAACATGCAGTGCTTGCTGTTAGTAATAACATCAAGATGCTGTCTCAACGAATTTGTCAGGAATTATCTGCAAATATGTAAGTCAACCCAGCTGCTACTGTCGCAATCAAAATACCAACTCCAGCTACTGCAATGGAAAATATGGAATATTTCATTCATCAACATTTTGACCATCATTACATACAATTTTGTTTTTCAGGTTCTGAAGAATTCTAAAAGTCAGAGGTCATTCAAAGTAAGATGGTCAACAATATTGGATATTTCTGAAATTGCATGCTGTATTATTGCTGAATTGTTATATTTTGTGTACAAGCTTACATTTAAGATGATGTGAGACTGAATTTTCCTGCATATTTTTTTAGTGCTACGGTGGCTCAGTGGTTAACGTGCTCGACTTGTGACTGAAACAGGTCTGAATTTATCCATCATATCAGCCCAGGTCAGCAATGGTGATGTGCACCTGGACAGGACACTTTCCTCAGATTGCCCCAGCACGATATATTTTCATGTGTTGATGTGCCGTAAAATACCAAATCAAGCATAGTTTGTGTATCTGTATTTTCTAAACATGAAAGACCTCTCACCTAGTGAAAAAAGGAAGCAACCTATATCTCTGGTCAAAGAATATATGGAACACTCAATTGTGTTTTTTTAATCGTCTTCAGGGTGTGTCACTTTTGTTAAATAGAAGAGCATTCAATTTTTTGTCATTTAGGGGGTTAAGATTAATTACTGTCAATTCATTTATTTTCATGGGTATCATTTTCATGGTTTTCCAAAAAATGATCCTTTCATCAATATTTAAATTCCTGGATTGGGGAAGGGGGTCTATTGTTTCCATAAAAAAAAACATTTTTTGTTAGATTGCTAACTTCATGGTTTGTAGTAACCATGAAATCAAAGAATATTGGAACCCCATGAAAAAATATGAACTCACAGTAATAAATGCAAAATACTGTGCACAAAAGCATTGCAAATACATCCCTTTTAGTTGAGCCCACCTTTTATTTTGCTAGAAAGCAAAAACACTTTAACAATGAGTTTAATTTGGGGTGTGGGTGGAAGGATGTACAGTACACACATCGTAGATTTTGAATTGCCCTCTCAATATCGTGGACATGGACACAGGGAGCAAGGAATAAAGTGTCCACTATGTATGGGTAGATATCCACTACATATGGTGGATGTCCACTAAGTCTGATGGATGACTAATTAATCTAGTGAAACGACACAGATTTTATTGCAGCCATAGTGGGTTTTATTGCACCCCTCGCTGATTTTATTGCATTTGCCTTATGAGTCAACACAGTAAAATATACATATACCCCCACACACTATAAACCCGACCATGGCAGGTGTCAATATCATAGCTTTACCGGTACAATCTACAGATTAGTAACATTGCTTGTGGTATTTATCAGTTGCCTAACTGGGCATATGCTCAGACAAACATGCATAACAAAAACAATATACCATGTTTTAAATTTCATGGATATCCTCTGCCCCTGTCCCAAAACAGAGTGTACATCAGAAGAACTGCCTCTCTACAACACATTTCCCTGCTGAGTGAATATCTTTACATGTACCTGTTAGCATGTACATATGCACAAATTTATTGTTCTGCATCAAGTGGTACCTTTGATATTCTTTCCCAGTCAATAATATTTCATAAAAAAGCTTTAAGTACTGGTTATTAATTTGTCATAGTTTCCCTTTAATTTTCATGCTATTTCCAAGATCCACTTTAAACAAATTACTGAAAGCAAATACAAATAAAACACAAAAAGCTGCATCTTATCACAAATGCATTAGATGTTCATGTAAGATAGTTATCAGTTATTGCATTTGTCCTTTAGATAAGATTAGAAATAAGTCTTATAAAGTAAACGGTGTATTTAAATTTATCAAACTGAATAAATCTCAGTCCTTTCAAAGACAAGATAAATGTTGAGACTAATAATTACGGCTAATAGAGATTACAAATCAATGCTATACTATTTAAAGGCTATATATACATGTACAATCAACTGCATGGGATATAATGACATGTATGTCATAACTGTTTCTAAAGTTTATTCAATAAGAATAACATGGCATTCTATATTAAAATATACACAAAAATATGTGACCTATGCTTGAAAATGTTCTTCTGTAGCTTTATCCATAGATTTAGAAAATGACTGATTATTTGAGAGTAAGACAATTTTTAAATGCACAGAATTTGTCTACACTGAATTGACGGTGGGCTCTATCAAAAGCTGCTCATGTCACAAATGAAGTGATTTTGATTAAATGGTTATCTTTATTGTGAATCTATTATCAGGCACCCTCAGAGGAGTGACAGTCTTACTTTCAAGTCAGTCATTACATGTTACCTTCCTGCCTTGTGTCAACAATGGTCAGTCAGGAAGTACACATACTGACATTTCCTAACAGCCACTGGTTGGCACCTTGGATGCCAAGCTTTGATGTTATTTTTAGCACTGATGTTTCAAAATAAACATTAACCGTGTTTTATTTTCCCAATTAATCTTTTGACATAGCACACAGAATGGAAGTTTTCAATCACTTACATTAGAAGTATGCCAAAGAAATTATTTTGAAGATATAAAGGGCTTCTGTCTAATGAAGCCGCTAAAGCTTTGATAACATACTGTATTTCATTAGCAAAAAGACTTGAATTAATTTTGATACATCTCTTTATGCAGAATAAATAAATAAATAAATAAATAAATAAATAAATAAATAAATAAATAAAGTGAACAGATTGAAAGTCAAATGCAACAGTATTGATGCAATAATCAAAATGAACACACTGACAATATTTGTGATGACCCTAGAATTAATCCCAAAGGTTCACAATAAACAGGAAATAATTTGGATTTAGTCTTTGAATCCAAAAAATCTCCCATCACCAGTTTCCAGTAGATAAAAGAAGTTCAACCACTGATACATGTATAAAGCCAATAAAAAAATGTAAATCCACTTATTATGAGCATTGATGCATGTACAATCAAAGACAGATTTTATAGCCTAGGCAAACACATGGTATATTAATTTGGGACAATATACAATGCACCATTGATAAAAACGATGTTTGTAGCTTCTGCATAATACAGAACAAATTAAATTCATAAGTTATAAAGTACAAGTTAAACAAACAAAAAAAAGACTATTAAGTAAAGATATTCCATTTATAATTTTAAAAAAAGTCATATGTACAAAAACAAGTTGCTCTTTATTTTACAGTACATACAATAATATCAATCGCAGAAAGTGTTTTCAAACTAAGCAATGTGTGTACTGTACATACACATGCACACGGAAGCTAAAGTAATGTTAAGGTGGGCTCGACAAGAAAATTGAAAAGGGGCATCTTTCTAGTTTTGCAAAAAGTAAAATGCAATGATTTAAAATTCAGAAAAATATTGCTTTCTGAAGATTACTTGTAATTTATCATTAAATGAAATAAAACTCTTAATACTGGCTATCTGTGTGTAAATTTGACACTGAAATGCTGAAATATATTTAACAAATATTTAGAGGAATTTAGTTAAATGACAAAACAATGTCTTACCTAAATAATACTTTAATTCTTTTCCTAAATCTGAACTATTCTTATCTTCTTCTTCTTCCTCTTCTTGGTCCTCCTTACTCCCTCCTGACCAATCCTCCACCGCTAAAAGTAAAATTAACAAATTGAAAAATCACAAAACTTGTAAACCCTGTAGTTGTGCATGGAACTGAACATACGGAGAAAGAGGATTCAGCCTTTCTGCAAATGTAACAAATATTTGTGTTTCCTATTCAAACCCAGGTGATACTACATCATGAACTTCACAATAGTTGTTAACACTATCTAAAATAATGGCAAAACATGGCAGCATTGTTTAAATTTTAAACACAAACAGAATGGGATTATTAAGATAGAGTGATGGATTTTTAAATACAAATTATTGAGCAAACATCAATAGGCAGTAATATATTTTAAACAACACCCACTTTTTGGTCTGACTTCAGTGCAGCACGTATTCATGAAAAGATTGCTTCTTAAACCTAAGTCCAGTTACAAACTTCCAAGACCATTCATCTCAGTAATCAACATTTTTATATCGTATATATTTTTTGGCTTTGAGGGATTCATCCCTATCAAGCCTATGGCATACTGTCTACTCTCAATTGCTAAGAATAGTTTGCATTTCTAATAATAGGCACTTTTCTATATTTTGCTCTGTTGGCCTTGAAAAAGTGAGGCTAGCTATGTAAAGGTACATAACTCATTTTAATCCTTAGAGGAAATGATTATACTCAGTGTGGTTACCTCCTTTGACAAATGAGAGCTTCTACGTAGACTCATTTCATTCAAAATGCTAATAAAAGGTAATTGCTTAAATATTTTCTATGAAAATATCATATGAATTTGTAATGAATAAAAAGAAAAAACTTAAGCATTTAAAAATCACATTACCATCAATGATCTAAATATCCTGACATTATTCTCAGGATTATATATTAATGTGTCTGGCAATGACCTAAATATCCTGACATTATTCTCAGGATTATATATTAATGTGCCTGCCAAGTTCAATGCTAGTCATAAGTGTTCTAGGTCAACTAGATATCATTATATCCTTGCTTGCCAATAAAGAACAATTATAGGTCTCAATTCTGGCTAGAAACTTATCTATGAATGTGACCAGTTATAATATGGATGTTTCAAGACTTATAGATTGTCTCTGACAACTGAAAGTATCACCAAAAAGATACACATCAATTTTTATTATCTTACCTCTGACAATCTTAAAGATAATCCCCATTTTCCTTCAAAAATGCCTTAAGTAATCTGGACACAACAACTCCAGATAGGGCAAAATATGTAAACAAGCCAAATCACTTAGACTGGTTCAAGAATTTAATTACGGAATACCATTATTACTAAAATGATAGGTGTAAAGACTGAACTGACTACATCCATAGTGAGGTATCAAAGGGTTTCTCAAGGGGTAAAATATAGATTTCTTCCTTAGGGAGTGGCTAAAAGAACTTGTAGAGTGTCATAGTCATGGTAATGTAAGAAAAATGTCTCATATTTGAACTAACTGAACAAGTGATGTTAATGTAAGTGTGATTTTGATTATGTTTTGAGGGGGAGGTTTATCTATTACAACAAAGATATTTAATTGGATAAAGTTTATTAACATGCAAACAATTTTATCATACTTTTTTAAACTCAACTTTCATTGGTTAAATGACAAAATAAAAACAAATTTATTCCATTATAATTAACTAATTATCAACACTTGTTAATGGTTTCCATTTATGGTACTCTGAAGTTTTCCAATTTGATGTGCATGAATAAATTGTCTCATTTTTTACACTCTCCAGCAGTAAAATTAAAAGATGCCTGTACATGTCAGCTTGATGTAATGCTGATGAATACTGATTTTACGGTTGCCAAAGTGATTCATTACTTAATTCTGTCCATTGTTATAAGATTAAAGGTAGTGTTTCCTTCATCATTACTTTAACAAGCTTGGGACTCATTTTGTTTAGTGAACTGCTTGATCAGGAGTTGTGGAGCATGTCAGCTGTTCTTATTACTTTCTATTAACAACATCTTCAGTTAATCCATGTGATAATTAGAATAATCAAAGCAGTTTCACAGCCTGATAGTTGACTATTTCATCCCCAGTTTTTGAGTACAGGTAGAACATTCCTAACTTAATGTTCCAACTTGAATTTTGTACTTTTTGTTGGCTTTCAAATAAGATCCTTGGTGTCTGGAATTTTTTTTGTATTATTGAAAATGATTCCAAATTTTACAATTATGTTGTCTGGAAAATTGGAGGATCTGAATATTTAGGCCAATTATGGTACATATTTTTAGAGGAATATCAGTACATGTATTTACTTATGATCATAAAAATGCAACATGATTATCAATATTTGACAATTTACTGTATATACTTGTGTAGAATCCGATACCAACTGCAAACTGCATAGACCCAGATCTGCCGGCACATTATGTGACGGCAGATTAGTGTCTATGTTGTTTGCATTTGGACCGGTTTATACGTGAGTATATATGGCATGTTCATCCATTTGATGCTGTTTAATATACCTTTCTTCCCTAATCCTTCAACCCATTAGTATTCTCAAGGCTTTTAGTATCACTTAATTTTAATGTGAATACAATTTTAGAAAAAGAAAATAGTTTCATTTTATGAATTTGCTAATACTGTATGCTTGCTAATACTTTGTTATTTACAGTATCTATATTTACCCTATCTTTATCTTTGTGTCTATGTGGTATTTATCTCTCTACCAACTAGACTATCCAATTACCAATCTATCTTTCTATTGAAGACTTAATACCTACTTGCAACTCTTTCGCTTGTAACATCAATGTCATCTTCTGTCACTGCAACATCAAGTAATTCTTTAATTCTGTCCATCACCTCCTGTATCTTTTCATCCTGAAACATGTAGTCACAGAATTCCACACTGGTCTCTGGAAGTTTTCCAAACACTCGAATTGGGGTGTCATACAGCTCAATTGTGTCTGAAAATAGTATATACCCAGGCATAGAAAAACATTGTCCTGTGCTGCATAGAAAAGGGCAATAAAAATAATGCTGGCTACTGATAATTTACTATTTTTCATGGCGTATCAAATTTTGTGGATTTTGCAGTTGTTATAAATCATGAATTTAAAAACCCAATGAACAATTATCCTTCTCATCCCCAATCCATGAACTGAAATACCAATGAACAATTATCCCATCCCCAATCCATGAACTGAAATACCTATGAACAATTATCCTTCCAATCCCCAATCCATGAACTGAAATACCAATGAAGAATTATCCTTCCTATCCCCAATCCATGAACTGAAATATCAATGAACAATTATCCCATCCCCAATCCATAAATTGAAATACCAATGAACAATTATCCATCTCATCCTCAATCCACGAACTGAAATACCAATTAACAATTATCCTTCCCATCCCCAATCCATGAGCTGAAATACCAATGAACAATTATGCTTCCCATCCCCAATCCATGAACTGAAATACCAATGAACAATTATCCCATCCCCAATCCATGAACTGAAATACCAATGAACAATTATCCTTCCCATCCCCAATCCATGAGCTGAAATACCAATGAACAATTATGCTTCCCATCCCCAATCCATGAACTGAAATACCAATGAACAATTATCCCATCCTCAATCCATGAACTGAAATACCAATGAACAATTATCCTTCCAATCCCCATTCCATGAACTGAAATACCAATGAACAATTATCCCATCCTCAATCCATGATCTGAAATACCAATGAACAATTATCCTTCTCATCACAATCCATGAACTGAAATATCAATGAACAATTATCCCATCCCAATCCATGAACTGAAATATCAATGAACAATTATCCCATCCCCAATCCATGAACTGAAATACCAATGAACAATTATCCCATCCCCAATCCATGAACTGAAATACCGATGAAAATGCGAGTTTTTGTAAAACCACAAAAAATGATGCCCACAAAAATAAAATGTACAGTATTACCCCTCAGATGAAATGCTCATCTTCTAATTAGTCAACAGCCAATGCATAGCATAGGTATTTTCAGTTTTCTTTGGAAGTACAACACTTTGCTACTGAATGACCTGCTCTGTTAAGAAATTTTCAACATGAACTCGAGTCCAACTGCAAACAACTTAGACCCTAATCTGCCATTGCATAAAGCGCTGGCAGATCAGGGTCCAAGTTGTTTGTTCTACTTATTAATCCTAACAAACTGCATAGATCCAGATCTGCCAGTGCATTATACGACAGCAGATCTGGCTCTGTGCGCTTTGCAGTTATACTTAGCTAATAAGCGAGTATATACAGTTAACTGTCTACTCTAGCATGCTCTTCCATGAGTGAATAGATTTTGCATGATTTGCTTGTTGTAAGATTGTTTGACCATTGACTTTTGTTCTCAATGCCACAGATTAATGGCCCATTAACTATGGCTAACAGTCAAAGTATTTGAACCTGGGTGCCTATGTAATGTTTCTGGTAATCTGTGTAGTACCTACTGGTAATCTGTGTGCCTGATTTTGCCTTATTTCTGTACACCGTGTACCTGATTTGTCTTATTTCCATTAATTCTGTGTGACTTTTTGACATTTTTAAAATTCTTACAGTTTGTCCTTAACACTGGTGAAAAAAGTTCATACAGATTTACCAGAAATAAGAGTATCCTGCTGTATAGGTTCTGATACTGTGAACAGCCAACCACTACAATTTCATCACATAACAATTCCCTTACTGAACACAGTCCTGATGTCAAACTAACACAATAAAAGAAAATAAAATCAACCACAGCTCTTACTACTACTGCTGCTACACCATACAGCCATGACAGGGCTAATGTTATACAGTATACTTTGCAGATTTAGGTTCATGTACATTTTAGTAGAGTTGGATTTCAGATTCAGTCACAAGTTGTTTGAATACTCAAGTGTTCAATGAACTGATCAGACTAGTTGATTAGTTTTCTCATGCACGAGACTGGATTGATTCTAAAAAAAATCTGAAAATTGGGGTCTGGGGGTCCTCCCCTGCATGAGTCTGATGGGCCAGTGCCCCTATTTTAAGGGGGGGGGGGTGCAGCATTAGCCAGAAATGGTTTTCTGGAAATAGAAATCATCTAAACTGTCTCTCCTGGCACCTCATTTGTTCTTCTTATGACTTTATTTTACCAATAGTTTAAAACTTTCATTTTCATCTTCTGTGCTAACTTTTTTTTTTAAAAATCAGGCCTAGTGGCCACTAAATAAACCATTAATTAATTTTAAGTTCATACTTGGTTGGCAGACAATTATAGTTAGTTTTCCTGACTCAGTTTTTACTCGTGAATATTAATCTCCACAAAGCTCTCTAACACCTTTTAATCACATGAAGCATAATTCACGAAACAAGGCGCAGTATGCTTTTCTGGAAATGTTGACTTTTTTTTAGAAAAACTGTAAGCGCGTTTGGTTCTACAACATTTGGCTTCCATATTCAGCCATTTACTGACTGCACTCCTTCACAAAAGTGTTGATATGTTGATGGTCAGATCTGCATCATTTTCATTCAGAACCAATTAAATATTGCATAAGAGTAACGATAACAAGATTTTTTGACACAACCACTATGGTTGCATTTGGAAGTCAGATGAGCACCATTCTCATTCAGAATCAGATATATATTACTGTAGTGTTTTAGTGCAAACCACATGCTGATATTACCATCCATTCAAACGAAGAAGCCATAAATTATTTTTCAAGATTGCCTTCAAGGCCACCATTTTTTAGGTCTGATCAGCTTCATATTAATATAGGAACAACTATATTTTGTGAGAAAGAAGTATTTTTGTGTGTTTTTAAATGTCAGCCTGGCCATCCATACAAGAGAATTAGCCATTACAGCCTGGCCTCATTTTCATATAGGACCAAGTACATATAGTGAGAAGTGATTTAGTGAAAACCCTATATCAATACAACATCCATTCAAGAGTGGTAAAAAGATTTTCAATGTGTCCTCCACTGATCAGCATCATTTCTATTTAGAACCAACAAGATAACATAAGAAGTCTTTTAGTGAAAACCTCATGTCTATCAGATCTGTTCTGGAGAAGTAGCCACAACAAAATTTTCAATATGGCTACCTTGGAGTCCATACTGGAGGTCTGCTCAGCACCATTTTCATTTAGGACCAACTACATATCATAAGTAGTCTTTTTGTGAAAGCCCCATGTTGCTATAAGTATAAATTCAGAACGGGTGATAAAAAGATTTTCAAGATGGACAGAAAGGGCTTGAAATTGGAGGTCTCATTAGCACCATTTTCATTTAGGACCAACTAAGTATTGTAAGAAGTCTTGTTAGTGAAAACACCACATGGATCTGACCATCAAGTCAAAATGAGTAGCAATAACAAAATTTCCAAGATGGCCACCATGAAGGCCATAATGGATGTCAGATCAGCACCATCTTTGGACAAACTAGACATGATACGAGACCTTTCAGTGAAAAGCCCATGTCAATACGATCATCTGTTCAGGAAGAATGGCGATAACTAGATTTTTAAGATTGCCGCCATGGTAGCCATGTTTGATGTTAGATTGGCACCATTTTCATTCGGGTCAACTAAGATGCATGTGTGTTTAAAGTTTCATGGCAATCCTCCCATTAGTTTAGGAGAAGTAGCGATAACAATCATGCACCTATGAACAGAGGACTGTCAGATAATGGATGATGGGCAACATGCTATCTCATAAGCCCTTTTGGTCTTTGGCCTGTAAAACTAAAAATCGGGTTGCCTGACTAAAAATCTACAAGGAAATTCCAATTCAATTCCTCAAGTATTCAAAATTTTGCAGTGGAACTCTTGCACATTTTGTGAAAATGAGTGCCAAAATATCAATTTTTCATCCATCATTTTCTATAAAGAGCCCATTATGTTCATGCTGCATCATGGTAAATATACTTGTTTTAAACTACAATGGATTTTTCAACCCCTGGAAAATATGACTAACTTCTGCATGAAGGCAATACGCCCTGAAATGAAAAATCTAATGTGCATCTGTTACATGCACATGTAACTTCCAACAATACTGGTACAATGAACAGATTTGACAGATAATGAATTTACCATCTCCTTCCACAACATCCAAGTCTTCACAAAGAAGTTCACATCTGGACACCAGACTTCTGATTACATCATTCTTAAAGGCCTGTAAATATTCAATAAAAATCAAAATGGTCTGCAATAGTGGCATAACATTACATGTTATGTTCATATATTTTACCTGAGATGTCCTTTAAGCTCATGTAGTTACTTAATGTAAACTATCATGACAGGGTTGTTCCAGAAAATATGGGAGGTGGGGCGGGGAGTACATGGAAGTTGAAAGGCACTTTTTATTTTGAATTATACATGGGTAATCAATAGGAGGGAGGGTTAATGGAGAATAATATGTGTACTTTGCTGATCCGTCCAATTAGACATTGATGGGTGGTGGGCTCTTTGAGAAGTGCGTTCCAATCCTCTCCCTATATTTATTTCTTAGACAGCTCTCATAACAATATACAAAGACCCAGGTATCCTAAAGTGTGGTTTTAAAGTGCCTTCCAATCCTCTCCCTACTTTATTTCTCAGACAGCTCTCATAACAATGTACAAAGACCCAGGTATCCTAAAGTGTGGTTTTAAAGTGCCTTCCAATCCCCTCCCTACTTTATTTCTCAGACAGCTCTCATAACAATATACAAAGACCCAGGTATGCTAAAGTGATGTTTTAAAGTGCCTTCCAATACCCTTCCTACTTTATTTCTCAGACAGCTCTCATAACAATATACAAAGACCCAGGTATCCTAAAGTGTGGTTTTAAAGTGACTTCCAATCCCCTCCCTACCTTTATTTTTCAGACAGCTCTCATAACAATATACAAAGACCCAGGTATCCTAAAGTGTGGTTTCAGTAACACCTCAGAATAGTAGTAAATTATCAATACAAATGTAAGAATGTATTTTTATATGTGATAAATTGATTCTTACATTGGTGTTTACATCATATGAAATTTGTGAAACTCGGAATAATTTCAAACAAAATGACCATTTAAGTAAGATCTTCTCTGCAGCACTTTGTAACCAAGGTGTCTCAATTGTGAAAGGCAGTATGATTCTGCTAACACAGGGACTCCGAACATTTCAGAGTATAAACTTTAGAAGTAGTAATATTCTACCAAAGTTGCAATTGAATACAATCCAGCCGCTGATGTAGGTGATGTGACTTTCAAACACTTTAACACAGCACCTTAACAACATTCATAACAACAATATCAGTACTGCTGCCTAAGGGTGAAAAGATACATCTCTGCTGCATATCGATACAATTCACGATACACAGCCTACGATACTATACATTATCGATACACAT
This sequence comes from Margaritifera margaritifera, assembly GCA_029931535.1. Lineage (NCBI taxonomy): Eukaryota > Metazoa > Mollusca > Bivalvia > Unionida > Margaritiferidae > Margaritifera > Margaritifera margaritifera. The sequence goes on along the minus strand of JAQPZY010001342.1, from coordinate 891,481 downwards.
ATCAACTTGATAGTCTTTTTATCTTTAGAAGGTCTGTCAGTGGTAGGGTGGCACTGTTTAATATGTGTTGACATACTGGTTATATTTCCAGTATGCGAATTACAGACAGACATAGAATTATCATCTGTTCATATGACATTCTCATCCTTGACAAGATAAAAAAAAAATACTTCCAAACAGACTACCTGTTAGTTGTTAGTGACTTTAATTCAAGTTTTTAGGCCTTTTCAGGCTGCTCAATTTGATCAGATGCAGGACTCATCTTGGTCACAACACCATTTGTTTGGCACTGCATGAATGCTTTAAAACATCTTATTACCAATTTCATGTCTTCACTTAAAGTTGGAAGACATTACGGTGTTATCTTAAAAATAGAAGAAATAGTGCAATTTCCTCGTGCAAGGAAAATCTTATCTAGAGCAAGTCTGAACATGGGAGCGAAGATAACTAACAACCAAATCCTTCACACTGTACTTCCAGCAGATGCAAAACAACTGCTGCGGCGACAGGTACTCGTTTCTGTTAGTGAAAAAGGAAATTGTTGACAACACCCACTCCCTTTCTACAAATTAACAAGATGGCTATAACTTGTAACTCATGCAGTTTGGAATCTGCCATCTTGCCAATTCTGTGCTAATTTGTTCTTTTTTAATCCAGTTGGTACGTTCAGTCAATGATTACATATATCGGCATAAAAGGAAACATTCCAAACTTGTTCCCCGTGCACAATTTAAGTACTTTACAGATAATTTAAAAACAACTTTGTGCGAAGTATCTATGGTGCTTTGTATCTGTTTAGATTGAATTTGGATGCCAATACATCCGGTGTGTCACACAGCGAACAAGCTACAGTTAGTTCTGATTGGTGGTTATTATTTTACCCTGGACTTGAGCAAACAATTATCACCAAACAGAATTGAATGTAACATATTTCACTGTGTGCCACACCGGAAGTGTAGCTATAAAATTTGATCCAAGTAGGCAAGATACAAAGCAACAGATAAACTTCGCATAAAAGTGGTTATTACATTATTAGTAAAGTACTTAGCTCATACATGGAGAACAAATCTGGAATGTCTTCTTCATGTTGATATATGTTACCAGTGGCTGAACATGCTGATGGTGGGATAAAATAATTATCATGGAATTGGTGGGGCGGGGTTTGGGGGGGGGGCAGATTTTGAACCACATGAGTTACTCACCTTGTGTCAATTTGTAGAAGGCAAGTGGGTGTTGTCAATCGTTTTTATTTTTTACTCACAGAAATGATGTGATGGCTGTCTCAGATGTGTTCTCAATTTAAAGAATAAAAAGGCAAACGACTAATAATTATTCACAGCTGTTGAAGATTAAAGTAACTTGTATAGGGTAAATATCATTTTGTATCGATTCTTCACTCCTTGAATCGATATGGAAAAATTATCGATATATCAATTAATTGTTTCACCCCTACTGCTGCCATTGCCAGTATAAATGTGATACCTGTGTCTTGCCATTCAAAGATTAGACAAAAACTCTATCTAATTAATTTATTTATACATACCCTCTCTGCGTCTGCAACAGTAGCTTTTACAGTAACAAAGGCATGACTATTTAGAGTCCCTCTTAGTATCACTTTCCCTGCATGATCCTGAGGTACTGATATATCTGTTGTCTGCTTTAGATGGGACTAGAAAGAAAATTATATTAAGATGTAAAATATATTGTATCTTTTTGATGTACTTGCAAACACACAAACAGGGCTGGAAAATATCCTAAAATGTTCTACTTGCCCAGGATTTTTCCTTCATATTCGATACAAAATATGGAGTAAGTGACAGAACATTTTACTTAATCAGCAGAATGTTCAACTTGATTCCGACTGACAGATCATGAAATTATCCACTCCTGTATTAGATATGATAACTAGACCACTGAGTCACTGTGCTATGTAATGAGCCTGATAGTGGCTATCAGATTGATGTGATAATTAGACCACTGAATCACTGTGCTATGTAATGAGCCTGATAGTGTCTATCAGATCGATGTGATAATTAGACCACTAAGTCACTGTGCTATGTAATGAGCCTGATAGTGTCTATCAGATAGATGTGATAATTAGACCACTGAGTCACTGTGCTATGTAATGAGCCTGATAGTGTCTATCAGATCGATGTGATAATTAGACCACTGAGTCACTGTGCTATGTAATGAGCCTGATAGTGTCTATCAGATAGATGTGATAACTAGACCACTGAGTCACTGTGCTATGAATTAAGCCAGAGAGTGTCTATCAGATAGATGTGATAATTAGACCACTGAGTCACTGTGCTATGTAATGAGCCTGATAGTGTCTATCAGATCGATGTGATAACTAGACCACTGAGTCACTGTGCTATGTAATGAGCCTGATAGTGTCTATCAGATAGATGTGATAATTAGACCACTGAGTCACTGTGCTATGTAATGAGCCTGATAGTGTCTATCAGATAGATGAGATAACTAGACCCCTGAATCACTGTGCTATGTAATGAGCCTGATAGTGTCTATCAGATAGATGTGATAATTAAACCACTGAGTCACTGTGCTATGAATTAAGCCAGATAGTGTCTATCAGATAGATGTGATAACTAAACCACTAAGTCACTGTGCTATGAATTAAGCCAGATAGTGTCAATCAGATAGATGTCATAATTAGACCACTGGGTCACTGTGCTATGTAATGAGCCTGATAGTGTCTATCAGATAGATGTGATAACTAGACCACTGAGTCACTGTGCTATGTAATGAGCCTGATAGTGTCTATCAGATAGATGTGATAACTAGACCACTGAGTCACTGTGCTATGTAATGAGCCTGATAGTGTCTATCAGATCGGTGTGATAATTTGACCACTGAGTCACTGTGCTATGTAATGAGCCTGATAGTGTCTATCAGATAGATGTGATAATTAGACCACTGAGTCACTGTGCTATGAATTAAGCCAGATAGTGTCAATCAGATAGATGTGATAATTAGACCACTGAGTCACTGTGCTATGAATTAAGCCAGATAGTGTCTATCAGATAGATGTGATAACTAGACCACCGAGTCACTGTGCTATGAATTAAGCCAGATTGTGTCTATCAGATAAATGTGATAACTAAACCACTAAGTCACTGTGCTATGAATTAAGCCAGATAGTGTCAATCAGATAGATGTCATAATTAGACCACTGAGTCACTGTGCTATGTAATGAGCCTGATAGTGTCCATCAGATCGATGTGATAACTAGACCACTGAGTCACTGTGCTATGTAATGAGCCTGATAGTGTCTATCAGATAGATGTGATAACTAGACCACTGAGTCACTGTGCTATGTAATGAGCCTGATAGTGTCTATCAGATAGATGTGATAACTAGACCACTGAGTCACTGTGCTATGTAATGAGCCTGATAGTGTCTATCAGATCGGTGTGATAATTTGACCACTGAGTCACTGTGCTATGTAATGAGCCTGATAGTGTCTATCAGATAGATGTGATAATTAGACCACTGAGTCACTGTGCTATGAATTAAGCCAGATAGTGTCAATCAGATAGATGTGATAACTAGACCACTGAGTCACTGTGCTATGAATTAAGCCAGATAGTGTCTATCAGATAGATGTGATAACTAGACCACCGATCACTGTGCTATGAATTAAGCCAGATTGTGTCTATCAGATAGATGTGATAACTAAACCACTAAGTCACTGTGCTATGAATTAAGCCAGATAGTGTCTATCAGATAGATGTGATAACTAGACCACTGAGTCACTGTGCTATGAATTAAGCCAGATAGTGTCTATTAGATAGATGTTGATAAAAAAAAGAGACAAAAGCACAAGAAAATTGTTATTCTACATAAAGTAGACATAAATAGAACGAAAATAATGGGGAAATAATGTGGTTTTAATAAGGTACTTTAGTGACCTATAAAGGGGCCGAGAGGATGACACTGAGGGCAGAGGGGTAGGGCATTAAGGGCAGATGGGGAGTGCCCTTCCATTTCAATCTAGCTGGCGCAATGACAACAGCAATAATTGTATGGTATAACTATGTTTCTATCAGTATGAATAAAGCTTTGGAAAATTTAGTTATCTCACTAATTTGCAAAAATTTGGGATAGCTTAAAAATTAATAGTTTTGACACGTTAATCAAATCTTTTAATTTGAATCCTTCTATAGGTTTTCTTTTGTTACCTATAGAAAAATATGGAATCAATAAGAGTGCATGTTTCTGTATGATTCTTCAGGCAATGGTATTAAAAGTGATGCCAGAATGTAAATGGTAAGCAGTTTGCTAGAGAACAGGTGCTAGTTTCACCTTTGAGGAATTCAAACCACAAGAGATGATAACTGAATGATTCGTATCAAATATACAGTGAAAACAATATAAACTGACACCTTCATAAAAAAGAAACACTGTTACCTGTCCATAAAATATGATTTCATGAGTCCCTGTCCTGCAAGAGGTGATAAACGGAGGTACTCCATAGTTTGGGTACAAGAGTAATTATGATTCATTGACACTCTCAGCACAGGAATAAAAACTTTGGAAGTGTTTTTGACTTGACATATTGCTTGAGGGATGCATCCTACCATGGTATTTCACATGATGTCTTGCACTTTTTCATACTGATCCTGTATTCTAAGAATTTTACCTTTTTTGCATTTATTTTTTATTCTGTATGCCTTTTTGGTGAGTTTTTACATCTTCACCTTTTCTTTTTTGTCTCATGGTTGGTGGGGTTTGTTTGCATGAGAATTTTGGCCAAGTATTTGACTTTGCCATTTTTGCTACCTAGCTTTTGCTTGGCACCAAATAATCAGGACTATGCTAATATATATAGATATACTGCAACTATGATGTAAATAATGGACACCTAATATGGATGGCAGACTCTTATTTATAGAGCTGAAACAAATATCCAAATATTCAAATTAGAATACTTTTTTGCAAATATTTCAATAGAAAATTGGTATTTGAATATTCATTTGTTAACCCAGAAAGTTTGGCAGCATTTTGTAAAATAAACAAACAAGCTGAAATGCAAACTATGACACCTTCAGTTAATTAGTTTACAAAGGAACAACTTAAAACTTACTAAATCACCTGAAATACAGATTGAAACTCTCAAGGTAATCATCCTATCAAAATTCTGAATGGTCACATTGCTCACAACACCACCATTTCTATTCATTATACTCTGAAAAAGATAATGTGTAACATGGCATGTTGATTAAAGCACATGGTATAGAATAGAGATCATATAAAAGTCAACAAAGCCTTTATGTATCAATCAACCAGAGCTCCAGAAAATTTGTGAACAAATTTGTGAACTGTTGTCAGACATTCGTTCTGTCAAAATCAGCTGTAGTCAATCCTGCAAACCATTACCAATCCCCATTATCTTATCTTAGAAAGTATATAGTTCTGCATCTAGTCTTTTATTCCAAGTTTTGAAGTCATTACACAGCTGTAGAATTACCAATGTGCTTAAAATCTGACACCATCATTATCTTTATCTTACTTAAAGTCAGTAATGCAGATGTCAGCATCCTATCACTAAGATGTACATGTGCCAGTTCACATGACTTTGGACCAGGATCATTTAAGTTGTAGGGGTCGAGAGTTTGCTGCTACAATAAAGCTTGCTACTCTGTTCTTGCTGTGCATTAGTACAAAGCCATAGTTATCAGCATATATTCCAATTTGTGCAGGGATTAAGGCAGCAATGTTTTCTAAAATTTCTAAAAGTTTACATGGTTTACAATATACAAAATGACGCCATTTAATCGAAATGATTAGAAATTCAACCTTTTCCCCTTTATATTGAACAACTGACAGATATTACAATGTGCATGCTGTACCTCCCTCAAGTTGAGACTTTCATTTGATGTATGTCTTTTAACTTTTATTATGACAGGATTCAGTCTGTATGATGTTTTTGTTGAATATATACGGCAATTTCAGTACAACATCCCTAGGATCATCGTGATATTGTTTCCTATTGCTGTGTATATGTACATGATGACACCCTTGAAATAACAAAGAAACTAAGCAGTAGCTTGAAACAGTTTTTCTTTAAAATAAAATGATACTAATCAAAGGTTCTGTTAACAAATGTGTGGTTCAAATGTACATAATCAAGTTTAAAAAAATATTTGTCAATGTTATCAATAAGTCAACCTGATGTGTAATGTTGTGTAATGTGCACTATAACCAAATCTTGTCAGCTTCTGCTTTTTCCTAGTGATGTCACATTCAATGTGAAAATTATGCACGCTATAAGAAAAGAATTAACAGAAAAAATTCTAATAAACAATCCTCTTAAAAGCAGAAATGTTGAAATACATAATTTAATTGGAATGGGTGTTCCTGCATCACTGACAGCTACATGCATATTCATTTATATGTTTGCTGATTTTGTAAATGTTGCAGCCTCAGCAGGGATTTTGTAAAAGTTTTTCTTTCCTGTATCTTTTTGAAAATGACTGAATTGTTTGATGGGAATCCCTCTATACTCACAAAACTGAATGGTCTACACCCAATCCTGGTCGAGGCAGGAAACTAGTTTCACACCCAATCCTGGTCGAGGCAGGAAACTAGTTTCACACCCAATCCTGGTCGAGGCAGGAAACTAGTTTCCAGGTATTTGGTAATAGTAGAAGTTACATTATACTGTTTACAGATGCCACAAAATATATGGATTTGTAAGGTATATACTAGTAGGTCAAATTCTGGATACCTGCAATCAACATATCCAGATTTAGTAAGTTAAATTGGCAACATATTCATGTGATTTCAATTGTGAACAGGTCACTTCCCAAAACAATTGTTTAGATCATCTCAGCATTTAACTCAACTGATAATTGAGTTTCTACCCTTTACCCTCCGTCTTCAGCAATAAAGGAATGTTTAAATTTGTACTGAAGTTAAAAATAAACTGTGAAAATAACACCTACATTCATTTGGTGTTTTGGTTTGAATCCTCAAGAAATGTACTCAAGACCACTACAATGTCATTTGATTAGATTTAGATGACTTAGTACAGTGTTTTCAATGCAGCTTAGCTGGTGGGGGGGGGCATATGGCCAAAAATGTCAAAGTAGACCAAGAAAAGAGGATGGATTTGATACCTTTAATAATATTTTGATGAATACTTGAATCCTATTTGAATACATCCAACAAAATATTCCAATAGGAAAATTTGGTATTTGTTTCAGCTCTACTCATTTATGTCTCAAATTGTCCATGTTTTCAGCATAAAACAAAGTTATATATTGATGAGCAAAATGTTGTAGTTGATGAATGTTATTATGCACTTCTGCACAGGTTACTTTGGAACATATACTGGGATGTGTCTTATTTGTAAAAGATTTCATTACATTGCGAATGAAAAGTCTATATAAAACTTATTAGGGAAATAACCTGTACTAATTTACACAGGTATGAAGACCACACTCATGAAGAACATCCATTTACAGAGAATCCTGTTTAAAACTGAAAAAATGTCATTTACTAACAGGTGTCATAATATTTTCCCTGTCATTATTCCACTGATCTACTAATCATTAATGCAACAGAAGGTATTTTATTTCAATACAAAATATTTTCATTACTACCACTGGCAACAGTAGTCCCATGGCAAAAGTTGGCTGTGCTGAATGCTCCTTTCCCTTTCCTCTTTTGCTATCAGCAGATTGGTCTAGATTTTCATTTCCTCCTCTTAATTCTCCATTTATAGTAACCATTCCCCTTCTTATTCGTTCACAGTAAGGCTGTAATCCAGTCTGTGAAAAAAATAAATTTGAAAAAAGTCTGATCATGTGATCGTAACCCTGCAATAAGATACTGTTGGAAATTTTTGGACTATTATCACAAAAGAGTTTTTGAAAATTTGGAGAAATATTTTGTTTTGATTTTTCTTGTAAACCTACATGAAACAGTACATGAAAATACATTAGTATACATTTAGTAATATTAAGATCATCAGTCTCTATGCAGATCAATGAATGTGGTTACTCCAAGACATAGACTTATGTTCTATGTTATAATCATGAATACATGCTAAACTTATGTTCTATGTCATAACCATGTATACATGCTAGACATATGTTCTATGTCATAACCATGTATACATGCTAGACATGTTCTATGTCATAACCATGTGTACATGCTAGACTTATGTTCTATGTCATAACCATGTATACATGCTAGACATATGTTCTATGTCAAAACCATGTATACATGCTAGACATATGTTCTATGTCAAAACCATGTGTACATGCTAGACATGTTCTATGTCATAACCATGTGTACATGCTAGACTTATGTTCTATGTCATAACCATTTATACATGCTAGACTTATGTTCTATGTCATAACCATGTATACATGCTAGACATATGTTCTATGTCATAACCATGTATACATGCTAGACTTATATTCTATGTCATAATCATGTATACATGCTAGACATGTTCTATGTCATAACCATGTATACATGCTAGACTTAGGTTCTGTTATAATTATGTACACATGCTAGACATGTTCTATGTAATGACCATGTATACATGCTAGACTTATGTTCTATGTCATAGCCATGTATACATGCTAGATAAGTTCTGTGTCATAACCATGTATACATGCTCGACTTAGGTTCTGTTATAATCATGTATACATGCTAGACTTATGTTCCATGTTATAAGTGTATACATGGTAAAATAAATGCAAGAATGTAAATAAAACAAACTGTTTATGTTGTTTATGTATAAACAGACTTCTGTCATGCATTTTTGACTACTGGGGCAGGATATTTTACTGCATTGGACAAAACAATAAAAAAGGCAAGATATAATGTAGTACAAAAAATTTATCTTTGAATAAAAATAAATAAGTAAACACTTTCTACCTGTATTTGTTTGATGAGACTTGAATTCTGTAGTTTTTGAGGCACATTAACTGTAAAATCCATGGCAACTTGTGACTGCAGACGAATCCATTTCTCTGGTGTGGATTGGTATTTCCACTCAGCTGGCCGGAATGTACTCTGTTAAAGTTCAAGTTTAGTAAGTGTATTTACTGATTCTTCAGATAATGGAGATTATAGTATTTGCTGACCCTCCCATTTGTTGTGCCCCCCCCCCCCCCTTACCGATTTTAAAAATAAAAAGCATCAATGATATAAAAAATGCACAAAACTAACTTATTTCATTCATCAATTTATATTTTCTAACCTGATTGCTGCCAGGGGGTCACTAATGCTGTCAACATGTTGGTGTTTCAAACCTCATAGAAGTTTCATTAGTATTTGCGTGGGCAAGTCTATATTTTCCAACAACAGATGTCATGTAATTCGCCATCTTCAATAAGCTCTGAATAATTCTGTAAATTTGTGTAACTTTGGTAGTTACACTGATTTCCTTTGAACACATGTATAGAAGGGTTGCAACTTTTTATTTGTTAAATATTTTTTACAAATATTAAAACTAGACATTGCAAATATTGGATGCAGACACAGTTTTAACTGAAAATGGACTGTTCTAGAAACTGGAAAAAGGCCGTTAACAGTCTGTCTGGTTGTTTGCACCAACAGATTCGATTTGGTTTGAAATGCAAACAAGATGACAATGTTAGGGGCCACCTGGTGACAACCAGGTTATAAATTATAAATTGATTAATGAAATGATTAAGTTTTGCAATGCTAAAGGATATGAGAGAAATCCCACATGATGGTTATAAGTTGTGAACAGGTAAGAGGTTTTACCAAGTTCCTTCTGATAAATTTCTCAACCCACACAAGTGGAATTTTCATTCCACACAATGTGTGTTTCTCTTTATCTGCTTCTGAAATATCAGCCAAAGTAAAAAATAGAGGGACAATGGTACAGATTTGGCCCTTAAAATACAATGTATTGTTCATAAATTTTTACCTCTTTAGAAAGAGTATACAAGTGAGCTTCACAGTAACTAAAAGGGTTTTTAACTGGAATTATTATGAATGGGATGCCAGCTAAACTCTTCCTCTTGAAATACCTGGATTAAATATCTTGGAATAGTACAATATCCAGGATATCAGAGTCATCAAACCCACTCATGCGAAATTAGATCTCATGTGGCATAAATGTATCAAACATCGAAAGAAATATGAGAAAAATTACATTTCAATTTTCTTTTTGAAATAACCATCTTTCTCTTTCACAAAAATTGTACTTCTTTTAACTGGAACAAGGGGCGAGGATCTCATCTGACTGAACTCTCCAAATGCCTTTAGATTTGTTACTGGTTACCACACTTGTTGGAGCAACTTCGATAAAAAGTTCTGTGTGCAAAATTAACATGAAGTTGTCTAAGAAGAGATGCTGTGTGGAAAGATAAAACAGACTCATGGAAGTCTGAATTATTTTTAATGTCCTTCCTTGAAACAGAATATATGCAGCTTCTTAATATATATGATCATCATAATAGATCATAGGAGTCTTGTCAAAATGTGGAAACAAGCTACAAAAAGCTGGACAGTGCAGCAGCTATATACTTGCTCTCCAAATTTGTCGTCTTAATTTCAATCAATGATATTGAACCATGGTCTATTCTAGGACTGAACAATTTTTTTTGGGGGGGGGGGATCTTCCCTTGATTTCAAAAAAAGAGGGAGAGTTTAAAACAAAGGGGAGATTTAGTAAAATAAATAAGGTAGAGCTTGTAAACATGACGTATGATCTTTACAAATTGTGCTAATTTTTGAACAAAATGTTTTACAAATTATTATGAATTCTTCCATCACACATCCTAGAACAGACCCTGTGGAACATGAAAATGGAAATCACCCATTCAAGCCCTAAAGTGAATGTTTTCTCCCAGGTTTTCCAGTTTCTTCCACTTGAATGGCTATCTCATGCCACTGCCTGGACTGGGGAGCTGTGGTAGCTCAGTTGGTAGAGTATTGGACTTGTAATCCACTGGTCATAGGTTCAATACCTACCCAGGCCAAACAGAGTCGGCTGCCTCAGAGGGTCATTTGGAAAGGCACTTAGCTCCCATTTCCTTGGCATGATATAGCCAATAACTTGCTACAAGTACTGCTGAAACCAACAAACAAACAAAATCTACTTGGACCACCAAATGTGCTTCATTTAAATTCTAAAATCTTGTACAATCGACATACAATAAAGCTAAAAACTCTTTTAATCAAAAGCCTTAGTACCGGTAGTAAATAAAGTTTGTGTGCCCTTGAAATCTGTATTTTCTGCCTAATGTTGTCTTCTCTTTTCATGTTAAAATTCAATTTAGTTCTGAAGAAAAATAGACCTGACAGATACATGTCTGCATTCCATTTTGAAACCTACCACTGGATCAGCCTGGGTTGGCTACCATGGTGTGCTCTTGACATATACTTGTCTGCAATCCATTTTGAAACCCAACACTGGATCAGCATGGGTTGGCTACCATGGTGTGTTCTTGGGGAAGGTACTTTATTCCAACTGCCTAGGCACTAAAAAACTTACTTGTCTTCCCGTGCCATAAAACACCACACCAAACACCCAAAACCAATTTCCTAGGGAAAGAAATCTATCACCAGTGTCTGGTGTTGAGTGTAAACCATATGGTAAGATGTGTACAATACAATTTTGTTAAAAACTTTTGTTGAACACCCAGGGAGTGTGGGGTGGGGGACAGTACTGAAGATCAAAGAAATCAGACATTTAAAAACAAGAGTACCAAAACTGGTGCAATGCCTATCTAATAACCTTTGCCCTACGAATTACCTTGACCTCTGAACTTGGGACTTGACTACTGAATGATTAGTTGTGGACCTGGACAAAGTTTCATCAAAATATTTTTAGGGCTTAAAAAGTGACAGCCTGGATAAGGAAACAGGCCATTGCCTTACATTATTCCTTGTTGCAATCTTGACCTTAAGGTAGGGGGCATAACTGCATACAAGCTGCTGTCAAGTTTATACAAGGCTAAAGTTTCATTAAAATATCTTTATCAGTTTAAAAAGTATGATTTTCCCTTGTTGTGATCTTAGTTTAGATTGATTCACAGACAGACACCATAACATAGAATGCTTGAATTAAGATGGGCAACTGTCTGAAAATGTGAACAATTGTTGTAACGGCATGAAAATCTAATAAGGTTTTCTACATATGCATGTAAACATGCAAACCAAATTTCATTTGTCAACTTCAAATGTTTCTCACTTAATGGTTCTAACAAGTTTTTTGTCAAAAAGTCAGTCCAAAAAAGTTAAAAATGTATTAAAAATATTGTTGTAATGGCCTAAAAAATCGAATCAGGTCATCTACATATGAATACAAATATGCTTGCCAAATTTCAAGAGGGGGTTTTTGCTTAATTGTGCTAACAAGCTTTACATAAAAAATTTATGGTTCCAAAAAGTTAAAAATCTGAAGAAAAATAATTGATCAATTTCTGTAATAACCTAAAAATCTAATCAGGACATCTAAAAATGCATAAAAAGAGACTAGCCAATTTTTCGATGTGGAGTGGTTTTCGCACAACCCTGCCAACAAACTTCTCAGGACAAATAGGTTCATGGATGAAGACCAAATCAAGATGCCCCTGCTGCAAGCGGCAGTGGGAGGGTGGGTCATAAAATCTTAACGTGATAACATTACTGCTGTTACTGCAGCTACTGCACACTGCCATCAGCATAAAAACAAGGTATCCTTATGTATAACTATGTGCGGAGGCAGGTGAGACAATTTAAATACAAATGGATCACATGTTCTGTGTTTCTGCTGGTCATGACAGATAGATAAAAGTTTCAATCTCTGAAAATTTTACTTCTAAAAAGTGATGGTACAATTTAACTGAGCTATTGGCAATGGTCAATCAATTACTGCATATTGGTGAGCTTGGTGGGCTGCTGACCAATTAGATTGCAAGTCAACTTGAGTTTCATGCAATTACCTTAGTACCACTCGATTCCTTACTGACTTAACTCTGACACCTGGACATTTCCAATATAACATTGTTCAGATTCATCCAGCTATAATACCTTTTATATTTTTGGTCCAGTTTAAAAAAAACAAAACAGTAGACTAATTTACAGAGCTCAAGATAAACAACATATTTGTGTATTGTACATATGGATACAATTATACTATATATGCATCAAGAAATTTTTGAGTACTTTACAATTATGCAAAGCAATTTATTTTTAAGCATTTAATTTTCCAGTGTATTGCTCCTGCCATAAGCACAATCTATGTTGTCTGATGGTGCACTTGATCAATATAAACTATGCTACAGTTCAAGTTCCAGATGTTCCATGCATTTTTCAAATGATAGTACTTGGTCACAGTGAGAACACAGGCTCAAACAGAGCCATATATTCAAACAAATCCTGAACTAGCACATCCTGAACTAGTTTTACCCACTAAGCCATCTAGGGGGCGCTCTACAGATAATACATGCTTCTGAGAGAGTGACAGGTGTAAGATGAAGTATTTTGCATTTGCAACATGCACAATGGAGAGAATGTTGGCATACCTCTATGTTACTTTCATGTACTGTGGCTGAAATTTCTTTACATATTGTACTTGTGGAAACTGGACATGATCTAAGCACACAGCAGACAAAATGGCTGCTCCAAAGTACTCGCAAAATCAGCCTGAATTAGTCAAAAGTGCACTATTTTCAGCAGTTATTAAAATACGGAAACAAATTTTGCCAGAGCAGACAATACCAGCCTCTGAAAGTACTATGAATGAATTACAAAATATCTAAAAAGTAAAAAAAGTTATCGGCTCTTTTTTTAAATATTTACCTTTGAAGTCCAGGAAGTGAAAATGACCAAGCGGAGCTAGCAGTTTTTTGAGAGGTGCACATCTTAAGTAAGACCAAGCTGTATACTTTATAACCCAAATTTCACCCATCAATCATACACCAAAATAAAGGGAATTCAAAGTTCTTTTAACAATACCTAAGATATACAAGGTCTTTTTTAAATAGCCAGGACAGCCAGTGAGGAAAACCTGGAAATTCTTTTTCTTTAAAAATCTAACCCTATGCAAAGTACGAAACTGGAGAGTGCCACCCTAATGCATTCTAAAAGGCATGATTAACATCTTGATGATTACAACTCAGTCTTGTTGTGCAAATTTTACAATGTTCACAAAATATTCCATCAAATTTCAACAAGAGGCACAAATGGGCTTGATATCATTTATCTGGCTTACATAACTCAACAGCTGGCCATTTCATTAAGCAGGCTTATGTGGTATTTTGAGAACACAATATGTGAACTGTTTCCCAAATTTGATATCATGTTGATTTTGACCTATTTCTACTTTATCCTGATAACAATTATTTCAAAAGATAAAGGCATAATTAATATGCAGTCTCCTACTCATAATCAGAGTAACCCAAGATCAGATGCAAAATCTGATCAAAAATATGGTTTCAGGGTGGTAGCAAGTTCATTAAATTAGACAGGAAATTACCTCATTAATATGCACATATCTCGCTCATTATCAAACTTGTTCAAGATCTCCATGGTATAAGCATATATTCCCAGTTTGATCAAAATCAGATCAGAAATACAGCATCCAGAGTGGTAACAAGCTTAGCCCATCAGGTGCAAGAATACCTCATTAATATGCATGTATCTCACTTATTACTGAACTTGTATGAGATCCTAATGATATAAGCTCACATTTCAAGTTTTTACAAAATCTGATATATAAAAAAGTATGACTTTCCGAATGGTAACAAGTTCAAAGGCAAGATCACCTCAATGATATGCATGTATCTTGCTTTTTATCAAACTCGTCCAAGAGCTTGATGACCTAATCCCACATTCCAAGTTTGATCAGAAATATGGCTTCCAGAGTGGTAACAATCACAGCCAATCAGATGCAAGATCACCCCATTACTATGCATGGATCTCACTCATTATCGAACATGTTTAAGATCTTGATGATATAAGCATATATTTAAAGTCTGATCAAACTGGATCAGAAATATGGCTTCCAGTGTTGTAACACAGTACTGTGGAAGTATGGACACAAATTTTCACAAAAGAATCTTTAAGTTCAAAGTTGATATGCTACTGAGTAAGCAGATCTTAGTCATTAGGTCAATAGTTCATTTTAAACTTGACAGATTCTCAGAAACTATTAACATTAAGTTTAGAACTGCAACAATTAAACTTATCAGCCTTAATTGGTACTAAAGTGAAGATACTTCTACCAACTTAAACAATAAACACAATTTTTTTTTTTTTACCTTTGGATCTGTAACATCTAAGGATCTGCAGGTTAATCTGTACTAAGTCAAGGAATTTTCTAAGGCTAGCATTCAAAAAGATGTTTTAATATGTTGTATGATCAAAAGAGATCAGGCATATCCACAATATATTTCAAATGTGATGCATTAAAAACTAGAAATTTGTCCACAGGACATGGATACACCTGCCATTTTGATGCAATGGAAGGGCAAAATTCTAAGTTAGAACAGATATAACTCAATAAAATTGCATCCGAAACTGTTGAAAACAAAATTTGACTTAGATTTTTCCTAATGTCATGCCTCAAATCAAATTTGACTTAGATTTTTCTTAATGTCATGCCTCAAATCAAATTTGACTTAGATTTTTCTTAATGTCATGCCTCGTATCAAATTTGACTTACATTTTTCTTAATGTCATGCCTCAAATCAAATTTGACTTAGATTTTTCTTAATGTCATGCCTCGTGTCAAATCTGACTTAGATTTTTCTTAATGTCATGCCTCGTATCAAATCTGACTTAGATTTTTCTTAATGTCATGCCTCGTATCAAATTTGACTTAGATTTTTCTTAATGTCATGCGTCGTATCAAATTTGACTTAGATTTTTCTTAATGTCATACCTCATATCAAATCTGACTTAGATTTTTCTTAATGTCATGTCTCGTATCAAATCTGACTTAGATTTTTCTTAATGTCATGCCTCAAATCAAATTTGACTTAGATTTTTCTTAATGTCATGCCTCAAATCAAATTTGACTTAGATTTGTCTTAATGTCATACCTCAAATCAAATTTGACTTAGATTTTTCTTAATGTCATGCCTCGTATCAAATTTGACTTAGATTTTTCTTAATGTCATGCCTCGTATCAAATCTGACTTAGATTTTTCTTAATGTCATACCTCATATCAAATCTGACTTAGATTTTTCTTAATGTCATGCCTCGTATCAAATCTGACTTAGATTTTTCTTAATGTCATGCCTCAAATCAAATTTGACTTAGATTTTTCTTAATGTCATGCCTCGTGTCAAATCTGACTTAGATTTTTCTTAATGTCATGCCTCGTATCAAATTTGACTTAGATTTTTCTTAATGTCATGCCTCGTGTCAAATCTGACTTAGATTTTTCTTAATGTCATGCCTTAAATCAAATTTGACTTAGATTTTTCTTAATGTCATGCCTCAAATCAAATTTGACTTAGATTTTTCTTAATGTCATGCCTCAAATCAAATTTGACTTAGATTTGTCTTAATGTCATACCTCAAATCAAATTTGACTTAGATTTTTCTTAATGTCATGCCTCGTATCAAATTTGACTTAAATTTTTCTTAATGTCATGCCTCAAATCAAATTTGACTTAGATTTTTCTTAATGTCATGCCTCAAATCAAATCTGACTTAGATTTGTCTTAATGTCATACCTCAAATCAAATTTGACTTAGATTTTTCTTAATGTCATGCCTCGTATCAAATTTGACTTACATTTTTCTTAATGTCATGCCTCGTATCAAATCTGACTTAGATTTTTCTTAATGTCATGCCTCGTATCAAATTTGACTTTTCTTAATGTCATGCGTCGTATCAAATTTGACTTAGATTTTTCTTAATGTCATGCCTCGTATCAAATTTGACTTAGATTTTTCTTAATGTCATGCCTCAAATCAAATTTGACTTAGATTTTTCCTAATGTCATGCCTCGTATCAAATTTGACTTAGATTTTTCTTAATGTCATACCTCATATCAAATTTGACTTAGATTTTTCTTAATGTCATGCCTTGTATCAAATCCGATTTCAATCAAGTGCTTTAAAAGTTACTGAGCACAATGAAATTCTTGACAGATGTGATATGATGTGAAAGGATGGATGGACAAGGGTGACACAATATGCCCTCTCTATAGATATGGCAAGGGTATACAAACAGGATAGTTTCCATCTATAGATATGGCAAGGGTATACAAACAGGATAGTTTCCATCCATAGATATGGCAAGGGCATACAAACAGGATAGTTTCCATCCATAGAAATGGCAAGGGCATTCAAACAGGATATTTTCCATCTATAGATATGGCAAGGGTATACAAACAGGATAGTTTCCATCTATAGATATGGCAAGGGCATTCAAACAGGATATTTTCCATCTATAGATATGGCATGGGCATACAAACAGGATAGTTTCCATCCATAGATATGGCAAGGGCATACAAACTGGATAGTTTCCATCTATAGATATGGCATGGGCATACAAACAGGATATTTTCCATCCATAGATATGGCAAGGGTATACAAACAGGATATTTTCCATCTATAGATATGGCAAGGGTATACAAACAGGATATTTTCCATCTATAGATATGGCAAGGGTATACAAACAGGATAGTTTTCATCTATAGATATGGCAAGGACATACAAACAGGATAGTTTCCATCTATAGATATGGCAAGGACATAAAAACAGGATAGTTTCCATCTATGGATATGGCAAGGGCATACAAACAGGCTAGTTTCCATCTATAGATATGGCAAGGACATTCAAACAGGATAGTTTCCATCTATAGATATGGCAAGCGTATTCAAACAGGATAGTTTCCATCTATAGATATGGCAAGGGCATACAAACAGGATAGTTTCCATCTATAGATATGGCAAGGGCATACAAACAGGATAGTTTCCATCTATAGATATGGCAAGGGTATTCAAACAGGATAGTTTCCATCTATAGATATGGCAAGGGCATGCAAACAGGATAGTTTCCATCTGTAGATATGGCAAGGGTATTCAAACAGGATAGTTTCCATCTATAGCAGTGATTCTCAAACTGTGTGCCGCGGCACACTAGTGTGCCGCGAGAGATTTGCAGGTGTGCCGTGGGAGTTTTGAAAAATATTTAAAATTGCTAGCGTTTTGAAACCTTAAACATATCGAAAAATTAAATGGTAAATCAATGCCGCAAAAGTTAAAAAGTAACATATATAAAAACGCAATGCCTGTCAGTCGGTGCCGCTTCTGGCTAATCCCCCGTTAATTGTTTTTTAATCAACTAATTAAAAATCAATTAAAAGATATAAAAAATTATAAATTATTTATTTGTCAACTTCATAAACTTCTTTTAAGTGCTGGAAAAAAACAATATATTCATTTTTATAATTTTTACGCCGCATGAATTCAAAAATATGTGAATTTAAAGTGGTTCTATGAGTACCCACACAAATTTTATTTTTGGGTTTACAATGAGACTAATAAGATTCTATGTGATTTGTTGATGCATTATTTTCAGGATTAACAATTAAATTAACGTAAAATTAAAAGTCTATTAGATTGTATTAGCCAGAAGAGCCCTTTTAACAATTTAACTTAACGTCGAATTAAAAATCAATTAACGGGGCATTGTCCAGAAGCGGCGTCTGTCATTTATTGGTTCCTTTCGTAATGCGAGACTTGTGCGAGATCTCGGGAGAACTCGTTCTTCACCACAAAAATTAAATTTTTTCAGGCGTGCCGTGAAAATTTGTAGATCTTTCTGGTGCGCTGCAAAACAAAAAAGTTTGAGAAACACTGATCTATAGAGTTGGCAAGGACATATAAACAGGATAGTTTCCATCTACAGATATGGCAAGGGCATACAAACAGGATAGTTTCCATCTATAGATATGGCAAGGACATACAAACAGGACAGTTTCCATCTATAGATATGGCAAGGACATACAAACAGGATAGTTTCCATCTATAGATATGGCAAGGGCATACAAACAGGATAGTTTCCATCTATAGATATGGCAAGGGCATTCAAACAGGATAGTTTCCATCTATAGATATGGCAAGGGCATTCAAACAGGATAGTTTCCATCTATAGATATGGCAAGGGCATTCAAACAGGATAGTTTCCATCTATAGATATGGCAAGGACATAAAAACAGGATAGTTTCCATCTATAGATATGGCAAGGGCATACAAACAGGATAGTTTCCATCTATAGATATGGCAAGGACATACAAACAGGATAGTTTCCATCTATAGATATGGCAAGGGTATTCAAACAGGATAGTTTCCATCTATAGATATGGCAAGGGCATACAAACAGGATAGTTTCCATCCATAGATATGGCAAGGGTATTCAAACAGGATAGTTTCCATCTATAGATATGGCAAGGGCATACAAACAGGATAGTTTCCATCCATAGATATGGCAAGGGTATACAAACAGGATAGTTTCCATCTATAGATATGGCTAGGGCATACAAACAGGATAGTTTCCAGGCTGCTTCTCTTCTATACCATTTGTGCTATTTAATCATATTGTGTGACAGTGTGTTGTCATGTAAGACTTTTAGAACAAAAAATGTGTAGCATATTCCCTAAAATCAACAGGAATAAAGATACAACAACTAACTTTTAAAATTATTATTGAAGACTTGTTTGAGGACCAAAGAAAAAAAAATGACTGGAAATGCCTGTCAATTAAGTGTTTGAGAGGATGTTGCTTGTTGTCAATTAATAAATATTTAATTTTTAAAAACAGTACAGTGGAATAAAATATGGCTGTTAGTTGAAATCCTATAGGTTAATATTCTGAAACGTAAAGCAAACCTTAGGTAAGAAGTATAGACTTAAGTATAGACTTTCAATGAACAATGTCTGCAATATTCTCAACAGAACATCCTTTCATTTTTGAGAAACACTGATCAGCCCTGAATCAGCAAGCTGGGCAAGTGAGTATTCAACTACTGCATAACTGTCCTCGAGTGCTCTCAGAGTCAGACAAATTCATAATACAGATCCTGAAATGGCAATATTACCAAATCTGCATTTTATTTGCATTTCATTTATGCTCATTCTGCATTTCATTTGCATTCCATTTACATATGCATTTCAGCTATCATCTCATTTTTTTATTTTATTTACAGTCTCAGAAATGCATGCCGATTTTCCATGAAATCCTTCCATTCATTGTTAGGATAACTTTCTCTGCAACCTCTGAATACAGCCCTCACGGAAAGATGGAAAAGCATCTTTCTGTCTATATATTATACAGACAAAGGGAAGCAACTCTTATGGGTTAACTTCCTTTTTACCCGCTAGGTGGCTACTGTTATACCCAGTTTAAACCAGTTTTTACTGGAGCGAAACCTTGAAGAATGCTCGCATTGCATGGAAGGGTGCAAAGAATTATTTGTAATGTGATCAGGTAAGTATTATTGGAGAAACATAATTTGCTAAAAAAAATTTGCTTTCTCTGTCCAATACATTACCTGATCACACTGCAGCATTGGGAAAATAGGTAAGAGGAGGAGGAGGAAATGCTGAGCATCCTACCTCTACCTGTGTCACCCAGTAGGAGCATGATTGCTCTACTAAAAGGATGAACGTCTCTTAATGTTAGTTTACCACAAAGAGAGACAATTTGTTTAAACACGAGGGAGATCCCTTTGGGATTTCCCACTTGATTATTGTCTCACCATCAAAAGTTTCCCAGGCAAATCAAGCACACAAGTGGCAAATTTATATCTGGGTCTAAGGTTGTGCTTTCATGAATGGGGAATGGTCACTTTCTGTGCAGCTACTACTAACCCAATGAGATTCAGTTCTCTCCTTAGTGAGGCCATGTCACGCAAATGGAAGCTAGAGAAGGCAGACTGGGCAAGCCAGTCAGCTGACTCCACTATATCCCAAACTGAGACATCACGTTCAAGGCCAGGCTGATGTAAGTCACTCGTATTTCGTGTGCTGAAATCTTCATTAGTGTACCTGATTCTGTGAGAGTTCTGAGTACACTGATTTAATAACTCCCTTTAGCCAAGTGGCCAGCGCTTGTAGGGTTATGTCTTGCTTTCCTGCCTTCAGCGCTAGGAATAAAAAAAAATTCTTCAGCTGATGTGGATATTGTCTATGTGTCTTAGGTAACATCTAAGAGTACGTACAGGGTCCTGCAGCTTTGCTTCTCTCGACAGAGCGATCAAGGAGAGGGGATGAACTGTTATTGTTGGTTGACTAGTGACAACAACCTGTTGTTAGGAAGGAACCAGGTTGTGTCATTAGAATGACTGAACCATGAGAATGAACTGCATGTGGTTTGAATCTATGGATATCGTATGTAACTCATGCACTCACTCTGCATACTAAAGTCAGCGTTATCATACATTGCAAGTCATGTATGATAGCTACTTCAGTGGGGGAGGGGTGAAGATGGTAGCTCAAACTTATACGAGTTTTGCAATCTCAAAATCCAGGAGAGGTTCCATTTGGGAATAATCTGAGTGAGTGTGCTCTGGATATGTCATAACTGGACTGCAAGTCGAATATTACCTTGTTGCAGCCAAAATCATCTCTTCCATGAACTCTGAATGTGTGTGAGATCATGGAACAATATCCCTTGATTGTGATAGGGGCTAACTTCTTGTCTCCAAAGAGGAAGAGAAAGAAGTTTGCCATCGGGAAATGTGACACCAGTCATTGACAATTTCCCCTTGTATGCCCTCTCCATGATTGAAGTTCCAAACTCCTTTTTCGATCTGGACATCCCTGAAAGGAGCCAGAAGTGAAGGTGGGATTTCTTTGGACATGGATGGATTAGTGGCAATCTTGACTGCTTTTGCAGGGTGGAGGTCACTATGACTCCTCTGGGCATGTCTGGCACTAAATCGAACAGATCGTTGATCCAGGATGTTTCATCTTAGTGGGGCAATCAGAGCTATTGCAGTCTGTGCCCCTCATTTCTTAATTATCTGCATAATCAAAACTGAAGAGGGAAGATGTATGTCCACATTACCTCCCAGCTGATTAAAAGAGTATGTACGGCCCATGCTTCTGGGGTTGGGGAAAAAAGAAAAAGAAATGTCAAGCATTGTATGGCCACAAAGGGAACAGACCAGATGGAACGTTCCTGGATGGAAAACTCTGCATGAAGCAGTTGTCCTCCCTTAATAATCAGTCAGCCAGGACACTGAACTGGCCAGGAATGTGTTAGACCTGAATAGTACCTGATATTGGGAGTACCCATAAAGTTATTCCCCTAAAGTGAGGCAAAGGTCTGGTGATTGTTCCCCCTTGCAGAGGTATGTCACCACAACCAAATTGTCCGACATTATCAGTACCATGTTTCCATGGATATGTTCTACCCACTTCTGGAAGGCATTGAGAATGGCTTTCATTTCTATGAGGTTGATATGAAAAGCCTTAACTTGAAGCGTCCACATGCCACTGACCATTGCATGTCCAGTAGTAAACTGGCATTGTAACAGTTCCAGCCTCGCATTGAGTAGGCTGAGGAGCTGTAAGAAACTTCCGCTCCTAAACAATGTCTTGCTTGATACTTTCCCCAATACATGAACTACAGTTTTGATGTGTTTGGGAGAAAGACGCCAAGTGAATATGTGTTAAGAATTCCATATCTAGATGGACAAAATGTTGAGTACGGATAAGGTCCAACGTCTCTACATCGACTATCCACCCTGAGCTGGGAATGAGGGAAGTAAGGTTGTTCATGTCATGAACTAAAATCTATACTTACCATATGGTTTTGTAGTATGTCGTTCAGGAACGCCGCCTTCTCCGTGGAGAACATCCTGAACTGGGAACTGGGATATAAATTGGTCTAATGTCTTACTAAAGGTCGAACTTCAAAGTCTTGGTTGATGCCTTCTCCGATGCATGAACCATTCTTTCGATGTGTTTGGGAATGTGACACCAAGTTTATATGTTAAGGATTCCATACCTAGATGGACCAAAATGTTGAGAAGGGACAAGGTCCGACTTCTCTACAGTGATTATCTACCACACAAATTAGGTAAGTATGTTCATGTAGTGAACCAAAAATCAAACTTGCCGAACGTTTTTGTGATGTGTCATGCAGGAATATCGCTGTCTCTGTGGCGGATGTGCTGAACTCTTAGTGAAGGCCCAAGGGCTTAGATTGGGGCCATATGAATTGGTATATGGAAGTATGCATCAAACATGTCAAGACTGATCATGTACTCATCGCACCTCTATCGCAGGTCTCAATTGCTGTTGGACTTTGAAAACCAGAAATGTCCTGGAGTAGAAACCCTGTGTGTGCGGTTTTCATACAATCTACACCCCTCTTTACAATCAGAAAAACTAGATTTCTTATGTAAAAACATCCCCCTTAGTGGAATAACTTGGGAATTCATTTATGAAGGTAGGACAACAAAAGTAGAGGGGGTTGGATGATGATATCTGGAGACCCTATGACATGGTTTGGATCACCCATTGTTTTCTGAGGAATGGTTGGTCCAAATCTGATGAAAAGGGAGTAGTCTGGTGCCTCAGGTGGGTTGCCAGAGGGTGTGGGTGATGTTGTATCACTGACAATTGACAGATGGTCTGGAGAAAAGAAACTGTGTTACTCTCTCTCCCCTCCCTGCCTGCCTGTGAAAATACGGGCATAATTTGCTTGGCCAGGAGAAAAAAGAAAAACCTGTCATTGTTGAGAACCGCCACTGCGAATTATCAGGCAACAATCATCCCTTCTCATGTATGTTCCCCAAAAGGGTTGTGCCGAGATAGGAGACTGCACTGAAAGTTAAAGGGCAACTTGTGCCTCTTGCTTTCTCACCTCCTCAATTCGATGCCCTAACAGAGTTGGAGAACTGAAAGGGAGGGAGCACACAGAAAAACAGTAATGATTGTTAGTGTCCTTTTCAGCTAGATAAAAACATCGTCAGATGTGTTAAGTCAAGTAGGGAGGAAGTCAACACAATATTCTTGCCTAACTCTGACGTGGTGTTAAAGACTTGTCTGTGCACTGTATCAACATCTAGACAAAGTACGCATGGATAAAATATCTATGTACGTGACTTTTACCAGTGGGGTGAGAAAGTTGCATGTAACTGACTCACCATAAAGAAGCTCTTGTGTTAGTGGGATCGTGAATGCTCCAAGAGATTTCCCGTAATTTTTGCAATCCTTTAGAATTGTGGCAAGATTCTGAATGATGAACTGTCATCATCATCATCAACACCCACCAAGGCACTGACCTTCTAGGTAGAATTGATTGAAGGTGGAGGAGGGCATTCCAATGGAGAAAAAATCCCATAGATTTCCTCTATCACTGCTGTGAACTAAATTCTGTCCATTCTATTGTCAGATTGGCATGTTCCAGCACTTCTGTTTCATTACCTTCATCAACAGGAAATGATGATGAAGTATCATCAGCACGCATCATCATTTTTCCCATTGGATATGCCGTCAATAGCGATCGCATTATGGAATGCCAGTCCGGCGTGGCTGGGATGGCTCCATAAGTCATGCCAGTTCTCTGCGAATTTCATAGGAATGGTCGGTCCGGTCGATCAGTCAGCCGGCTCACCAGTAAATAGCTCAGTTGTATGTCTGCACTGGTTGGTCAGTGGATGGAATGGCATACCAAAGAGGGTATATGCCTTGCAGTACGGACGGCTGGTGCGGTATGGTAGGTACAGCTGTCAGGCTATGTGGTCAGTCAGGACAGCCAGCTTGTCAGTCAGAGATAACAGACTCCTGATCACTGTAACCATACATATAGCTCATTTGTACATCTGGACCGGTTGGTCAGCAGTTGGAATGATGTACCAAAGACGGTATATGCCTTGCAGTCTGGACAGCTGGTGCGGTATGGTTGGTATGGTTGTCTGACTAAGCTGTCTGTCTGGATGGCCGGATCGTCAGTTGGAGATAACAGACTCCTGACCCCCGTAATCATACATAACTCATTTTTATGGCTGGACTGATTGGCTGGCAGTCAGAACAGCGTACAAAAAATGATATATGCTTGCGGTCCGGATGGCTGGTGTGGTATGGTCAGTACGGACTGTCCAGCTGTATCGTGTTGGTCAAATTTCAAATCTTCATGTCCTGCTTTTGTTTTCTTAACTCATGGGCGTAGTCCTATTTGTTGTGAGCCCTCATGTCTCATTGGCAGCATCCTAGGCTTATCCCCAGAGCGATTACAATATATAAATGCCATTTCTACTCGCTGACATATTGACAACAAAGCCTTTTGAGTCATATTGATCATATGCTATTCCAAGGCCTGATTGGAATCAACTGTGCTTTCTACTTTATTCACAGATACAATAAGTTCTGCGATGTTTTTTCATCTGCATGGGGGGTGGAGAGGGCATCTCAAAATCACATATGAGACTAATTAACGATTCCATTCCATGCACATATGCAGTATATTCTGGCGCTATTCTGCATCTTCACGGAGGTGGAGAGGGCATCTCGACATCACCCATGAGACTAATCAATGATTCTACTGTATTCAGAGATACAGTATTTTCTGGTGCTATTCTGCAACTTTATGGGGGGTGGAGAGGGCATCTCAACATCATCCATTAGACTAATCAACGATTCTACTGTATTCACGGATACAGTATGATCTTTTTGCTTTTCTGTGTTTTCATGCAGGGTGGAGACGGCATCTTGACATTCACATGAGAATAATCAACAATTTGGACATGAGGTTATGTTAAAAGTCTTGCTACAATGTGTGCTCATTTTTGCGCCCCTTGAGCTGCCTTTTCAAACCATTGGACCATGTATTTTCATACCAAAGTACGAGCAATTGTGTCCATCTTCTACATGCAACTGTATGCGTATACACCTCTAATGTCCATCCTCCACGACCTTAAATCATTTACTCTTCTTGCACTTGGTTGTCATTGGACCATGTATTTTCATACCAAAGTACGAGCAATTGTATGCATATACACTTGGTTGTCATCTCTGTAATGAAGAAGTGCATACAACAAATATATAAAATATTTGAAATAATGTAAACCACATTATGTAAACAACTTAAAAGTGTAATTATTGATAAGTACAGCACCTGAAATTTCCCAGGTGTTATTTAATGTTACCGATTGAAATCACATGTGACAAATACAAATGGTACGATAATTGCAAAAATATGAATAAATTCACTGGAATTCACAAAAATGTTGTATACACTATATAAAACAACATTCTGACTTACTATACCACTGAGAATAAAAGATGGATGATTTGAAATTGAAGCATAAGATAAAACTTGATTCTTTGGAGGACATCTTTACAGCATGACAGCAAAAGTAAAAACTGGTTTACACCGGGTATAATGGTAGCCTCCTAGCAGGTAGAAAGGGGAGTTCACATGTAAGAGTTGCTTCCCTTTGTCTATGTAATATATATATAGACAGAAAGACGTTTTTCCATGAGGGCTGCATTTGGAGATAGCAGAGAAAGTGATCAGGTATTGTATTTGACAAAGAAATTTAGGAGCCAACCATGGTCATGTTATATCAAAATTCATGTTATAATGAAGCATGTTATAGCAGGGCTTCACTGTATATAAAAATTAGAGTTGGGTACCACAAAAAATTTTGTACCTTGGTATACCATGGTATTTCTGAACATACCACGGTATGTACCACAGTATACCGCAATTATATCAGGAACCAACAATTTACTGTTCTAGGGCAAGAGCCTGACACTTTTTTAAAAAAATTTCGTCTGTAAATAGCTGGAACAAATATCTTGCTCTGACTTATAGCAAAATAACACTTTATTATATCCATTATATTATCTGAAAAAAAATTAATTATCGTGAGATAACTTTCACAATATCCTATTTGACCACCACGCTGGCATATGTGACATGTGTCAAACATGTGAATAAAGGATCATAAATATAATTATATTTGTAATATTCAAAATTAATCTGCGACAAATACAACTGTTTTGTTAAAAAAGAAAATAATAACAATTTTGTTTGTGATGAACCATGAAAACGTGCAGTTAATATCATTAAATTCATAACAGGTTTACTCTGGAATTTCCGTGCATTCCTTTCTGATGGAAACTACCGAAGTACAGGTACAGTGAAAAAGTACTGTGGTACATACTACCATAAAAAATACAACGGTAAACCGGTTTACCAGTAATACAGCGTACCTCTAATAAAAATAGTGTAAAGAACCTGGTTCCAAATTATTATGCAAAAGGACTTTCAGCCATGGAAATTTAGCAGCAGCCAAAAATATGGGTCAACAAATTTTGAAATCCATTTATGAAACGCATTCACATTTAATTTCCTTTTTTTCTCACTTATTATTCACCATTTTGTGTTCATTTTATATTCTGTTTTTGTTTCACTGGTAAAACAACCTGTTTCAGTGTCTGTACCATTTATGTATGCTAGTCCATAAAGGGACAAATATAAAAATGGTCAAGAGAGGTCACTTTTCCAATATTTGTACAGCCCTGGTACCTACCAAATGAGCATCCATGATGATGCAAAGGTGGTAGAAGGAATAAAGTATATGTATATTACTGATTTGCTGTTGAATGATTAAGATGAAGCAAAAGTGCAAGAAGGAATAAAGTATGTATAGTTTTAACTTGGTGACCCATGGTGTAGTAGCACTAGGGCTTCTGAGATAAAGGAGTGTTATAGCCAATCCATCACACTATACTGGCCGTATGGGAACTCTGAATTAGATTTAGTGTGACCACCATAACATCATGAAGATGAAGGATACTTTCTTGTTGTAGAACAGATCTGCAGTAATATTCTCTCTGATGATGCCTGGTCCATCCAGTCATCATATATGGACTTTTTCTGAGTCTTTTCTATCGCAAACATGATCTAAAGAAAAAGAAAATTGTAAAACTTATTTGTGTTTATTATACATGTACATCCCCACTGCAGACAAAATATCTGAATCCAGAAAGTTCTAAAACCTGATAAAGCTTGCAAAAATCATTTAAATGGCACAAGAATATTACGAGGTCATTTACATAAGCATGCATAAAACACATCATTTGTCATGTAATTATTTAAAAAGGATGCATAAAACACCTCATTTGTCATGAAGTCATTTACATAAGCATGCATAACAAACTTCATGTGTCATGAAGTCATTTACATAAGCATGCATAACAAACCTCATGTGTCATGAAGTCATTTACATAAGAATGCATAACAAACCTCATTTGTCATGAGGTCATTTACATAAGCATGCATAACAAACCTCATGTGTCATGAGGTCAAAAAGTTTCTGCATAATATGGGGGCATATTTTATTTCAATCATGAGGTGCAAGAAGAAAAACGTGTGATGGAATACCTATGTTCATGTCATGCTTGTTCGTTTTCTAACTTGTCTATTCTAATAAACATATATGTAAGCAAATTTGAACAAAATATATTAATAGTGCATGCTGCTTTAGCGCAATTACGTCTGATCCACATAAATTGAATACTGACAATCATGTCAATATTTTAAAAGCCTTCTCAATGTCGAGTCCTATATTTTTTTACACGATCTCTTCCCCAAAATGATAATTATTTTTTTACACTTCATTTTTTTTCGTACTTTGAAAAAAAAAATTTATTTCCACGCATGCAAAAATTAAAATACTGTAAAGCAGTTTCAATCACATGATCCATATATAAGTTGATTCGGAGTATAAGACGAAGCCAAGACTTCCTTTGGCGTTCTGTTTTCGTTATGAAAACTAGATGCATCTACTGATTTGTTGGCCAGTCTCATGAGAATCATGCTCATTTGCAGCCTTGCACTTGGCACCAAAGATATTATGTAATGTTGACATCGGAAAAAGTAAACATATGATAATCACTTGAAAACAAAAGTGTATCTGTACATGACACCAAAAAACAGCTGATTTTATGACGATTAACATAGGAATTCATATTCCTCCGACAAACAAAATAAGTGCTAAAATCTTGGCACGACTGTTCTAACTATGGTGTACAATAAAATGCAAGAGTTTGAAACACCACGTAAGGATTTATAATATGATGAATTAAAACTGTGCTGAAAAATGTTTACCAAAGAGGTGTCAAATCACATGCACGGCTAATTAGTCTTTTGTTCAAAATGATCATTAGGAGCCAGCAATTGATTAACAGGTGTTGTATTCTCTTCGTCTGCTAAGATCTAACCTATGTGGCTTCACAAAAACCCATTACAATCACTTGGACTTTGTTTGACAGCACACTACATGATTGATACTCGCTTTGATCAAATAAAAGAATTTTGCAGACATAAAAACCAGGGGTAGAGGACTCAGCTGTTGGAATTTTCACGTGTCCAAAAATTAAAAGTATGCGCACTTTTACTCTAATTTCTGCATCCTGAAGAACCATGTATAAAATGTAAAGATATCACAGTTCTGTAAAATGTATATAAAATAACAGATAAAGGTAACACATGTAAAATCCTAAAACATGATTAAAATTTGTTGTATAAACCGCATTTCCTTAAAAAGTCCAAGATTTTCTCAGGTGGTATGTCATCATGCAGTTTCTTCAAGCAGTTCATGTCAAAATACTTCTGTCTCACAGGGTGGAAATTGACAAACTTGACAAGAATGTGCTCCACTGTGAGGGTACACACTCTGGTCGAGGTTAACCCTTCAGGAGGTATGCACGAGTCAGATATGTAAGTCCAATACATGGTCAGCACAATACCACCTCATCTCTCTGATTTGTTCTATATGAGGGATGCCACTCTCCAACAGTGGATTTGATGTTCATAAGTTTGTTTGTGGAGTTTTCATTCCACATGTTTTGCTAAGTACGATGAACATGCAGATTTATACAATATTTGAAGTCAGTATATGGAATCTTCCAGTTGGAAATGGGTGACTGCATGGCAGCTTTGGCTGCTTTATCTGCCCTTTCTTTACTCTTTATGCCAAAGGATATATAACTAATTTATTTTGCAGAAACTAAGATTTTTCTTTTTTCAGCCTGTGGCCTTGACCTTTGACCGATTGACCCTCCAACTCAAAAGGTGCCTTTCTTGTCTCATTGCAAACCATCCACAAAGTTTAGTCATGGCAAATGGTTCAGAACTTAAGTAATTTTGTGGAAATAATTTTTTTCTGTCTCCCAGTCCTTTTGACCCTAGACTATTGACTTTTGGACATGAAAATTAAATATTTTACATATATTATTTGTTTTGTTAAAGAAAAAATTAACCTCTAGTTTAACTGACTTCAGCATCCTTCAGCTACCATCGTTCTTCAACCAATTGAAATCAATGTGAACGAGCTTCAATGAACAGTGTAATAAGAAGCAAGTACTGAATTGTGTCCCCTTATGAAAAGTCATCCCAGGGCTGATGTAAGCTAATATTTTCATTATCGATGGGTTGCCTTTATAAAAAGGAGACAGGTGGTGTGCTATACCTGTACTTCATGCTCACCTGTCTGAGTTTTGTCTGTGAACTTTGCATCATAGCTGGAGGCGCCATGGCGAAAATTCCAATCACATCTAGTCCACCTGGCAACATTCTGCTGACCTGAAAGTGAAGAGATGGTTAGGTACAGATTTAAGCAGTTTGATATAGGATCAAACAGTTGTAAAAGCAAAACTGTTTAAATGACAGATAACATTCTTATCAAATTTGTAAGAACTTCTTCATTAAATGTGCATATTCTAAAGTATAATTGGTTGTCCTTTTGTGGCCAATGTTATCAAATGCATTCTTGATTGTAATGCAGAAAGCCTTGGTAGGAAACCATTTGATTTTCATTTGATCACTTTAATATTTAAGAGCTTAATCTCAGCTGTGTATTAGATACTGTTATTGTTGAACATGAGAAATTACTTGAAGTACTGAGATCAAGCTGGAATAATCTATAACACTAGCAAAACATTGTTAGTCAATTATTTTTCTGCTAGCATGTTCCAGGCAATTCAAGCAGCAAAATGCTAGCTTGCTAGTGTTAATTTTGAGCGTGACAAAATGTGGTGATAAAAAAACCTGTTTAGCATGTGTAGCTGGCCATTGTTCATTGAGAGCATCAAGACTTTCTGGTCGACCCAGTGACTTCCTCCTGGGTTTTACTCCTGGTTCCTCTTCTACATTCTCATCCTCTTCACTGGCTTTATCTTCAACAGGTTCTGGTGTCCGTACTAAATGGATAGCATAGTCTTTCTGACTGGTTAACTGAAATGATGAAATATACTGAGACTTAATCTCATAAGGAATTTTGACTCTGGGCTATTTTGTTACTGCATTTTTATTGTTCATGATTGTCAAAATCTATTTTGCAGGTTCAAAAAAAGGTATTCAGAAGAAATTTGTGCATTTTACCTGTTTACCTATTTAAAGTTTGAATTAATGAAAAAAAAAAAATCACAAATTCTTTCAATATTCAAAGCTGTTCTTACTTCTACGCAGCAAAATCCTAAACTTAAACAGCACTCAAACAAAAATTGACCTGAACCTCTAACGTTTTGAATACTGGTAAGACTGGTTATATGGTCTAGCGATTGTGTAAAACTGTGTATAGCCCATATGACATTGTTTTCATAATGTGTACCGTTGTGTAAACTGACAATTTTTTTTTACTTCCAACAAAATTTTATTTATGCATGAATGTTACAAGCAGCCTCTTCAAATCAGCAGAAAGTTCTGCTTTCCAAGTTGCAAATGAAATGGTTGCATTTGCGACAATAAATTCAAAAATGCTGAGTGAAAATGGTCAATTCAAAGTTATAATGTGGCAAGTACTGATTTCTGTTACTGTTCTACGTTGGCATCATGATTGGCAATTAGTTTCAATCATAGATACATGTGCATTGAAATGAGACAAGTAAAACATAGATTATCCAAACCAATCAGAGGGGCAGCAATTTCTGGGACTCTCAACAGAGTTTCAGGATGTGGAATCCTGGACTCTTCACTCATGGAGCTCAGGAGTCCCCAGCCCATTTCTGAGAGTCCCTGGCATAAAGTTGCAACTCTCTTGCTTTCAAAAGATAGAAAGGAAAATGAAAAAGTACTTGATATTTATTTTATCACATATCTGGATTAAATTCTCAGCCTCATAAGACCACATCAGAGACAAACTATTTTTCAGTAATTGTCAAAAAGCGCTATATCATACTGCACTTAACCATCTGCAAACTAGTTTTTCAAATTAGTTAGTTTCTGTACTTTTTCCTCTTTTTTGACTTAACAAATGTATGTATGGCATTCTGGTTATCGAAGTCTTCAAGTACAGGGTAAGCCTTCGTTATTCTGATTAATTTATTCACTGTTCATTGCACGCAACTGTGCTGCTTTACAGTCATCATTTTTTGTACTAATTTTGAGAGTTTTCTCAACAGCATACAGGATTATCTGTCTTTTTTGCATAGCAAAGCAACCCTCAACAACAGTTATATAATCTGGGATAAATTTGTGATGGCTAAAGGCTGATGGCTGCAAGTTAGTATTTCCATTTCGAGTGAAAGGATTTTGCTTTCCAGCAGTCCTACACTACTCACAAATTGCTTTTAATGTACCATCTGATTACACTTTTTTCAACCATGATAACTGCTTCTTCCACTCAGGTCTCTAAGTTCTCATGTTCGTTGTTCTGCCACCATTGTTGTTAGTGCCCTTCACCACAGTCGAGACAAAAGAAAACATTAAATATACATTCTGAGTTAGAGTTCTCTTTGTTGTCTTTGCTTGTGCTCTCACGTTTTCCTACTTTTTTCCTTTTTTCATCTGTTAAGTTACCACTGATCATTGATTGACAGTTAATTACATCAGCTTGGACTACAGAATACCTTTGATCAATCTGTTATGAGTCTTTAATCATGCTTGATAAGCTTAGTATTTCTGTCTGACAAATTACATATTGTCATAGTAGCATTCACTCAGTGACAACTGATTGTAAGAATAAACTTTCTTTCTTTGTATCTCACTCCCCCTCCCACTCTTCTAATTACAGTGAAATCCTGCTGTAGCACTCTTCGTGTAAAAAATTAATTAGCATTTTCGGTAAGAGATCGTGTATGTATTCAAATATAACACGATTGTGGTGTGGGTCCCGAAATATTTACAATAATTTCAGCAATTACTTGAAGTAATACAGAGTTCTGTGCCAAAATAAATAAGAGTTTGATTTAATAATCTGGCAAGATGTGTTGTAGTTTTGAAGAAAAAGGTCTTATTACTGCATCTTTCTTTATATGAATAAAGATGTTAAATGTTTCTATTTGTGATTATTCATTCAAATGTGTCAGTAGTCAATCACTTGACTTTGATGTTAGCTTATGTTTGAAAGATGTCCGCTCATTACAGAGCTGATAAGGGTTAATCTTATTATTATGAACCATGAACAATAAAGCCAGTAAGTCTTCTTTGTGTTTTTCTTTAATGCATTCTGTGTACAATTGTTACTCTAAAGAAAAAAGATTCTCATCCAAATTTATAAATTAATGAATTTAAGTAATCATCAAAGTCAATCTCATTGCTAAAGGTTGTTCAAATTATGGGGCAATGATTTACACAAACTTTTTAAAAAACCAAAAGCTGCCAACATGCGCACGTGGCTTTGCAGTGTTATCTGACAATTGTCACTCAATCAATTGACCAGTGAATAATATCGTGCATTCCCTGTAACAATGACCCCATCATTCCTTAACAATTATTCTTGCTGTAGTTGTTTCAACAAATAGGTGTCAAAGTGTTAATTAGTGGGTATTTATAATGGATAACGGGATACAGAAACCTAAAGCTTTACTGTTAAAGAGAAGCTTGAAGCACGATTAAGTCTGCAATTAAACAAATCCAATTAGCTTCAAGATTAAGGTGTTCACAAGTCAAGCAAACAATGTGGTGGTGTAAAAAAATGTCTTACCCAAATGTATAAATCAATTAATTTACCTACCTTTTTAAGGGAAAACAATAAACTATCAATGCCTGCTCAATCAATCGTCATACACACATGGTGAAACAAGTTTATGGCCTGAATTGTCACGACCAATTTTGGTCATTGCTACACACATGTAAAACCACTCCCACCCTTTCATCTTAACCCTTTGTTATTTTCTAGCTTCATATCATTCAGAAACTGTCCTTGCTGTGATAACACTGATTGGAACAGAACCATTTAAGTTGTAGGGGTTGAGAGATTGGCTTATATAATCAAACATTCTACTCCCTGCTTTTGCTCTGCAGCAAAGCAAAGTCCAAGTTATAAACAATAGTTTCAGTGAATATTGTGTTTATTTCATTTATATTTTCCTCCGTCCTTTAGAGAATGACTCAACTGTTTTTATGGAACTCACTCTGTACCCATACAAATGAATGGTTTGCTCCCAAACTGAGTTCAGGCAGTTTACATGTATACACACCTGTAGAATTCTCAGCGCAAGTAGATTACAAGATCAATAACTTTTACCTCCTGTATGAATTTTCAGCTCAAATACATGTACTGTTCAAGCCTAAATATAGGTTTCTTTTTTAGAAACTCCCAATGTCTGAATCATGCACTTTATTGTCAGTTAGAAATCTGACCCTTTGGACATGTCCAGCAAATATGATTGTTGCGGGGGAAAAAAAACTGTTTCATAAGATTGTGTGAATGTATTAGCAAGAAATTAAGTATTAGGATTTGAATGGATCTGGCAAACATTTTCTTTTATTATATAGAAATTATGCTTCTTTGTGCACATTTTTGATGGAATTACTATTGTGGATACAACCAGATTTGACTGACGAGTACACATAACCTCAACTATTTACACTTAAGTTGCAGATTTTGTATACATTTATATGTATATAGCAAGTAATGACTTCTCTGCCAAAAATAAATATTAAATATGTGATGACTGTTTTAAGTAGTTCTTGTTTAATGTGGAACAAGTTGATAACTGCGTCAATGAAGTATTGCCCCCCTCAACCCACCCCCCGCCCGTCTTGCATTGAATTCATACATATTGTGATCAATGAAAAAATGACTAAATATTATACTTATGTGTTCATATTTTCGATGGAATTATTATGGATTCACTCTTATGGATCCAATGAGATCAGTTGGTGAATACACATGTTGATCAGGGATGGTGCTGGCTTTAAAAAAGTTGTCGCCCAAAAAATCGCCAACCTCAATATTTTTTCGCCAATTTTCAAAAAATGTCACCAAGCAAGGAGTCTGTATTTTTCCATGTCTATTAATGTAGTAGGCAACGAAAATTGAAAAAGATGGGGGTATTTATTACTTTATGGACAACAAACAATACAATACCACAATATTACAGAATAAATCATTACATGACTGTTTCGATTGCTTACTTATAATGTTTTGCACTATTAAAATGTTATTTCATAAAAATAATACAATCAAATGTCACATGAGTATGCGTTGTGATTTTACAGCTGCCCACTTGCTGAATGCAGTTTGAGATGCCGAGTTTATTCCTGATGTCAGTTTTGATGATATTCATCTTACTGAACCCACCTTAACAGTTTCTGGTAATGTCATTTTTACTTTTACTAATAGCAGCAATCTTAGCTACTTCCATAGTCTTTGCATGACACTCTGTGCAAAGATATGACTGTTGTCACTTTAAATAAATGCATTATCAAATATCAAATATCTTCGTTCCCTACATTCTGCAGTCTCTCTCTCTCTCTCTGGTTTATGATTTATACCTTGTTAATTTGATACTTGTTCAGTGCCAAGTTGAGTCCTACAGGTCTTACATATATGTGTTTGACCATAATCCAATAACATCCTCTTTGTTTTAACACATTACAACCCTTTGATCGAGCCGCGTATTTGATACTTGTTCAGTGCCAAGTAACAGAGGGTGGTTATTTGAACTCCCTGTGATCTTGCCGCACAATTGAAACCTGTTCAGTTCATCCTTTAATAGATTTCACAGACAGTATGATTGAAATATCACTTACTGAGTCCAAGCTCAATCTCCACGTAAGCACCCGCATATGACAGTAAAGACAAGGAATTGGAGTCGGACAATATTTACTATGACTAGACGACGATCAAGGATTTCAGCACTATAATTGGTCACTCAGATGATGTGGATGAATTCTTGGGCTTTTTACCAGATGACATTAGACAGTGACCTTTATAAGATACTGTGAATCACAAAAGTGTGGACTTGACTTTCATTGTTTTTTTGTGAGAAGTGTGGAATTAACATATTACGGGATATTGTGAATCGGATCATTCTGGGCTACTATTTTTATGCTGGTTTGTAACCTATTATATAATTCATGGATTTGTCATATCAAACGGATTAAAATGCCAATCATGATATTTTTCTTTAGATTTTTATGACACGATGAAGAACAAAATGTAAGTTATCAATTTATTTGTGACATATTCTACTCGATAATATACCTAACTGTATTTTACACTTGTTTTGTCTTTATTATTCCTATCTATCTATCTATCCACCCAGTCTCCTCCAATATATTCGGGTAGTCAACAAGAAAACTTACATTTTTAAGTTTAGACCTTGTCCCATGGATAAACCGACCACCCTTCTTCCAGGCTTTTATTTTTTCCTAAATTATGCAGCTTATACGCGAGTACAGATGGTACTCTTAGGATGAGATGATGAACACAAAAAGTTGAACTTACGTTTACCCATGACAGTATATTGTTCTGATTGAGATTTTTTTTTTTTTTCATTTGCTTAGTATTTATACAGAACGATTGGAAATGTAATCACTTTTCTTTGAAGTTTCAGCAAAACTATTTTTTCTGGTACATTTTTCAAAAAAAAAAAGATATTAGCCGTCGTTTGGTTGATTGCAGCTAGTCTGGTAGCATGTATCACAGCATACAGTACTCAGGCCAGATGTGAGCATAAGCAGATTATGATATAACAATGCACTGGTAAGATGGTTTGTCAATATGAACAAAGGATTTGTTTATATATCAATAGAAAGATTCCAGTGCATTTTTACCAAGTTTGCGGCTTCCATTCATGGCGCCTTTGAATTCCTCCCCACCAAACCCACAATTGTATATACAAGTTTTAACAGCCAAAAATGTTGTCACCCAAAAAATTGCCAGATGGTATATTTTGTCGGCAATTAGGAAAAAAATCACAATTTGCGACATTGGCGAAGCCCAGCATGATCCCTGGTTGATACTTTAACTATTCATGCTATATGTTAGACATGTACATATATATGTACCAATGCCTGGTTCTCTGAACAAAGTTAAATATTGTAGATGCAATCTCTATGTTTTCAATATTTCTTGCTTAATATGCCTTGATTTAAGATGGTGACTGTGCCAATAAAGCATGTAGTTTTGCGTTCACTTCTATTTTCCACTCCATTTGGGTGGGGTAGGGTGGGGTGTGTGGCATGCATCATTTTCTATAGCTAACTGATTTGTTCGGCTGTAGCATAAATATGGTACATAGCATGAAATCGTTTTGTGGACCCTGATCATTGTGCTATAGCATGGTTTCACTGTGCATCTACTTTAAAATTATAATTTACTTATTCATAATATGATTGTAATTATAATTGTACTAGATAATATTTGATTGTGATTGTTACTGTTTCTAATTTCTAGCACACAGATCTATGTTGTCATAGTGATCAGCAAATTAATTTCAACTACAGATACATGTATACTTTAATAAGTAAAAATGTCGGGGTACACGGTAGAAGCGTCTATAGTATTCACCAACCCTGAATAATTCCGTAACTTTGGGAGTTACATCCATTTGGACACATGTATATAAAATGTACACCATTTTATTTTGTTTAATTTGTTGTTTAGAAATACTAAAACAAGGCACTGCAAATATTGGACACAGTTTTTACTGAAAATGGACTGTTCTAGTAACCGGAAAGGACAGTGAGCAGTCTGGTTCTTTACATTGACAACTTCCATGCAACAAAATGAAAACGTTAGGAGTCCTCTGGTGACAGTCTGGTTAGAAATTATAAACTGATGAATGAAATTACTAGGTTTTGTGCATTTTTTGTATATCCTTATTGTTTTTCGTTTTTAAATCACTAGAGATGTACAAACTGCAGCCCAGGGAGTATAGGCGGATACTCTAGTCCGTACGAGCGAATAATCCGGATAATTAGCGTCCAGATAACTGACGTTTTAATGACTACAGTACTACATATTCATATATTAAAACTAATAAATACCAGTTCATGGTACCTTTTGCTTCAATCTGAACCTTCTGAAGCCACATATTTTGATTACTGGTTGAAAACGATCATCATCGATAACAAGTAACACAAAATTTGCCTCAAAGAACTTTAGTGTGAATCCTTTGCTAGAGATAAAACAAATCTGACCAACCATGATTTACTATTGTGGGCATTTACTCTAAACTTACTTGGCCTATTATAAGACCGAGATGCCAAGATCCTTTCTGTAGTAGCTGACCAACATATGCTTGAATTCTGTCGTCAGCTAAAACTGTTCTACCCATCTTGAAAACGGAAGTTAAATGATATACAATCTTGTAAGAAATGTCTAACTATTACTTCTGTAACTGATGAGGGAAAATAAACTTTGAAATCCAGTCAAATTGCTGTTTAGTCGGGTATTGATATACTTTAACAAGTTTCATT
Source organism: Margaritifera margaritifera (assembly GCA_029931535.1). NCBI lineage: Eukaryota > Metazoa > Mollusca > Bivalvia > Unionida > Margaritiferidae > Margaritifera > Margaritifera margaritifera. The sequence goes on along the minus strand of JAQPZY010001342.1, from coordinate 852,850 downwards.
TTTACATTGAAAACTATTTAAACCAGTCGACAGATCTAGGGCCACGTTATCAATCTGAGTCAATCTGACGAAACCTGCACGATTGTTAATTTGGATAAAAAAAGCGCTCATCTTGTTCTGATCGACACGTTTAAAGATGGCGACCATGCAGACTTCAATATGTTTGGCCGTCTGTTTATTTGTTGTTTTATTGGCAATAACGACATGTAGCGAACATGGTCATTCACACGAGCACGACGATAGCCACCAGCAGCCGTCGTTCAAGTATTCCCAGGAAGCAAATGTGCCCAAAAAAGCCGTCCATTCTCATCACGGTCACTCACATGGAAATGGACATGGCCACTCGCATGGGCATGAACATTCGCACGGTCACGGACAGGGTGGGCATGGACATAACCACGAACATGGTCATAATGGACACGCGCATACTCACGATCATGATCATATTGGTCACTCACATGACGTCAAAGATCACGTAGATGACATAAAACCCGAGACTGAAAATAGAGCACATGTCCATGAAGAACATGAAACTCAAACAGAAGGGAAGAGTGACGGCTGGCTTCTTTGGTTTCAAGCTCTTGGAGCCACTGCCTTCATCAGTGTATCTCCCATCTTTATTCTGATCTTTATACCATTAGATAACACAGCAGAGCACCAGAATCTGTTGAAAATTTTGCTAAGTTTTGCATCAGGTGGTCTGCTTGGTGATGCATTCCTTCATCTCATTCCACATGCAGTGTCACCACATTCTCATGGTGGAGGGGAACATGGACATTCACACAGTCATGGACACTCACATGATGAGGCAGAGAGTCATTCTCATGATATGTCAGTTGGCCTTTGGGTCTTAGCAGGAATAATTGCCTTTCTAATCATTGAGAAATTTGTGCGATATGTAAAGGGAGGTCACTCGCACAGTCATACACATGCAAATGATGGCGTAAAGACTAAGAAGAAAGAGGGTAATGACAAAAAAGATGACAAGTTAAACAGTGGAGATGTAGACAAGAAAGATGCTAAAGATGACAAGAAGGTTACAAATAAGAAAACTGATAAAGGTATTATTTTTATTAGCAGAGGATGCCTTTGTGTGTAATGTTGATCTCATTATTTGGACAGAGGGGGTTGCACTGTTAAGTTGTTAGGGAGATATTTCATGTATCTCTGTCTCCATATAAGGATATGAGGATTTGTTAAATTTAAAGGGACACTGACAGTTTGGGGTGGGAGAATGTCCCCTGTTGGCTCACTCATGGTGCAACATGGGGGTTGGTGTTTACAGTCTGTGAGGTTACATTCTCTTCCATGATTCCCAGACTGATCAGATTTTGAAGTTTTTAATACTTTAGAATTATTAAAGGAACCACTCTCCTTGCAGGTTACATTATCTTCCAGGATTCCCAGACTGATCAGATTTTAAAGTTTTTAATACTGTAGAATTATTAAAGGAACCACTCTCCTTGCAGCTCGCACTCCTTTAGAGTATATTGCTGCTGTATAGATGTTTTAACCTCTTTGTCATCATGTCAGTGGATCAGTACACAAAAACCTTGACTGGTTCCTGCTGTTATTTATTCATGCATTAAAATCCAGCCATGAACGAGGACAAAAGAACCAGACTGAATGTGGTGGCTCAGATGTTACATTGTAACCGCATTGGCATATTATGACAACTGCTCATGTACTACCTGTTAACAACATTGGGCTTGTGTTCATCACTCAGAGTTAAGCATCTAGGAGTTTTTTTCTCCAGCATGTTGTACAAAATGTACCAAAGACCCATAAGAGCAAACATCCGAGTAAAATCTAAATTAAGTGTCATGCATTTATCAAAGGGCATGGTTTCGTTCAGGTGGCATTTTACCACCAGATTTACAGTTTTGTGCCAGTTATGTTAATTTACCAAGGCAGGTTGCCCACTGTGAGTAGTATGTTACATATACAAAGAAACTTGACAGTTATATTTTCCAACCATATCCTAATATATTGGCATAGGGGTTACATTCAGTTTTCATTTCAAGATGTTCAGGACTTCCATGGTTGGAGATTTGGAAGTCCTATGCTTCAAGCCTGGAAGTCCTATTGTTGCACCTACCAAAAAAACATATTTATTAAAATTTGAGTCATAGTCAACTCCATGTTACTATATATATATATATAAATATATATATATATATATATATATATATATATATATATATATATATATATATATATATATATATATATATATATATATATATACACACACACACACATATACACATACATACATACATACATACACACATACATGACTCTCAGGGACAGAGCTTCTGTGTGAAATATTTATGAAATTCTCTGAGGATGTACTTTTTCTCAGTGAAATTCGTGCCCATTATGCACCTTATTTTCACCCTGTGATGCTACCCGTTTATATTTTTGGTTAGCCATAGCTGATCTGGAGAATAGCCCTTTACCTCACCCGAGCACTTTTGGACAACTCTACCCCATTCTCATGGAAGTGCTATTGGACACCTCCATCTGATTCGCATACAAGCATGTTTGGGCACCTGTGCACCAACCATCCACATGGAAGCGTGTTTGGATGCCTACAGTAAACATCAGCCATTTTAAGCTAGTTTTCATAGCACCACCTTAGGGGAAAAACAACTATTAGAAACTACAGGCATTGAGGTAAATGACCATTATGTCACATCATGTGGTTGCTATTTAAGATCTAGTCGTAATATGCTATTTAAAGTAACTGGGTCAGATTCTCCACTCTCTAAAATGGAGGCAGTGGATTTCATTCAGCACTTTCTTGAGTTTGGATGATTAAAATAACAACTGAAGGCTTCAATAGGTCAGATATAGGCTCCAATATCGATGTAGACAACACTGATTTTTGATAATTCATCAAATTCAGGTGTAGACAATGAACTGGTAGATTTTGAGGTTGAGAAAGATCAGGTATGATTGGTCACACAGCTTCACTGACTTGATGGTGAATGAGTTCTCGAGAGATTTTAAGGCATATAAAAAATTCATCTGTGAAAAATGCTTGTACAACTATAAAGATCAGATTTTACTCTTAAACCTATCTATAGATAACGTGTACGAAAAAGGTAAAATGGTTATAATTTACGTTGAACTTAAAATATTCTACACAGGTGGTCAATTTATAGCACATTGCACTGTGTGGCTTGCACACATGTATATGGACAGCCTACATAGTAATAGACTTTATGAGGTAAAGGGATAGTTAATGGCTAGACTAGGGTAAACAGGCATGAAGCCATTGTGACTAATTAACAGTTAATCCTTCTCTGATATGATGACTTCAAAGAAACAAATGTTCTATTGAATGTGCATGTGAGCACCTGAACCTGCCTTTTGTTCTTTTAATGGTGTTTAAATTGGTGATGACACACATATAAATCATGAAAATAATCAAAGCTTTCTCCGAGTTTGAGTTGGACCATACTGTCCAAATCATTAATATGCAATAATAATAATAATAACTGCTACTTCAATAGGTGTGATTTAGACTTGGGCACTACAGTATCAGCAGACACTTTTTATGAAAATGACACTAATGCTAAAAAAAAAAGGCAAAAATAGATGAAAGTGAGAGCAAAAGTGAAGACAACAATGAGACCTGCATTACAGGCTTACAAAGTCAAATGTTGGATACTATATTTATATACAGGTCTGCCGTAAAGTGTAGCAGATCATGCTAGGATGTTGTCAATCCAAACATCCATCAGTCTGTTACCAATTTCTTTCCACACAATAACTTGAGTTGTCCACCATCTACAGGTACCAAACTTTGGGAATGGCTTACACCCGGGGTAAGTAAGAAATCTATTGATTTCAGGGTCAAATGCTCCAATGTCAAGGTCACTGACTAAAAGATGAAAAATGGTCTCTGCATTGTAACATTAGTTGTACATCACATACCTAGACTGCTGTTTGTGGATGGCTTGCATTTGGAGTAAGGAAGAAGCGTAGTAATTTTGGGGACAAAAGGTCAAGGGTCAAGGTCACTGTATGCAAGTAGAAAAATGGTGTCTGCAGAATAACTTGAGTTCTCCATCATCTGAGGTTTCCAAATGTTGTGGATGGCTTGCACTTGTGGTAAGGGAGAACCCTATTGGTTTTGGGGTCAAAGGTCAATGTCACAATGAGAGAAGACCAATGGTTTCTGCACGATGACATTAGTTCAGCATCAGATGCCTGGAACAAAGTTTGTTGATGGCTTGCACTTGGGCTAAGGAAGAAATCTGTTGATTTTTGGGTCAAAAGGTCAAAGGTTATGGTCAATGACTGAAAGAAGAAAATTAGTTTCTGCACAATAATATTAGTACTACATCACCATCTTGGACCAAACATTGTGGGTGACTTACACTTGGAGTCCAGAAGAAACCTGTTGATTTTTGGGTCAATACGTCAATGGCCAAGATCACTGACTGCAAGAAGAGTGTTTTTTGCACACAAATTTCAATAAATACATATAAGACTATTAAGCACATGGTGTGTATATTCATGGTACTCTTGTTATGAGTTTCTTTGGTAGAAACATGATAAAATATCATTTATCAGAATTTCATTGGAATTTCCCTTGCCATTTGCTAAATACTGTTAAAAATGCAAATTCAGACATTAATCATGAATAAATTTTGATCTTTTATCACTAATTAAAGTTTGTATTATCATTTAGGAACAAGACTGAATCACAAGACACAATCACACAATGCTATGCACATAATATAGGGCATGTTTACACACATGATGTCACTGTGACTAAGGTCTATTAATAAAAAGCACATCTGGAGTTCAGCAGACATCGGAACTTTAAGATCTGAGCGATATATGAATCAAGTATTGCTTTGTAAAGTCACAGATCTTATCTCTTATGCAGAGAATTCTGTGCTTGAGAAGAAAGTTTAGCATTAAATGTTAAGGCATCCTCAGCTATTGTTTATGTAACTGCAGTGGAGTCTTTAACATGCACAGTAAGAGATTGCTCTGTCTTCATTAGCCTCCTTTATGTCAATATTTGAGTGTCTGTAAAGTTTTGTGTCAAAATAGAATATTAAAATACAAGGTTTAGATAAAGCAAATTTCGTATAAAAACCAATATAGGTACCTCTGTAACCAGCTTTTTTCACAACATAACAACAACAAACACCAGTTTTCACTCAGTACCACCACTTCCCTAGGAACCTAGCTGTATGTTTACACCAAGGTCTCAACTTTACACCTAAGTAATGTTTTGAAATACTTCAATCTACAGGGCAAGATTTAAAGGCAGATTTGACATTATAAAGTCGTTAAGAATCTTCCATCGTCAGGTAAAACTCCCTCAGAACCTAATTAAGATACATTCTTTGATATTGCCAGTTTGTGATGTTATTATGAATCTAAAGCTTGTTGCAATATTGCCACTTTTGTATGATATTACTGTGATGATATAACAATATTAGCAATGAGTCATTCTCAACAAAGTGAACTGAGGAAGCATGCCTTTCCAAGTGCCATGACCAAAGTCACAGTTTGAGAAAATTACATAGTTGTTTTTCTGCTGAACATTGCCTGTAGACTGTTCTAATTTATATCTGAGAAACATGAAATGTACTAATGCTGTTGACGTGGCTTATTACAATAAACCTGTTACTCTGTGATAGGAAACAGACTTGCATAGCCCGGGGGTTGTTGTTGGGGGGGTGCTCAAATTTATACGTTGTCGTAGATCAATATTTTTTTGCAGATATCATCATCATACCAAATCCAACAACTATACTCTAAATGATGATGGTGACGTAATGATAACATCACTATTACAATATGGTGAAATTTTCATGTGGCAGGCGGGTGAGCAGCAAAATTTGTTTATGCCTGACTTTCTCCATCTCATTTTTCTTGTCAGAAGAACCAGTGGAAGATATCAAAGTAGCTGGATATTTGAATCTAGTCGCTGACTTTTCCCACAATTTCACAGATGGACTGGCTATAGGAGCATCATTCCTTGTTGGCAGAAATCTGGGGATCATCACCACAATAACAATATTCTTGCATGAAATTCCACATGAAATAGGAGACTTTGCCATCCTTGTGCAGTCTGGATGTACCAAGAGAAAGGTATATCATTTTTTACCAGTACTTCTTACGAAGGTGAATAAATATCAGATGGATTATGGATTATCAGTTGAGATGGGTTATCAGTTAAGATGGATTATGGATTATCAGTCAGGAGTTGAGGAGAGTTGTTACTTAAGGATGGTCGCTGCTGTAAAATCAATGCTTACTGCACATTTCACTATGTCATGATCATTACGTTATGGCATCTTTTGTTATCTATGTATCACAGCCCTGTCGATTTGTGGAGAGATAGGATGAAAAATGACATGTTTTCGACTTTTTCATATTAAATAATGAAAAAAGTGCTTATGGAATATTCGTAATTACAATAAAAGTCATATGAGAATGATAAAATCTATGAAAAGTAAAAAAGAACTTTAGAAATCTTAAGCAATTTACAATGCAGCATGGCCGATCTCAGATATTTTGTGTGAAATATTGTGCTGACAATCTCTTGAAAAGGAAAAGGTTGTTCCTAATTCCAATATCGCTGAAACTGCAAGTTATTGAAAATGCTTATCTGTTTATTTTTAATTACCTTTCAAGGTCGAAACACAGACTTGGAAATGTATAAGCAGACATCAGTCATAAGCATGTAAAACAATTTAGTTGCACATGTAACATTTTGTCAGATTTACAAGTGAAACTGAAAGAAAAGGATTTTTCTCATCTAACAGTTTCGGGATTGCGGAAATGGTTTGGTTTAGTTTAAACTGTTTATTGCCATGCAGGTAATATATTTGCAAAAGAATAGGAGAGAAGTACCTCTCCATTATACAAAACAAAATTATATGGCAAGTGGAATATAATGATTAAAATAATTAGAAGATTAAATTTAAAAGATTGGAATAGGCCAAGAAAAGGTATGAGAGAAAGCAGCTCAAAGGAAGGTAAAATAATGGGTTTTAAAAAGTAGTCTGTAGACAATGAGTTTAGTTTTTTCCAAGTAGCAAATTAATATATTTCATTCAAGTCCTAAATATATCACTGTATAAATAACAAATCTTTACATTTCTGTTTTCCTACAGGCCATGCTACTCCAGTTCTCCACTGCTATTGGTGCCATGTTGGGAACACTAGCCAGCCTTCTTGCAGAGGGAATCGGAGATATGGCCACTGCCTGGATTTTACCGTTCACTGCTGGTGGATTCATCTACATTGCAACTGTGTCTGTCATTCCAGAGCTGTTAGAGGAGACCAAGATAGGACAGTCTGTGAAAGAAATACTAGCTATTTTAGTAGGCGTGTACATGATGTTTTTGATAGGCCAGTATGAATAGATGTTAACTATATTGTATCTATAGAAGCAGCCACCTCTGAGAAGTTAGAAAAGTGGCCCCTTAAAATGGGTAATTGCTAATTAATGGTTCATTTCTACATAATGTGTTTTATGGCACCTTGTAGAGATGGTTGTTTATGGCAGGTGTTGGTTTATTAAAGGTTTATTTCTACATTGTGCATTAATGGGACCTTTTAACATGGATTAAGACAGGTGGTTGCTTAATAAGGGTCAGTTTTGCCATGTTTTATGGGACCTTGTAAAGGTGCTTGTTTAAAGCAGGTTGTTTCTTAATACAAGGGATCTTTTACGGCAGGTTGAACTGTATCATGATATTCTACCACAACAAAACTTGTGCAAATTGATTCCATTTTTTAGATTAAAGCTGATGCCCCTCTCCAAAGCAGTGTCAAACTGATATGAGGTGTGCATTATGTGTCTCAAAAATATGTAAAATGATATGTTGTGTGTGCATTATGTGTCTCACAACTATGTAAAGTGATTGTATTACCACCAAAATTGACTGATATGATGTGTGTGCATTTTGTGTTTTGCAACTATGTAACATTATTGTCTTACCACCAAAATTGACTGATGTGACGTGTGCATTTTGTGTCTCAAAACTGTAAAATGATTGTCTTACCACCAAAATTGACTGATATGACTAGTGTGCATTTTGTGTCTCAGAACTGTAAAATGATTGTCTTACTACTAAATCGACTGATATGACTAGTGTGCATTTTGTGTCTCAGAACTATAAAATGATTGTCTTACTACTAAAATCGACTGATATGACTAGTGTGCATTTTGTCTCAAACTGTACAATGATTGTCTTACCACCAAAATTGACTGATGTGACTAGTGTGCATTTTGTCTCAGAACTGTAAAATGATTGTCTTACTACTAAAATCGACTGATATGAATTGTGTGCATTAGGTTTCAGTCACTTTTGAGGCAGAACTGACTTTACACTAGGTAGATATCATCTGCTAGTGACACAGCGCATGTCTTACTCTTGGTTTTTGACAACCTTTTATTTAATTTTGAGTGGGCTATGTACAGTTTTATGTGTTGCTGTGGTTTGTTTTTTACATGTGCATGAGAAGCTAAATACTGGAAATTACCCTTGGTTATCTTCTTGTAATCACATTTGCCCTAAAGAGGCACAAGGACCCTCCTTGACTTTAATGTATGTTTTTGCAAAGTATTTTTCATAATTCTATATTAATAGAGAAACATAATGTCATGCTTTAAAAACTTTTGTGAGGGAATGCAGCTTTAATGAAGGACTTAAATTTAACTAAGACCTGCTCTCCAAGTACCTATTGAACTTTAGTAGGCAGAAGCAATGTCTGTTTAAAAGTTTTGGTCACCAGCTGCAAACATTTGGTCACCTTAGACATTGAGACCAGACATTTTGTGAATGGGGAATTAATTTTAGAAGATGATAACAGTTGAAGTTTTTAGTTAAAGGAAATGAAAAAGTAACTAATAAAAAAGTATTAGGCCACTTTTAATAGTATACCTATATATGTCAGATTGAACTGTTAGCAGTCATCATCTGCTTAAACCTCAGGCCAGCTACTAAAATTCACATTTGGAGTTCTTTAAACCATTGCTCTACAGGTTGCATGACCTCAAATCACTGATAAAGGGCCTTAACCTTCATTTTCATCTGATGATAGTTATTGCAGGGCTCAAACTAGTGGATGAAAAAGTGACTAGAATCTTTCCTTCTATCCAAAAGTGGCCTTTTTAATGCAAGTGAGTGATCTTCACTTCAGTCAATGATTTGGAGATGACCCCCCCCCCCCTCCTCAATGAAACGTGGCTTTGAGTCTTACCCTCTTGCATCCTACCAGTTTATCATTGATCGTGTGAGGCATCTGAAACACCTTATCACTGGTTTTATCCTTGAAAAGAAGGAGTCATTGTGGATCAATGGTTAGTCTGCTATACTCCCAACTGAAAGGGTGCAGGTTAGAATCCTACCATTGGATCAGCCTGTGTCGGCTACCACGGTGTGTCCTTGGGCAAGGGCACTTTACTCCAATTGCCTTGGCACTAAATAACCTACTTATGTTGCTGTGTTGTACCAAATCAAACAAAATATCCTTGAAAAGTCCTTGTATTTGTTGAAAAACTCCTTCAGTTTTTCCCAGAACTTCTTGAATTTATCTAAGGAATATAAAATGTTAAAACTGACAAAAATATATCGATATTACTTTTTACATTCAGAGTTGTTCTTTGTTTAAAAAGTTTATGAATAAATAGATATTTAAAATGTGATCAAATTGGAATGATATGAACACCGGACAGTAACTAGATGGAGTAGTGTCCCTTTGCTGTAGTGGTGCACAAATTGGGCTTTTTCTTTTACTTTTGTTCCTATCTATGCAGTGATAAACAAAGTAACATAAAGAGAAAGTTCAATTTTGGTGAGAATAAGTATTCCTTGAAAAAAAATGGAATTGTTTCCAAACTTCTTGAAATGTCCTTGAAAAACAACTCTGGGGCTGTATTTGTCATTTTTAAGCAACTACCGAGTGACAACCTCGATTTGGCACTTACAAGTAACTACTGAGTGACAAGCTAAGAAGTGAATAATGATGCATATATATATATATATATATATATATATATATATATATATATATATATATGAATAAAGAAGATTTTAATATTTGTGCAAAGCTCTTATTAAAATGCATCCTTTTTAAATTCTTGATTGGATATGAATAGATATTTTTGGATTATTTAAATTTTTCACCAGTATCAGGAATGTACTTATAAATCGAACTGTCTTTTGATAATATATTATGAATTTGCATAATTGTAGTCTTTAATTTTAAAACATGTTTAGAGCATTCTATTGTAGATCATGAAAAAATGTTTCTGTTGCCCACATTAAAGACTATATTTACTGGTATTTCAATTTAATAAATATATATTTGTGAATGAAAATTTGCACTTTATTTCTACCTCACTTCACCCTCAAACTGTCTCAGTCCTACTTTTTGTCTAGCTGACTTCAGTGGGAAGTGAGACATATCAGTGGCAACATCAGTGGCAGTAGCGTGAATGGTTTGGTTCAAGTTTTTCATTTGTATATATTTCCTAAATCCCATGGTAGATTTTAATCATACTTGGCATGGGTCATTATGAGGCTAGCACAGTTCATTCGGTGTCATGCACTTTGACCTCTGCACTTTGACCTCTGGGTCAAGATCACAGTCATAGAAAATTTGCATTAAGGTTTTGGTTAAAGTTTTTGCTATTATTTCCTAAACCCCATGCTGGATTTTGTTAATACATGGAATGAATCACTATGAAACTAAGACAAATCATTCTGCCAGATGCACGCTGTGCCCTTTTGACCTAGGGGTCAAGGTCATGTTTCACAGCAAAGCTGAACAAGCAGGCTTTGGTCTTCATGTTTTTTTACCTGGATGGAAAAGTCATTTTCTGACCCTAATTTGAGCCCTGTGATATTAATTAAGCCTTAGCAATATCTGCATAATGGTAGTTCGACAGTAAGTTTTCTGCAGAATTTTTTTATATATTTGTCTCCATGTCTGAATTTTTCCAGATCTGTACCATCAGCTTAAGTTGATCATACAGGTTGTATATTAGACTGGTCACTTAAATGCTCTAAGCCAGAATAGTCACCTCTAAAAATGTGACTTCATGTGGAAACCAGCAGTATGGCTAAACAAATGGGATTGTGCTATGAACTAAATTGTATCTGCCAGTATATACATGTAATAACGGCTAAAACACGGTATTGGTGCTGAGAGTAGTCTCACTCACTTAAAAAATTGAAATGTTTGATAGAACATTTCAATGAAGCTCATTATATACCCTAGGGTGTCCCCTAGTCAGATCAAGTTAGATTTAGCTTGAACATGCATGCGATTTTGTTTAACCATTATTTCAATTCATTGGTATAACAACAGTTACAGACACTACACTTGGTGTATAACATGCAAGAAAAACAGCATGAAAACTTTAAAACTTTATTTTTTTTCACAGTAACATCAGTAACAGGATATCAACATTTAAAGTAAACAACATAACTGGAAGTGGTAAACAACTTAATAACAAAATCAAAACATCTATGACAAAGGTATCACTTAGAAAAAAAACCTAACCATGAAACTTTTGCATAACAAACATAAAAGACATAGAATAATCTTATTTAGGCATTTATCTAACACCAAGAAGAATATTTAAACAAACAAAATCATTAATACTGGCCAAAAGTATTGCAAACTTCCATAAGAGTCAGAAGTACATTGTCCATAAAATTGGTTACAGACACTACAAAACTATAGCATTTCAATACAGCTGCAGAACCATACATATCTCCATAAAATTCACTTCAAAAATAATTCAACATGAACACATTGACTAGAATTATTCATTAAATGAATGTTGATTAGTTAATAAAATGATAAAACCACATTGTAACAGGTATATGTCCAATACTTGTGTTAAAATTATGAACTGGTAAATAGCACTTGAAAGTTTAATACTAAATAGTGTTTGTAAGAGTAAAATATTGAAGTATAATGAATGTTCAATAAATCATAGTCACTAAAGTATTGTTCAACCCAAGGTGCTGACTCAAACACAGACCCATATGTGATTGATCTTAAGGTTACAGACACTACACATTAAACCTTGACTTTATATTGTCATTTCAAATAGAAGTGCTTATGATTTTTTTCCAGATTTGACTTGAGCTTAGACAATTCAGCTGCATTAAACTTGAAATGACCCCTTTCATTGACTATTTGTGGAGCTTTTACCCTGTACAAGATAGCATCTAGAGCCTCTTGTGAATAATCATCTTTTTCAGGCCAAACATACATGTTGCCAGACTTTCTCATGTATTTAAGTCTAACTTCGTTATGAAGAATGTCTATTACTTCTGCTAAGTATACATCTAGAGGTCCCTTCTTTGGCTTAAGTCCTACAGCAACAAATTCTCCAGGGTGGTATTTCTCTATTGGTTTCTCTGTGTTGGTTGGTGCTTTTTTGTCAACTTTGATCTTCTTTGTCACAATGTTTTGTCTTTCTGTTGACTTCCGTTTCTTATTAGGCTTTTCGCTTGTTGCTGAGTTATGATCTTTCTGGTTACTTCCTTGTTTTCTTTTCTTGTCATTATTTTCTATTGTTGATGGATTCTTGTCTTTAAGTTGTTTTCCTTTCTGACTTAAATTATCTTTATTGAGTACTAACTTTCTCATTTCCCAGGCATTAACATTTTCGCTGAAGTTGCATCTCCCGTCAACCTTCATGCATTGCTCACAATAACAGCTCAGATTTCTTATGCTCAGTTCATAATCATTGCTTCCTGACTTTACAGCATGTAATTTTCTTGTACCTTGCAGTGTTTGCACATCAGTTTCTTCTCTATTTCTCTCAACATCTTTAACAAGGATGAACTCCCTTCTCGAAACTGTTTTAGCTTCATTATCTGTATTTTCCATTTTCAGTTTCTCTGTACAGAAATGATATACATCTTCTGCACAACCTATCACCTTTCTATTGCTGATTACAGCTCTGTAGCAAGCATTCTTGACTGTCGCACCGAGACCATTGCAAACACTCTTTCCATGTGATGTTTCGAAATAATTTCGTGTTACAGATGGCTTTTTCCTCAGACTTATGTCAGCAAAGGCTTTCTTCCCCTTATACTGGGCAGCACAGCCATCTGTCCACTCATGGATCTCCTCTACTTTCACACCTTTCTTCTTCAGAATTTCTATAGCTTTGTTCTCAAAAGTGATAGCTAAGTCTGCATCATGTTTGGTTTCTTCACTGATGCCAATAATGGCATGCTTTATCTTGAATTCTTTTTCTCCCTGTTTTTCTGTATAGTAACACATGATTGGATGTATTGTAACTTGGTTCCTGTCGAAGAATCCAGATTGTACTTCACTTCGAAAAACACACCCATAGTTCTCACTAAAGTCCATGACCATAGCAATAGAACCCTCACCAATTCTATCAACACAAATTCCCATCTGTTGCTGTTGCCATTTGGCCCTGAAAACGTGCTCTGGATACTCTTGCATGTCAGTTTCTAAGCATGTAATTAATGTTTTTATGTCTGTTTCTTTAGGCACACAGGAGACGCAACGCTTTACTTTATCATCTTTTGCTATTTCTATACTTTCCCATTGATGCCATGATATCTGCCTGTCACTATACTTTTCAACAAATGGTTTAAGGTAACTCTGCAAACATTTCACACCGCATTGTTTGCATTCTCTTCTTAAACATTTAATAGCTGGATTGGTGTCGTATTTACAAAAAGTAGCATCACTTAAGCTTTTCTTATCTACTGAAATTTCATCCAAATCTCCATTTTCTTTCACTGCTTTTTTTACATTTGTTAGTGCCTCACTTTTTAGGGCCACGTTACAGCACTTTTGGCATAAGCATGATCTTCTGCTTGTTTCAGACACCTTTTTAACATTCACTGGTTTCAATTTAGAAAATGAAGTTAATCCTATTTTGTGACTATGGTTCCTTAACTTGTAGTCTTTGTAGGCTTCTTCTAATGTCATAGTCATCACATGTTTTTGAAGTATTTCTTTTTGACCACCTTTTCTTACTTTCACAGTTTCACGTTTATTAGGCACTTCCCTACTGATTTCTGGACTTAGAAAAAAATCTTTCACAGATTTCTTTAATGGAGAGTTAAGTGCATCCCTTCTTCTTTTTCTTTGTTTCGTCTCCCACCATGTAGAACTAGGTTTTTGCCCTTTCACTGATACTTTGAAATACTTTTTTAGTCTGTGTCTTTTATATTTCTTCAGTAATGCGTCACAAATGATGTTGTATGCATGTTTCTTTGCACCCCCTTTCCTTGTTTTCACTTCTGAAATGCTCTCTGACACAGATTGTATAACAGTATCTGTCAATTCAAGTTTTTTTCTGCAATCCGGTGTCATTATCATTATATTCCTATTTAGAAACTTTGATGTTGATGGAGATTCAATTAATTTACTTATGATGACTGCTTTTCTCTTTGGGGTATTTGGTAATACTTCCTTTACCTTTTTTTAATTGTCTGTACAGAGTTGCTTTAGGTAACACTTTATTCATTGGTGAATCTCTGGCTGACCCAGTATTTCCTATTTCACAATCAGTCTGAATACACTCTTGCTGTATACTTTCATTCAGTTTGATACGCATTCTCCATGCTTGGGTTCTTTTCACAGCTTCTTTCTTCTTTCTACTTAATTCAGCAGTTTTCGGACTTCTTAAATCAACACTCTTATTAACCGATATTGCCAGGGCTGCTTTTTCTTTCTTTTTCTGGCGATACCTTTTCATTTCTTCACGTTTTTTCCTTCTTAATTCTTGTTGAAGATTTGAATCGGAAAGTGATTGCTGTTTTTTTAGTAGTCTTGCATCTTTTCTTCTTTCTCTATCAACCCTTTTTAGCTCCTCATGTTTCGCCTTATTTTCCCTCTGTTTTTTTCTCCAGGCTTGTACCTTTAGCCTCGTCTTCTCCCTTCTAGCTTTAATCTTCTGTTCATCTTCTTCTGGCTTATCTTTGCTTCCTAAAAGCAAACAACTTCATTCTCATTTTTGTTCCTCTATGTATACGGATGAAATTTAGACTTTACAAAACATACTTGTAATGAGTACGCAATATGCTTTCATACATAAGCAAACTGGAATAACCTGTAGATTCTTAAAGAAAAGTATCTGATTGAAAAAGAAATAGCATAAAACCTGATGATTATTCAATGTTCTAGCATTTACAATGATTGCACACTTTCCTTAATAATATAAACAACAGTCGGGTCAATTCACATGTCTAGTAGTGTCTGTAACCATTTGACAATATCAGCAATGTATCCAATACTAAGTCTGAGCTCATTGAATTCTCATAATATTTCTGTTTGAATTTACTAGTCTAATGATATGGAATGCAAAAATACTCAGTTTCAATTGCATATTGTAAGAAATCACTGAAAATGTTGCCTGTTATCAGAAATCTAGATGAAAGAAACTATAAATATACCAAAATATTACAAATTGCAGACAGACAATATGTCAAAATTTAGCCTTACACATCAATACTGTAATAGGAAACATAATTTGGCTTCATTTTTTTAAAAAAAAACAGGGATAAAGTCATAGACAGTATAAAAAGGGGATATTGGTTACAGACACTTCAATTTAAGAGTGTGGTTTACCAATTCAATACAAACTTACCAGAGTTGTTCCCAGAGGTTTGCTTTTGTCGTCTTCCCATGTCTTAGGGATGTACCATGGTAAAGAACAGAAAAAGTAATTAGGCAGCTTCTTCTAGGATAAGAAATTCAGGTTACATTGTCTTGTAGTAAATTACTCAAACAGACAGTGCTGCAAGAATGATGCAATATTCAATCAAGAGAGTTATCTCATCACTTTTTTGCTCTTGGCTGCAGAGGTAAATAGATGATGCAACATTACATCACATAAGATGGAACTTTCTATTGAGAAAAACAATGTTTTAATGACAAGTAGAACAATACTTTTATCTTTCATTTTTATACCTGTTTGTGTAGTGTCTGTAACTTTTTTTATTGAGTTGCTGTTTTTTAATGGTACAATACAGCACCACCAATTTTGGCCAACTTGGACATCACATGGATACACATGAGCCTTTGTAGGATTTATACTTTTCCATAATGAAACAACAAAATTATTGCCATATAAACTTGTAAAGGTTACAGACACTACAAAATTTAGAACTGGAAAGTTTGACAAAGAACAAGCTCTCAATCGAATATCTTGGCTAGCCATGTGATTTAAATGGTTTTACTACTTATTATAATATAAAGTCGAGTTCTAGATGTCAATAAAAGTTATAATGAATGTTATTTTGTACAAAATGTTGGCATATAACAACAGATTAGTGTTTGAATTTCAGTGTTGAAACAAAACTTCTACTGACGGTATTTTGCTTATAAAATCCATAATATTTTACCGATTTCTTTAATTCAAGAAGCAATATTTGCAGGATAGAATTCCGCATAAAACCAGACCAATAAATGCATAATTTCAGTATGATATTTAGAGAATTCTCTATTTTATATTCAAGCTTTTTTCGAGTGAGACTACATAACGCTCAAAAATGGCCATTTTTAGAGCTTGTTTCCATGCATATCTCAACAATGGGTTACACTAACCTCTTGAAATTTTCAGGAAAGTAAGAGAGGTATATGCCAGGCTTACCAATCTTTAAAATTGGTTCATATCTTGTTTAATTTTTCTATTTCATGCATATAACATGAAAATTCCTTTATCAGCACCAATACCGTGTTTTAGCCGTAAGAAAGTGTTGATGTAATTTTTAAGTTGCTGTATGTCACTCTGGTGACAAGTTGACAATTTTCACTTGCCAATTCTAAACTATTAGTTGTACATTAACATTTTAAGTCACAGCTTGGAGCACTGAAGTCTTGAACATGAACTTTGTGTCTATGATTTAAGTTCCACCATGTTATGCATACATTTTATGCTTAGAATTGTGTGATTTTCAATATATTATATGTCAATGGTTGTTAACTTATATATGATCAATGATAAAGTTTTATATGTGTGTATATATGTATATATATATATATATATATATATATATATATATATATATATATATATATATATATATATATATATGTGTGTGTGTGTGTGTGTGTGTGTGTTTGAAAACGTGTAGTCCATGTATTTTTTGTAAATACTTTATATTTATGTCCTGATAAAAAAGTTTGTTAAGAAGGAAAGTGGGTAAAGAGTGTGACATGTATCACAAGTTCTTGATATGAAATTATATACAGTTATCAGTACTCTAATTATCTCACTTAATTACATCATTTGGAGTAAATGCAAAAGTGTAAGGCCTTCAAATGTAACTCAAAAGACAAAGCTAATCTTTCCAGGGGCTTCTTCCTCCCAGAATCTTTTAAAGTGTTGCGGTAAAGGTAAACAGTGTGTGTGCATGTTTGTTATTGCACAAAAAACTACTTTCCTATTGATAATCATACAAATATTTTGTATGTTTTCAGGAAAGCAAAAAATGTTTATGTATATTTTGAGAAATGGTCACATTAGTTAAAAATTATAAGTCGTGTCATGTGTAGGAAGCTTTAAAAGGTGTGTTAGAGCAATGAGAGTATAGTGACAGTATCAACTGAGGTGTAGATTAGATATAGTGGGTAATAGAAAAGCTGTCATAGACCTACTGCTGTTGATTGTCCTGAGAACACCATAGGGGACCAAATTATTGATGGTCTGAACTCTAGATAAGCAGCATATTTGCATTTTTACACAGATAATTCAACTACAAAGTGCTACAAACTAAATAAATAACTAAATAAAACAAAGTAAATTTTTAATGCTTTCAAATTACATAGAACAACTCAGTTTTTTAACATTTAGTTCAAATTTCTCAGGATATTGCTGTAGGTACAGTCCAGACTGTATGATGGTGTGTTCAGTCGATATTAACTATGCTATCAGTTCAAGTTCCAGATGTTCTGTAAAGGTTTCAATTGATAGTAATTGATCACTGTGAGCAGTCACTCAAATAGAGCCATATAATCAAATGCACCCTGAACTAGTCTTGGTCACTAAGCCATTTGATGGATTCAAAACGGCATGATTAACATCGTGCTGATTAAGACTCAAGTCTTGAAGCATAATTTGTGTTTTTACAGTGTTCACAATAAATACCCCATTGAATTTCAAAATACACAATTAGTTCCAAACCAGAGTGTAAATTACCAAATTTATTAAATTCTTATCTAGAGTTCAGGATGGTGGTTGTAACTCCTACCTATTACTTACATATTACTTACCAAACTAAACTGTGAACTTGATAATACATAGGAGCTAGAGGAAGAATTCATGTTTACATTGATTTAAGACACAGTTTTCACTTATCAAAATTATCTCTTGTTGATAAAGATAGAACTCTAAAGATAAAGAGGTTGCTTAGTCAAACAGTCAACTGTCAGTAAATTATGGATTTATGTTGTTTTTTTGTTTTTGTTTTCTTTTTCTCTGATGTAAGAAAAGTTATATCTATCTACTTAGGATTTAGTTTTACATAATGATGAAATTTGTTTTTTTAAATTTCAGTTAGTTTGGATATTATTACTGTTATTTAATTGGTGTTGGTGGTAGTGAGAACATATCATATTATTTTGATCATCATTAAATGCATGTGCATTTTTTCATGTAAATGGCAGATACTTATTTTGTTCACATTTATTTTGCTAAAAATGTCCCAAAGATCTTGAATTGCTGATGAATTTCTTGTTTGTGTATTGAATGTATTCCATTTTTACGTTCAAACTTCACCAGTAATACATTTGAGTTCTGGTTATAACATCATAGGGCTGTTCCATCTAAATATACATGTTACCCAGGGAAGGCACTTTAAAAAAAATGTATGCCAGGCTATGCAGATTAATCAAAGAGTTCATATTAAAACTATACAAAATTCTAACTTGCATCTATGGGTGACTACTCCACATTAAAAGTGCCATCCCTGGGAACCAAATATATTTTACTGGAACAGCTCTTACCAGTGACAATGTCAGGCCACAAGTGAATTTCTATGCTGTAAAAAATGTGAGTAATTTTAAATTACCTTTTTAATAATTTGTCATGTTATTAGCATCTTGACATTGAACAACACTCTAAGGGCTGTTCTATTTAAACATACATAGTACCTAGCGAAGGAACTTTTTAAAATGCCAGTGTACTCTGATTACTCAGTTCATATGAAAATGACACAAAATTCTAAATTGCATTGATGGGTGACTACACCACATTAAACGTGCCTTCCCTGGGTCCCAAGTATATTTGACTGGTACACTCCTAATACATTCAAACATGTATTTAATAAAATATAATGTATTTTTTATTTAGCTGGACAACATTTTAGGAACATTAGATGAGTTATTTTCACATTAAGAATCACAGAAAGTACAAGTGAATTGTCTCTAGGTCTGCATTATGAAAATTGCACAGATATTTATATCATTATTTCATGTCTTGTAATTTTGAAATATTTTCTGTCAGCAGTTTACAAAAGGATTAAATCTTTTAAAGGCTTACCATTATATATTATCATTCACTTAATAAGTTCTCCAGTTCTTACATTCAATCCTTTTATAAATTTAATAACACTGGGCATTCATTTAATTCTTAGAAGTTGTTTAGTCATTGATGGGCATGAACTGCGGTGTTTGGTTATCATCTCCAAAACTTGTTGTTATTTGTTGTTTTCATCCATTAGTTTGCTTGTGTTGAATCTTCTTTATTTTGGAAAGAAATGTGTTTAAAACATGCAACAGATTACTTACATAAGACAACATTTGTGACCTTTATTTTTGTAAGAGATAGGGAGAGAGTGAAGGGGAGACAACTTGTGGAGATTAATTACAGTGAGGCAAAAATACAGTGTGGGACCTAACAGATTTGTTTAAAAAAATTAAAAATGTGTTCTGGGGAGTGAGAATTCCTAGTAGAAAATACACTCCTCTTGACCTGCTAACTCTTGTGGGAACAAACAAGCATACTGTTACATAATTTGTCATATAGATTCATAACTGGGGGCAGAAAAATACATAAATAATGCTGAAAATAGCTATAATTATTTTCATTTGTAAAGAAAAATAAACTAATTGTGCCAAAATTGATGGAGAGATTGTTTAAATCCTAAAAGTCGAAGAAATGCATGAAAAATTCTTGCCAAGCATTAAATTTGGAGTGTTACCATGTCAATTGGAAAAGTAACTTCCCACCCTGTGGCTTGAAGAAGTCTGGTTTCTTCCATATTTTGAAAAAATTATTTCCTGTTATGTTAGCTCTATGGTTTATAAACCAGATAAACTTATGCGATGTTCTGTCATTCACTGACTCACTGACTGTCCATTAGGATAAATTTGTTATCACTACTCCGCCTTACTACTAATAAGATTGCCATGAAACTTTGCCCCCACATTCATTCCAAGGTCTACTTGGTCATTTAAAAGATGGTGACACACAGACTGTCAGTATGGTTGCCATGGTGGCCATCTTGAAAATCTTGTTTTCACTACTCCTCCAGAACAGATTGTCATATCAGCACAGTTTTTATGCAGTTAGTTTTTACTGAAAGACTCCAGATGATGCATGGTTGGTCCTAAATGAAAATACTGTCCCTGTAACATCCAAAATGGCCACTTTGGAAATCTTGTTATTGTTATTCCTCATAAATGGTTTGGTTTGGTGTTTAACAGCACAGCAACAAAAATAGGTTATTTAGTGCTGTGGCAATTGGAGTAAGAGTGTCTTGGCCAAGGACACACCATGGTAGCTGATACAGACTGCTCAGTAGTATGATTAGAACTCATGCTTTTTGTCTTTAGGCTGGGAACCATGTGCAACATGCAGGAGAGTGCATCAGGCCTATTGTACATCTCCAAGTCACAGAGGCTTCTCCAGAAAGACTGGTCAGCAATGTTGGGTTTTCACTAAAAGACTTAAGATGTCTGGTTGGTCCTAAAAAAAACAACTGTGCTGATCTGATATCCAATAATTTGCAGCAATGGTATCCATCTTGAAAATCTTGTTATTGATACTTATCCTGAATGGATGGCCATAACAACGTGGTGTTATGTATGTATGTATGTATGTATGTATGTATGTATGTATGTATGTATGTATGTATGTATGTATGTATGTATGTATGTATGTATGTATGTATGTATGTATGTATGTATGTATGTATGTATGTATGTATGTATGTATGTATGTATGTATGTATGTATGTATGTATGTATGTATGTATGTATGTATGTATGTATGTATGTATGTATGTATGTATGTATGTATGTATGTATGTATGTATGTATGTATGTATGTATGTATGTATGTATGTATGTATGTATGTATGTATGTATGTATGTATGTATGTATGTATGTATGTATGTATGTATGTATGTATGTATGTATGTATGTATGTATGTATGTATGTATGTATGTATGTATGTATGTATGTATGTATGTATGTATGTATGTATGTATGTATGTATGTATGTATGTATGTATGTATGTATGTATGTATGTATGTATGTATGTATGTATGTATGTATGTATGTATGTATGTATGTATGTATGTATGTATGTATGTATGTATGTATGGGTTTTAATGGCACATCAGCACAATTCTGGCTATGCATTGCTGAGAATATTTAGGTGTTCCCAAATATGCATACAAAACAAAGAAAAAGCCATGGTTCCCATGCTACCAGGATATTGGGAGAAAGAACAGGTTTGGAAAGCCCCTTCAATTTTGCAAATATTGATGAAAATCGGTTGGGGGGGGGATAAGCGGGGAATTTCCAAGCACCAGTTGATGACAGAAACAATACATAATTTAACTGATTGTGAGTTAAATTTATTTAGTTCTTATATAATTTTTCAGAGGTTTGTGGAACTCCCAAGTTATTTGAGAAACAGTTGCTGTCTGGAGCATTTGGGTGCTTGCCCTAAACATATTTGTCTAGTCAGTTCAAGCGCTCAGGTGATTGGATTGGTCAAGTAGACTTTTTATCACTATGTCCAGTCCATATCGGTATCTTTTTTTCCAGATGATAAGAAGACCAGTCCTTAGCCTGATCATTGAAGGTAGATGTTAGGGTACCAACCCAGCATAAGCAAGGCTCAGGAAAACCACTCATCTTAACCGTATAAAAACTGGGTGTGGCGAGGAAAACTTGACTACTTACTCTTCCTTGAGTTAAGTAGATGCAGATTCATACCTTGAGAATATGTGTGCATCTTCTATCCATGAGTACTGAAGCTCAATATCTAGTGTACATCAATTATCGATTACTTTTTCCTATTTTTCCTACTTGTTGTCTAGAGCATGTCGCAAAGGAAGCCAACTTTGCTCTTTACACAGGCACCAGACAAAGACTTGATACTAAAAGGGTTTCTATCATGCAGATATTATGTTCAAAGTGAAGACAACAGGTTTAAAACCCTTCAAGTATCAAGCTTGCATCAGGTGCTAGTGGTTTTTTTGTAAGAGTAAGTAATGTAGTGATAAAAGCGTACTGTGTTTAATAAAGTAATGACATGGACGAGTATCTTTTGCAAGTCACCAAGGACAAGTGCTTGGAAACATTTTCCATGAAACCTGCATAAGTGGATTATTAAAAAAAATTCAGTCCTTGTTATACAAAGGTATATTATTTTTAAGGGTTTTTTTTCAAAATTTAAGACGTCCATTTTCTAAAAGACTTTCTTCATACAAACATATGCAGTTAAGCAAAGTAAAGTAGACATTTTATGGAAATTAAAATGAGTTACATGCAAATTTATATGAATTTCAATAGTTATACTTGTTTCTAGTGATACATCTTGTGGTTTAATACATGGTCATATATCTAATTCAGATTGGGGGAGAATCTAATAATAGAAACAGCTTTTGATTTTAAAAATGTTTTCTACGTCAATTTTTTTTTTTTTAAGGGTCATTAGTGAACATTGAAAAAACATCAATTTCATCCAGGAAAAAGATTGGAAAATACCAGGGAAGTTTTGTTTCAGAAAGTTTGGGAACCCTGTAAAGTCCACCCCCTCCCTCCCACCTCAAGTAAAATCAAAAATGCTGAAGTCCAGTTTTTACATCCACTGGTCATAGGCTTGTTGTCCGTCATCCATCCATCCGTAGCACAAGTTTGTTATTGCTGCTTCCCCTAAACTACTTGGAGGATTGCCATACAACTTTACACACACACATTCATCCAAAGGTCTAGTTCGTTCTAATTGAAAACAGTGTTTATCGAACATCTGATATGGCCCCCACATCAGCCATCTTGAAAATCTTGTTATTGATACTCCTAATGAAAAGGCAAATTGATGTGTGGTTTCACCGTAAGACTTATTATGGTGTCTAGTTGGTCGTAAATGAAAATGTTGTCGATTTGACATCCAATATGACCACCATGATGGCCAGCTTGCAAATCTTGTTGTCACAACTCCTTCTGAATGGACAGACATATCGACATGGCATTTTCACTAAAAGACTTTTTATGATATCTAGTTGGCCCTGTATGAAAATGGTGTGGATCATACATCCAGTATGGCTGCCATCTTGAAAATCTTGTGGTGTCTAGAGTGTCTTGAATAAAAATTGTGCTGACCTGATATCCAATATGTCCATCATGTTGGCCATCTTGAAAATCCTGTTCTTGTTACTTCTCCTGATTGGATAGTTGTCATGACATGGGGTTTTCACTAAAAGACTTCTTACGATAATTAGTTGGTCCTAAATGAAAATGGTGCCAATCAGATCTCCAATATAACCATCATGGTAACCATCTTGAAATTCTTGTGCACCTATTTTTTTCCTTTGAACAGATGATATATATATACATGAAATTTTCACTAAAAGACTTATGATCTGTAATTGGTCTTGATGAAAATTGTGCCAGTCAGAGCTCCAATATGACCATTATGGTAGCAGTCTTGACAATCTTTTTATTCCTACTTGTGATGAACAGATGGTTTCATATAGGCATTGGGGGGCCCCGGGTGTCCGAGTGGTCTAAGGCGCTCGCCTTTACCGATCACTGCCATCTCACCTCATTAAACCAAACCAAACCATTCATATAGGCATTGGGTTTTCACTAAAATACTTATAATATGAAGTTGGTCCTAATAAAAATGGTGCTGGTGAGACCTGTAACATAATAACCATATCAGCCTTCCTGAAAATCTTGTGTTCACTACTACACTTGACGGGATAGTTGTGTCAGCATTGTGTTTTGACTGAAACACTTATCACTAAACGAAACTGATGCTAATATTACCTCCCAAAATATGAAAATTTCATAACTACTCCTGAATAGATGGCCAAACTGACATTTAGAATCAAAACACAAAAAACACTTCTTCCTTGCAGTATATAATTGTTCCTTTATTAAAATAATGTTCATCTAACCTCCAAAATTGCTGCCTTGATAGCCATCTTGAAAATCTTTATATGACTACTTGTTCTGAATGGTAGGTTGTATCGACATGACTTCACTAAACACCATAGTATTGTGTAGCTCGTTTGGAATGAAACTGATACTCATCTCTCCTCCAATGTGATACGATGGTGGCATTGACATGTGGTTTTCACTAAAGCACTTTTTGTAGTATTTTAATTGGTTCTTAATGAAAAAGCAGCAGATCTGGCCACCAACATATGCACACTTTTGTGAAGGAGTTTTTGAAGAAAAAAAACCTAATTGACGTTAGGGTGAGGTGTAGTCAGTTCTTGTACTTTTGTACTTCATTGGCTTCAAGGCATTTCATTTCCTCAAAGCCAGTGCTATAGTGTCCATTCTCATCTACCAAATATGGTTTGAGTTACTTTGAAGTTTTAACAAATCTTTGTCGGTACAACCATCTGCCCAAAACTCAAATGACAATAAAAAATGGCCACAATTCAATTCAGAGATGTCTTTGAGAGGGTTATGTGGCAGTTGTGCCCGGGCTTTGAAAACGTATAGATAGATGCACAAGCACTTAAACATAGTTGTGATAGATTCATATATGTTTTAACAAACGTGGAGATGATATGTAGCCGTTAATATCTACGTCGTCCGATTCAGTCCTAAAATACAGAATTGATTCTTGGACCGAAACTAAAGGAATAAATGCATTCAATAAGAAATTCGTTTTTGCTCGAAGACGATGTTTAAATATGTCCTCGAAATTAACATGATATACTAAATAGTGTGAGTTATCATGATACAGTCAATAATGGGGATTTTACACGCAGAGCACAAGCGATTACCTTTCGAGAGTTGTCATTTGAATGCTCTTAGAAAATGAAGTTATCAAAAGTTTCATTGGAGCAACAAAAAAAAAAAACAAAAAAAAAAATGGCAATAGGTACTCCCACAGGAAAAATAACCCTACAGATAACACAAAGTCAGGTAATTAATTAGTTATTTTTTCCAGTTAAATCTATAAATATCAGTCCCATTATTACTGGAACATAACTTGCCCAGTTGTTCTAAAGCAGCAGCTTTCTTTTTAATTTCCATCACCCAATGACACAAATTATGACAAAGTTGTCAAGCATTCTATATAATCATGAACATACCAGGATTGCATGATAGGTCTTGAATATCTTTATAAAATTTGAATTTCAAACAATCTATCAATTGGGTCAGCCAGTAAAATCTTTTAATGCACACCTAAGACACTTTTATATGTATAATGTTTATCGCTGGTATGACAAGATCATGAAATACTCTAAATGTCCATGCATTATGTATGCGTATATATGTTAGTAAATGACGGGAAGTATTTTTTAAAAATTGATCAATAGTCTGCTGGTCATGGAAGAGCTTATGCTAATGCTTTTTTGTTGAAGAAGATATTGTGCAAATATTTTAAAGCATTATTTTTTTGCACATGTCAGGGAGGATAAGGTGTAGTAGATGATGAAACTGCTTTCAAAAAGTAGGAGAAAAGTAGCAATGAAAAAATTGCAGAATGAGGGACATCCCAAAAGACTTGATAATCTCTTCATTGTCTTCAGCGTCATCACCAGTTATTCTTATGTGGGAATCCTTTCAATTAATTCCTCCACTTCTGAGTCTTTTGTTAAACATGACAATTGTAACTAGTCTTCCATTTATCACCTAATTAATTTTAAGGGTCTTTCAAAGCTGGCAAGGGTGAAATAGTAGCATGCAGAAGTTCAGAAGAAAGTGAAAAACCCATACCAAATACAGTTGATTGTATCCCATGCGAGTTTAGTTTGATCTTTTTTTCCAGAAGACTCCTTGTTGTTTCATGTTTAAAAAAGTTTAACCGAAAACAAACATTACTGATGGTGAAAACAATTGTGTGAGAAATAGAAGACCAAAGATAAAGAGTGTGATGAAGATTTTCAGAATTTGATTTCCCATATAAAGGAAACTACAAAATCGTGGATTACAAGATGCAGTTGAAGATGACATGCTGATAACATAATTTGTAAAGTCTTTATTAGACATATTGGGAACAGACGATAAGCAGCAAAGGAAAGAAAAATATAACATTTAAACAAAGGTCAGGACTATTGACAGACTACTGCAAATATTGAATAGCAATAAGTTATGTCCACAGCCATTGCATTTTATATACATGGGCACGAATTCATGATGTTGGTTAATGCTTTGAAGAACTGTCAGTGGATGCAGATTTCTCAAACCTGGCTTTAATAATATGAAATTATCTGAAACATATTTGCCTGCTGAAAATTAGTCTAGGAATACGCAACGATGGCAGCAAAATGAGACAGGCGGTTAGCACAAGTTTAACATCAAAACAACAGCTTCAGTATCTAGAGATAATGAATATTTTTCTCTGCAAGCTTGGACAAGATAAAAGTGTTGTCGAAATTAGCTGCATTGAAGAATAACATAAAAACATTTACATTTCTGGAGATCAAACAACAAAAAGACATAGCCCAATGTTTCATAAACGATGCAAATTTACACACTTCTTTTAATGATGACAACATTGAACATGTAGCATAAGCGCAAATTTGAATATGAATAAATGCACGAATTTGTTTTCGCATAAATTTACAGTACAACTTGAATGTGTCGCAAATTTTACGAGGTCAATTTGCAATGATTCAATAAAAAAAAAACTATAGAAATTACAGAGGTCAATGTTCGATTTAAATCGATATATGGTGAGTCAGTATAAGGAAATAGCTGTTTTAGAATCAATTATAGGAATATACAATTTTGACATAAATCTGAAATCATTCATATCTTTGAAAGGTCTACAGAAACGTTCCAAATTATTGAAATAAAAGTACCTGTTGTAGACTGTCGACCAGTTGACTTTTTGATAACACCTAAAGACAAGTTATCAAGCATAAAGTATTCTCTAGATATTTTTTATTTTGTTTCAAGTGACCAACAAAGAACAAAATTTAAGGCATCTTTACTTAGATCCTGAATATCCGGTTGCTTACACATCAATCAGATGTGGGAACAAACTAAACGGGACAAAAACAACAACAACAATAGACGCTGAATTGAAAGAATGGTTAACTTCACAATCTACTACTTATACATTACACAAACAGGCAAAAAATCTTCTCCGTACAAAGAGCTCTATGTTACTCACGGAAATGCCAGTGGCAGGCAGACATTATGACATGTTAACATGCGAAAAAGACAACAGTGGATGTAACTATATGTTGACATATATATATATATATATATATATATATATATATATATATATATATATATTGTTACAGAATTATGTATTATTTCATTTTAAATAATAGTATAGGTTTATGATCTCTGCATAAAAGTCTAACAGCTGTCGTCTTGCAAAAAGTACATATACGGTATTTCAATGTGACTCAGTACATTAGGTAGTGGGAAGAATTGTCGCTTGTAACATTAGTATATCACGTGATTTAGCGCTTGAGGGTTGAACTTTTGACCTAGATTCGAAGAGTCAATACTTTATTGACTGGTAAAAACGTTAGTGTAAAAGTATTTTAGCGATGTCACGCATAACCTAATTTCTGATTGGTTCGGAGAAGGTCGTTTTCTAGAAGGATTAAATTGTTTTTAAGTCGCAATACAGTTTAAATTGGTTTTTCTTATTCGGTTCTGCGCATTCAGAAGCTATATAAAAGGATTATTGCTGTGTTTAGACATTCCTAGCATAGTCTGTCAGCCTGAGAGGTCATAAACGAAATTGGTTCATTTTGTGTGTGGATATTCCACTTCAGATATATATATATATATATATATATATATATATATATATATATATATATATATATATATATATATATATATATATATATATATATATATATATATCATCATCATATAGTTCATTCTGGATTAAGTACTATTTCTTTAACTTTAATAATTATACAGCTCCGTGGAATTATCGGAAACATTTCTAGAACTTGTGATATTCCATTCACATGGACTATTTGGAATTTATAACACTTGGATATAACTGATTCTTGTTAGCACATCAGTACAGTGAAGGTTTCATTCGGAATCTACTTCATTCGGAATTTTTTGGACTAACTTCCGGATCAGTGAAATTTAGAACAATTTAGAACTTTTAAGGATATTCTATACTGTAATTTATTTTTAATTCTTTCACTTTGATTGTTTGTTAAACTATTTTAATATTTTAGGAATTAAATATTTGTATTTAAATCTTGAAAGCTTGTTTGTTGAGTCTTTTCTTTATTTCAAATTATTTCAAAAAGCAAACTAAGACAGCTCCTGCAACCATTGCCATAATTATAAACGATTCTTTATTTTCTTCGTGATCTGTCTTTTAAATCCTCTGCAGTTGTGATTACAAGACTGTCACCGTTTTTGTCCTTCTTATCTACACAGTTCAGAAGCACGTTCTCTTCTTTTATTCCGTTGTCTATCTTTTGACGAATTGTTATAGACTGTTTATAAGCTGCTGATATTATATCTTTTTACCACGTCGGTTTTTATAGTAGCTTTCAGTCCTAGTTTAAGGATATGTTATTACTTTCTCAAGTTGTTGTTGTAACCAACAATGCTACCCGGTTTAATCCTCATATCACTCGGCAGTACAAATATATCGTAACCACGAACAACATAGTTTGAATCTCAAAAATATTGCTAAAATATTATCATAATATTCTCATCCGAGTCACAGCCTTTTTTTCAAACAACGGTTTCACCGTGTCTTGAACAGTGAAAACAGACTGTATAATAGATATTCAAATTTGAACTTGAGATGACCTAAAAACATATTGCATAAGACCTGATACTTGGATTTAATCTCTCTATTCCTTCTTATGTCAGACTCGTGCTATCTTGCAAAAAATAGTAAGTCCATCCTATTTTTTTCATCACTTGTTACTAGTGAGTTAACTTCATCTGCTGACATTTTTATCCAGGATTCAACTGTACCTGCTCTATAGTTGTAATGACATATGCAAGCATTTAACACATCAGCTGCTTTAGGCTGTCCAAAACCATTATGTTCCGTTTATGTTTTTCAGGTCCATTAACAAGCAAGTATTTTTATTTCCATTGGTGCATCTCCAGTCATGATTTGGTGGACAGCTAACATTGCTACAAATTATGTTAATTTTACATATATAAATATGGTGTTGTTGGTTGGAATAAAAGATTGTTCTCCAAGTAATGTCATTTGACATTCAGGCAGCAGTTTTCATATCTGAAACGTGTATATTAATTTTACTTACTCTGGTACACTTTGATCTGTTTAATGCCAACACGATGGTCCGCATCCTGCTGTTATCGTGCACGTTTTCCAGTTAAATTCATTCTTTCAGATTTTCATATCACACTGTGCACTATAATTGTTCATTGATTCATCACTGTTAAATCACAAAGTCCATCGATCACAAATGTTAAATGTCTTGTATGTGAAAAACTTGTTTTCTGTTTAGTAGATGTTTGTGTCTTTAAATATTTCTTCAATTTTTCGGTTAACTGGAGTGTTAAATTGGGTTGTAGGACCAAGATAAAGTGTACTGTTTGCTAATTATTTTTAAATCTAATATCCATTATTGAACTGTTTTCATATTTCATTTAAATCATGAACAATAGGCACATTTACTCTCTTGTTTATTTTTGTTTTTATTTTCCTCAGATATTCGTTTGGGTAATTACTATATGGTTTCTTTATTTCTGCATCGCAGATGTTCATTGTTGTGATTCTCACTTTTCTTTTTTCTGTTCTCTGGGTTTTCTTCCACATATATGGTATATTTTTGTTCTCAGATGTGAATAAATTTATGTGTATTTCAATGTAATTTCTCGTTTACATTGAAATTTATAATTGTCAATTAGTGTTGCTATGTGGTAGGATGCTATAGAAAATCTGTTAACAGCTCATGATTTGTATGCGCAATCTTGACAACGTCGGTAAGCTTTTGTAGTGCCACATTTTTCATGTGCGCATTCCTTTTCTCTTTGTTGCAGCTGACACACACCTCAATAATAGTTTCATTTGTCAATAGTTTAACTCTGAACCACCATGGTTTAATTTCAAACTAATGGTCTGTCATAACTTGATACTTGTAATAATCTGAGTAGTAGGAAGGGTACAGATTCCCAGACAGTTTCTTCTGGCTAGAGAACGAGAACTTCATTTATTTTGACTTCATTTATTTTGTTTTTTTCTGTGCTGAGTAGTGTGTGTGTGTGTGTGTGTGTGGGGGGGGGGTTCGTACCTTTATATATTAGTCTATTGATATCTAATGTGCTTCATTGTATACCTCAAGCTATTTTATCGTTTATTTTGAATTAAATACTTCGATGTTCTGGTCTGTAAGGTTTTGTTAAGCATTTCCACTAAATATTTGTTGAATAAATATTTACTGTTTTCCTTTAGCAGGAAATCTCGACCTTTCCTGTTGTAAAACTCTTTTTTTTTCTCGCTACAATGTATATTTCCAGGTTTTTATGCTTTGAAGATTTCACTAAAAGCGTCTTGTATGCCATCTGCCTTGTTTTGTTTTCACTTGTGCGTCCCAATCTTATTTTGTCGAAATATATATATATATATATATATATATATATATATATATATATATATATATATATATATATCACTGTCAACATGTATTTATATCCACTGTTGTCTTTTTCGCATGTCAACGTGTCATAATGTCTGCCTGCCACTGGTCATATCGGTGAAGAACATAGAGCTCTTTGTAGGGAGAAGATTTTTTGCCTGTTTGTATAATGTATAAGTAGTAGATTGTGAAGTTAACCATTATTTCAGTTCAGCGTCTATTTTGTTGTTGTTGTTTTTGTTGTCCCGTTTAGTTTGTTCCCACATCTGATTGATTTGTAAGCAACCGGAATTTCAGGATCTAAGTAAAGATGCCTTAAATATTGTTCTTTGTTGGTCACTTGAAACGAAATAGAAAATATCCAGAGAATACTTTATACCTGATAACTTGTCTTTAGGTGTTATCAAAAAGTCAACTGGACGACAGTCTACAACAGGTACTTTTATTTTCAATAATTTGGAACGTTTCTGTAGTCCTTTGAAACGTATGAATGATTTCAGATTTATGTCAAAATTGTATATTCCTATAATTGAATCTAAAACAGCTAATTCCTTATACTGACTCACTATATATAATTTTAAATCGAACATTGACCTCTGTAATTTCTATAGTTGTTTTTTTTTTACTGAATCGAATCATTGGAAATTGACCTCGTAAAATTTGCGAGACATTCAAATTGTACTGTAAATGTATGCGAAAACAAATTCGTGTATTGATTCATTTTCAAATTTGCGCTTATGCTACATGTTCAATGTTATCATCATTAAAAAAGTATGTAAATTTGCATCGTTTATGAAGCATTGGGCTATGTCTTTTTGTTGTTTGATCTCCAAACATTTTAATGTTTTTATGTTATTCTTCAATCCAACTAGTTTCGACCACACTTTTGTATTGTCCAAGCTTGTAGAGAAAAATATTCATTATCTCTAGATACCGAAGCTGTTGTTTTCATGTTAAACTTCTGCAATATTTCTATCACCTCTGTGATAACTGCCGAATTCATTACAATGACGGTTTGTTCTATTATGTACCATGTGTGCAAAATTTGAAGTTATTATTTAGTGTTCTCTACTAGTGTTCATTGTCTAGCTGATCTAGTGATTTCAAATTTGTGAATTACCTCGCATCTCATTGGTGCGATCATTTTTAGAATTTTTATAAACTTTAATTTGAGTTTCACGAAATTTCAATTTTAAATTTCACTAAAGTCCAGTACAGTTTAAATATATTATTTTAATGGTCACGTGCACCAAATGGTGCTTAAAAAAAATATGAGTTGTGTAGTAATTTCAAATGATTTTCAAAAAATATATCAGTCTTACTGGTCTACTAATTTTTCCTTGATAATCATTAAAAAACAATAATAATAATTTAAAAAAATAACAACACAAAAATATGAATTCTGATTTCATTTTTTCAACTACTTATATACAGCCCGAATTTACATAAACTAACCTATATGATAATATATTCCTTTTCGATGTAATTTCACATGCATTTATAAATGTCACTTGTAATTTAGACTTCCTATATCACGCATCCTCCTGAAAGTTTATCTCCAAATTGTATCAGGTAGGCATTCAAAATTTTACCATCAAGAAATCTCAGTCAGAGCCGAAAATTCTCTTTCCCAGTCTGTTTGAAAGTATTGGTCTGTTTTGGCATATATTTGTAACCTACAATGATAACTTCTGTATGACTAGATTTATGTCAGAGGAATCCAAAGTGACTGTGTATTTAGGAGTGTTAATGACTTTATCTATAAGCGAGTTTATGTTAACGAATAAATTCCGTCTTTCTTTCGGGGGGTGGGGGTGTGCGCACTGAATCGAGACGGTATGGGTGTTAGTGCATACAGGTAAGGCGATTGATGCCGTAAATCACGAAAGTTGATGCGAATCCCAGTAGGACACTAATCACAACTATCTAACCTGTATGATAGTGTTTGCCCTGTCTCTCTCTCTCTCTCTCTCTCTCTCTCTCTCTCTCTCTCTCTCTCTCTATATATATATATATATATATATATATATATATATATATATATATGTGTGTGAGTGTGAGTGTGTGTGTGAGTGTGTGCGTGTGTGTGTGTGTGTGTATGTGCGTGCATGCGTGTGGAGAGAGAGAGAGAGAGAGAGAGAGAGAGAGAGAGAGAGAGAGAGATGATAACTGAAACATTCTCTCCACATTGCATTTCACATGATCCGAATCAGCTGGGCATTTGGAATCTGACGCTACTTTATTACGAACTAGCCACGGTCCGAATCAGCATTAGTCCCAATCCAGCTTTCTTTCGAACGAATGTTGGCTCATTCGTACCATGGCTCATTCAGACCAAATGCCAGACTGATTCGGACCATGTGAAATATTATTATGTTTCGTATATATATACGAAAACAAATTAACTACATGGACGCTGTTTTCACGATAGTTTTTCGGTGTTATTAATTTTATTATTTCTCAATACAATAAAGTAAACTATTTAAATTTTGTACAAAGGAGCATGAGATAAACAGTCTTACATTATTTCATTATTTCATTTCACTATATATAACAACGCCATTATCTCGCGTAAAATTGGGGTTTGTTTCATTAAATGCAGATTTGAACTGCTGAACGTACCTGGGAAATAATGAGAAATATATTTTAAACAAATGTAAATATCACTTTTAAATCCAAAACGAAATTTAATAATGTTTCACATGGTTCGAATCAGCCTGGCATTTGGTCTGAATCAGCCCGTAATTTGGGCTGAATCAGCATGTGATTTGGGCCAAATCAGCCATGGTCCGAATCAGCTAGACTGGTTCCCTGATTCATATGCTCCCTGCGTTGCACTCCGCTATATGGCCTTAGACCACAATTAATTTTCCTGTATAGTCTCTACATTTGTTTGTCAGTACTGAATTTTCCACTGTGTCCAAATCCTAATAAATCATATGTTGCTGTAAAGTATCTTCAAAGATGAACTCACACCGAAGTTCTTGTCAAAGGTTAACCGGCATTCTTGTGAATGGCTGGACTGTAAACAAAGCAACGTGCAATGAGTCACAGATTTCACTTCCGGATCAGCACCAATGCCTCATTACTCACTGTGCACTGTCACCCAAATACACACAGACAACCACACTATAATGCTCATATTCTAAACAATAACCAATTTCCTTTAAATCAATACTAAGAATGACTAAATCTAATGCATACATCACCACCAAAATGAGAGAGGAAAAAATGATCTAAAAATAGACTCGGACTACATTCGTGGGTACTGAACCGGAAATATTAATTGTGTCCTGATTCCTATCAGGGTCAGAAATTTTCACCTGAATGGAAAAAAACTAAAATAAATGTGTCTGAAATACTGCTGCAAAGTTTCAATGAATTTGATGCATGCAAATACATTTTATCTGACACCATTGTATTACAAACAGTATGAATTTCAAAATGGCCGACTGTGAACAATGCACTAAACTTAAAGTTGAATGGTTAATTTATTAATTAAGATAAAGACTTGAAATAAACTGTAGTTAGTTTTCAGTCCTCATACAAATCTGGAAATTACTAGAAATTAAACCTGGCTGCTAAACCCTCTGTGGAGAGTCAATTTTAAAATATGATACATATTTTTATTTAAAAATTTGAATTTAAATTAAATTATCATGAAAATTTAAAAACTCAAGTTGACAAATTTTGTTCTTTTGCAACATGTCTCCATTCCTTTATCACAAACATCAATGGTTTTCCTTATCAGGTGTGAAGTAATTAAACCAGGGCCTGTCAATAATAGGTAGCACCTGAAATCTGGTAGCATCTGAATACGCTAGTTAGGGGTAGTAACTAAGGTAGTGATGTAATTTTCACCCCTTAAGGGGAGGAGCTCTTAGATGTTAAGCTTCCAATAGTATTAAAGAGTTCGTGAAGTTCTATGATACCAGGGCAGCACACCTTTTCCCAGTTATATAAGGGGGAGAGAGGATAATTCTTGTACTTTTACATGCAGTTATTTTAACTGAAACCATGAAAGGGTACACCAAGAAGAAGAAAACTTGATTTAAACCAGGAAATATTCCACATAACAAAGGGGTCAGATTTCTGACTGATGATACTTTACCAAGTTCCAGTGCTGCATCTGCTCAAGTGACCAGAAGAATGGATGCAGACAAGTTCTCTCTCATGGCAGTGACGAAGCGGACAGGTGGGGGTCTCCAGTCAGTTGTGGCACCAGACTGTAATGGCACACCTGGGTCTGCTAGAATTCTACGGCCATCATCCAAAGCAAGACTGACCCTGAAAGAGACAGAAGTGAATCAGCATGAGGGGACATGTATGATCTGTATGAATAAAAATGTGGAAATCTGGAATAATATCATCCATCATCATGGAAATCAAGACAACAGATGTGAGACCTGATTTCAAAATTGCTAATGAAACAAAATGGGGACTTGCTTGGAAGCATACTATGATGTGTAAAAACTGCAGTTTTAAGTCACCAGAGTATAAGCTGTATGATGAGATAAAAACAGCTAAACCTGGGCCAAATCCTGCTGCTGTAAATATGACGTTTCAAGCTGGACTACAGGATACACCAATGGGCAACACCAGGGCTAGATACCTACTTGCAGCCTCTTACATTCCACCACCTAGTAGAACATCTATGCAAAGGGCTTCCAACATTATAGGTCAAGCTACTGTACAGCTAAATGAAATGGATATGGCAGACAATGGGCCCTCATCAAGTGACTCATCTAAACATGACAGAAAGTGATAAGAATATTCTCCTGGAAGTGCTGAAAATGAAACTTTCCTGTGATGTTGTACAAAGACTGCAACTTAATACAAACACGCAGAAATGTGAGGCCGTGAACAGATCAATCAGTGTTTCCGTACCTAAAAATGTCAACTATTCAAGAAACTTTGAGGCAAGAGTGCATTCAACAATACACAGACTCAATAACAGACTTGGATCATCTCTGAAAACAAAAGTAAAACACTTGGGGGTATACTTTCACCAAGTACTCTGAGATCACTGGATCAAATGGATAAAACACTGTACTTACCATCATTTGTATCCAAAGTATCCGGAAAACAGGAAATGTGTACTGGAAAGACAGGGATATATGATACAGGCTCATCTAAGGTACAGAACTCAGCCCAGAACAGGAAGTCATGCTGCACAGTCATTCCAAGGGTGATCACTCCTACGCACAGGTTCACCAGGAGCCAAGGACACTGCAGACAGAAAGGAGGATCTTAGTCCATGTACAAAAGGACAGTGCCCAAAAGACACAATGAAAAACACATAATACAGAAAGGAAAACTGTCGTGGGGAAATCCGTAGGTAACACAACGCATGTTATGTGCAGTTGTGTTACCTGCTACCACCTGATGAGACCTATGAAGAGGTCGAAACAGTTTTCTCAGAATATCAAGACATAAATAAAGAAATAAACAAACAAACAAACAAACAAACATATACTAAAATAACATGAACTGACTGACTGACTGTCTGACTGAATGAATGAATGAATGAATGAATGTAGCATTGATTGAATGAATGAATGAATGAATGAATGAATGAATGAATGAATGAATGAATGAATGAATGAATGAATGAATGAATGAATGAATGAAATAGTGTATGTATGATTTAAGATAAAACTGTCATACCAGCATAGTCAAATAAATCAAATAAAATAAAGACCAGTCTCTCTTTCTTTCTTTCATCCTCCTTACTCAAAACAAACAATCAGCAATGCATAAATCTATTCATCAATCAATCAATCAATCAATCAATAAACTAATCTCATTTAACCATGCAACCAGCAAGCCAGCCATGTCATGCTAATGTACATTTCTATATGGATGTAGGTGGGTGGGTGTGCAGGGCATATCATTATACCTGTAATTGTTCCATATCACAATTTGAACTGTAGCATGCAGTTTGGAAATTCACCATGTCCAAAACAATTCCCATATCCTATGCAGTACTGCCTATTTGTTGTTGATATGATGGGGTGCCAGGCTGAGGTGATCCGCATTCACACACACAAACTATTGTGGCATAAATGCGATGCATCTAACTCTTTTGGAATGTTTACACTTCTCATCTTTATTGTGAATGCCAGTCTATGGACAGGTTTCTTTTTCCAAATGTTAGTCTCAGGGTCCCTATATGACAATAGCCCATATAACCTATTTGATGTTACATTGCCTGTCCAGAATATGCAAGTACTGTTAGGTGCTGGCACAGAATTGAACAAGATTTTCTCTGACAGAATTTCAAAAATATCCACCTTTGCAACTTCTATAAGATGTAGAAATACATACATGGTGATAATACTGAGTATCAACCCCATAGGCTCAATACAAGTGCATTTTTTTACAAAAATTTTAAAATTTTAATTTTATTTTAAAAATTAATTTAAATTTTAAACAATATTTAAATTTTTAATGTTTAATTTCATAGTTCTATTTTTAAAATCAATATACACAAAATGTCCAAATTTCATGCATCTACCTTGAATAATAAACTCAGGATAACAATTTAAACTTTTATAACCTTCCTAACTGACAGGGTCAGAAATTTTCACCTGAATGGAAAAAAACTAAAATAAGTGTGTCTGAAATACTGCTGCAAAGTTTCAATGAATTTGATGCATGCATATACATTTTATCTGACACCATTGTATTACAAACAGTATGAATTTCAAAATGGCCGACTGTGAACAATGCACTAAACTTAAAGTTGAATGGTTAATTTATTAATTAAGATAAAGACTTGAAATAAACTGTAGTTAGTTTTTAGTCCTCATACAAATCTGGAAATTACTAGAAATTAAACCTGGCTGCTAAACCCTCTGTGGAGAGTCAATTTTAAAATATGATACATATTTTTATTTAAAAATTTGAATTTAAATTAAAATATCATGAAAATTTAAAAACTCAAGTTGACAAATTTTGTTCTTTTGCAACATGTCTCCATTCCTTTATCACAAACATCAATGGTTTTCCTTATCAGGTGTGAAGTAATTAAACCAGGGCCTGTCAATAATAGGTAGCACCTGAAATCTGGTAGCATCTGAATACGCTAGTTAGGGGTAGTAACTAAGGTAGTGATGTAATTTTCACCCCTTAAGGGGAGGAGCTCTTAGATGTTAAGCTTCCAATAGTATTAAAGAGTTCGTGAAGTTCTATGATACCAGGGCAGCACACCTTTTCCCAGTTATATAAGGGGGAGAGAGGATAATTCTTGTACTTTTACATGCAGTTATTTTAACTGAAACCATGAAAGGGTACACCAAGAAGAAGAAAACTTGATTTAAACCAGGAAATATTCCACATAACAAAGGGGTCAGATTTCTGACTGATGATACTTTACCAAGTTCCAGTGCTGCATCTGCTCAAGTGACCAGAAGAATGGATGCAGACAAGTTCTCTCTCATGGCAGTGACGAAGCGGAAAGGTGGGGGTCTCCAGTCAGTTGTGGCACCAGACTGTAATGGCACACCTGGGTCTGCTAGAATTCTACGGCCATCATCCAAAGCAAGACTGACCCTGAAAGAGACAGAAGTGAATCAGCATGAGGGGACATGTATGATCTGTATGAATAAAAATGTGGAAATCTGGAATGATATCATCCATCATCATGGAAATCAAGACAACAGATGTGAGACCTGATTTCAAAATTGCTAATGAAACAAAATGGGGACTTGCTTGGAAGCATACTATGATGTGTAAAAACTGCAGTTTTAAGTCACCAGAGTATAAGCTGTATGATGAGATAAAAACAGCTAAACCTGGGCCAAATCCTGCTGCTGTAAATATGACGTTTCAAGCTGGACTACAGGATACACCAATGGGCAACACCAGGGCTAGATACCTACTTGCAGCCTCTTACATTCCACCACCTAGTAGAACATCTATGCAAAGGGCTTCCAACATTGTAGGTCAAGCTACTGTACAGCTAAATGAAATGGATATGGCAGACAATGGGCCCTCATCAAGTGACTCATCTAAACATGACAGAAAGTGATAAGAATATTCTCCTGGAAGTGCTGAAAATGAAACTTTCCTGTGATGTTGTACAAAGACTGCAACTTAATACAAACACGCAGAAATGTGAGGCCGTGAACAGATCAATCAGTGTTTCCGTACCTAAAAATGTCAACTATTCAAGAAACTTTGAGGCAAGAGTGCATTCAACAATACACAGACTCAATAACAGACTTGGATCATCTCTGAAAACAAAAGTAAAACACTTGGGGGTATACTTTCACCTAGTACTCTGAGATCACTGGATCAAATGGATAAAACACTGTACTTACCATCATTTGTATCCAAAGTATCCGGAAAACAGGAAATGTGTACTGGAAAGACAGGGATATATGATACAGGCTCATCTAAGGTACAGAACTCAGCCCAGAACAGGAAGTCATGCTGCACAGTCATTCCAAGGGTGATCACTCCTACGCACAGGTTCACCAGGAGCCAAGGACACTGCAGACAGAAAAGAGGATCTTAGTCCATGTACAAAAGGACAGTGCCCAAAAGACACAATGAAAAACACATAATACAGAAAGGAAAACTGTCGTGGGGAAATCCGTAGGTAACACAACGCATGTTATGTGCAGTTGTGTTACCTGCTACCACCTGATGAGACCTATGGAGAGGTCGAAACAGTTTTCTCAGAATATCAAGACATAAATAAAGAAATAAACAAACAAACAAACAAACAAACATATACTAAAATAACATGAACTGACTAACTGACTGTCTGACTGAATGAATTAATGAATGAATGAATGTAGCATTGATTGAATGAATGAATGAATGAATGAATGAATGAATGAATGAAATAGTGTATGTATGATTTAAGATAAAACTGTCATACCAGCATAGTCAAATAAATCAAATAAAATAAAGACCAGTCTCTCTTTCTTTCTTTCATCCTCCTTACTCAAAACAAACAATCAGCAATGCATAAATCTATTCATCAATCAATCAATCAATCAATCAATCAATCAATCAATCAATAAACTAATCTCATTTAACCATGCAACCAGCAAGCCAGCCATGTCATGCTAATGTACATTTCTATATGGATGTAGGTGGGTGGGTGTGCAGGGCATATCATTATACCTGTAATTGTTCCATATCACAATTTGAACTGTAGCATGCAGTTTGGAAATTCACCATGTCCAAAACAATTCCCATATCCTATGCAGTACTGCCTATTTGTTGTTGATATGATGGGGTGCCAGGCTGAGGTGATCCGCATTCACACACACAAACTATTGTGGCATAAATGCGATGCATCTAACTCTTTTGGAATGTTTACACTTCTCATCTTTATTGTGAATGCCAGTCTAATGGACAGGTTTCTTTTTCCAAATGTTAGTCTCAGGGTCCCTATATGACAATAGCCCATATAACCTATTTGATGTTACATTGCCTGTCCAGAATATGCAAGTACTGTTAGGTGCTGGCACAGAATTGAACAAGATTTTCTCTGACAGAATTTCAAAAATATCCACCTTTGCAACTTCTATAAGATGTAGAAATACATACATGGTGATAATACTGAGTATCAACCCCATAGGCTCAATACATGTGCATTTTTTTACAAAAATTTTAAAATTTTAATTTTATTTTAAAAATTAATGTAAATTTTAAACAATATTTAAATTTTTTAATGTTTAATTTCATAGTTCTATTTTTAAAATCAATATACACAAAATGTCCAAATTTCATGCATCTACCTTGAATAATAAACTCAGGATAACAATTTAAACTTTTATAACCTTCCTTACTGACAGGGTCAGAAATTTTCACCTGAATGGAAAAAAACTAAAATAAGTGTGTCTGAAATACTGCTGCAAAGTTTCAATGAATTTGATGCATGCATATACATTTTATCTGACACCATTGTATTACAAACAGTATGAATTTCAAAATGGCCGACTGTGAACAATGCACTAAACTTAAAGTTGAATGGTTAATTTATTAATTAAGATAAAGACTTGAAATAAACTGTAGTTAGTTTTTAGTCCTCATACAAATCTGGAAATTACTAGAAATTAAACCTGGCTGCTAAACCCTCTGTGGAGAGTCAATTTTAAAATATGATACATATTTTTATTTAAAATTTGAATTTAAATTAAATTATCATGAAAATTTAAAAACTCAAGTTGACAAATTTTGTTCTTTTGCAACATGTCTCCATTCCTTTATCACAAACATCAATGGTTTTCCTTATCAGGTGTGAAGTAATTAAACCAGGGCCTGTCAATAATAGGTAGCACCTGAAATCTGGTAGCATCTGAATACGCTAGTTAGGGGTAGTAACTAAGGTAGTGATGTAATTTTCACCCCTTAAGGGGAGGAGCTCTTAGATGTTAAGCTTCCAATAGTATTAAAGAGTTCGTGAAGTTCTATGATACCAGGGCAGCACACCTTTTCCCAGTTATATAAGTGGGAGAGAGGATAATTCTTGCACTTTTACATGCAGTTATTTTAACTGAAACCATGAAAGGGTACACCAAGAAGAAGAAAACTTGATTTAAACCAGGAAATATTCCACATAACAAAGGGGTCAGATTTCTGACTGATGATACTTTACCAAGTTCCAGTGCTGCATCTGCTCAAGTGACCAGAAGAATGGATGCAGACAAGTTCTCTCTCATGGCAGTGACGAAGCGGAAAGGTGGGGGTCTCCAGTCAGTTGTGGCACCAGACTGTAATGGCACACCTGGGTCTGCTAGAATTCTACGGCCATCATCCAAAGCAAGACTGACCCTGAAAGAGACAGAAGTGAATCAGCATGAGGGGACATGTATGATCTGTATGAATAAAAATGTGGAAATCTGGAATGATATCATCCATCATCATGGAAATCAAGACAACAGATGTGAGACCTGATTTCAAAATTGCTAATGAAACAAAATGGGGACTTGCTTGGAAGCATACTATGATGTGTAAAAACTGCAGTTTTAAGTCACCAGAGTATAAGCTGTATGATGAGATAAAAACAGCTAAACCTGGGCCAAATCCTGCTGCTGTAAATATGACGTTTCAAGCTGGACTACAGGATACACCAATGGGCAACACCAGGGCTAGATACCTACTTGCAGCCTCTTACATTCCACCACCTAGTAGAACATCTATGCAAAGGGCTTCCAACATTGTAGGTCAAGCTACTGTACAGCTAAATGAAATGGATATGGCAGACAATGGGCCCTCATCAAGTGACTCATCTAAACATGACAGAAAGTGATAAGAATATTCTCCTGGAAGTGCTGAAAATGAAACTTTCCTGTGATGTTGTACAAAGACTGCAACTTAATACAAACACGCAGAAATGTGAGGCCGTGAACAGATCAATCAGTGTTTCCGTACCTAAAAATGTCAACTATTCAAGAAACTTTGAGGCAAGAGTGCATTCAACAATACACAGACTCAATAACAGACTTGGATCATCTCTGAAAACAAAAGTAAAACACTTGGGGGTATACTTTCACCAAGTACTCTGAGATCACTGGATCAAATGGATAAAACACTGTACTTACCATCATTTGTATCCAAAGTATCCGGAAAACAGGAAATGTGTACTGGAAAGACAGGGATATATGATACAGGCTCATCTAAGGTACAGAACTCAGCCCAGAACAGGAAGTCATGCTGCACAGTCATTCCAAGGGTGATCACTCCTACGCACAGGTTCACCAGGAGCCAAGGACACTGCAGACAGAAAAGAGGATCTTAGTCCATGTACAAAAGGACAGTGCCCAAAAGACACAATGAAAAACACATAATACAGAAAGGAAAACTGTCGTGGGGAAATCCGTAGGTAACACAACGCATGTTATGTGCAGTTGTGTTACCTGCTACCACCTGATGAGACCTATGGAGAGGTCGAAACAGTTTTCTCAGAATATCAAGACATAAAAAAAGAAATAAACAAACAAACAAACAAACAAACATATTCTAAAAAAACATGAACTGACTGACTGACTGTCTGACTGATTGAATTAATGAATGAATGAATGAATGTAGCATTGATTGAATGAATGAATGAATGAATGAATGAATGAATGAATGAATGAATGAATGAATGAATGAATGAATGAATGAATGAATGAATGAATGAATGAAAGAGTGTATGTATGATTTAAGATAAAACTGTCATACCAGCATAGTCAAATAAATCAAATAAAATAAAGACCAGTCTCTCTTTCTTTCTTTCATCCTCCTTACTCAAAACAAACAATCAGCAATGCATAAATCTATTCATCAATCAATCAATCAATCAATCAATAAACTAATCTCATTTAACCATGCAACCAGCAAGCCAGCCATGTCATGCTAATGTACATTTCTATATGGATGTAGGTGGGTGGGTGTGCAGGGCATATCATTATACCTGTAATTGTTCCATATCACAATTTGAACTGTAGCATGCAGTTTGGAAATTCACCATGTCCAAAACAATTCCCATATCCTATGCAGTACTGCCTATTTGTTGTTGATATGATGGGGTGCCAGGCTGAGGTGATCCGCATTCACACACACAAACTATTGTGGCATAAATGCGATGCATCTAACTCTTTTGGAATGTTTACACTTCTCATCTTTATTGTGAATGCCAGTCTATGGACAGGTTTCTTTTTCCAAATGTTAGTCTCAGGGTCCCTATATGACAATAGCCCATATAACCTATTTGATGTTACATTGCCTGTCCAGAATATGCAAGTACTGTTAGGTGCTGGCACAGAATTGAACAAGATTTTCTCTGACAGAATTTCAAAAATATCCACCTTTGCAACTTCTATAAGATGTAGAAATACATACATGGTGATAATACTGAGTATCAACCCCATAGGCTCAATACATGTGCATTTTTTTACAAAAATTTTAAAATTTTAATTTTATTTTAAAAATTAATGTAAATTTTAAACAATATTTAAATTTTTTAATGTTTAATTTCATAGTTCTATTTTTAAAATCAATATACACAAAATGTCCAAATTTCATGCATCTACCTTGAATAATAAACTCAGGATAACAATTTAAACTTTTATAACCTTCCTTACTGACAGGGTCAGAAATTTTCACCTGAATGGAAAAAAACTAAAATAAGTGTGACTGAAATACTGCTGCAAAGTTTCAATGAATTTGATGCATGCAAGTACATTTTATCTGACACCATTGTATTACAAACAGTATGAATTTCAAAATGGCCGACTGTGAACAATGCACTAAACTTAAAGTTGAATGGTTAATTTATTAATTAAGATAAAGACTTGAAATAAACTGTAGTTAGTTTTTAGTCCTCATACAAATCTGGAAATTACTAGAAATTAAACCTGGCTGCTAAACCCTCTGTGGAGAGTCAATTTTAAAATATGATACATATTTTTATTTAAAAATTTGAATTTAAATTAAATTATCATGAAAATTTAAAAACTCAAGTTGACAAATTTTGTTCTTTTGCAACATGTCTCCATTCCTTTATCACAAACATCAATGGTTTTCCTTATCAGGTGT
The DNA here is from genome assembly GCA_029931535.1 of Margaritifera margaritifera. Lineage (NCBI taxonomy): Eukaryota > Metazoa > Mollusca > Bivalvia > Unionida > Margaritiferidae > Margaritifera > Margaritifera margaritifera. The sequence goes on along the minus strand of JAQPZY010001342.1, from coordinate 808,259 downwards.
GAAGTAATTAAACCAGGGCCTGTCAATAATAGGTAGCACCTGAAATCTGGTAGCATCTGAATACGCTAGTTAGGGGTAGTAACTAAGGTAGTGATGTAATTTTCACCCCTTAAGGGGAGGAGCTCTTAGATGTTAAGCTTCCAATAGTATTAAAGAGTTCGTGAAGTTCTATGATACCAGGGCAGCACACCTTTTCCCAGTTATATAAGGGGGAGAGAGGATAATTCTTGTACTTTTACATGCAGTTATTTTAACTGAAACCATGAAAGGGTACACCAAGAAGAAGAAAACTTGATTTAAACCAGGAAATATTCCACATAACAAAGGGGTCAGATTTCTGACTGATGATACTTTACCAAGTTCCAGTGCTGCATCTGCTCAAGTGACCAGAAGAATGGATGCAGACAAGTTCTCTCTCATGGCAGTGACGAAGCGGAAAGGTGGGGGTCTCCAGTCAGTTGTGGCACCAGACTGTAATGGCACACCTGGGTCTGCTAGAATTCTACGGCCATCATCCAAAGCAAGACTGACCCTGAAAGAGACAGAAGTGAATCAGCATGAGGGGACATGTATGATCTGTATGAATAAAAATGTGGAAATCTGGAATGATATCATCCATCATCATGGAAATCAAGACAACAGATGTGAGACCTGATTTCAAAATTGCTAATGAAACAAAATGGGGACTTGCTTGGAAGCATACTATGATGTGTAAAAACTGCAGTTTTAAGTCACCAGAGTATAAGCTGTATGATGAGATAAAAACAGCTAAACCTGGGCCAAATCCTGCTGCTGTAAATATGACGTTTCAAGCTGGACTACAGGATACACCAATGGGCAACACCAGGGCTAGATACCTACTTGCAGCCTCTTACATTCCACCACCTAGTAGAACATCTATGCAAAGGGCTTCCAACATTGTAGGTCAAGCTACTGTACAGCTAAATGAAATGGATATGGCAGACAATGGGCCCTCATCAAGTGACTCATCTAAACATGACAGAAAGTGATAAGAATATTCTCCTGGAAGTGCTGAAAATGAAACTTTCCTGTGATGTTGTACAAAGACTGCAACTTAATACAAACACGCAGAAATGTGAGGCCGTGAACAGATCAATCAGTGTTTCCGTACCTAAAAATGTCAACTATTCAAGAAACTTTGAGGCAAGAGTGCATTCAACAATACACAGACTCAATAACAGACTTGGATCATCTCTGAAAACAAAAGTAAAACACTTGGGGGTATACTTTCACCAAGTACTCTGAGATCACTGGATCAAATGGATAAAACACTGTACTTACCATCATTTGTATCCAAAGTATCCGGAAAACAGGAAATGTGTACTGGAAAGACAGGGATATATGATACAGGCTCATCTAAGGTACAGAACTCAGCCCAGAACAGGAAGTCATGCTGCACAGTCATTCCAAGGGTGATCACTCCTACGCACAGGTTCACCAGGAGCCAAGGACACTGCAGACAGAAAAGAGGATCTTAGTCCATGTACAAAAGGACAGTGCCCAAAAGACACAATGAAAAACACATAATACAGAAAGGAAAACTGTCGTGGGGAAATCCGTAGGTAACACAACGCATGTTATGTGCAGTTGTGTTACCTGCCACCACCTGATGAGACCTATGGAGAGGTCGAAACAGTTTTCTCAGAATATCAAGACATAAATAAAGAAATAAACAAACAAACAAACAAACATATTCTAAAATAACATGAACTGACTGACTGACTGTCTGACTGAATGAATTAATGAATGAATGAATGAATGTAGCATTGAATGAATGAATGAATGAATGAATGAATGAATGAATGAATGAATGAATGAATGAATGAATGAATGAATGAATGAATGAATGAATGAAATAAAGACCAGTCTCTCTTTCTTTCTTTCATCCTCCTTACTCAAAACAAACAATCAGCAATGCATAAATCTATTCATCAATCAATCAATCAATCAATCAATAAACTAATCCCATTTAACCATGCAACCAGCAAGCCAGCCATGTCATGCTAATGTACATTTCTATATGGATGTAGGTGGGTGGGTGTGCAGGGCATATCATTATACCTGTAATTTTTCCATATCACAATTTGAACTGTAGCATGCAGTTTGGAAATTCACCATGTCCAAAACAATTCCCATATCCTATGCAGTACTGCCTATTTGTTGTTGATATGATGGGGTGCCAGGCTGAGGTGATCCGCATTCACACACACAAACTATTGTGGCATAAATGCGATGCATCTAACTCTTTTGGAATGTTTACACTTCTCATCTTTATCGTGAATGCCAGTCTATGGACAGGTTTCTTTTTCCAAATGTTAGTCTCAGGGTCCCTATATGACAATAGCCCATATAACCTATTTGATGTTACATTGCCTGTCCAGAATATGCAAGTACTGTTAGGTGCTGGCACAGAATTGAACAAGATTTTCTCTGACAGAATTTCAAAAATATCCACCATATGAAGCAGGGAACCAGACTAGAAAATGTTAATCTTGATCGCCAGTGCCCTCTAGCGGCTTCTAGTAAGGTCAAGAACACTTTAACGACATTGTATTACAGAAAACAATGGAGATGACGGGCGAGATGCTCCTGATGATCATCATGATGATCATCATGAAGAAGATCGTGGTCAAGATCAAGAAGTTCATGGATATGATCAAGATGAAGATCCTGGATATGGTCAAGAAGAAGATCATGAAGATGATGATGAATTTGGAGAAAAAGATCATGAAGATGAAGATCGTGAAGATGATGATGCCTCGGGATGAATATGAAATGTTTAATATCATGAAAAAGATGAGTATCGTGTTCACCGTGTTTTACTGGTTGCTAGTGTTGTTCTTGTACGTCAACGAGATGGACGGCAGCTGGATATTTAGAGACCGCTTTATTTGCGTGGTGATCGATCTGTTATTTCTTGACTTAACCAGTCTCGTGTTATTCTATCATGATCTGAACAATCTTGATCTGAAGAATCCGAGCAATTCTATGAGCAATCTTAGCAATCATCTGAACAATGTGGTCAATCTTAATCAGAATCTGAGCAGCAGGAATCCTGATCGAGTGTGCCTTGATATTCGCAGCAATCGCACTCGCGAAGACGCTTTGTATGACAATATGCTGGCTGGCTTCTTCATGTTCTTGTCCATTTATCTGCTCTTTTGGAATTTAGCTAATCAGGCTCTACGCAAGAACAGGTCTCAACAGGTGTCTCTGCTTCCAGTTTGAAAGATGGATGGAAAGCCAAGAGAGAAGACCAGCAGAACATAATGGTAAAAGTGAACAACGAAGTGAGTAAGGAACATACAAAGAATGGATAAACAACACAGAAATTGAAAAACTGAAAGAATTTATGTATGTGACATGTATAGTGAATGCTTTCTGTCAGCAGTATGATATACAAACATTTTGTACTGCACCTGATTCAGTCACATGTTCACTGTTTACGATCATATTCACAAGGTATAATTCTTTAAAAAGATTAAAAGGTATTATGCATATAAATTGGATTTTGATTTTGGAATGTGTGTGTGTGTGTGTGATTTTTAAAATTTGAGTAGATTAGTTTTTAAGTCACATTTTACTTTTGGTAATTTTTTTAAGGGATGTAATATGTTTATAACTTTGATCGTCATCTTTTTTCTTTAGATTGAAATCAAAATTAGGGATTGGTTTTTGTTATTATTTTTTTTTTCTTTAGATTGAAATCAAAATTAGGGATGTGTGTGTGTTTTTTTTATTTGTTGAGTAGATTAGTTCTCAAGTCACATTTTACTTTTGTTAATTTTTTTTAAGGGATGTAATAATATGCATATAACTTTGACCGTGATCTTTTTTCGATATTAAAAGTTTTATCTGAATGTGTAGTATTATACTCTTAATAAAAGTCTTACATTTTAAATTTAAGTGACCATTTAGGGATTTTCAGTTAGATACAGCCTAACATTGCATATGCTGAAATTAAACGACGTCTACATATTATTTTATACACATATTGATCAATTAATTTTAAATAAAAAATAAATACATCTATGGATAAATAGAATCAGATGACAGGTACACTTTGATGTTGGATTCTCGTTGATGGTAGACAAGTTTACCTTGTATGGTTTTGATTTAGTCTCAAAAATCTAGCAGGCAATAAAAAGAAATGGTAATGTACATCATATCCTGAGTATAGTATAGTAAATGATATGCTAATATTTTCCAAAAATGTATTCCCACCATTTTAAGTAGATCTTAATGTTTTATCTTAATGAAAAGTGGATTTTATCTATAAATGATTTCATATGGCGAAAGATTGAGTGGGATGAGAATGGAACATTTTTATTAATGCTTCCATGGATCGAGTGACTGGGTAGGAGATCATATCTATTAATGTACATTTGGTTTCATATGCGGAGCGAGGTGAGAATTTAAGGTGTAAATAAATGATATCTATCAGTGTTTCAACAAAATAGAGAATTCAGTATAATTACCTGACTGGTAGATTTGATGGCAGACAAGTTTACCTTGTATGGTTTTGATTTAGTCTCAAAAATCTAACAGGCAATAAAAAGAAATGGTAATGTACACCATATCCTTCCAAACAGTGGTACAAGTAGTTTACCTTGCATGATCTTAATTTGCAAATATTTCTCATTAAGTATACAAGAAACGTTTCTCTGTTCTGATAACTAGTATAATTCACTAATAGGTATTCTCTATAGCAACGCCTCTTCACATGTGAATGAACTTAATTGACATGTTAATGTAAAATATCTAGGATTCATTCTCCCCTCTAAATGGTTGCTTACAATGACGATAGTTTACCTAGTGTGACCTTTGTTTAACCCCCCCCCCCTTCCCCCCCCCCCGACTGAGGTAGGAAGAATTTTGAGAAGAAGACAAAAGACCCAAGACATTTTTATACACGTTTATTTTTTTTGTGTAAAACAACCAACACAACAAAACATATTTTACAAGTCATGAAGGACAAAAATGCATACCGCAAAAATGGTCAGGTACAAGATTAAGGCTACCACTAAAAGAATTAAAGTTCTGTATAAACAAGTCAATGTACAACAAGAACAAAACACTGTCCTAGGAATGGATGGCACAGGCACTGGGGGTATTCTTCTGGTCGTCTTAGTTCTGGTGGTAGAAGAATGAAATGTCTCTGACGGAAAGGAGGGGGGGGGGGTGTTCCTCAGGGGGTTGTATTTGGACGATGGTGTAGTCTTTCTCTGTGTCAGGTTCTTCCAGGATTGTTTCTAAGGTCATTTTTGACTTGGATTTCAAGTGGTTCACTTTAGGAAACTTAGTGACGTGCCAGATCTTTGGCAAACTGGGCCACTTCTTGTAGCCAAGCATCGAAACCAATACTTTTCCAGTCACGTACATCTTTCCAATTGTAAAGTTGTTGGTGTAACCCACTAGCAATGCACACTTCTTGAAACGTATGAAGGGTAGATAAAGTTTGACTAATGTCTTCTTCACACGGAGGTACCCCACTCGTCTTCATCACCAGTCTCAACACTTTTAGTACAATTTGTCTTTCGTGTACCGATAATGCATGACCTTTGTTTGACCGCATTCCATCCTAACCAGTGCTGCACCGGTGGTGTGCTCTGGAATGCATGACCTTTGTTTGACCGCATTCCATCCTCACCGGTGCTGCACCGGCGGCAGTTTACTACTACTGATATTGCCCTTCATTGACCTAAAATATTCAATGAATTGTGAATATTTAAGCAACTACATTTTTAATAATTCCAACCAAATTTACAGTGAATTTACAATTTAACAAGATCTTGGATAAATTGCTAGATTAAGCACGATTTTGACATATTTTGCCAAGTTACTGCCCGTCATTGACATAGCACACCCATGTGATGCAAGCAGTCAACATATTAACCTAGGGAGGCAAGCACCATCTAAATACATTGATGAAATAGAGATTTACTCCCAAGTTAACTTGTGGATAGAGATACAGATAAAGTTATGCTGCTGGCAATTTAATATCGTCGATAGTAAAACATTCAAGCAATCTCTCAAATACTGAGTGAAATGTAAAATACTAACGCATCCTTGTAGTTTGTACTCCGAGTGTATGATTTATTTATTTATATATTTATTTTGTTTATTTCGTTTGGATGTGACATTGTATCATAGTGTAACCGCACTTTGTTGTACTGCATTATCTCTTTACCTTAACCATATTTGAGCGTACCACATGACCTGTACGGATCTACAACTTAACACATCGAGCCAAATATTGTGGGTTTCAGTTTCGTATCCTGTTTTCAGCTTTAGTCTGTATTGTGAATCTGACAAAGAACGTAAACTCGAGGGTTGGACGACTTGTAAAACGGATGCGGGCTAATGAAGCAGAATGTCGCCTCATGGAGCATGAAACTTTAACACACATTTCTATTCTAAATTGCTGTCCATGTCAAGATGCCTATAATGTAATGAAAGTGAGCTTATGTCATCGTGTATAAACAATACAAGAAATAAAACAAATACATAAAAACAATTCCTTAAATTAATTTTTAACCATTTAAACTCATTTATCAGCCGAATAGAAAAACCCATAGCGTTCAGTCAACCGACAGTTCAAGTCCAAAGGAAAATCTGATTTATCTGCGTTGTACTCGTTCTCAGATCTTGACTTTAGCCCACACAAGTTATGTTACCAATCCCATATAGTGCCAAAAGCTGTATGTCACGAGTCAGGATGAGTGCCAGGATGTAGCACCAGCCGAGAGAGAGAGAGAGAGAGAGAGAGAGAGAGACAGAGACAGAGACAGAGAGAGAGAGAGAGAGTCAAAGACCAGTTGAGGCTTAGGACTTTCCGTCTGGAAGAATGCAAACCTGACTTGATTTTCACCAGTCTGGTACCCACAGTAGCTCGATGATGCCGCCATGTGCAAGGTTCCTTTTCTCTCATCAATGGCCAGGTAATTCTGGTTCTCCTGTTGCCTATACCTCAGAAGATCTCCACTAGCTGTGCCGTCCGAGAGTACGTGTTATAAGTTGCTTGCTGTAAAAAAAGACAGTTTACATTCTATCGATTGCCGAGATGTGTATATTTTCCATGAAATGTTAGTTTCTTATTTATTACGATTTGAAATGTTAAAATTGCATTTACACTTTTAAGAGTGAGAACTGAATTATGCTGTTTAATTTAATTTGGGGGGTTGGGTTCTGGGATGTTTTTTTAGGGAAATAAATGACGGCTCTCATATAACTTGACAATATCCTTCTTGCTCTGATTTATAGCAACAACAACAACAACAAAAATAGTATATCCATTATATTAGTTGAAAAAAATAAGAAATGTAAGGTAAAATAAAACAAAAAATATCCCGGCTCGAACGAAAAGCCCAGCCCCCCCCCCCTCGCGTAAATTAAATAGTCGTTCCCCTATATTCATTAGAGCACAAAGTCGTAAGAATTGTCTGCTCCACCTTTGTGAATTAGTGTAGTCGCGAATAAGTCGGGCATTACTTTCTAGAAACGCAGTATTCACGAAATGTAAATTACGAACAGTGGCATACATATAAGATTTTTATAACTATTGCAGGTGGGGGTTTTTTGTGTGCGAAATAATATATGTATGTGTGTGTTCGTTTTCTTGGGTCATATATCCGAACTATTTAAATCAGTGCCAAAAACCCAAAAGGTCGCGCTGTATGTTGTATTATCTAGACCTGTATAAACATTGGCGGAATAACAATAAACCTATGGGTCTACGCTGTTGCTGGGGCACTGAGAAAGATGCGGCGATAGGCTATATTTGTGGCTGAGGTCTTTCATAATTACTTATATGATTTATTTTTGGTCAGATTTGTTCCTTTTTAAACGCTATAGAACCTTCATAAGATTTTTTTCTTCTTCTGATTTGTTATAATTTTTTCCAAACTTTCTAACATTTTGCTTTCAAAGTTGAGGGGGCTATATCTGGCTAGTGTAAAGTACATCATGTTGAAGGACCATTTTTTTGCGTTAGTTTTGATGAAAATAGGTTTATATCTTTGTCTAATCTAGCTCATAAAATACACGTTAAATATATGCTGAAATATACAATATTTGAAAGATATACACTTTTCAAGAATTCAAATGTCGCACATATATTTTTAGCGCCTCACTAGCGGGTAAATTACGGTGAAGGTAGAGCAAAGATGGCGTCGTTTCGATTTATTTACATAGTGGTGCAGTAATGAAGCTTTTGTTGTATCTACCGATCATTTTGTATTTATCGTAGTTGTAAAAATTGAGGTCACCAAACCAAGACAAAACCGGTTGAAGCTTGCAGACTGTGAATGGGGTCAAGGGGTTTGTGCTCCATATGAGTGCAATATTTATCGTCAGAAAGTATGTTGTCATTAGAAATGTACTAGATACATGCACATATTACACTGTACGCCTTATTTGCCCGGTTATATTTTACATTTATGATTTTGGTAGTGGCTACATATCCGCACATGTATTAGTCCTACAATGTAAGACGTGGACCCTGATATTTATACTTCATCTTTAAATTAGTTAAAACATTCAATGTGCACACCGGTTGCTAACTTCCTATACAATTTTCAGCAGCAAAATGCAGATTTCACTTACGTTGTGTACAACTTAAATTATCCATATGTTTTCAGTAAGTTATTCAGTCTCTTTTTTTTACAGCAGCAGTCAATAAATAAAAATGATAAGCTTCAATAATTTGAATGGTTGGAAATTCATACAAGATAAAACATATCAGACTTTACGGGTATGGAATAGAAATAATAAAAAAAATATCCTAAAGAGTATTTGAAAGCTATTTTAAATACTATATGCAACATTTGACAAGGAAAATTATCGATTTCAAGATGTTGTTTTATCATCATAATTAAGGTATCACGTTATTATATAATTATTCTGCCGTATCCGCTATTTTCGCCTGTTTCGCTCAAAAACCAGGCTTAGATTCAAACATAAGAGTAGTATAGGGTGAGTATTGAGGTCAGGGGTGACACTTGGGGTACAATGGGATTTTAACATAGAGGGTGACACTTGGGGTACAATGGGAATTTAACATAGAGGGTGACACTTGGGGTACAATGGGAATTTAACATAGCGGGTGACATTTGGGGTACAATGGGATTTTAACATTGGGGCATTTGGGGTACAATGGGATTTTAACATGGGGTAGTGGAAGGGGGGTATTTGGGGGTGGGATAGAATGAGAGGGGATAGAATAGATACATACAACAAAAGACATACACACACACACACATATATATATATATATATATACATATATATATATATATATATATATATATATATATATATATATATATATATATATATATAAGGCAATCCTATGAAAATTAATCTTTTCTTGAAAAATGGGTGGCCCTGAAAAGGGCCGTTGGAGAGAATTATTATTTTCTCCAACATTGAGTCAGGAAACCTGGGAGGTGAAATTTGTTGTTGTTCTTCTTCTTCTCTGACATCCAGTTGGGATGTCCCATTCGCCTGAACTTGTCCTGGATTTTCATCCAGTTCAAATTCAGGAGATGGAAGTCCTGTTGTTTCTTCTTCTCCATTCTTTCCTCTGCCCAAACCTTGTTAATAGTGGCAACCTCCTTCTCCATCACATCTCTGACCAGTATTTGGGCTGTGAGTAGGGCTGTTGCTTCCCGTCTGACGGTACTGGGGGGTGGATACAACCACAAATCTTCTTTTACTTGGTGAAGAAAATTCTCCACCCCTTCCAGTAAGTCCAGGGCTTTCTTGAGAAGCCCTACTCTACAAGGTACCGAGGTGGTCTTCATGGCTTCCTCCACCATTACATCATGTACCAGACTCCTGGCATTCTTTAGGGCAACCGCTTGGTTGGAGACAAAGGATAGAGTGGTTGGATATCTCCAACAACACTCTATCCTTTCTACCAGGGACTCCACTCCCACCATTACATCCCAGGCTTCCTGTAGATTCTCGATGGTTGTTATTCTAGGTCTTCTTTTCAGTTGACGTTGAATGGTGCGACTGCTTACTTATTTGGATTAAACTCGCGTGAGACCAATTTGGTCATGTGCGAGGAATTAATGTGCGCACAGTGCACTATTTAATTTGCCCCCAAACTGTTGCTGTAACATCAGTTTGGGGTTCGTCAAGCGGTTAAAACAGAGCTGTAAAAACCGCTTGCGCTTTACTGCATGCACCGCATGCTATTCAATTAATCGGCGTGGGGGTGCGTATCGCCCTCACGCCATTTGATTGTGTGCCCAGCACACTGTCTGTTGTTTTTTAATGTCCGGGCGTGGAAAAGGCGGAGTCGGGAACGGCTAGAGAGGAGCTTCTGCGTCACATGGTGGTGTCTGTGGTCCAGGGTGTGATTTTGCCTAAATATTGATGTCGTCTTGCACGTGTCGCTATTTTTTAAAAATTTTTTTAATTTTAATGAACTCTATATGATTGGCTGACTGGTACCGTGTTGAAGTTGGGTTAAGTCCAAGGAGCTTTGCCCTGTACTTGATTCTATGCATGTCGTGATGTTGTTGTTGTAAATAATCGTTGCCACTTTGTGCGGCTGAGCCTGATGGCTTTTGGGTTTAAGCCACCTTATATTGTCTAAGGGTTTTGGGTCAAGGTTTTTAGGTTTCTTGTTAGCAATTTAATTTGTTGCCTTTTTGTTTGGACACTGGGTTTACGTTGTGCGACTGCTGAAAGCGCCACTTTATATGCTAGAAGCACGGACGTGAAGGAAAACATCCCTTTTTTTCCAAAGATAAAATTTTATCAAACACAAACAAACACACACCACACCATCCTTTTTTATTTTTTATTTTTTAATATTTTTTATCAAACACACTCTATACAAACACACTCTACAAAAACACATACAAAGGAATGGGAAATTTGTTTGGAGTGGGAAAAAACAAAACACACAAACATACAAACACACACACCTATGGCAATCATGAAAATTAATCTTTATCTTGATTAATGGATGGCTCTGAAAAGGGCCGTTGGGTTTAGAGTACATCTAGAGGCGCGGGCACCTCCCTGGTTTTGCCCGACACGCGGGACAGCTCCCTCTCCATGTGGCTGCACTCATGCAGCGCTTGGAGCTGTTGTCCAGGACAAACGGAGGATGCGTCGCTTCCGACTCCCAATTTTCCTCTGTCATCATCGGATGCGGCCTGATGGGTACTTTCTTTTCCTTCTCCGGCTCCTCCCTCTTCTCCACTTCATGGAGGAGGTGCCAGGCCACCTCTAAATACACTCTAATCTGTCTGATCATTTCTCGTTTCGCCATGTTGATAGATAAACGGGGTAGCTCAAGTGTGAAGATGTTGTTTTAATATACTTTCAGCGCGAACGTGAAGGAAAACATCCCTTACACCTTAAAAAAACATCACCACACTACCATGCGTCTGACGTCATCCCTATGACGTCATTCTAGGCTTCGCAGATTCTGCACTCCATGACCCTTACCCCAAAAGCACAGACCCAGTGCGCGGACCTAAAAGAAACACCTTTTAAAAAAAATTTATCAAACATACAAACACACCACCCATTTTTATTTTTTATTTTATTTTTATCAAACACACACCACACCACCCTTTTTTATTTTTTATTTTATTTTTATCAAACACAAACACACAATCCTTTTTTTTATCAAACACACACCACACTATCCTTTTTTATTTTATATTTTATTTTTAATCAAACACAAACACACAATCCTTTTTTTAATCAAACACACACCACACTATCCTTTTTTATATTTTTTATCAAATACAAACACACAGTCTCTATACAAACATTATTTTTTGGGAGAAAGGGATTTGTTTTTTTGAAGAGGGTAAAGACAAAGACAAACACACAAACACACTCACAAACACATATATATGGCAATCCTATGAAAATTAATCTTTTCTTGATTAATGGGTGGCCCTGAAAAGGGCCGTTGGGTTAAGAAGTTATGTTTAACTTCTAGTTGCGGCAGCTGCAGCAGGGCGGCCACGTTTGGCCATGGGTCTCGTGGCTGCTGATGGACAAGGTCTCTTTCTGGTAAAAGAGAAGGCAAACTCCTCGCAATCTATCTTACAGCTGACTTTTCCGTCTGGTACTTTCATCGACTGCAAGAGTTTGAGCTGCTGTTGTTGTTGTTGTTGTTGTTGTCTTTGCTGCTGATGTTGCTGCTGCAGTCTTTGTATCTCCTCCCATTCCGTTCTGTCCCTGATGATTTCTTCCCTCAGGACTTCTTCCACCAGATTATGAGCCATTTGTAGGAAGATCATTGTCTTTCTCTCAGGGTTGGTCTCCATCAAATGATGCTTCACCCTCTGCATATTAACCATAGCTTCGTTCAGTTTGCTAATTTTGGCTGCCATCTTCTTGAAGTGTTGTTGAGATCTTGCCGAGTCAACGAGAGTGACTACACTGGAAAACGCACCGCTTTATATGCTTGAAGCGCGGACGCGATGGAAAACATGGGGTTCAGATTGCTAGTGAGAAATGAACAGAGGTGGTGACTTCAGATCGATAGAAAGAGAGATAGAGCATATACATTTTGTTTTTTCAAATTCAATAAAAAAACCACACAACACCATTTTTTTCAAAATTCAACATTTTCTAATGAACAAGAAGAAGCTTCTCTAACATAAAAAGGTAAACAACCAACAAGATATTAAACAGGAATGTATTTACAGGGTTGACAACGTTGGGAAGGTAAACTGAACTTCCACTTTTCTACATCTACATCCTTCTGATGCACACTACGTTTCTGAGCTAAAGACAAGAGATAACCATAACGTTCACAAAACCATCGTTCTACTTTAGCATCGTTTCGAGCATACTCCCTATCAAAACAAGTCACTAAATGTTCTAAGGAATATCCGAGACTGCGTTGATGAAGAAAATGTACACAATATTGTCCACACACCATAGAATCCGATCCTTGTAATCGGGCATTATTGAATCGAGTAGAGATGGCATTTCTTCTCATAAAGTCGATGATGTCGTCTTCCAAAGGAGGTAATCCATAAGAATCAAAATATTCCACACCACCACTGTGATCGTTTGGAAAGTACACAGCTACCCAATGGGTTCCTGGTCGATGACTGTCGTCGGTATTGATGACATAGGCATGAAAGTTCTTTAGGTTTGCGATGAGGTAGTTCATCTTTAGCACACACCACAGGATTCAAAGAAGAAGTGTAGGAACTGCGAGTCAACAGGTAATGAAGTTCCCTGGTATCCATTTTTTCACAGGAAATAATAAGTCATCAAGTTACACTTGACTGTAAACTTGAAGTGATCTGTCAAGTAAGTCCACGAATTCTCACGGCGGATAGTTTCTGCTGAATGAGAGCTTCGATGCGTTTGATCTCCAGAGGAGTGAGTGGAGGTGAAGAAGAATCCTGCAAGTCTTTATACCATTGTCTCAACACCTTTTCTTCCGAGATCTGAGACCAGGCCTCTTCCAAATATTCGTCAAATTTTTCTTCGGCCGTCATCATCAAACATTGGTCGTGTTGTTTCTGACTGGGATGATCGATTTGACATCCATGACAATGTTCTCGGGTCAGGCTGTTAATTCTTTCAGTCAATTCCTTAGCATAACAGGAGACTAAATGTTTTTCTTGCTCAGGCCATCGAGAAATAAATCCAATAAACTTTGGAACAGTATTATTCTCTTCTTCTTTTGGAAGTTCTGGATGAATCAACCCGTCATCATCAGTGATTTGTGACTGTTGCTGTACTTCACAAAATCCCTCATCATTATCTATCTCCATAGGTTCTTCTTCGTGTTGCATTCTTTTTTCTTCTAATAGTCTAGAATCACTTCTCTCAAACTGTTGATTTCTAGAGTATTATCAAATTCTGCATACAAGACCACGTTCGCCATCTCGGTTAGAGCTTCTGCAAACTGAAGTTCCACATGAAGTGGGCCTGATTTTATAGGGTGGAAATGTCCTTCGTCGCTGCCTTGGTCAGGAGTGAAATCAAATCCCCACAACGCATACCCTCCTGCATAATCCTCATATGAAATGCCGTGGCTGGTGTTGGTGCCTAACTGTCCTGTGGCTTCAAACAGACTCAAGTAAGATCGTAATTTTTCTGGGCGTCGCCAAAGTTAGGTTCAAAAGGTCTGGCACACAACTTTTTGCCATCTCGACTGACTTCTATCTTGGAGACGTTGTAGTGTTTAAACTCGAATGGATTCTGATTGTGGAGTCCGTTGAGGGCTGCATTACTGACGATGCCAATCAACAAACGTTTGGGAAGCTGTCCTTGGAAAACGTGATCTTCGACTTTGGATCGGAGTCCAGTGGCAATGGTAAATGTTTTCACTTCCACTCGTCACACAGGATACTTGGCAGTGGTTCTGATCAACGTTTGACTGATGTCGTTGGCTACTTTAGGTAAGACTTCTACACATCGCACGTAAAATCTGGCTTCTTCGATGATGGTTTTCCACTCGTTAGCATGAGCCATCAAATGGAAAGCGACACTACTGCGATTCAGTCTCAGGCGTACATCTACTCCGTTCAACAAATACTTCTCTTGCAACCACATGTCCAAATGCAAACGATCCATCAATTCTGAACTGCGTCTGATTTTCTTTCGACGGTCGTTAAATCCCTCATTATGTGGGTCTGCTGGATCATCACCAGCCGCTGCTTCAGCCAACGCTGTGTCGTTAAACTTTTCCATGGTGTCAGGTTTCCAGACCACGGAAGCATCCAGATGAGTGTTATTGGCTTCTTTTCCGTATGTCAAGAGATTTTCCAAGTAAGCACGGTAAGGGTAAGTATCCATGCTGCTGCTGACCAGTTTGTTATTCAAGTACAAATCTACTTCGCTGAACAAGGAATGCATGCAATTATTGACGGGAGCCACTTGGGCATCGGCCCCAGGAAGGCTACTGTCTGCCGTTTTTTCTTCTTTGAGTTTCAGGTACAAGTAGCTGTTATTCAGATCGATGTAATCTTCGGTTTGTCCTTTGATCTCAAATTCAATAGGAGCTGAATCCGTCAAAGACGATACAGGATGAAATTCCACCCATTGGGATTTTTGCCTTGTCATCATGGTGGGAGGCATGGTAAACAGATCTAGTTCTGACTTGGTACATTCGCAAGAATCTCGGTGCATCATTTTCAAAAAGGCTTAGTAATCAAACACGTCTAATTCTCTGACTGTTCTTCTTTTCTTATTCTTTTTTGGAACACCACCGTGTGTTTTATGAGCTCTGAAGGGATTTTGACGTCGTCTCTTTCTGCCTTGTCCTTGCTGTGAAGTGGAGGAAAAAGTAATGCCAGGGCTAGAAGCGTGAAGTGAATTTATAGGACTCTCTCGAAGACCCAAAAGATCTTTGCCAGTGTGCATCAACACATTTTTGCCTGCTCTCATAAAGGCTTCTTTGGGATTTTGTTTGTTGATGAGGACGTTTTGCAAAAATTCTTTTCCTTGTGTCAAAGCGGCATCTTTTAAGGCATGGAATCCTCGAGTCACCATAGGTTTCAAAATAGGGGCTACCGTCCGAAAAGCCGATCTTAACATATCTCCTAAACCATGTCTTCGTTGTCGAGCCACTCCTCGGTACACTGGATACATTTTTTACAATGCGTTGGAGAACCTTTTTCGAAAATGTAGTTTCACCGTGACTTTTCCTTTGTCAATGAATGGCACACTTTGTCCCAAATCTCCTTTTATACTAATGTTGACAGTGTCAAAATACGATTTACTGACTGGAAGATAATGATGGTGTACAAATTCACGGTGAACGTGATACGTGTTTCCACCTTCTTCGTACGCACCAGCAGCAGAATCCACTTTGAAATAAATGACTCTCAGTAATGGAGCGGCTGTGTGTCCCACCACATTGTAATCCACCACATCGGAGTACACAAACATTAAATTCAAACGTTCGTTCAATTCGATAGGGGTTTTAAAACCATCTCCGAATTCTACGTTGCTTGCGACTTTTTTATTAGTATACTTTTTTTTCCCACCCAAAATAGCATACAATCCAGGAGAAAATTCGATGGTTAAGGGTGTTTTCTCCTCCACGGGTAAGCCTTTGTCTTTCTGGCCAATTGGTTCCCCCTTCTCTTTGAAAAATTGCAAGATGAAACGGCGTGACACAGAATGGTAAGCGATTCGTACCCATTTTTGGGCACTGATTAAGGCTGGGCCAAATTGGGTTGTGAACATGGTTGCAATCGTCTCCACCAAATGTTCAGCAGTAAAATAATACCCTGGAGGAATTCTCATGGTATACTGCGACAAGACAGGAGATTTAGGATCTACTACCCTTTTGAATGATAACCACATTTTAGGATAATTTTTTTCCAACTCATCTTGCATTTTTGGGTTCAAGATTTACACGACGAAAGTGTTTTGACCTTTGTCGATGTTTTGAATTTGCGTAGGATGAATGATTTCTACCAAAGCCACTTCCCAATGAGCTTCGTGATCCAACTGGATGGCCTGAGGTAATTTGGCCGTAAAACAACATAATTTGTTGTTGGGAAACACATCCATGGAACTGTCACTGGGTAAAGTTAAAAAAATTGGTCATTCATAGTAGGTCCAAAGTTTTGCCCTCCGAGGAGTCACTCGAGTTCAAAGGATGTTCAAATGGTTCCAAAAGAGGAGTGGTATTATGGTGACTGGAAGAAGGTGGACTGGCGTTGGTCGTACTACCGTTGTGGTTGTTGTGGTGACTGTTGTCCGTCGTCGTAAATTTCAAAGAGGGACTGGGTAAAAGATAACCGATGCAACTGCTGAGTAAAATGGTCCACAATTGTTTGTCCCCTTGTTGCAAAGTCAAATTGGCAATGGCTGCTCCGATGACACAATACACCACAAAAATTTGGCAGAAAAAGACGATTTGATTTTTAGGGACACGTTCTCCGCACCACACCCAGAGCGGTTGTTTTTGTAATTCTTGAAGAGAAGAACTCTGCGAAGGAGTCGAGGTCGTGGTTGTGTTGAATGGCATGTTAGGTTACTTCTTCTTCCTTTTATAGTCGACGACTTGGGAAGCGGCAATCCAAGAATGTCTTCCAATTTATAGACGGGAGGATCGCGTCCACGGACGGGTGTAGTGACACGAAACAATTCGGTGGTCCAGTTGGGTAAATAACCTTTGTCAAAAGTGCGTTTGGTTTTTCCGATGCGAACCCAATCTCCCGTCTTCAACTCCAGCAAGGTTTTTTCTGAGGTGGTCTCCTCTGGGGTGTACCAAACAATCGATCAAACACGATCACTTCGTTTTCAGGGCTGACCTCTTCGGGGGCACATCCGATGCTTCGATGGTATGATTGATTGTACGCTTTGACCAAACGGGGTAACACGTCGATGTACTTGAGAGTGTGTTGATGTGTAAAATATTTCCACATGCGTTCTTTCAAAATTCTTTGAAAACGTTCCACGATACTGGCTTTGATTTCAGGATTTTCAGTGGTAAAAAAATGAATCTGTCTTTGTTTCAATTCTTTTTGAAAAGCTTGGTTTAGAAATTCGGTGCCTTTGTCGGTTTGCCATCGTAATGGGTGACGGCCACTTTGTTTCAAGACCAATTTTAAGGCACGTACCAATTCGGTACTGCTTTTAGAAGTCAAAGGCACGACCCAAGCAAATTTGGAAAACACGTCGATGACACAAAACAAATATTTGTGGCCACGATTGTAGGTTGCCAAATGAGAGACGTCGGCTAAATCGGCTTGCCATTGATGATCGATTCCTTCCACTTGGGTTGGACTTCTAGAAAATTTTCGTCGAATGGGTTTGTGTAACGTGTACGTCGATTGTTCTTGTAACCATCGCCGTACTTCTGGCAAACGTACACTTTTCAATTTACTTTTAGCAGCTCGATACAATTTTTGAACTCCTCCGTAACCAGCAGCATGGCCAGGATTGTAATAAAGGCTAGCTAAAAGTTTCTCCATGATTGATCAATAAGTCACTCACTGTTCGATGCTACTACTTTGTGTGTCGTGAGGTTTGCACAAAGTGGCTTGACGCGTTCGACGAGCCACAGGAGTGGTGATGGTAGGCTTCCTCTTGGTCTCTTTTTACACTTCAGTCTTGCTGTCTTTCTTTTTTTCTTCTACTGAAGAAGGAGTGGACATCTTCTTATGAACCCAATCTTTCATTTTTTCTCGATAAGGGGTAGGTGAGGGTGTCAACAAGGTCGCGGCAATCTTACTAGAGATACCAACAGACGGAGTTTGAAACACTTCTCGGGGTTCGTCTTCTTCTGTCATCCCCGTGGCGGTGTCTGTTTTAGTGGTGGTGACTTTAGGTTCGCTTTTCATCAGGGCTTTGAAATCTCTCAGAGTGGGTGGAGCTGTTTCGTCTACAGCTTTTTGGTGAAAGAGTTGCAGACGTTGTAAGAGTTGACCGTACCGTTGGGATTTTTCTGTTTCTGACAAATCGCTTCGTTCCATCAGCGCTTATAATTCTTGTTGTAACTGTGACAACTCGTTGAGATTAGGATTGGGTGGTAAATGAGGTATCCGTTGTTCGATCCAACGATGAAATTCCATCCATCGTTTGTAAGGCACTAAAGTCAGTTTTCGTCCATCCATTTCATCCAAAGGTACAAAAATGTGTGGTCTTTCCAGAGAAGGGTGTCCTTTTTATTTTCTTTTTTTATCGCATGACACCTCCTAAAAGCGGTCCAGCAATCGTTCCTAACAAAGGAACCGCTATTTTTAACAACGGTCCTATCAGCATAGGTAGAAATCCTCCTCGTTGCACCAACATTTTTTTCTTTTGCTGGAGAGGTATTTTCTTTTTCACCATTTGGCGAAGAACGTTCCGATGTTTACCTAATTTTTGTTTCTGTATCTTGGACAAATGTACCGTTCCTTTCAAGACGTTCAAACAACATTCGCACACAGTATCGATGATTTCTTTTGGGGCTGTTTGAATGAGTTGTTTTCGCATGGGAGGATTGGATTTGGTCAGGACAGACAAGACGTCCCAATGTTTCGCCAGACGAGGTGGAAGTCCTTTTTTGCTTTTCTTCTTTTTTTGGTGGTGGTGGTGTTTACATTTTTTGGGGTCATCTTAGAGGTTAGGAGTAAGTCTGAAGTCTCTGGCAGGTCACCCTTCTATTTTATACTGGAACACGTCTCCACTGATTGTCTGCACGACGTACCATCTTCATGACAGGCCTCACTCGACGTTGAGGTGTTTTCAATGGACTAAATCGTCTCAATTCTTCTTTGGATAAATCCACTAAACTTTGTAACACGCCGGTTCTCTCTTGGACTTTGGTTTTAGGGGAAGGTACTTTGTTAGCGGCCGCTGCCATGGCCAGATCAGACGAAGTGGATGGTCCCGGAGTGGTGACTTTCGAAATGGGTTTCCATTTTTGCATCAAATTAGGAAACACTTGTCTTAAGTCTGGTTTGGCAGGCATGATCATGAAGGGTGGTGAAGAAGACGAAGATGTGGACGCAAGAGGAGAAGGAGACCTCGTCACTGCTGGCTGTCGTGGTGGTGTCTTGCAGGTGTACCTTTGCGTCCTCGCAGCGGTACCTCTCTTGCGGGTGCCAGTGGTGGTGGTGGGTGTTTTCTTCTTGGCAGAACTTTTCTTTTCCTTGGGGGCTTTCTTTTTAGGGCTTTTCTTTTTTGTGGCTTTCTTTTTGGGACTTTTCTTCTTTTTTTATTTTTTGGGTTTTTTGGCTTGAGCATTAGGATCCCATTTCAAAAGTGAACGAATCATGACCCCTCCTAAAGAACCGCTCCCTCTAAGGGTTAAAATGGTTTGTTTTTTAGTCCGTGGATCGATTCTAGGATCGGCTAGTTGTGACAACGCCCCTTTATGTCTTTGAAAAAAACGTTGAGTTTGATGAGGGATGTGAATGATGCCTTGCGGTAATTGACGTGCCATCAAAGTAAACCATCGTAACACTTCTTTGAGACTAGCTTCTAACAAACGAGCACGGACTTGTGCATTTTTTTCGCGACTGATGCCATACAAGGCACGAATCAATTTGGCCAAAGCATGAGCTTGAAAGGAAGTCATCTCGAAGATTGTGAGACAGAAATGACGTAGTGGATGTTTTCATAGTTTTTTTAGAGAGTGGCTGAATGGGACGTGTAAATGACAGGACCTCCTTCTTGGCACCAATGGTGAAACAATTGGGTACGAAATCTCAAATAGTCGGGAGTGGTCGGTTTTAAGTCGATGAGTAAATACGCATGAGGTGTTTGAGTGGCATCGTCGTACGCATAATTCAACCAAGGAGTGCCTAACTGTTTGGCTAACACTTGCACTTGAGATTTGTCTCTGGGGCTTTTAAATAACACCACGTAATGAGCGTTGAGACTGATGGTCCGATGGGCTTTACTTTGTTGAAATAAATTTTGAGTAATGTAAATGATGCTGGCGTTTCGATGGTGTCCTTTTCGTGTAAACCAAAGTTTAATTTCTTCTTCGTCTTCTCCTAACATGTCGTCGAAGATGACCAGATGTGTTTGACTCACGTCAGACACGATCCCATCGTCTTCACGAGGGATGCCTTCCACAAACGAAATGGTCTCTCCTTGACTTTCACGAAGTAAGTTGTAAGACGATTGCCACTCTTTGTAACACCACACGATGCGTTGAGGTGGACGATCGAACAAATGAGATTTGTGTTCGATCAAACGTTTGACAAATTCGGTTTTGCCTGAACCACTCGGTCCAGCAATCAACATGTTAAATGGATGGCGCAGATACAAAGCTTCCCAACTGGGACGATCTAACTTTTCGTCAATCACTTTGACCACAGAGGAAGTAGAAGAGTCAGACGAGGTAGAAGAAGATGTAGCCATGAATGAGGTAGGAAGATTTTTGAGAAGAAGACAAAAGACCCAAGACATTTTATACGTTTCATACACGTTTATGTTTTTTTTTGTGTAAAACAAACAACACAACAAAAACATATTTTACAAGTCATCAAGGAGAAAAATGCATACCGCAAAAATGGTCAGGTACAAGATTAAGGCTATCACTAAAAGAATTAAAGTTCTGTATAAACAAGTCAATGTACAACAAGAACAAAACACTGTCCTAGGAATGGAAGGCACAGGCACTAGGGGTATTCTTCTGCTCGTCTTTGTTCTGATGGTAGAAGAATGAAATGTCTCTGACGGAAAGGAGGGGGAGGGGATGTTCCTCAGGGGGTTGATTTGGACGACGACGGTGTGGTCTTTCTCTGTGTCAGGTTCTTCCAGGATTGTTTCTAAGGTCATTTGTTTTGACTTGGATTTCAAGTGGTTCACTTTAGGAAACTTAGTGACGTGCCAGATCTTTGGCAAACTGGGCCACTTCTTGTAGCCAAGCATCGAAACCAATATTTTCCAGTCACGTACATCTTTCCAATTGTAAAGTTGTTGGTGTAACTCACTAGCAATACACACTTCTTGAAACATGTGAAGGGTAGATAAAGTTTGACTAATGTCTTCTTCACACGGAGGTACCCCACTCGTCTTCATCACCACTCTCAACACTTTGAGTACAATTTGTCTTTCGTGTACCGATAAAGCATGAATGGTCATGTTTTTTTTTATGGTTCATCAAAATAGTCCAAAACAACCACGGATCCTCCAAAATAATCCAAGACAAACAATGTTCCTCAAAAATACTCCACAACGAATGTCCTGGAAAACGAAATCCAAGAAATGCAGTCACTAAGACACACACCACATAGCGTCCAAAATTCAATGGAAAAAGTTCTTGTATCTAGTGCTTATAATCCTCTAAGGTCTGAACACGATCGTTGACTTCCTTCCACGGAATAAGTTTCACGAGTGAAGACCACAGATCAGGCATGGTGGGTTTTTATATCCAGGTTCTTTTGTGATATACTATTCCCGGGATCCTTCTATGAAAGGTTCTTCCCAGAATCTTTCTTCTTACAGTTTGGAAGTAAGCATAGCTTAAAAATCGAGAAATGACTTTGAGTTTACGTTTCACTTGTATCTGGGCAAACTCTTTGTAAATACGTTCTCGCACGTCCAAAGGCAAACCACGAATGTGTTCTGGTAAAGTTTCCGACTTGGAAAGAAGTAACTCTCTTTTGTTTTCTTCACAATACCTGTGATAGTTTCTCTCCAGAATCAGACTTCTGATACGGTGGAAGTAGCAATAGTTTAAAAATCGAGGAATGACTTTGAGTTTGCGTTTCACTTGGATCTGGACAAACTCTTTGTAAATGCGTTCTCGCAACTTCAAAGGCAAATCACTAATGCGCTCTTCTAAGCTAGTCTTCTTGGTGAGAAAACAGTCACACTTTAGCCAAATGGAATCGGTGGGTAAAGGATATCCAAGATGTTGAGTGAGGACCGTACTACACAACCTCAGTTGACGTAAAGGCGTTTCGTCTTGAGGTGACACTTCTTGTAAACGTTTTTGGTATTCCTGTAAGTTGGTTGTTTCATCCACTTCGTTCCATCGAATTCTATTTATCACTCCCACATGGTAGGTGGTGCCATCCAATTCCTTACAAGCCCAATTTCCATTTCTATCAATGTCTGACCATTTGAACAACTTGGCACTAATCAGTATTCTTATAGCATTCAAATACCAATGGCTAAATTGTCTGTGTCGTAAAGGATGTAACTGTTCTTTACGTTTCACTTGTATCTGAACCCATTCTTGGTAAATTTGTTCTCGCGACTCCCAAGGCAAACCACAAATGTACCATTGTAAAGTATCATCCGACATGTTACTTCTTCTTGGTATCCGGCTCATCGTATCCGTACTCTTCTAAGGCAACTAAAGGCAAGTAGTGACAGTGCGGAGACCATCTGGCATGTTCGGTGTAAGCCGAGTCGCTAGGCTCCCAAAATTTAAGTCTCACACCGCAACTGAAACACTGAACTTGATCTCCTTCTCCCAAGTAGATAAATCCAGATCTGGCTAAATCTTTGGGAGTAGGTCCTTTTAAATATTTAGGCCACTTGTCTTGGAACGTCTGGAGTCGCTTTTCAAACTTGGAATAGCCAGGCAAAGCCACAGGTATCGTCAATTCTTTACCCATGTAGGGATGACATTCACAGGTACGTTTAGCATTCCCAATAAAGAAGAAAGGGCGTCCTGCATCTCTAGAGGGACGGTAAGGTCGTGCTGCATCGCTGATGTCAACGCGTACGGCATCCGTCTCGTCGTGTGACACTGAATCGCTGATGCCAAAGCGTTCGGAATCCGTCTCCTCGCATGGCACTGCATCGCACTCCAGGTCGTGATCGCACTTGGAGTTCACACCACTAGATTTTTTTTCACTCGGTGGGTGGGTGGTATGAGTATTCTTATTCATCTTTTTTCTTCTTGCTCGGTCAACGTTGAAAGTCAGAATGAATGGTTAGTCTTGGAAGGGGTCCCTTTTTTATACTGCAGATCGGCGTGTTCGTAAGGCAAAGTGGTGTGGTCTGGAAGTCTCACTAGTTTCTGGTGCACGATTTGGTACACTTTTTGTAAAGGACGAGTGACAATTTGGTGATTAGGTAACCGTACGATCTTGTGAGGTTCTAACGTTTGCACTCGAAAGTCTTCCACTTGTCCAGACAGCAAAGCATTTTTCAAAACCTTTTAATTGACCACTTGGCTGGTTCGATAGTTTAGGGTCAATCCTTTAACTTTGCATTGGGTGTGAAATTGTCCTTGCGGGTCTCGGTATCGGTAGCCGTAATTTTTAGGGCCACCGCTGGCAAAACTCAGGATGGTGTCTTGAGGGTGCTCGTCCGTCCATGCTCCTAAACGATCTCCTTGGATTGTAGGGTGTAGGCAACCGGGTCGATGGATGTACATACAACTGTCGGTGTCAAAGTACAGGACACGATCTCCCAAGACTTCTAAAGCTTCGTCGTGCAATTTCAAGCGAGCGTGAGCGGTCACGTAAGCTGCAATGACCACGTTGCTAAACTTGTCGGGTTTTACATACTTCCTTTCTTCTTCGAAATTGACTAAGATCAAATGATCACGGACGATTTCGACGTGTTTCATTAGTTTACTTTTGTTGTCCACCAGTTTAAAGTAGCGATAAGGATCGGTCACGTATTCCGTCTTGGGTAAGATCGTACGTTGTGCCATTTTTCCCCACAAGCAATTGAGCATGACTTTGGCAAACGATCTTTTTCCTTCGTTTTTTTCTACGTCTTCCAAAGTGATGCCTTCGATGTCACGTTACTCTTCTTTGAATCGAACTTGGTCTTCGGGAGTCTGACACCACGAGGGATAGCCGCTGGCTTCTTGTTTCAGTTTTAAAAATTGGTTGACGTACCCCGAGAAAATGCCTGGATTCGAGGCGTCCTCCTTTTGGTATTGTGCTGTGGTTGGAAAGTGCCAGATTTCGTACACTTTCAACAAACGGTATCCTCGATCCAGTGCCCGAAACAATTCGGCACTGACCCACGTTCCTGTCAAAGCGCGTTCTTCGTCCGTGTGGTGACAGGGGTGATCTTGGTTGCATGTTTCGGCACATGTACGGCATAAAGGAAACATCAATTTTCCTTGGCAATGATGAGGTAAGATAGGATGGTACAAGTCAGTCGGGGGTAAGACCTTACATTTGATCAATCCTTCGTATTGACGAATGTGTTCCACGTCGATGTGTTCTGTCAACATTTTAGGGTGACCGGTTGGAAAACGAGCATATTTGCACACCCCAGGATATAACGAACACACGTCGATGTACTTGATTTCTTCTCCTTTTGATTCGTCTACGTCGTACAGCAAGCGAATGGCATTGGTTCGTCCTCCAAATAAACTGTGGCGCGGATCCAAAGGCTCGATGGTGGTCACGTTGTAACTTTCGGTGATGCTCTTAAATTCAGGATCGGTTTTCAAACGTCGATCGTACTCGTGCTCCCACATTTCTACCACTTGGTATCCTTGACTTTTTAACTTGAGTCGTCGTTGGTAAGTGTGTTCGTACAACTGTTCCATGGTGAAATTTGAAAAAGGACTTTTCAGGTCTCGTTCAGGAAAACAGGTAGGGCATCCGTGAAACAAGCAACCTTGAAATTCGTACACCGTGTGCGGGTTTTCTAAATCCCAACCATCCACGGAATAAGATCCAATCTTCTTTTCTCCTCCTCCGTTTCTGGCATGTTGTGTCCATTTGTCTTCCTTTTAGCACAAGTAATGGAACCAACGCAAGGCTTTGGCCGAGTATTGACGACTGGTAAAGAGAGACGTGTTGGAGTCTATGATGACTAGTTCGTTCTCAGGCATGAAGTTTCTG
This sequence comes from Margaritifera margaritifera, assembly GCA_029931535.1. Classification (NCBI taxonomy): domain Eukaryota; kingdom Metazoa; phylum Mollusca; class Bivalvia; order Unionida; family Margaritiferidae; genus Margaritifera; species Margaritifera margaritifera. Next base: position 783,009 of record JAQPZY010001342.1, on the reverse strand, counting down.
GTGTAGACTAAGGTACAGGCTTTGGGTAGAGTGGACGCTTCTTTCAAAGGATCGACTTCTCCGTGATCTAGAAATAACTGTCGAAACTTTCCACAGCAACGGCGCAAAATGTCCACATCAGATCGACAGTACTTGAGCATTTTTTCTTGGAAGTCAAACGGTTCTGACTGGTGAGCACGGTACCAAGCGTGAAAGGCTTCTCGGTGTTCGGGGCTCATTCCGTCGGGGCCGTAACAGTCGACGTCAGGCAAATGCGGTAGCACGTCGTGTTGATTGGCTTCCGTATTGAAGAAGTGAGGAAAATATCCTTTAGCCATTTCTGTCATGCCAAATGTTTTAGGCATTCGACTCAAAGGCATGGCCAAATAACTCATGGAATCTTTGAATTGCACTTGTCCTACTTTCATGTAGATGAGTTTGGCTCCGTTCATGGTGACCATGGGACATTCGGTTCCTTGTTGCGAATAATATTTTAACAAAAACTGTCGATAGTATCCCGAGAAATTGTGAGCCATGACGGTCGCATAGCGATGACAGTCTCCGTAGCGTTGAATGTCCTCTTCGCTCCAAGTGTCGTCGGTGGGGTCTAAAATCCATTCAGCAAACTGGGACAAAGTGTTAGGACCGGGAAAGATTTTTTCACGTCCTCCTGGAATCCTGCTACAATGAGGACAGTGAAAATGAATAGATTCTTGGATGCACTTCTCACAAGCCCGATGAGCCACGCAGAAATTGGGGATGTGAATGCCTGTTTCTTGCATGCATTCAAAATAAAAAAAGATGAAATCCAATTGGGTCTTGTTTTGATCACTCTTTAATTCTTTCTTCTCTGTATTGTCGTTCTTTTGCATGAAACATTGATGATCATAATCCACCATCTGCTGACAAATGCGGCATATTTTCTTGCCGGTACAAGTGTGCCTCTTGGGGTCGTTGGTACGAATCAGGTTTCCACACGTGGAACACAATTTCAATAAGTCGCAAGCACATTTTTGTTGGTGCCCTTGTGTCTAGCGATGCTGTTCATAACAAGAGGGACTAACAAAGGTTCGTTGACACGTTGCACAATGGACGTGTTGTTCAGGAAGGCATGGTTTGTCCGCTAAACAGACCCGACATCGCTCTCCGCAATGAATGTGTCGCTCCCGATTATTAACTCCTTTGTCGCATTTCTCACAGTTATATCCGTATCCCAAAAATCCTGTGATACTGGTGATGGCATCGAAATGTTCTTGGTGGTAATACACGTGAATGTATTTTCCTTCGGGAAAATCGGAGCCTCGAAACAGCATATCTCCGCGCACTTCTTGAGGGTGTACTTTCAAACTGTAGCGAGGAGCCAAGACGTCTTGAAGTTGTTGCATTTGAGAAATGCCACACACGGTGTCTTTGGGGATGTCCTCTTGTTGTAACAGGAGTTCTGCTTCTTTTCGTTGTTTGGCTCTGTTCGATCGTCGAATGTTATTCCAGGCTCTTTTCCATTCTTCGGTCTTGTTCTTGTCGGCATACGTTCGCCCCACCACGATGGCCCGAGCCAAACACATCTGGTCTTGTAAATTGTCGATTTGGACGACATTCTGTTTAGTACTTCGAAGGTCGTCCACCAGTAACGCTTTCCTACTTCGTCCGCTCCCTCGAGGAGGAGCAACGTGAGTCATGTAAAGTGTAGCCTTTCCATCAGTGATGGTAAACTTTTCGTTAGATTGTTGAACGTGTTCTATTTTGGTCATGACTTTGGCTGGTGTTAATTCTGTCGGGGTGCTGAACTCGATCCAAACAGGACTCTTCAAACTGTCGTGATGGATGGCTAGTCTCAATCGATCGTCCTCTTTGGCTCCGCATTGTCGTTTCAAGTTCTGTAACACAGAACCCCACAAATCGGTAATGAACCCTGCCGCTTTCTCGGGAGGCACTTCGGACTTGAAGTCTTTAAAGTGAACCGTGTGAGTGTATGCTGTGGTTCTAAATTTTCTAGAGGTTATTTTTTGCGTCTCTCGAATACGATAGTAATTTTCGGGAGCCACGGTAGGACTTTCTTGGTCAGGGGTTCTGGTGGTGGTGGATTCTTTGGGTGGGTTAGAAGTTTGGGTTTCAGGCTCACTCATCTCATCTTCGAAATCGCTAGCATGGACTTGAGCTAGCAGTTCAGCGAGCGGTGTTTCAGGCGGCACGGAATGTCTTCGTCGCCGTGGCCTCTTCGTTTCTTCTGCTTCTGGTTTCTCATAGATTTGGCGTGATCTTTTTATCTTGAAATCTGATTTGAATCTGATTCAGTTTTACACAGGAGACTATATATAGAGAGACCTTCTTACCCTCAGAATCAGTCTTTGTGATTGAACTTTCAAACAGTGAAGATGGAAGAGTCAAGAAGACAGATTGCTTTTTTGGTGAGAGATTTGCAGACAGTCCTTCGAAAGTATACCAGTAAGACTAAGGACTACTCCTCCTCTACCTCTCGAGATAAAAGTCAAGATACTTGTTATATCTGCCAAGAGAAAAGACATTGGGCTCCAGAATGTCCACAACGTCAAGAAAAAGAAAAGAAGAGAGACAAAGGAAAAGATACTTGTTATCATTGTAAAGGAAAAGGACATTGGTCTTCGGAGTGTCCTCAGAAAGAAGAAAACCTACCAGAAAGGGAGGAAGCCGAAGGATCTTCACTCCCAGAACAAGAAGAAGAAGAACTCATCCCCGTCGTCAAGAAAAGCAATAAAGCTAGACTGGAAGACAGTGAGAATGAAGAAGAAGAAAAAGAACTCTTGATTCCTGTGAAGAAATTCAAGAAGAACAAGAGAGACAGACAGTGAACAATGAACTTTTTTTGAGTGTGGTGTGATGTTCATTGTAAAAAAATAGAGAATAGACCAGAATGGAAAAAAAGTAAGTGTCTTTGTGTTTTTTTTTTTTAGAGTATGGACGCACGGACGCACGCACTCACTCTTACAAAAAACCAAGGAATGGGATTTTAAAGTTTTACTTGATTTGGCAATGTGATTTCTTTTCTAGATAAAGGGCTGGCCCTGAAAAGGACCGTTGGGGTGTTTGTATGTTTTGTTAAAAACAAACTTATGGGATCGACATGATTAACTTCAACTGTCGCAATCCTTTTCCACGACCCAGTCCAATTCCTCCTCCTGCTGCTGCTGCTGCTTTGGTGGTAGTAGTAGTAGTATTGAATGGTGGTAGTGGTGGTAGCATCTCACTAGTAGTAGTGACGGGTTTCGCATGTTTAGCCCGTGATGGTCTTTTTCTCTTTGGTTGAGTTAAAGAATACTCATAAAGCTTTCTTAGATGCTTTAACTCAGATAAAATGTCTTGTAGTAGACTCACCGTTTTATCTTCATCGCTCTCTTCTTTCGTTTCTTCACTCTTCTCCTCTTGTAACTTTCTTAGTTCTTCTTCTCGTTTTCTCCTTTGCTCTTCTTGCTGAAGAAACATTTCTTCAGCTTCTCTCTGTCGCTGTATAAATGTTTCCATTTCTTCTTGCTGTCTCTTTTTAAAATCCTCGATGACAGGCAAAGAGACTGTTGGCATAGCAGTCGTGGTAGTTTCAGGCATAACTTCTTCAGACAAAAAATCTCCGAAATCTAAATTAAAATCTTCCGGTTGGAAGTTCAACACGGCATTGGTCGTTGCAGGCTCACCCCAATACATAGTAGTCTTTGCGGTCTCCATTCGGCTGTCCAAAAAGTAACATCCCTACGAACGCTGTGATGCCTTTATACTCCAGATGACGTCACACCCCCGCTCTCTTCCCATTGGAAGAAAAACCTACCTACTTGTAACGCGCACTTGGATTGGTAGTTCATTTCGATTCATTTCAATCCACTCGTATGGTATATATATACCACCGCTTGTCTCATAAAGCTTCACCGGTTTTTTCTCCAAGACCACTCCAGAAGAAGAAAAATGTGTACTAGCGTTGAGTCATCGACTATCGTCTCGGGGATGTTGTTCGACCCAGCATTCCCCATGTATGTAAAAGCTTCATGGGCCATCACCAAAATCACAGAGACAGCCATCTGGAAACGTCGCATCTATATTGAACGACAAGGATGTTTAAAGCGTGTCTTGATGTACGGTCCGGAAGTCCGTAGAAGTCTCCGAAAAAGAAGACCCTCCAGGAGATGTCTATGTTAAACCAAAAAAAAAAAAAACAACGGCCCTTTTCAGGGCTACCCATTTTTCAAGAAAAGATTAATTTTCATAGGATTGCCTTATATATATATATATATATATATATATATATATATATATATATATATATATATATATATATATATATATATATGTGTGTGTGTGTGTGTGTGTGTGTGTGTGTGTGTGTGTGTGTGTGTGTTTTGGTGTATGTATCTATTCTATCCCCTCTCATTCTATCCCACCCCCAAATACCCCCCTTCCACTACCCCATGTTAAAATCCCATTGTACCCCAAATGCCCCAATGTTAAAACCCCATTGTACCCCAAGTGTCACCCGCTATGTTTAATTCCCATTGTACCCCAAGTGTCACCCTCTATGTTAAATTCCCATTGTACCCCAAGTGTCACCCTCTATGTTAAAATCCCATTGTACCCCAAGTGTCACCCCTGACCTCAATACTCACCCTATACTACTCATAAGCATGGTACAAAATCCAAGCAGCAAAAGGAACTTGTAGGAACTTAAACACTCTTTAAAGCAGCATTGCACAAGGTCACGTGATATGCGCGAACCTCAAACGTGCAGACAGCACGCTGAATGTTAATAAGAGTGACACGATTAATAAATAAAGTGCACTCATGTTTAACCATTGCAAATACTTTTGAGTAGAACTGCATCTGAATCTGATACATACATCAATATTAATTCTTCATTATGCCCACATTTAACTTAGATAAAAGTATTCGTACCAAATTCAGATTTGGTATTTTAAAATTCGTAATTAGATATTTTTACATTTTAGTGATCAATTTCTGAAACAATCACACCTCTCGACAAGACAATCTTTCAAATGGACAAGAGTTTAACACAAATCTAGGAAAATCATATAGGTATAAAGTATAAATTCTGAGAGCACAGTTCAATAAAGACAGACAGACACATATACATACAGACAAGAAGGCAGATATAAACAGAGTCAAAGAGATCATATTATTATCGAAAACATATCTTTTCCTTTAGAACTGAACCTTTCAAATTCAGGTTTTGTCAAATAAACCATATATACTTCAAGCTTGAATAAACCAAGTTGATCTTCATTTCTGTAAGGGTGCAAATTTCTGTCGATTTCTGTAGGGCAAAGTTTAGTTTGACAGAGAACCATTAATTAGATTTATGAGGACCGGTACCATATTAAATCGCTAGACTGCAACGGTTTTAATGTTCGTGTTGTGGGCGAGATGGATTGTTAATTCGTTTATTCAACGGTCAGACAGATTGGAAGGAAAAGGTTAGCCTCTATCTTGGTATCGAAAATGTCAGAATTGAGAGGGTACAGAAACCATTTGTAAGCTAGTGGACGTAGTATTATCTTTTTGAGATTGTCCAGAATCAGTTACATAAATAGCGCGAAATCTAGAAGGTTACGCTGACCGAATTGTCGCATATTTATAAAAGACGGTAGATCCGTTTAATCTGATTGGCTACGCTAAATAAGGGGCGTGTTTCCCACACGAAATTTCATGGTTTTAATATGATACATCGCAAAATTTAGCCAGTCTACGTTTTTCTGTAAGAGTAAAAATATAGGAGACTCCGAGATTGAATTTAGAAGAAATTATCTGGTAAAACAATTATCCAAGGGACAGACGTCTGGAAAGTTGACGGACACAATTCTAGCGGAAAAAGCAAGCAAGGCTTGAAAGCACAAGGTATTTGCGTCAATCTCATGTAATTCGTTGATACCAATATAATTATTTGCTTGAATTTATTTGCTTATATTTGCATGAATTTATTTGTTTAAATTCGTAGATCAATTTACTTGATATGAGTATAACTGTGTTTGAGTTCATTTATCTGAATTTGTACAATGATCTTCTTTATATGAGTTTGACGAATTATTGGAATTTGTCGTCTTGATTGTTATAGGTATCATGTATTCTAAGAATTTCATGCATTACTTTAGTTGATATGAGTTAAGAGATTCAGTGTGAATTCACCGATCTTTGATGATTTCACGTATGATAAAGACTTGAGTGTGTATTGACTGAAATTAACGTTGTTAAGCCATGAAGTGAGATTTCATGTATGCTAAAGACTTGAATGTGTGTATTCGCCGAAAATAACGTAGTTAAGCCATGTTTGGCTTGACCAGATAGCCTTTGGTATCTGTTTGAATTCCGATAGGACGATATCTGACATAACGAGAGTGGAGTAATGGTCTATTCCCAGTAGGATATCTGACAGAAGATTTAGGTTGCTTCTCTGTTTATTTTGAAAGCGGAAATAGCTCCATCCACCCACCTACGTATCCACGTACCTACGTATCTACATACTTACGTATCCACGTATCCACCTACCCACACGAAGTTGAGGGACGAAAGAGGCGAGACAATAGAGAGTTTGGAGAAGAAAAAATCAAAAGATCAAAGAGAACAGCCACAGTGAAGTTGGAGTAAACCGGAGATAAGCAGATTGTGAAGTTGTACAAGGCAATGACTTCGATTGTACTCTCGATTATATGATGAACTAATTCTATCGTTTAAACAGATCGGCTATTTGCATATTCGTTTTCAAATTCAGTAAATGATTTATTTCAAAAGAAGTGTATCTTCCTAATGTAATTCATTTTCCCAGTTTGTTTATGTAATTGATTAAATTATTATATTTCATGTACGGGGGCTCGTGTTATTCTGTTATATATATCTGCTCAGATCTCTATTTATTCCATCTATAAATTTCATAATTTATATTATTATTTACTCGATCCGGGCAATAACACCGAGGTCGATCATCCTCTAGATAACGACAACCAACCAAATAAAGTGGACACCTTGTAACGAGGATAGTACCCCCACCACAATTTCTAATGACATTTCATCTGTACATTAAATGTGCCTGGTTCTCTTTCGCATTTTGTCGTCCAGCGCTTAGTCGAGAAACCGTTAAAATAGTCAGTGTACGTTGTTGTTTTTTTTTTTATTCGGTTTTTTAATTTGTTTCCACCGTCTGTCCGTTCTTTAGCAAATTGCTGCGTCTGTCTTAAGCCCATTCGGCCGTACGGCCGTCCATGAACAAAAACCTGAACCCCTCCGGAGTTCTAACTTTTGTTTTTCTATTTGTCAAACACTCAGTGTTGCTTCAGTCCAAGGAAAGAAATGAAGAACATACTGACCTTATATTTCCTATAATTATGGCACTTCATCAGCATCAAATCGACAGCCAAACGCCTTGTAATATTTGAACTTTTTATTGTTTCATTGCACCCAATTCGATGTAAAGCTTTAACCACTCATAGATTAAGATGAAATCGATAACGAAACATTTTTACCGCGCTTTGCGAGTTATGGCCCATATTTGTATAACGATAGGCGTGTTAGCTATGAGGCATTCTAATGTTGTTTCAACCAAATATGCGTTCAAGCGTCATCTTCACAAAATAGTACATTTAACCACCGTCATACATTTTGATCTTTTTTCGATAGTTTTGAACTCTCGAATTTCTTACACCCTAAAAACGTTCAAAACGCTGTAGGCATTAACCTTTTATATTTTAAATTTCATTAAATTATCTCTTAAGCTGTTTCTTAAAATGGTTGAAAATAACTTCGTTGATTAGCTTTTTGTTTTCAGTAGTTGCTCACGATCGACGTATAACGGGCTTGCCTTTAAGATACTCCAGCAGTAATTTTTTAAAATAATAATAAAAGTTACTATGAAGATTCATTTATAGAATGTCCAATCAATGCGATCATCCGCCAACTGTGACCAGTTTATTAAAAATACTGCCCTTCGTCGACCTAACATACCTAAATGAATAATGAATATTTAAGCAATTACATTTGTAAGAATTCCAACTAAACTTAGGGTGAATTTGCAATTTAACAAGATCTTGGATAAAGTAATAGATTAAGCACGATTTTGACATATTATATTTTGCAGAGTTACTTCCCGTGATTGTCGAAGTACACCCGCGTGATGTGATACAAACAGTTAACATTTTAATCTAGGAAGGCAAGGATCATATAAATACATTGACGAAATAAAGATTGAAAGCTAAGTGAACTTGTAGATGGGGATACAAATAAATTTCTTCTGCTGGCAATTTCGTATCAATGATAGTAAAAAAAATGTATGGAATCTCGCAAATACTGAATGAAATGTTAAATATCAACTCATCCTGGTATTTTTATTTCGAATGTATGATTTATTTATTTATGTATTTTGCTTTATTATTTTGTTTGGGTATGACGTTGTATCCAAGTGTAACCGAACTTTGTTGTTCTATATTTTCTCTTTATCTTAACCATATTTGAGCTCATCGAACGTGCGGCTTTGGAATAATTCAAATTCGCTCATCCGAATTCCCGCTTATTTTAAGTTATAAGTTTTTGTTTTTTCCTTGACTTGTACTATCAGAAAGACATATTCTGAGGAGACACATATCTCCTATTACCACATGACCTGTGCGGATCTACGCAGCTTATCGAGCGAAATACTGAGGGTTTCAGTTTTCATTTCCTGTTTGAATATATTTATTATGTAACCGTTTTCCTCTTGTAGATCAAAACCTTGACATTTGTTTGGTGTAACTGTGTAATTGTATCTGTTTGAATTACACTGCGGTGGTTGAAAGTTTCATTGTGCTTGTCAGAATTGCTATTTTTATATGCTGGAATGATATATGGGTGTTGAAAGTTACATAACACGATGAGAATGTCCACTTTAACAATATCGAGTATTAAGATGTATCATTTGTGTATTCAATTATGAGGCGCCGTTACATGTTATGCACTTACAGTTTGAAAGTTGCCATTCAAGGGTCGAGAATTACTATGAATTTCTTCGCTAGAGGTCGCTCTCGTGAAACGGAGAGCGTTATTTTTAAACATAGAGGCTGCATGTCGTTGTGAACGTTTTTTCTGATCATGGTGCGCGTTAATACGAGTACACTTATGCTGAAAGTATTGATCCTACTCTTTTTTTTTTTTTTCTTTTTTTTTTTTATATTACAGCAGTCATGAGCTGCAGGATTTAATTCCAACTATATATATTAACGTACAAATTTTAGTGTTTCCGCTGATGATAAGATGGCAATGTGGGTAAGCTTAAACCCTACTTTCGGTGACATTCTAATGAATCTCGCAGCCGACACAAATGGATTGGAGTCGGCTGCTGGTATCACGGTACCAATTGCGCAAGCCCAAAGGGGGGGGGGGGGGGGGCGGCGGAGCTTAATGTGTAGGAGCATTGTATTCAGAAATAAACAACAAAACTAGCTGTGATTGGTGTATTATGTAAGAGTTGTAGTTTCTGTCTGGCTTTAAAAAAAAGTTGAGTCTCTTAGCAACATGTGAGTTTACGTTAATTCATATGTAGATCATGTTTTGTATTTTTTATGATTTTTTAAAAATGTGATACACATCACTGAAAATGTGTCTGTTGTGACTGGATAACTCTGACCCCTGTCTAGTTCCAGCAGAGTTATCTCTCTTAAATGCCATGGAGTACCTGGTTCTGTCACTGTCAAATTGACAATCTAATATTGTTCTCTATGACAGTGTGTGACACGCATGCTAAAGTAGAAGAGAAGGTATATTTATTTCACCAAACATTAACATTAAGGTCTATGGAAAAAACAATTGGTACCGTGATACCTAAAGGGAATACCAGCCTCGCATTGTATCCATAGTATCTTCATATAGTTTATACAGATAAATTCTTTTCTCATGTCTTCTTCTTTTATATGCCAGTGACTTTTTATAACCTTTATAACGTGTAAAAATCTTCTGTTCCTGAGCTAGTGTCTGAGCGACCCTAGTCCCAGATGCAACACGACATCCAATTGCATCGCATAGTTTTACTATGGATTCCCCAGGTCCATTATTTAAAGAGTGCACCACACTGTGTGCTCTACCAGGAAAATTTCTTGTCCAGGTTACATATCTTGGCAACCCTGTTTGCTGCCTCAGCCATTTGAGTATTTGTGTTAAATTTGGTTTCTCCAGATTTAATGGTCCCAAACGATAATTAATACAATCCCGCAATGTGCCCTCTGACTGCTTTGTTACATGCATTTTAAAATTGAACGGTAAGTATGGATTTTTTTCAAACCATTTACCCTTGCATGCATATGAATTATCACTACACAGACTATGATCTCCCTGGTAACACTGTACAATAGCATCTACACTGTATGATAGGCAACCCTTGACTCTGTCAGTATCCCTGTGAAGTCTATTAAATACATTTTCAAACTCCACCAGACACCGTTATCTCTGGTCAATTGCAAACCTGTCACGCATTTGTTGTCTAGCAGCTTTGGTACACCCTGGCATCATAGTAACCAAATTTTGGCACCTTTTTATATATTTCCTATGGTTTTCTGAGAAATGTCTGGTATCAATAAAGTTTTTAGGGATGGTCTGAGTGAGCCCCTCATTGTACAGGTTCACTGCAGCCTTGTAGCTGCTTGTGTCTGGATCAGTTGTTATATTTCGCACTTCTAAATTATCTTCTTTTAGGTTACGAAGACATTCCAAGGCCCAAGTTTCCTCATCACCAATAGTAGTTTCCATAGTTATATTTGCAGTACAATCACAATTCTTGTTTTTTACAGTAAGTTCATCTAATTTGTGTTGTTTGTGATGAGAACACAATTTATTTTTATCAGTTAGGACAATAATGTCATTATTTGATGTTTCATTTTCAGCCTGTAAGTAGCATACTTGTGTTGCTGGCTGAAATGGAGTTTTCCAACCCCAGAATACAAAGGATTATTGTACAAACCATCTCCTTGTACATCAATGATATCAGGTGGGTTCCCCCTTGCCATATTAATTTCTCTTAAATTTTGTCTCCGAGCCCTCATATCCAAAATATTCTCTTGTATTATCTCATTACAAATTTTGTTTGAAATCTTTTGCATCCCCTTTGTGGAAGGAGCAGGAATACTGGCAGACAAGAGCAATTTCCTTAAACCAGCATTTCCCATGGACACTTGTGTCAGCCCTACTTGTAATCCTTTGTTGATTTTTGCTGTCTTCCATCCAACGGTTTCTTTCAAAATTTCCTCATAGAGGTTAAACATTTCTGATAAGTAGCCACACTGGTCACATATTGCCCGTTCCCTCCATGCAAGACCCCATTGCTCTTCTGACTTCAGATCCCATTGTAAGAACCCAGAACAGCTTGGGGATATTTGGGCATGTTCCCGGAAGACAGTGTTCCACATAACTGCATTCTGCTGCACATGTACTATTCTATATGTGGCAGACTCCTCATCTCTGACAAGGAAATTAAATCATAACTACCCTCAGGCACTCTGTTACATGTATATGTATTTATAAATATATATGTAGATCCCTTATTTGTAAGCTCTCGCTTTCTGATATTGTATTTTCCTTTACTTTATTGCATATAAGTTAATTCACTTTTATGTGAAATAATTTGTATTACATGGAAAATTCAGTCATGGAAAGGAAATTACTACACATGTAGGTTTTTTCCTCAGTTATCTCCCTTCATAATACATATTTTTTTCAAGAAATGAAAAACCACATATTCAGTAATTACTTCTGAGAATAATGAGAAGATTGATAATAAAATATTATAGTATCAGTAAATCATGATGCAAATTACATTAAAATTGCTTAAATAATTTCTCAGAGCAAAGCTTAAAGGTTAAGAATTTTTTTTTCTTCTTTAAATTTGTTTGGTCCTATTTAACTGAAACCAATTATTTTTAATTTGAAGTGAAGGACCAGTATAAATTACATGCGTTTGTATGATTTAAATTATTTACCCTTTTATTTCAGATGGATATGCGCACTGTTCCACCTGAAGATTTGGTGTTGGTAGGGGACGTAATAGCACAGGTGCATTTGGATTGTCCTTGTACTGCTGGGGTACTGCCTCCACATATTTGTCTTTGGTAAGGCGAACAAACTTTTTCTTCTCAATTTTCTCTTCTTTGTTCTTTTCATATATGATTCCTTTATTATAAGGTACATTTCCCTTTTGGAAACACACTCTCCTCCTATTTTTAACTCCCTTGGAATTGCTCCACTTACTAGTTTTTCTTTGCATTTTTCTATTTTTTATTACCAAAAAGTCACCCAAATTCAAAAATAAGTGCTTACAAGCTGTGATCTACAGTATATGATCACAGAGTGGCTCATTACTTGAATGTTAGTCACTACATAAGGGAGGAAAGCTTTTTATTTATGTTACAGAAGGGATGGGGAATGCTGCCCTGTGTGCAAGGACTGGGGTTAGTGACCTCATGTATCTTAAGCCAGTGAAAGGTGTTGATAACCTTTATTTTATACTAAGATTGGGTCATGTCTACATGTCCCTGATGTTAAGTTCTGTGTCTATTAAAGACATATAAAGTCCTTTATTTTTTATGAAATCTACCTTTAGGAGTAGGAGAGGTACATACTAATGAGTGGATTGACCTTTGACCTGGTTATTACATAATATGACATAATGTGATTTTTCCAATATCACCAAAGTGAAGTTAGATAAGTGCTGATATGAATAAGACACAAGTCATAGTTAAAACAATTCATTTTATTCCAAAAGATGATTTTAGTAGTAAAGCACAACTATGGAAACAACAGTTGAAACAGCTCAATGACATTTTCAAACACATTAATATAAGACATAGCTTGGTACCTCATAAAATTGTTTTTGACAAGAGACTTAGTACACTTGTTACTTGTACAGTCCCGAGCTATATCACATATTATTATAAAAATTAAGGTTGGCTTTAGGTATCATGGTACCAATTGTGCAAGCCCAGGGGGGTGGAGCTTAATGTGTAGGGAACATTGTATTTAGTCTGGTTCCCTGCTTCATATGCTCCCTGCGTTGCACTCCGCTATATGAAGTCAGGTGAACCCCGACGCCATATTGTCATGTGATCAAAACAAATGGCCACACATGGAGAAAGCTCGGTAATCTAACCATGGCAAATTTATTTCTTTAATTTTCTGTTTGTTAGTGACACAATGCGAACTTTACTAATACTTTCGGTTTGATCTATAGCAGTCGTTATCTTGTGTTCAAGCTTAACCAGCAATTCGGTCATATAATTATTTTTACAAATATTTTTACTAGTAGGCGAAGATGAAGGAAAGGAGTACACACACCGATATTTTGTTAATATTGCACATTTCCCACCACGTCATCTAAAAATTTCCTTCTCCAATCGATTCCTTGATAAATTTTACATTGAAATTGATATGATGTGATATATGCCAGCCTTAATTTTTCCAAAGATTAAGACGAAAATATCAACCCTCTTCTACGAGAGGGTGAGGGTAACGATTGTTTTGCAAATATTGCACATTTCACACTGCGTCATCTAAAAAATTCTATTTGCAACAGATTCATGGATCAATTTTACGTCGATATTGATATATCGTTATATATGACAGCCCGCATTTTGTCAAATATTTGGATCAAAATACCAACCCTCTTCCACGAGGGGATGAATGTGACGTTATTTTGTCATATATTGTACATTCCGACTGCATCATGTAAAAAAAAAAAAAAAAAAAAAAAATCCACTTGCACTCGATTTCCTGATAAATTTTATGTCAGAATTTTTACAGCCTTAATTTGCCAAAGATTAAGACCAAATACCAACTATCTTCTATGAAGGCGGGCGGAGGGGGAGGGAGGGAGGTGGCGCTATTTTGGCAAATACTGCACATTTGATTCTGCATCGTCTAAAAGTTCCATTTGGAATCGATTCCATTATGCATTGATATTGATATATTGTTCTACATGACAGCCCAGATTTGGCCAAAGATTAGTCATGGTTCAGCTACGAACCTCTCCTCACAGAAAGGAATACTTTTGTTGAAGGAGGGGGCACGTTTTGGATACAAAGGTAGATGTTTGCGTTACAAGGACTTGATGCAGCTGATTCAGTTTTTAATTTAATCTCTTTTTGAAATAGAAACAGATAAAAGCACATTCATGTTTTTATCTTGCATATGAGGGGGTGCTGGAGACTTGGATTGAGAGGGGGTACTGGGATGAAACATCTGTTTGTGACCATATCATCCAAAATGTACCATTAGTAACATCTTTATTTACTCTGATATTCTGTGTTTACATGGTCATTTAAAAAATAAACAAGTTGTTGTTTCAAGTATTAAATAAAGGTACATGTACATGACAAGGTTTATGATGAAATCTTCATGGTATTTAGTGAAGTCAACATCCTTTTTTCTGGGGAACTTAAAATTAATAAAATATTATTGCATGTCTAATTAATGTCAACAACATAAGATGGGTGAAACATTTTTAATAAAAAGATGCTTTCACTAATATCTTTTTTATATATATTTTCTTCACAATAGAAAATGGTTATAATTAAAATGCTTCATGTATGTGTGTGTGTGTGTGTGTTTATAGTTAGCATTGGATTCTAATCAGTATTTTCTTTGAAAATACAATGGGTTGAATTTTGATACCTAGTGACAACAAAAAGAATTTGTTTCATGAACTTGTTTAATTTTAATTTTATAGAATGGAGCGTCATCCTAGTTGCCACACCTATAGTAAAAGACAAAGGTCATCGCCAACAGGAAAGACTCCAGTGCAGATAGAGAAGCGTAGACAGTTAGAAGTATGTTATACTCACTTTCCATTTACAGTAGCAGTTAGCAACTTTATGTACGGATTCATTTTGGACAAAGTTTGAATGTCTATCCTCAATGTTTGCCTTCGAGACCTTGTTTAAGGAGATGCTCATTTTGTGTGTATACCCACTTTTGCCTCCGATCCCATACAAAAGTGAAACAGATATTCTAAATTCTTATATTTATTATTTCACATGGATGTTTCCATTTTTGACTCATCGGTAAGATATGTAACTTTAATAAGTACTAATTAAAACCATTGTTATTGACTATTTATGCATGTGTCAAGTACCCATAGTGTGACTCCAAGTGTGCTATGTTGAAATCTTCAATACATATCCCTCTTAACATTACATTGGTTCTTCACTATAACATTATGTTTACGGGAAAATGCAAAGTATATATTATTATTATAACGGGGTACATGAAACTAAAATCATACAAATCCCTCTGTATAACCGTATTCATGACCATGCCAGTGTTATATATACATCAAACACTTTTACATTTACAATATTGTAAGACCACTGTATTGTGCTCTATTATATCGTCTGTTTTAACATTGAGATATAAGTGACATAAAATCAAAAATTTCATTGGTCTATAGTCCAAGATCTTGTAATCCAGTGCTATTTTCAATACATACTCTTTCTATATATCATCTTGGTTGTTATAAAACTAGAGCTTTGCAAAGAGTTTTCTCACATTATTATGCAATTAGCAGCCTTTATTACTTTAAGGAGGGGGGGGGGAAGGTTTTAAAATGTGGTCTTTATTTTCAAAAGACAATAGGTAAGAAATATTCATATTAAGCAGTATCAGCTATTGAATTACTAAGAGCTCTTTGTATTTCAAATTTCATGATACAAAAATGTGTTTCCAGATATGTTATTATTATAGCTCTTAACTATTTATTTATTGCAGTTCCCAGACCAGAGTAGATCATACAAGAAATGTAGCAAAGAGGAGAAGGTTGCACTGAGGGAGTTTGTGGAGGAGCATGGAATACCATCAGTAAATGTCAACAAATTCTGGGAGGAGTGTGCTCACTACATTTTTCAGACTACTGGCCTTGTGAAATCAGGTTGCATTTAGCAACATATATACAGTAACATGAATGTCTTGTGATCTTACTTATCACTCCCTACCCCTTAATCCTACCCTCCACACTGTCTGGACCAATATACTTGAATTGAATGTGTCCCATTAACTAGCTTCATTTAACAACCTTCATAGTAATAATTTGTCTGAAATTTGTGCCCTCATCTTTTTATGTACTGATAAATTTTACCATTAAAAAAATTCATATGCTTTGATTGTAATGAAGATGTGGGTCAGGTTATTAGTCTGTCCAGACTTTGGGATATAGGTGTCAATAAACACTTTGATAAAACAATTTATTTACACTTTGTATGATAAATATGATACACATTGTGACTTGAAAATATTTTATTAATGGTCTTTTTTAAAGAAATATCAGTTTTTATTGTCAGCTTGTTTTGTAAAACTTAAAAAGTACTGCCTGTTTCCAAGTCTTTTCTTTCTAGAGGTAAATGAGTTTCTAAACATTAGAATTAGTGTATCATAATGGGTGGTACATCTTTTTTTTCTTTTTTTTAGTTTGTGTGGCCAAAAATCTATGATTCATTGCTAGATCATTAAGAATTCAAAAGTAGATAGTTTAAAGAAATTGTTGGTGACATAACCACGTTTTATATTTTTTTCTTATCTTTGAAGCTTAGGTCAGGCAATATTAGCTCTTTTCCAATGGCATTCTTATTGTTGCTGATGTTGAAGGCATATGTACCATGATAAGTGTTGACATTTAGAGCTAATTCTTTAATATTGTTGAGTAATTGAACTTCATTAGTGCATGCTAAGTCATTAAAGACAAGACCACAGCATAAAAGTCAGATAAAGGCATCTAGTCTCATTTTCATGCAGTCTGCTGTCAACTTAACATCACCTTTAGCCATCTGATTTGTTATGGATTGGTACAGCCTGATAAATGTCTAAGTGATCCACACATGGCTTGCAATATCAATAATATAGTTAATGCAAGTTAGTATACAGTGCTAAACACAACATGATTGAGTAATTAACAATAGTTTTTACACACTTAATTTCATTATAATGACAAGGAAACAACACATGTCAAGTGAATCATGCCTAAACAAACAAAAGCTCCACCAGGAATTTTTTGTCTACTTGTTAAATGCAAATTTTGGCTTTGAAACTTGATTAGTGTGATTACTTTGGGGAAAAACTTTTTGATGAAAGTCACAAGGACCTGCTTAACATAAATTTTGGATTATTTGCTTTTGCATTGAACTAAGTTAATGACATGTAGCATGTACAATCATATAGCTTGCAGCTGTGTAATCCTTTTCTATTTTTATATAGAATATGTATGGTGTGTGTTTTTAAAAATCTTTATATAATAGTTTTTCTGTATGTTCAGGAGCTTCATGCAGATCACAGTATACCAGGGTGAAATGCTTGTTCTCATCTACCTGTTTGGTCAGTGATGAAGGCACCACTATTGGTGATGTGTCCAACAGCTCAACCAAACATGAAGTATCGACTCAGTATGATCCATTTTATACTTCCACAGTATCTACACAAACAGACCCAGCCTTACCAGTGTTGGACATAAGGTATACATTTTGTTACATACATTACATGCTTAATACATATTCAGAGGTAGAGGCAGTGGGGAAGGTGGGTTTTTGAGCTGGCACTTTAATATGAAATGAAATATAGATAAGTATCATTAACTATTTGACAACTCTTGATGTAATTTGAAATATATTACACTTCATGGCAGTTTACAGATATAAAACATTGACAATGACAGTACTCCAAATTAGAGAGGACTGTTCTTAAACTATGATTTCATTTTGTTTCAGCAGATAATATCTTACATGCATTGCTGCATACAATCAGTATGAAGAGATGGCTTTACATAAGCTACTATATCTCAGTGGAAGAGCATCCATTGACATAATAGAAGACATAAACTAAATTCCTAGTAGTAGGAAAACTACCACTGTCTACATGAACCTCACAACACTGACTTAACAATACTTCTAGTAACTACACACACATGCAGTCCTTCCACTTAATATTATTAAAACAAACATGTTCTATGTATATTTTATCTTTACATCACATCTCTTTTTCAGAGGAACTGAAAGAGAGTGGAGCTATATTTCTGTACGTGATAAATTACCAACATCAAAAAGTGAAGTGGAAACATTAGCTACCAAATTATCAGATACAAGAATATCATCATTTGATGATGTAACACTCTCAGATAGACCAAAATTGCTGCATGCTGCTCTATATACTTCTTCTGAAACAATTGCAGAGACTGTGTTAAATAGCGATTCACTCAGAAAAGCTGTAAAGATGTTATTCATTAGGGAAGTTGAACAAAAGGCATCTTCAAGATGTATAAGGGATGAAAGCAGCATCTTATATCCTAAATGTGACTTGACAGCCTTTTCATGGAATGATATATTCACAGAACTTTTTCTGTGTAACCCCATAGTAGCTGAAATATTGCTAGCAGTAGCATTGCCAACAGGCAAACTTGGCATGATTCAGCCCATTAGGACACTTCTGCCTAAATTAGGGCTTGTATATTCTATACTTATGAGCAATAGATTTGTAGAGTTATCACTTGTACAGAAGATAATAGCTATCACTATGAAAAATGAACAGACTCATGAAAAGGTCAGAAGTTATTCTCCTTTGTTTAAGTTTTGTTCTTATGGAGATGTTCCAACAGTTAAACTTCTTGACAGTGCATGACATAATTTCTGAATTTTCTTGGTCTTAACCATTGTATCCCCCAGCTTTTTCAGTGCCTGAGTACTTGAACAGGAAGCTAGCACTCAGCATATTATTTGGTCAAATAATGCATCTCAGAATTTTTATTGTTATCTTTTATTCTCAGAAGATGTCATTGTTACTTGAACGTTTTATTGAACTTTGGTTCATCTTTCCTTAAAGTTATATCACAGGTTACTCTTACTTTTAGACCAACTAAAAACAGACATTGAATTCTCATCATTTTGAACTAAGTCATAACCTAGAAGTCAGTTGCTGTGACCAATATTGTCAAAAGTAGATAAAGTTATTTTATATTTACACATTTGATGTTTGTCATACACGATTTAATTCGGGTGACACAATGATCGAGTTTGATGCTTTAATTCACTTGCATCTATTTACTACATGATTGCTGCCCTCTCACTCAAATGTTTTTACTTGCATTTTTATTTTGCATGATATTATATTCTCAAAATTTCGCATGTGTTTCTTACATAGTTCCATATGATTTTACTTTGTGTTTTTCAAAGTTTGTTTACAGTTGAACTTGTACCATAACAGAGCTGGAAAAATTTCATTTTCCCAACCTGCCCACCAGACAAGTAAAAACTAAATTTCACTTGCACAGGAACAAAACTAATCTCGATGTATATAAAGACCTTATTTAACATAAAACATAATTATCCTTATATTTCCCCTATTTTTAAATGCCATTATCAGATTTGTGAGTGTCTATATTAGGTATTTTCCCCAAAGTTTAAGTTTGAAGGCACTAACTCTACATGATTTTAATCTGAAGTGTTTGTAACACCCAGTTCTTGACAACTATGTTGCACATAATGGACACAAGCTTGTTCATTATAACAATCGCTTAGAAAAATCTGGTTGCAATCTTGAAAGCATTGATACTCCAAGTGACAAATTTTGTCTAGAAGTAAAGCACATTGAAATATTCAGTGGAAAACAAGCATGCACAGTCAGGCATGCTCATGGAATACTGTAGTTGCCCCGCAATTTATATGTTTAACTTATCTTGTGTGTACAATGGATTTTTCCAGTGATGCATATTCTTTTTACTGCATTTATCTTCAAATGTCAGTCAGTGGTGCTGCAATATTATGGTGCAAAATATTGGCTCATAAATTAGTATCACTGAAATGACAATTTAAGAACTGTTTTATATATTCATTATCTCTTTCCCTTATATCATCCTTTTTCACATATCTAAAGGAAAACATACTTGAGGGAGGTGCTCTTACAAGAAGACAAGACAAGAACAGCTTTAATAAATTTTTATTTTACCATGTTATGTAATTAAGTTCTTGATGAATATATGAGTCATACCCAATTCTATTTACATGGACTTCTTTATATTGAAAGTTATAAATTACATTTTTCAGGTAATAACTTAAAATGTTAAAGGATGAGAAAATTTTTGATAACTTTATAGCTGAATAGTATGTGCATAGCCTTAATGTTTAGGAATGTAACCAGAATAACAGACTTCCAGTGACTATAATTTAAGCTTTAATATATCAAACATCAACCAAACAAAAGTTCTTAAAGGAACTTCAATTTGCAACACTATGTTATACAATTAATCACGTTATATTTAAAAATACTGATAGACATTGTAAATGAATCACAGGATATAATCAAACTATATTGTAAAATGTATAATGTGAATCACTCACATGATATAACATCCATTTTTTTGCAATATTTATACGTGAGGTTTATTCTATATGGATGGATTGACATTATAAGCTACTATAGCTCAATGGTAGAGCATCCATAGACATAGTGGAAGACTACGGTTCAAATCCTGGTAGTAGCCAATCTATCTCTGTCAGGCTAATCGCTCATATTTTGTTGGTTTATTATACATTTGTCAATTGTATAAGCATTTAGATATCACTGCATGCAATATTTCATGTTGCAGAGGTAAAGTACAATATCTGATGTTTTATTTTAGATGTGTTGCAGCATAAGAGCCCTATTCTCGAGGTCATTTGTATAAATATCAGGAGACATCAATATGATGCAAGCAAGCTTCAATTATTTTTTTGTTGTTGTTCCCAACAGGTTTTTGATAGACTGCAGGTTCTGGGTGTGTCCAGTAGCTATGAAGCCACCATTAGAGAAATGGAGAAATTAGGCAATTCATGTTTTAAGGAGTTGCAGTTAGCAGTCAAGAAAGGAAGAGTTTTCAGAATTGTTGGGGACAATGTAAATTTTAAAACGGGGGTGCAACATGAAAGGGAAAATTATCATGGAGGGACAAAACATTGGTTTGCATCTGCTGCTATTGTGCAGCACATGAATTTTGCCACACTACCAAACCAGCCACAGGGAACAGTCCGAGACCTGGCAATGGATCAGCTATTTCCATTAGAAGGAGATCAGAGGAGGTTAAAAAACAATTTTGCAAGCCTGATTTTAAATGCAGCAGTTGATTACCTCCCGTTTCTGAAAAAGTTTAAAGACTTCTATCCCTGTGAAATTGATGGTGAATTTTCTGAGGAGCTTGCCAATTAATCAGTCAAAGTTCCACTCCCAGTTCTTCCTTATAATGAACAACAGTATAGTGATGTCTGTAAGATAATGCAATCATATGCTGAAACAGTAGATAAGAACTATGGAGGCACTGATCTTCCTCCAGTGCATATAGGTGGCGATCAATTGACCAGGGAGAGATTTAGTGAAGCAAAAGGACTGCGTCAAAGTGCTTTTGATGTCAGAGAGAGACTGAGGGATTTGTATCCAATTACTTTTGAACTCTGGCATGCAGCTATGAATTTCTTGTCAATGGCTTACCAGAAGCTCTTTAGTTTGGATAGTTTTGAAACTGGCTCTATGAATGGAGAGGGAATTCGTATCAGGCGGCATGATGTGAACCCTGATGTGAAAAATCATTATGATGTAGATAAAGATTTCTTCTTATCATTTGTTAAATCATACATTGTGGAGGCACTGTGTGATTTCTTTGGACTTTCTGATCTAAACAGTATTCCAACCAAGAGCATACCTCCAGAGTCCATGACAGACATGTGGGTTGAGCAGACTATGGACCATTTTATCGAAGTGTATGTCTTGGCAGGACGCAACATTTACATGGTTGCCGAAGAAACTGTCCAGGAGTCACTGATCCCCATTCAAGTTAAAGTTAGCAATGAGGAAGTTAAAACTATATATGTTTTGAAGCGAGGAAAAATAACAGTGTTAAAGCCAATGGACACATCATGTGCAACAATATGGCCATACTGTGTTACAGGTTGGTTTACTGTACATGGAGTTTTTGGATGTGATACACAGACCTGACAGGGACAGGTTACTTGGTTGCCTTAAATACATGATGTTGATGTTCAAGAGTCACAACAACAGAAGTAAATATGCTCTAGAGATCTTGCGCCTATTATGCCATCAGCAAGCATCATACAGTTTGCGCACTGCATATCAAAGTATCTATGGCCTTTTTGTCAACATCAGGGGGAAGAAAGATAGTCATATACCAGCAGATCTACTAATGGAACACCTTGTCAAAAGGACAAAAAAGATGCTTAAAGGACTGGCACCAATGAACAAAGACAAAACCTACTGGCCAGATCTAAAGCAGTAGCTGTCATGGACAACATTTCTGATAATTTTGATAGTGTATCTGATGTAAAGGTGAGGGCAGGCTACCACATAGAAAGAAACTCTCATACTGATGAATTAAAAATGATACATGATCTGCGTGAAGTCAAGCCTTTTGTATCACATTCAGGCAGGTTTTTCAGTGCTCACAGAAGTATACAGGCACCAGTAGAATCAGTAAACAGACTTAAGTTTGAGTCCTGGATTGACTATCACAAACTTAGACTGGATTTTGAATCTGGAAATTAATATTTAAAAATCTGTAAACAATCAGTAAGCCTACCTCTTGGGATTGCCCAGAACCCATTATAGTGAAACTGCATGTTAGATGGGGGCCAATGCATAGGAATAGCAGCCCATTTTAAATTAAAGATGAATAGAATCAAATACAATTGTCTGCCATTATTCTCACAGTTATTGATAGAAAAATGTGATTTTTGGTACATATTACATGTATAGTCATCTTATGATGATGCAAACATGGACTAAACACTGTGCTGCCACAAAGTTTGTAATAGTTATTCAGCCTTTTGTACTTGCAGCTGCAGGCAACTAGTACCACGCTTGCTAATCAGTGGAAACTGTAAAGGAACTATAGATTAATTTCCCTCACACGCACATAAGTGAGATGTTGTAGAAGTGCTTTATTTAAGTAAGCACTTGCACAACATTTCTCAAGTTGTCTTTGACAGATTTGGCAATGGCAAGACACAGGCATCGCACATTCCACCTATAGTGATAGTGTCTTTAATAGTTAAAGTGGTTATGGCTTAACTTTTTTCTGTTTCAATACAATTTCCAAACTCTGAAGCAATTAATGTCATATTTGGACTAGTGGATAAGTAAGCATTTCCCTTTTGTCTCTACACAAACCTATTCTCCCTCTGCTCCTGATACAAGTTCAAGGTCATTTGAGAATCCCTAATAATTTTTTGATTAAAGACAAATCTCAAACGCCTGGGTGGGGGCACTGGTCTAATTTTGAATTGTGCTTTCATCTCTACACATGCCCACCTTTCTTCTGCCCTTTTGGTAAGGTCATGGTGAATATTAAAATGTATTTGTATCAAGCAGGGGGACAGGTGAGACATTTACTTGCTTGCTCGGAATAACTTATTATTATTTCCTACAGGTAACAAGTATTGCATTCAGTGAATCAGCAATGTACCTGGTTATGTTGTAATATTGAACAATTTCATTGATGTCCATAGGTATGATGTCAAATGTTTCTGTCAGTCAGGTGAAAAGCAATTTCACCAGAAACATCAGCTTTCACATATTCCCTTAAAGCCATGTGCACAAGGTATCTATCAATTTGATTTTGTCCTGGTACAAATTTCATACCACTTGTACTGCTGGGTGCATCATTTTGACAAAGGTCACAGCATAGAAATTCAGAAGCCTCATATGGACAGTCAAAATAATCATTCAAAAATTGCCGTCTGCAGCCACTTTCCAATGTTAGATATCCTTTCATGTCCTTCTCAAGCATTTTTGAAGATAGGTCATTGCTGTTGTAAAAAATAATAGCTTCAGCTTTAAGGCCATCCCTTCCTGCGCGACCAATCTCTTGAGCATACTCTGAAGTGAAAATATATATTTCTTTATTCTACAAAAAGTCCATGGCTCAGAACTTGGAAAGTACTAAATATAACATTCTATAAAATGTATAGCTCCTTACGTGATGATCCATTGATTAAAAGCAGACCTGACTAGCATATATATAAATGCGAAGTCAAACACACATGAAAACTTAGCATTGGATTCATGCTTGAAAGGCAAATAATATGATTGCAAGTAAATAGAAAAATGGGTTTACCTGGTTTGCTCTGAATTTTTCATTTTCCATATAAAAAAATTTTAAACGAAAAAATGTCCATTTTCAGCAGACTTTATGAAAGAAGAGAAATATTTATACGTATTTGAATTAAACATTGCAGTCTTTTCAAGACTGTAACTCAAAAAAACTAATTGGTAAAATAATTGAGAACACTAGGAAGAAGTAAGTTCTCTATCACTGTTTTGTACACAGACCTTTTCTTAGTGGATCAACAGACTCCAACTATTATAACAGAGGGAGTAGAAAGTTGCAAGTATGAAACCGTATTGATTTTTGTATTTAACATGCCCATAACAAAGGCCTATTTTATGGTGTGGATGACTATACCTTCTACTGAAGATGGTGATCCAGCATGAATCACTCTGTGAACCTTTCTAAGGTCTGCACCCATTCCAAGTGCGATTGTTGCAAACATGATTTTTATGTGATTGTCTTCACTTGAAAGACAGCGTGGAATATATTCATTTACTCTGTCATCTTTTGGAGAGTGGTACTGGACAACAATGCAATTTTCTTCCTTCTTTTCTCCATTGTACAACTGATCACCTAGAAGCTAAGCTTGTTCAACAGCTTTACTGCACCATACGAGTCTGGTGTAGACTATTGTGACATGAAAATATGACTCATTCTCCTTTGTTTTAATAAGGTCCTCAAACAGTGATTTGAAAACATAGTCGTAAGGTGAAGTTGGTGTGGTGTCACATATATAGGGAGGTCGTCTTTTTACCAGCAAACTGATGTTCTTTCTCAAAAGAGGTGTACAGTTAATTATGTTGCATCTGGAAAGTTTCAACTCTTTTTTGATGGATTTGATGCTGCCTTTACTAATAGTTGCTGTCATAGCACATATTGTACAAACAGGGAAAAGAGCCAGAAGATTTTTAATTTCCTTGTATGCTGGTCTAAATTCATCCTGCCACTGCAGAATGCAGTGAGCCTCATCAAGAACCAAGCATACTTGTTGCTTCATCCATTCAGCCTCTAGCAGACATTCAAGAACATTTTTGTCCAGTATGTGTTCAGGGTGACCAACAATATATGAAAATTGACCTGTGTATAAGGTACTGCGATCTTGAAATTGTTCAGTAACACGTATCACATGCCCATCAAGTCTGGAACAAATCTGATTAAGAATGGTATTGAGAGGTTCCAACACTACAACTTTGCACTTAAGATAGAAAGGAATCAGTTCAAAAATCAAGGTTTTTCCATATCCTGTGGGTAGTACAACAACTAAGTCTTTGGACTCTCTCGGCTTGTACAAAGCATCTATTTGTCTAGGCTTGAGTTCAGTAATTGTTGTCTGTGAAGCAAGAATTGTCTCATTATATTTCATGACAGCTAGTTTTAGATTACACATCCGCTCTAAGTAAGCCATCTGCAAAGAAGATAGAAAAAAAGAGAAAGCTATAATAATGTAACCCTGACAAAAAAAACTGGTTTATGAAAAATTTGCTATATACAAATAAGTGTACATATGATTAAATCAGCAAATATTTCTTAGTATGAAGGTGCGTCCATGCAGTCTGTTTTTTGAAATATTTTATACAATAACGTGTCATTACAATATTTAGTTTTTTGCTGTCAGTGGAAACTACTTTAATTTCTTTCAGGTAACTTTGTTTTAGGGGCTGTTCCTCCAAATGTGTGTGTGTGTGCATGTTAGAAGATACTTGTATATAATTTTATATGAATGATAACGGATATTCAAGACTTTAATAAGTATTTGGTGTCATCAAGTTCAACTGAAATCTGTTGGTGTTGGACCCTTACAAAAGTTAATTCTTATCACCCCAACTCCCTCTTGGTTTTCTTTCTATAGCACCTCTTAGGTAGAAGGTCAGAGCCTTAAGTGCTTCAAAAGGAGAGCATATATCTCATGTATCTACATCTTTACAAGTAATTCACTGATCAACACTCAACCAATTTTGAGTCATATTCTTTTGATGTGTATAAAATCATTATCTTGAAAATTGCATGCATCATGAAATGTCGACTTATGATTCAGTACTACTGATACTGCACAAAGTGTATGCAGAATGCATGTTTCAGTTTCAGCAACCAAAATGATGTCCTTTGTAGCCCAAGTATAATTTATACTACACATTGAACTCTTGTGAACGAGATATGAATATTGCAAATATTTATATTTTTTTTTTATTTCTGTCATTTGAGATATTTTATATGTATTTAACAATGGTAAGAGAGGCTGCCATGTGAAGTTTTTTCTTTCATATGTGTACTTATGGACACTTCTATGAATTCCAAATTGCATGACATGTTGCATATAACCATATTCAGTTATCAGGACATGACACTGCCAGATGACAATGAGAAACTGTGAGAAAGTCCCATATGCTAGTATGGGTTATATTTTATGTATTTACATTTAAATCAAAGTACCGGTAAGTCAGAATTACTGCTGTCCACATTCATTTATTCATACAATTTTCAGCCATTGATTGAATCTACATATCAATGTGTGTTAATTGTGTTTATATTTAATGTAAAGACACAATTTGTTAAATTGAGAAATCACAGTTAGGACACGTATTTGGATGAATGATTGTGACAATGTAAGAAATCTACATAGGGTTCCATTCCATGTGCTACTTTGGTAATGATGGAAAGTACAAAATAAATTTTAACATTTTTTCTAAACTTGTCTACAACTTTTTCCTTATTAATGCATCTCTCAACATTACACTGATTCTGAAGAAAAAAAATTAAGTTTGTTCTAAAGTTTGGATTTTTATTAAGCAAATATTGAAAACAGTATTCATTCAAGATGGAAGCAAATCAAATCAGTGATAAGAACATTCAAAACTGTTTAACTGCACTTAACATTAAAAAATAATATAACTGTCTTTCAGTAAAAGCTGGAGTGATTGTTGAAAGGATCTTAACAATAGAAGCACGTCAATGAAACCGGAATACATTTCACAGCATTTACAGAGACATGCAACTACTCTATACTGGATTGTCTTTGCCACCTGTTCAAAATTAGCTTCATTCCTCCAGCTTCTTCCATTTGACACGAATGTCAAATCTGACTAATCATTCTATTTCTTTTTCCCCTTATAAAATCACAAGATGCATGTAGATTGCATTAATGCTGATTGAACAGTATGCTTCTATAAATCTATCTATCTATACTACGAAGAGGGTTTTTAAGATCTGCCATGTTTGGTTTTTTTTTTGGAATCTTACAACACAGCAGGACATTGAAAGTTTATACCATGCTGAGGCAATGTGCCTTGCCTAATGACACATCATGAGTATAATGTAAGTACAATGATATATCAGTATCAGTGTTAAATTGTTCAAGCAGTGACATAGCAACAAATTTCCCCCCTCCCCCCCAAAAAAAATCTGGGTCATCCTGCCAATAAAAAGTTGCTTGATGGAAATTTTTGGTCCCCACAGGGCTTGGGCCCAACCCCCCTCCCCCAGCAATTGCGGGGGTTGCTTGGGCATTTGCTATGGCACTTTGTTAAAGAAATCAATTGCCAATGGAATTTTTTAGGTGACAAAGTCAGAAATGTATAATATTTTCCAAAATATCGTCACTCTCACCCCACGTAGAAGATGGTTGGTATTTTGGTCGTAATCTTTTGAAAAATCTGGGCTGTCATGTAGAACAATATATCACTATCAATGTAAAATTGATAAAGGAATCGATTGCAAATGGAACTTTTAGACGATTCAGTATCAAATGTGCAGTATTTGGCAAAATATCGCCACCTCCACCCCCCACCCCCACCCCCGCCAGCCTTCATAGAAGATAGTTGGTATTTGGTCTTAATCTTTGGCTAATTAAGGCTGTCATCTATCACCTTATACCAATTCCGACGTAAAAATTTATCAAGGAATCGATTGCAGGTGGAATGGTTTTTTTTTGTTTTTTTTTACATGATGCAGTCGGAATGTACAATATTTGACAAAATATCGTCACATTCACCCCCTCGTAGAAGAGGGTTGGTATTTCGATCCTAATATTTGATAAAATGCGGGCTGTCATATATAACGATATATCAATATCGATGAAAAATTGATCCAGGAATCGGTTGCAAATATAATTTTTTAGATGACGCAGTGTGAAATGTGCAATATTTGCAAAACAATCGTTACCCTCACCCTCTCGTAGAAGAGGGTTGATATTTTCGTCTTAATCTTTGGAAAAATTAAGGCTGGCATATATCACATCATATCAATTTCAATGTAAAATTTATCAAGGAATCGATTGGAGAAGGAAATTTTTAGATGACGTGGTGGGAAATATGCAATATTAACAAAATATCGTTGTGTGTACTCCTTTCCTTCATCTTCGCCCACTAGTAAAAATAATTATATGACCGAATTGCTGGTTAAGCTTGAACACAAGATAACGACTGCTATAGATCAAACGGAAAGTATTAGTAAAGTTCGCATTGTGTCACTAACAAACAGAAAATTAAAGAAATAAATTTGTCATGGTTAGATTACCGAGCTGTCTCCATGTGTGGCCATTTGTTTTGATCACATGACAATATGGCGTCGGCGTTCACCTGACTTCATATAGCGGAGTGCAACGCATGGAGCATAAGAAGCAGGGAACCAGACTACGAATCAGCCTGTTCCCGAATAAACAAGGCCTTATCCACGCTTGTTTTGTATTTGGGCCACACATGAATATTAAGCAGAAAATGGTTGATTTGAAAATAAAATATATGCAAATAATATGTAATCAATATGTTTATATAGTCAAAATCAACATATTTACAGCTTATTCGTGTCTTAGAAGCTTTCATTTCTGTATACGAAACTATGGCTAAAGATATTACCTCAAAGCCGCAAGCGAGGTATATATATGGCGTGAAACACCGGAGAATTTAATGAGACTTTGCAAAGAACCAACAGTTTCTGTTAGTCAAATACATGCACCTGTTTTAGCATACACATAAATTTACAATGACCGATAAATCTGAACTCAGGGACGAAGCAAAGAAGCACGTGCGTGCACTACTTCTGTCCTCTCCCGTTCCCCTTA
Organism: Margaritifera margaritifera; assembly: GCA_029931535.1. Classification (NCBI taxonomy): domain Eukaryota; kingdom Metazoa; phylum Mollusca; class Bivalvia; order Unionida; family Margaritiferidae; genus Margaritifera; species Margaritifera margaritifera. The sequence goes on along the minus strand of JAQPZY010001342.1, from coordinate 753,871 downwards.
CAGTTCAAGAGCTGCAAAAGGATTATCACACTTTTATTGGGGAACAGCTACCCTATAGCAAAATGGGATACACCAGCCTGGAGGATTTCTTTAGAGACATAAATGATGCAGTGCAGATTATATGGAAAAATGGCATGATGACTTTGCAAGCCATAGCAGACGAAACTAACATGCACATTCAAAAACTTGTTTCGAAGCAAAAAATTTCGAATACCAAAAAATATGCCGTGTTAAGAAAAGGTAGAGGTCGTGGCCCTCTGACACCACGAACGTTTGGAGGTGCAAGTCAATACCGACCTCCCCCCTCACAAAAACCTTTCATTCCAGCCTACATTCGAAATAATATAAAACAGCTGTTTCATTCATTTCCTGATGGTGTTCAATTGACTGAGTTTGATAAAGCATTTTCGAGAAGATTTGGTATGCAGATAAATTACCAAAAATATGGATTTCATTCCATGAAAGAATTTCTTGGGTGTCTGCTAGATGTAGTGCGGCTTCAAGAAGAAAAGGGAGGTGACTGGCTTGTACTGCCTGCTGATTCGTTTAACAGATTGAAAGAACAGACAAAACCTGTTGGTTTTCTTAAAAATCCAGAACCATTAGTTTCTCAGAGGACAGCTGGTAAAATTGCAAGGCCTTCCAAAGGAAGAGGTAATTTCAAGATTTTGTGTATCCTGATTTGATAATGGGTGGTGTCATGGTATAGATTTTGTGTATCCTGATTTGATAATGGGTGGTGTCATGGTATCCTGATTTGATAATGGATGGTCTCATGGTATAGATTTTGTGTATCCTGATATGATAATGGGTGGTGTCATGGTAGAATAGGAAATAGATTAAAGGATTTACCACCTTGAAATTAATAATAATACTAAATTATTAATTATACACACAGGTACCTCCAAATGGTTAACAGATTGACACATACAGTAGATCAGGGGTCCCCAACCTTTTTGTGCCTACGGGCACATTTGTGAGTTTATGAGAGAGTGGCGGGCACCAACTAATTAACTTGACCCATTTTTTAACAATTATTATCCATTATAACCTCATCCGCGGGCACACAAAAAACCTTGGTGGGCGCATGGCGCCCGCGGGCACAGCGTTGGGGACCACTGCAGTAGATGGATAAGTAGAGAAACACATACCTGTTATTAGCACTCGCACCACATAGGTTATCACCAAGATTTGAGGCTTTGCCTTTCACGTTATTTAGGAGCATTGGCTCTTTCATACTTTACAAGGTCATGTGACTGGCTAATCGAATCATTGCCTGGATGGCAGAAAAATATAGATATGTTGTTAACTGGAAAGACATTTTCGTAAATTTATTGGTACCAATACAAGTTTTTTTATTCTTTAATTGATTAAATAATCCTTAAACATTATAATTGGCCATTATTATATAGATATATGAAATTTGTGGCAGTTTTTGAACTTTTGAACATATTTCATTGCTGCCCTTCATAGATCCCATATCATTGTGTTAGCACTGTGATGTCATCCCTGTCAGTCTATGAACACCCTAATAAAATCAGGTGCCAAAATTAATTGTTGTGCCTCAAGTATAGTATCAATAGATATGGCCTGTATGGATGGTTATGACATACCTGAGTTTTATATACCTTAATTAATTGTTGTGCCTCAAATTCAGTATCAGTATAGATATGGCCTGTATGGATGGTTATACATACTTGAGTTTTATATACCGTAAAAGAATTAATTGTTGTGCCTCAAATTCAGTATCAATATAGATATGGCCTGTATGGATGGTTATGACATACTTGAGTTTTATATACCTTAATTAATTAATTGTTGTGCATCAAGTACAGCATCAGTATAGAGCTGTCTATCTATCTATATCTACCTTGATGCACACTTCAATATTAAACAATGGTTGGTGCTCCATCAAGAACATAGAAATAAGGTAGCGGTAGGAAAGAAATAAGGTAGCGGTAGGACAGATAGAAGAGTAATAATAGGAAGGGTAGAAAAAAGTGAAAGAGTGTCAATCTACGTTTTTGTCCCTTCATACTTTGACCAATCTGGCTACTGTGGCAGTGAAGAGATAAATGAACCTCAACCAGCACAGCTCTGAGAATCACTAGGTCTTACTTGTAGCTGAAGATATCATTAGAAGGTGATGGCGGAAAGCTCCTGCTTGTTAGATACCAAGTCAGGAGCTTCTGCAACTGTTGCTGGTAATTTGTTCCGTATCTCAATGGTGTGCGGAAAGAAGCTGAACTTAAACGAGTTTGTTGCTGCTGACTAATGTATGAACTTCTTGGTGGTATTTGCCCTGGTTCATCTAAATGTTAGAGTCAAATATTTGTATGTGGGTATGTCCACTAGGTTATTCACTATCTTATATAGCATGGTCAGCTGGACTTTGCTTCGCCTGGACTCGAGCGATGCCCACTGAAGATGATCCAGCATGGCACTGACATGCTAGTATTTCTGTATCTGTTTGTGGTATATATAGCAGCCCTCCTCTGAACCATCTGTATATTTTGTATCAGGTTTTTGTTATGTGGGTTCCACATGGTTGAAGAGTACTCGAGGCCAGGTTGCACAAGCGAGAAATATGCTGAACTTGTTACTTCCTCGTTGCTGATTTGGAGGTTGCGGCGCAGAAAACCAAGGATACTGTTCCCTTTTTTCACCATCTTGTCTATGTGGCGTTTCCAAGAGAGGTCCTTAGAAAATTCCACCCCAAGATATTTTGTTGCATACTCAATTGCTAGCTTGTGCCCATTAAGGGTGTGGTTGGACATGATTGGAGATTTCTTCCTGTAAACTCTCGGGATGCTACATTTTTCTGGGTGGAATGACATACCCCAACTTCTTTCCCAGAGAGCCAGTTGGTTCAGGTCTTCTTGTGGGATCCTGCAATTCTTGGGGGCATTGTTTTCCCAGTAGACTATACAACTGTCTGCAAACATCCTTGTGTTGGATTTGACTCATGATGGTAGATTATTGATGAACATCAGGAAGAGGATAGGACCCAAAACACTCCCTTGAGGTACTCTCCTTACAGCCGATACTGGGTCTGATGTTGCTCCATCTACGATAACCCTCTGTGATCTGTCTGTCAGAAAATCTCCGATCCATTTCAGAGCATTACCCCTGATGCCATAGTGGTCCAACTTACAAAGGAGTCTTTCATGGGGGACATGATCGAAAGCCTTACTAAAGTCAAGGATTGCAAGATCATACTGCTTTCCTCTGTCTACGGATTTGGCAAGCTCATCCACAAGGGTTAGGAGTTGTGTTTCACAGTTTCGTCTGTCACGGAAACCATGTTGACAGTCTGTTAGGATGCTGTAGTGATCTAGATGATGCATCATGTAGTGATCTAGATGACGCATCAGATATGGCCTGTATGGATGGTTATGACATACTTGAGTTTTATATGCCTGTCATAAGTCAGAGCATATTATGTTATGACATCCCTCCACTTGTTCCATATTTCAGAGCATATTATGTTATGACATCCCTCCACTATGGTTATGACATAATTGAGTTTTATATGCCTGTCATAAGTTGGAGCATATTCTGTTATGACATCCCTCCACTTGTTCCATATTTCAGAGCATGTTATGTTATGACATCCTTCCATTTGTTCCATATTTCAGAGCATATTATGTTATGAAATCCTACCATTTGTTCCATATTTCATTTTCTGCATGATAACTTAAGAGCTCACTTGTCAGCCATTATGAAACCTTATCGATGTCTTGCACTTGGGATGAGGAAGAAGCCTATCAATTTTCAGGGCAAAAAGGTCAAAAGTCATGGTCACTGAATGAAAGAAGAAAAATGGTTTCTGCACAGTAACATTAGCTCTACATAATGGATATGGACCAGACTTTGTGGATGTTTGCACTTGGAGTAAGGAAGAAGCCTGTTGATTTTGGCATCAAATGATTCAGGATCAGTGTCAGTGATTGAAAGAAGAAAAATGGTTTTGTGCAGCAACATTAGTTCTACATTGTAGACCTGGACTAAACTTTGGGGATGGTTTGCATCTGGATTAAGGTAGAAGTTTATTGATTTTGGGGTCAAAAGGTCAAAGATCAAATGAAAACTAGTTTCTGCACAGAAATTTCACTTCACCAGTGCAATCCAAAGGTCAAGGTAAGGTTGCAAGGGCTATCAATTAAGGTATGGAAGAAGACTATTGATTTGGGGGTCAAAAGGTCATAGGTTAGGATTGGTTTTGCAGAATAACTTTTGTTCCATTGTAAATTCATTGAGCCAACTTTGAGGATTGCTTGCACCTATCATAATAAAGAAACATATACATTTTCTCCGTCTAAGGTCAGAGGTAATGGTCATGCAATGTTTTCTCCAGGATGCGCGATTGCACAAATCCCACCTAAATTTAATGAATTCCACTAAAAAATGATCAGGCACACAAAATTGTGCACAGTTGATTTGCCATGAGCATAACCAAACCTGTAACATTCATTAATATTGCCAAAGCTAAGGGCTTAAGTTCTAAATCGAGCACTTACTAAGTGACTTTTTGCAATTGAGCAGTGAGATGCTTTTGTTGATTACCTAGTTATTAAAAGCATTTTACCAACTACACTTGGTATGGTTGTGCAATGGCGGATATGTTGTATTCAGTGGTGATGCCTCTGCTGTTATATGCAGTTCTGTTGCATATGATGTCGTGACATTGTCATAACACATGATTGTTTACATGTACTGGGCATGCTTGAAATGACTCAATATGGCTTTAGTTTCAGTATGAGAGATATCAGTAATATAAATGTTTTATATAATACTAGTTTCTGTATTTGTAATATGATTGTACTTTAAACAGTGTTTGAGATAAGCTTGGCCATTTTACTCGCTCGATTTGAATTTAATTTGGGTATTTAAATTTTTATCTCACCTCTACAAAGTAGAGGAGATCTGTTGTACTTAACACCCACTGTCTGCATCAGTGTCCATGCAGATAAAATCTCACTTGTACAGCCTCTCAGCATTTCAACCATTCTTTATTCCTATCTCATAAGCAACAGTTTGAAGTGGGCTTCCTATTAATTTTGGGGTCAAAAGTCAAGGTGACTTTGTTAAAAATGAAAAAAAAGTGCAAAAAAACTAAGTTTTTGACCTCGTACTTTCACCACCATTTGTGGGTGCTTACTCTTTGTGTAAGAAAGAAGCAAATGGTTTTTGCATAACAACTTTACTTTTAGACCATGTACCAAACTTTGTGGGGGGTGGGGGTGGGGGGGCTTGCACATAAGATGAGCAATGGTCATATTGATTTTGCTGTCAAAAGTTCAGTTAGTGTCATTGAGACTCCAAGAAAAATTACCAACTTTTTGGATGCTTTGCGCCATGCCGTACGAGTGTCTACATAGATGAATGTTAAACACAGACTGGGCGTATTCTATACCATTGACTAGTATTGTCCTGTCCATAACGAGTTTCTTTTAGAATACAAGCAAGAGTGCCTTGCTTGTATTCTAAAAGAAACTCGTTATGGACAGGACAATATTGTTCACTGCATCTATCTTAAGGGGGCAGAATTCATCAGTTTTAAAATGTGTCTTGTAATAAATAATAAACAGTAATTAACACTGCTTTGAACTCTTTTTTTTTAATTAAAGAGGATAAAATCCAGTTAACATGGATTTCAAGAGCAAGAGTCATAAGTGTCCAATAGCACTAATTCATTCAGTTTTTTACATACTTACCTGGTGTTAAACACATATGATCTATTCACAGGAGACACTCACATGATACTGTATTTGCTCAGTCTCAGCTCTTGCATAAGAGAATATAAAGTTTACACAGGTGTTCATACTTTTTCCACATGTTTTTGCCAATTAAATGTTGAGCTTGATTATCAGACAAGGCAAAAACATTGTTAGAAGTTAAGTATGAGTCTTTGTTTGATTTGACAGATGTACTAGCTTATGGACATTGGATGCACAGTGAGATAAATGTTTACATTTTTATAGTCAACCGTTTCTTTTTTTCTTTTTTTTCTAAATTTCAATTTGTGCATATTTATGCAAATGCTGTTTATCAGGGACCTACTCTTAGTGATTGTATATTCCATTCTCAGAGTCATGTACTGACTTAATGTTGTAACTTTTGCTTCTTTTTCTTCAAAAAGCATGTCACAAAATTCACCCATCTTAGTCTATTTATCTGTATTTATCTAATTTCCTCATGACTATGGTATAACTTAAGCATTTTTATGTTACGTTATTAACAAATCAATATTTTACACATCTGTGTGTAATAAAAGAGTTAGAATGTCTCATACTGTTCAGGTCGACGACGAGAGAAGTCAGGAGATAGCAATGAAAGATCTAGTACCAGCATGGATGGAGATGGGGCAAAGAGTATTGGTTCTGGGGACGGAGTCGATGTTTTCACACAGTTCGATGATAATGTTGGGATCAATCATTTAGTTCAAGAGGAGCTGATACAGGTATTGGTTTTATTTTCAACATGTTGCTTTTCGTCTTGCCTATGATTGACAAGACATACTGTATATACAGTGAAACCCCGCAATAACGCGCCCCACGATATCGAAAATTCAGATATAAAGCGATTGTGACATACTTGAGTTGTTGTGGTCAAATTTTATGCAAAAATATAAATCAAATAAAAACTTTTATTGCATCAGACACAAATAGTATTTATACTTCAAAACACAAAATATAAAACAAATACAGGTTGTTCAGACTTGCACGGAAATGGAAGCAAACACACACACAGTAAACAACACTGAACAATGCATGAAACAAAAATAATTTTTTTTAAGTACGAGAAATAGTGTCTAAAAAGTTTATTATCATTTTGGAGAAGAGATCACGTATGAATTAAATCGTGGCATGGCTTCTGAAATTTCACAATTTCACCAATTTCTTGAAGTGTTATGCCAAAATAAACATTCTCGGAAATGTTACCTATTACTGATCCTTGAGTAAAGCCAGTAAGTCTTCTTTGTGTTTGTCTTCAATTCATTCTGTATACAGTCATTGCTCAAACAATAGCCAACATGTGTTTCTTCTTTAACTGCATACACAACTGAGCATCAGACAATGTGGTAGTTGATAAAAGATTCTCACGATTTAATAAACATAAAAAAACGTAAGCCGCCAACACGTGCGCTCAATTTCAATTCATCCAGTATACAATCATTGCGCAAACAATAGCCGACTTATGTTTCTTCTTTAACTGCATACACAACCAAGCACCAGACCATGTGGTGGTTGATCAAAGATTGTCATATGTAGAGACTGAGCTTGGGCTCTGTAAGTAACATTTTGATCATTAAGTCTGTGAAATCTATTAAAGGATGCAACTGAACACATGTCAATTGTGCGGCAAGATCACAGGGAGTTCAAATAACCACCCTCTGTCACTTGGCACTGAACAAGTATTAAACTCGCGGCTCAATCAAAGGGTTGTCATGTGGGAAAGCAAAGACGGCTCGATATCAGATAGTAAACGGTGTTGATACCCTATTCATGCTATACATTAGATGTGTATACGTTGTTTTCTGAATAAAGTAAAATACAGTAAAACCCCGCAATAACATGACCCTGCTTTTTCCGCGATCAAATTGTATGGACCCCAATTATCGCATTATTGCAGGGTTTCACTGTACTCAATTATAAGTTGATTCAACTAAGTAATCCCCCCCCCCCCTTTTTTTTAAGGCTGCAAAAAGCTAATTTCTCATTTTGACCCTCCTATAAATCTGGGTGTATTTTGCAAGGCAGATCTGTGTGTAAGGGGTGACTTGTCATCAGTGAGTCAGAGTTGCACTTGGGAAAAGTAAACAAGCCAAACTTGATGGATGGGAAAAATAACCATAAATGTAAAATAAATACAGTTATATTATTGAGTGGAACATGTCACAAATAAATTGACAACTTACATTTGTCCATCTTCATGTAATAAAATCCATAAAAATCCCAAATGCTTGACATTTTAAATCCATTTATAAGATAAATCTATGAATTCTATTATAGGTCACATACCGATATACAAATAGTAGCCCAGAATGATCTGATTCACAATATCCAGTAATTTGGTAATTTCACATGTCTTAGTAATAAACAATGAAAGTAAAGTCCACACTTTTGTGATTCACAGTATCCTATAAATGTCACTGTCTGATGTCATCTGGTACAAAGCCCAAGAATTCATCCTCATCGTCTGAGTCACCAAATAAAGTTCTGAAATCCTCCATCATCATCTGATCATTGTAAATATCGTCCAACTTCGATTCCTCGTCTTTACTGTCAGCTGCAAGTGCTTATGTGGAGACAGCTTGGGTGCTGTAAGTGACACTTTGATCATTCAGTCTGTGAAATCTATTAAAGGATGCAACTGACCAGGTGTCAATTGTGCTGCATGATCACAGGGAGTTCAAATAACCACCCTCAGTTACTTGGCACTGAACAAGCATCAGATTCATGGCTCAGTCAAATGGTTGTCAGCTAGGAAAGCAAAGATGGTGCTGCCTTTACAGGCTGAGGGATTAAGGTCAGACACACAGGGACTCATAGGACTCTACTTGGAACTGAACAAATATAAAATTTGCAGCTCAATCAAAGGATTGTCGAATTTGTCAACTGGATAACAAAGTGGGTGCAGCCATTACAAGCCAAGAACTTAGCACAATGTGCACTGGCAGATAACTTAGGAAATATCACTTGGGAATGAGATCTGGCTTATGAAAAAGGAAAATATAAATCAAATAAAAACTTTTATTGCATCAGACACAAATAGTATTTATACTTCAAAACACAAAATATAAAACAAATACAGGTTGTTCAGACCTGCACTAAAATGGAAGCAATATACTTACTAGTAAACACGCACAGTAAACAACACAGATTGACATTTTGCTTTGCAGTGGGTAATATTTAATTAAATATTTTCAAATTATTAAAATCCAATTAAACATAGATACAAGTATTGTGTAATGAATACAGTAATGAAATGGATGAACACAATGCACACCTATTTGGTGATTGAAAGTTCATGGGTTTGTGTTCTGCTAATTTTCACTCTGAAGTTGCTGATCGAAATTGCTGATGTCAGCATGAGTAATATTTTCATCTTGAAGTTGCTGATGTCTGCATGAGTAACATTTATGAGGTTGCAGATGTCTGCATGAGTAACATTTTTGAGGTTGCAGATGTCTACATGAGTAACATTTTTGAGGTTCATGTCTGCATGAGTATTTTTGAGGTTGCCAATGTTTGCATGGGTAACATTTTTGAGGTTGCCAATGTCTGCTTGAGTAACATTTTCACCTTGAAGTTGCTGATGTCTGCATGAGTAACATTTTTGAGGTTGTTGATGTCTGCATGAATAAAATTTTTTAGGTTGCCAATGTCGGCTTGAGTAACATTTTTTAGGTTTCCAATGTTGGCTTGAGTAACATTTTCATCTTGAAGTTGCTGATGTCTGCATGAATAACATTTTTTAGGTTGCCAATGTCGGCTTGAGTAACATTTTCATCTTGAAGTTGCTGATATCTGCATGAGTAACATTTCTGATGTTGCTGATGTCAACATGAGTAACATTTTTGAGGTTGCTGATGTCTGCATGAGTAACATTTACAGCTTGAAGTTGCCAATGTCTGCATGAATAACATTTTCAAGGTTGCTGATGTCTGCATTAATTACATATTCGAGGTTGCTGATGTCTGCATGAGTAACATTTTCGAGGTTGCCAATGTCGACTTGAGTAACATTTTCACCTTGAAGTTGCTGATGTCTGCATGAGTAACATTTTCAGAGTTGCTGATGTCTGCTTGAGTAACATTCTAAGTTGCTGATGTTTGCATGAGTAGCATTTTTGAGGTTGTCGATGTATGCATGAATAACATTTTCGAGGTTGCCGATGTCTTCATGAGTAATATTTTTGAGGTTGCATAAATCATATAACATGCATCAGGGATCATATTTCTAAACAAAGGAACTTGCAGAAATTCATAATTAAGCAATAATTTAAACTTGTATTACTTGAAAAATACAAATTTCAAAGAAAGAAGGGAATTATGAACAGATGTGATCAAATCCCATAGCCTGATGTCATGTATAATTAAATTATGAAGTTGAACAATGTAAAATTTTCCCAGGTACTGTTCGAAGATAAGGGCTTTATTCCTGTTTTAAAACAAGTCAGGCAAGCACTAGTTTTTATGCTTTTATGCTTGAATCAATTTACTAGTTTTTATGCTTTAATCACTTTACATGTATCTACCTTTATCAGTCCATTGATGCCCTGTGAGCATACTGAATGCTTGAATCTTCCTTAAATTCTCCATTTATTCATTCACATCCTGTGATATATCATATCTGCCTTAAGTGGTCTTTGATAACTTTCAGATGTGCATGCATTCTGTTTACTGCTTGACTCTCTATTGGGCTGAGAATTATCGGCCAATCATAACATTTAAAACAAAACAAAGTCGTATGATTGATTAGCAATTTTTCAATTGGTCTTGTTATATTGTGTTTACTCAACCCAGGTACTCATGAGCGGATCACCCATTTATTTAAATCAGGTGAGTCAATGCAATTAAATTAATGAAAGACACTGTATTGACATTGGTATCAGTTTCTTGTATCAACTAATTGTAAAGAGGATCAACAATCCAAGTGTAAGATTGCATTTGAAGCGAAACAGGTATGTTAATTAAGGAGCTGTCTGTGTTTATATTTAAATGACAATGCATGATATGATTGTTGTACAAGTAGTTGTCCAACAATGTGATCTTTTCTATGTGGATTAAAGGAGTTTACCAAATTATTTTCACAAGGAAGGTAATAAGGAAGATTCAGAAAAGGAAAATTTACATGAAAGTGGAGGGATAACATATAAGGCTGCCATTGAGTTTGAGGTAACTATTTCTCCGAAGAGACATAAGCCAGACTCTGTGGCAGCAATAAATGTAAAATTTGACAAAACTCATAGAATCGAAGCAAGTGATTGAATTTTGGGACAAGTGAAAATGTATATGGAACAAATTAATTTTCTTAAACTACTTTTTTCTCCTGGACAAGTGGATGAAAACAAAATTTGATCAGTCCTGATGAAAGAAAATATTATTTGATAATGGCTTGATTACTGAAGTTGAATAGGAACCAGATTCTGAATGGAAAATTCCACAGTATAGACATTTTCAGGTACTCTAGATAAGCATATGTCAGTATTCTTTTAGGGCAAAATTTGGCTACTGCTTGTGAAATTCTAACACGAAACCATAGTCTTTGTTCAATATTTTGTGTCATGTATCTTTTAACATTAGTCGCTTTATTCAACTTAATGGAGTCTGAGATGTGTAGGCATGGTGTAATGCCATCCTTGACTATGAAGTTTACTGTTGGATGTGTATTGTATATGAGCACACAGGATAACAAGACAGATTACTGTTGGATGTGTACTGTACCTGAGCAGACAGGATAACAAGACAGTTTACTGTTGGATGTGTATTGTACACGAAACAGACAGGGTAACAAGACAGTTTACTGTTGGATGTGTATTGTATATGAGCAGACGGGGTAACAAGACAGTTCACTGTTGGATGTGTATTGTATATGAGCAGACAGGGTAACAAGACAGTTTACTGTTGGATGTGTATTGTATATGAGCAGACAGGGTAACAAGACAGTTTACTGTTGGATGTGTATAATTGTACATGAGCAGACAGTTTACTGTTGGATGTGTATTGTACATGAGCAGACAGGGTAACAAGACAGTTCACTGTTGGATGTGTATTGTATATGAGCAGACAGGGTAACAAGACAGTTTACTGTTGGATGTGTATCGTACATGAGCAGACAGGGTAACAAGACAGTTTGCTGTTGGATGTGTATTGTATATGAGCAGACAGGGTAACAAGACAGACAGGGTAACAAGACAGTTTACTGTTGGATGTGTATTGTACATGAGCAGACAGGGTAACAAGACAGTTCACTGTTGGATGTGTATTGTACATGAGCAGACAGGGTAACAAGACAGTTCACTGTTGGATGTGTATTGTATATGAGCAGACAGGATAACAAGACAGTTCACTGTTGGATGTGTATTGTACATAAGCAGACAGGGTAACAAGACAGTTCACTGCTGGATGTGTATTGTATATGAGCAGACAGGGTAACAAGACAGTTTACTGTTGGATGTGTATAATTGTACATGAGCAGACAGTTTACTGTTGGATGTGTATTGTACATGAGCAGACAGGGTAACAAGACAGTTCACTGTTGGATGTGTATTGTACATGAGCAGACAGGGTAACAAGACAGTTTACTGTTGGATGTGTATTGTATATGAGCAGACAGGGTAACAAGGGAGTTCACTGTTGGATGTGTATTGTATATGAGCAGACAGGGTAACAAAACAGTTCATTAGCTTCTGGTATTTGCGTTTATTTGTAAGGTGAATTTTTTGGCAAATCTGTATAACAGTATTTTGTTCTTCTTACAGCTACTTGAGAAATCACCAGATGGGATTTGGAGTAACAACCTTCTTGCACTTTACAAGGTATGCATGTGAATCTATCAGCACTCTGAATAAATAGCATATGTGTGTGTTTTACACAGACAAATTTACTTAAAACACATAAAGAAATTGTTAAATGCATTCAGATTTTCACAAAATGATTTTAATTTAAGCATTTAGTTTTTCCTATCAGTAACTTCCAATGTTAACTATGGCACCAATTGTTTGCACTTTCCATGACTTCCAAAGTTAACTATGGTACCACTTGTTTACCCAGTCGATGACTTTCAAATTTAACTATGGTAGTGCTTGTTTATCCGGTTGATGACTTCCAAAGTTAACTATGGTACCACTTGTTTACCCTGTTTGTGACTTCCAATGTTAAATGTGGTAACACTTACTCCTCAATTTTGCATATGAATTGCACGAGTTTATGGTTCTGATCAAGCCTTGACAAAATATAGAATATGTATATCAATGTTCTTTCCAGGGTCATTTACCGTTTTGGTCCTGATACACTATAATTTCAGCCCATAATGCTTTTGAAGCAGCCAATATACTATGCACAAGAGATGATATGCTTTTGTTTGCCGCTACTCCTCTTGAAATCTTGTTAACGCTCCTCCATTTGAATGGATGGTCATATTGACATAGGGTGTTCACTTATGGCCACCATGACATCCATCTTGAGAATCTTGTTTTCTCTGCTCTTTTCGAACATGTGGTCATATTGACATGGTTTTTCACTAAAACCCTTCTGATATCTGGTTGGTCCAAAAAGAAAATGGTGCCCATCTGACATGTCCTCGGAAGACCAAAATATGGCCACAATGGTGGCCATCTTGAAATTCTTGTTGTCACTATTCATTCTGAATGGATGGATGTATCAAGGTGTAGCTTTCACCAAAACACTTCTTATAATGTCTGGTTGGTCCTTAATAGAAATAGTACAGATCTGCCGTCCAATATGGCCACATAAAATCAAATCGTGCTATTACTACTCAAACTGAATGAATGATCATATTAATATGGGGTTTTCACTGATAAAAAATTATTCCAAGAGAGAAAGACGTACTTAATATGCATAGTCTCTTGCACATGAGGCCAAAAAAAAAATGTGTGTTTCTGGTCGGCCGACCGTCCCTGTTTCTCATTGCTGACCATAGCACTTTCCCCCCCCCCTCCCCCCCCCAAATCACATTGTTGAAATTGATTTGTGCATCTAATTGAGCCAGTTTTGCCTAGTACTTTGAAGTGCTTGAAATATTATTTGATTTATATTATAATGTTTAAAAAAAAAAATATATATATATACCTACCTGCCTACCCTAATTTTAAAACCAGTGCAATAGGAAACACACTATATTTATTTTTTGCCTAATCAAAATCATCTAAGATCTTGACAAGATAAACCCATTTGCCAAGTTTGATAGAAACTTGATGAGAAGTATAGTCTCTTTCTCTTTAGAAATTATTTTTTATCAGGCTGTAGTAAAATAGGTAAAATCAACATATAAAGTTTCTGAGATAGTTTACAAAGGTTGTATTCTTACAATATTACATAAGCCAAGTGAATGATATCTGAACTTGGGCCTCTTGATTTTAATTTGGTGAAGTATTTTTTTTTCAGCAAACTTGACGGATGTATCTATGTGACCCATTTTAAACAGACTTGAATCCACTACTCTAATTGTTATTTTTCAAAATAATGTACAAAATATTTACTTGCAGGATACCTACAAAAAGGATCTGGCCTTCAAAGAGTTTGGCTATTTGAGTGTAATCGAGTTTGTATCAGCCCTGCCAGACATAATTCATATTGAACGACCCAATCCACAGGGAGACTGGAAACTCGATGATGCCAGAAATCCATTGCCAAAGGAAAATAAAGGTGCTTCAGTTTGTTGCTTTTTACAATAGACTTATGATATAGTGATTATATATAATATAAGGATATAGGGATAATACACATTATAAACTAGGAATAATATACATTATGATATAGGGATATTATACATTATAAACTAGGAATAATATACACTATGATATAGGGATAATACACATTATAAACTAGGAATAATATATACATGATGATATAGGGATATTACACATTATAAACTAGGAATAATATACACTATGATATAGGGATATTATACATTATGATATAGGGATAATACACATTATAAACTAGGAATAATATACACTATGATATAGGGATATTATACATTATGATATAGGGATAATACACATTATGATACAGGGATATTATACATTATGATATAGGGATAATACACATTATAAACTAGGAATAATATACACTATGATATAGGGATATTATACATTATGATACAGGGATATTATACATTATGATATAGGGATAATACACATTATAAACTAGGAATAATATACACTATGATATAGGGATATTATACATTATGATATAGGGATATTATACATTATGATATAGGGATAATACACATTATAAACTAGGAATAATATACACTATGATACAGGGATATTATTCATTATGATATAGGGATAATACACATTATAAACTAGGAATAATATACACTATGATACAGGGATATTATACATTATGATATAGGGATAATACACATTATAAACTAGGAATAATATACACTATGATATAGGGATATTATACATTATGATACAGGGATAATACACATTATAAACTAGGAATAATATACACTATGATATAGGGATATTATACATTATGATATAGGGATAATACACATTATAAACTAGGAATAATATACACTATGATACAGGGATATTATACATTATGATATAGGGATAATACACATTATAAACTAGGAATAATATACACTATGATATAGGGATATTATACATTATGATACAGGGATATTATACATTATGATATAGGGATAATACACATTATAAACTAGGAATAATATACACTATGATATAGGGATATTATACATTATGATATAGGGATAATACACATTATAAACTAGGAATAATATACACTATGATATAGGGATATTATACATTATGATATAGGGATAATACACATTATAAACTTGGAATAATATACACTATGATATAGGGATATTATACATTTTGATATAGGTATAATACACATTATAAACTAGGAATAATATACACTATGATATAGGGATATTATACATTATGATACATGGATATTATACATTATGATACAGGGATATTATACATTATGATATAGGGATAATACACATTACGATACAGGGATATTAAACATTATGATATAGGGATATTATACATTATGATACAGGGATATTATACATTATGATACAGGGATATTATACATTATGATACAGGGATAATACACATTATGATACAGGGATTTTAAACATTATGATACAGGGATATTATACATTATGATACAGGGATATTATACATTATGATACAGGGATATTATACATTATGATACAGGGATATTATACATTATGATACAGGGATAATACACATTATGATTCAGGGATATTATACATTATGATATAGGGATAATGCACATAAACTAGGAATAATATACACTATGATATAGGGATATTATACATTATGATACAGGGATATTATACATTATGATACAGGGATATTAAACATTATGATACAGGGATATTATACATTATGATACAGGGATATTATTCATTACGATACAGGGATAATACACATTATGATACAGGGATATTAAACATTATGATATAGGGATATTATACATTATGATACAGGGATATTATACATTATGATACAGGGATAATACACATTATGATACAGGGATATTATACATTATGATACAGGGATAATACACATTATGATACAGGGATATTAAACATTATGATATAGGGATATTATACATTATGATACAGGGATATTATACATTATGATACAGGGATATTATACATTATGATGCAGGGATAATACACATTATGATACAGGGATTTTAAACATTATGATACAGGGATATTATACATTATGATACAGGGATAATACACATTATGATACAGGGATATTATACATTATGATACAGGGATAATACACATTATGATACAGGGATATTAAACATTATGATATAGGGATATGATACATTATGATACAGGGATATTATACATTATGATACAGGGATATTATACATTATGATGCAGGGATAATACACATTATGATACAGGGATTTTAAACATTATGATACAGGGATATTATACATTATGATACAGGGGTATTATACATTATGATACAGGGATATTATACATTATGATACAGGGATATTATACATTATGATACAGGGATAATACACATTATAATACAGGGATAATACACATTATGATTCAGGGATATTATACATTATGATATAGGGATAATGCACATAAACTAGGAATAATATACACTACGATATAGGGATATTATACATTATGATAAAGGGATATTATACATTATGATACAGGGATATTATACATTATGATACAGGGATATTATTCATTACGATACAGGGATAATACACATTATGATACAGGGATATTAAACATTATGATATAGGGATATTATACATTATGATACAGGAATATTATACATTATGATACAGGGATAATACACATTATGATACAGGGATATTATACATTATGATACAAGGATAATACACATTATGATACAGGGATATTAAACATTATGATATAGGGATATTATACATTATGATACAGGAATATTATACATTATGATACAGGGATATTATACATTATGATGCAGGGATAATACACATTATGATACAGGGATTTTAAACATTATGATACAGGGATATTATACATTATGATACAGGGGTATTATACATTATGATACAGGGATATTATACATTATGATACAGGGATATTATACATTATGATACAGGGATTTTAAACATTATAATACAGGGATAATACACATTATGATTCAGGGATATTATACATTATGATATCGGGATAATGCACATAAACTAGGAATAATATACACTACGATATAGGGATATTATACATTATGATAAAGGGATATTATACATTATGATACAGGGATATTATACATTATGATATAGGGATATTATACATTATGATACAGGGATAGTATACATTATGATATAGGGATATTATACATTATGATACAGGGATAATACACATTATAAACTAGGAATAATATACACTATGATATAGGGATATTATACATTATGATATAGGGATAATACACATTTTAAACTAGGAATAGTATACACTATGATATAGGGATATTATACATTATGATATAGGGATAATACACTTTATAAACTAGGAATAATATACACTATGATATAGGGATAATACACATTATAAACTAGGAATAATATACACTATGATATAGGGATATTATACATTATAATACAGGGATAATACACATTATAAACTAGGAATAATATACACTATGATATAGGGATATTATACATTGTGATATAGGGATAATACACACTATGATATAGGGATATTATACATTATGATATAGGGATAATACACATTATAAACTAGGAATAATATACACTATGATATAGGGATATTATACATTATGATATAGGGATAATACACATTATAAACTAGGAATAATATACACTATGATATAGGGATATTATACATTATGATATAGGGATAATACACACTATGATATAGGGATATTAATCATTATGATATAGGGATAATACACACTATGATATAGGGATATTATACATTATGATATAGGGATAATACACATTATAAACTAGGAATAATATACACTATGATATTGGGATATTATACATTATGATATAGGGATAATACACATTATGATACAGGGATATTATACATTATGATATAGGGATAATACACATTATAAACTAGGAATAATATACACTATGATATAGGGATATTATACATTATGATATATAGATAATACACATTATAAACTAGGAATAATATACACTATGATATAGGGATATTAAACATTATGATACAGGGATATTATACATTATGATATTGGGATATTATACATTATGATACAGGGATATTATACATTATGATACAGGGATATTAAACATTATGATACAGCGATATTATACATTATGATACAGGGATATTAAACATTATGATACAGGGATATTATACATTATGATATAGGGATATTATACATTATGATATAGGGATATTATACATTATGATATAGGGATATAGGGTTATTATACATTATGATATAGGGATATTATACATTATGATACAGGGATATTATACATTATGATATAGGGCTAATACACATTATAAACTAGGAATAATATACACTATGATATAGGGATATTATACATTATGATACAGGGATATTATACATTATGATACAGGGATATTATACATTATGATACAGGGATATTATACATTATGATACAGCGATATTATACATTATGATACAGGGATATTAAACATGATGATACAGGGATATTTACATTATGATATAGGGATATTATACATTATGATATAGGGATATTATACATTATGCTATAGGGATATTATACATTATGATATTGGGTTATTATACATTATGATATAGGGATATTATACATTATAATGTAGGGATATTATACATTATGATATAGGGATATTATACATTATGATACAGGGATATTATACATTATGATAAGGGGATATTATACATTATAAACTAGGAATAATATACACTATGATACAGGGCTATTATACATTATGATAAAGGGATATTATACAATATGATATAGGGATATTACACATTATGATATAGGGATATTATACATTATGATATAGGGATATTATACATTATGATATAGGGATATTATACATTATGATACAGGGATATTATACATTATAAACTAGGAATAATATACATTATGATATAGGGATATTATACATTATGATATAGGGATATTATACATTATGATACAGGGATAATACACATTATGATATAGGGATAATATATATTATAAACTAAGAATAATATACATTATGATATAGGGACATTATATATTATGATATAGGGATATTATACATTATGATACAGGGATAACATACATTATGATATAGGGATAATATACATTATGATACAGGGATAATACACATTATAAACTAGAAATAATATACATTATGATATAGACATGGTATACATTATGATACAGGGGTAATTCACATTATGATATAGGGATAATATACATTATGATACCGGGATATTACACATTATAAACTAGAAATAATATACATTATGATACAGGGATAGTATTATGATACAGGAATAGTTTACATTATGATATAGGGATAATATACATTATGATACAGGGATAATATACATTATGATTCAGGGATAGTACACATTATGATATAGGGATAACATACATTATGATATAGGGATAATATATATTATGATACCGGGATAATACACATTATAAGCTAGTAATAATATACATTTTGATATCAGGGATATTATACATTATTATAAAGAGATACTATACATTATGATACAGGGATAGTACTCATTATGATATAGGGATAATGCACATTATGATATAGGGATAATATACATTATGATATAGGGATAGTGTACATTATGATATAGGGATAATACACATTATAAACTAGAAATAATATACATTATGATATATGGATATTATACATTATGATATAGGGATATTATACATTATGATATAGGGATAATATACATTATGATATAGAGATATTATACATTATAAACTAGAAATAATATACATTATGATATATGGATATTATACATTATGATATAGGGATATTATACATTATGATATATGGATAATACACATTATAATATAGGGATATTATACATTATGATATATGGATATTATACATTATAATATATGGATAATATACATTATGATATTGTGATATACATTTTGATATAGGAATAATATACATTATGATATATGGATATTATACATTATTATATAGTGATATTATACATTATATAGGGATAATATACAGTATGATATAGGGATAGCACACATAATATAGGAATAATATATATTATGATATAGGGATATTATACATTGTGTTATTGGGATAATATACATTATGATATTGGGATATTATACATTATGATATAGTGATATTATACATTATTATATAGTGATATTATACATTATATAGGGATATTATACATTATGATACAGGGATATTATAGATTGTGATATAGGGATAAAATACATTATGATATAGGGATAATATACATTATGATATAGTGATATTATACATTATATAGGGATAATATACAGTATGATATAGGGATATTATGCATTATGATAAAGGAATACTACACATTGTAAACTAAGAATAATATACATTATGATATATGGATATTATACATTATGATATAGGGATAGTATACATTATGATACAGGGATAATACACATTATGATATAGGGATAATACACATTATAAACTAAGAATAATATACATTATGATATAGGAACATTATACATTATGATATAGGGATATACATTATGATATAGGGATATTATACATTATGATATAGGGATATTATACATTATGATATAGGGATGTTATACATTATGATACAGGGATATTATACATTATAAACTAGAAATAATATACACTATGATATAGGGATATTATACATTATGATATAGGGATAATACACATTATAAACTAAGAATAATATACATTATGATATAGGAACATTATACATTATGATATAGGGATATACATTATGATATAGGGATATTATACATTATGATATAGGGATAGTATACATTATGATATATGGATAATATACATTATGATACAGGGATAGTACACATTATAAACTAGAAATAATATACATTATGATATAGGGATGATACACATTAGAAACTGAAAATAATATACATTATGATATATGGATAATATACATTATGATACAAGGATAGTACACATTATAAACTAGAAATAATATACATTATGATATAGGGATAATACACATTATAAACTAGGAATAATATACATTATGGTATAGGGATAATACACATTATAAACTAGAAATAATATACATTATGATATAGACATGGTATACATTATGATACAAGGATAATACACATTGTGATATAGGGATAATACACATAAAATAGAAATAATATACATTATGATATATGGATAATACACATTATGATATAGGGACAATATACATTATGATATAGGGATAGTATACATTATGATATAGGGATATTATACATTATGATACAATGATAATACACATTATGAAATAGGGATAATATACATTATGATACAGGGATAGTACACATTATGATATAGGGATAATATACATTATGATATAGGGATAGTATACATTATGATATATGGATAGTATACATGATAAAGGGATAATACACATTATAAACTAGGAATAATATACATTATGATATAGGGATAGTATACATTATGATATAGGGATAGTATACATTATGATACAGGGATAATACACATTATGAACTAGGAATAATATACAATATGATGTAGGGATACTACACATTATAAACTAGGAATAATATACATTATGATATAGGGATAATATACATCATTGGTTAGCATATTGGAGTGACTGAAAGGATGTGGGTTCAAATTCTAACATTGAATATGCCTGGGTTGATCACCACGGTATGTCCTTGGGCAAAGCACTTTACTCCAATTGCCAGGGCACTAAATAACCTACTTGTGTTGCTGTGCTGTAAAATACCAAACCAAAGCAAGGCATTGTTTTATTGTAATTGTCACTTATAAGTTGATTCCAACTGCAAACAGCATAGACCCTGATCTGCCATCACATTGTGCAATGGCAGATCTACATCTGTGCAGGTTGCAGTTGGTCTTGACTTATAAGTGAGTATATATGACAGATGCTTCATCTACCATTATCTCTGATATCATAAACTGCTTTGAGAGGCAACTAAAAGATCCCAGCATCAACCAGCCATTCTTTTTACAATGACAACTCCTGTCCAACTTTACTCCAGCCTGTTGACATAGACATTGCAGGACTGGACATGTCAACTTCATCATCCATATACAGGGGCAATAAGCCATTCCTAGTCACAGAATAACTAGTTTTCAGTGTCATAGCTATTTTTTCTATGCACGATCTGGTCTCCATGGCAATCAGTCAACAAGCCAGGCTTAGCCTAGATCTGATGAGTGTAACCTCCCCTGACAGACACAGGAGTATTGTACAGACACTCTTTTCTATCCATGTTAGTGCTACTAAGAATTCACCACAAGGCCGTCCAAAGAAAATGGCCATTGTCTTTAAGTCTACTGATACATGTTCACATTTGGAAGATCAGTAAACAGGCTACTAAGCAAGCAAGCCTTGATCAAGAAACCCAGAACCTTTTGTTTCCCAGATGGTACCAGTAAAATATAAAGGACCACACTAAGACACTTCTGATGTGGAAAGCCTACTCCAAACCTTACTCCTTTGCAAGGGACCAGTTTCCCAGAGCAAGAGACAGCAGTACACAGGGAGGGAAGTATCCATTTCAGCCGACTTCCTGCTTCACCCGCTTTCTTCCAGCAGAAAATGATGCCATGCTCGTGCACCCTTTTTGGACATATCAGTGTTAGGAAGACTTCATTATTTCACCACATAGTCGGAAAGCCTCTGCTAAATTAATCAAGTTAGTTTGCGGTTTAAAACCTTGTGCACTGGGAATAAAATGTATCACCTGTCATAAAACCTTACTCTCCAAAGTAATAACAATCATCAGTATTATTGACCATGTCCCTGATCAAATCTAGGAGCCAGACAAGGTCTTTTAGCTTTTATTTGCCCTTACCTTAGTTTCACTTGCCTAAGGCAGTTGGGCAACCATCACTGTTGACTTCTGCAAGGAGGTGAAATGCCAAGCTCCCAACCTTCGTCTTGCCAGTCCTGCATCCAAAAACCTGGGCAGTCAATGTCCATTCGATGAAATGGAATGGTTTTAAATGCATATGCCTTTCCAGGGGTGGACAAATCGGTAGTCCGCACGCTTGGGACAACCAAAGTTTGTTTTGAGACATCGTAACTGTGATATTCTAAAGCCCCTAGGACTACTGGCTGCATCTGATGTGGGTTTTTTAAAACTTTTATTAGCCCTACCCCCCGCACCCCAACATCAGACAGTTTGTGTCCCTCTTCCGATATATAAAATGCACAAAACGTAGTCATTTCATTCATTAATTTCTAATTTCTAGCCCTAATGGAAGTTTCCATTGTAAACAACTTGCATGCTCACAATCATTTTCCAGTTCCTGGAAAAGTCCATCTTCAGTGAATGGGAGGGGTCTTTGGACTATACATACATAGAAGGTAAACACTGCATCATCGGTATCCAGTATTTTTAATTTCTAGTTCTACCATTTCCACACACACAAACAAAATGGAAAAAATATGCCCTTAAATTTGAATACATACACAGTAAGTTGTTTGAAGAATTGTAAATTTATTATAACAATTCATCAAAATTGACACACCCACATTAATATGGTTTGAAACTTTAAGATGACAATGTTAGTTACCCCCTGCTGACAGTCAGGTTTGAAATTATAAGTTAATGAATTAAATGACTAAGTTTTGTGTATTTGGATAAACAGGTCTGAGATATGGACACTCCCTCTAAGTCTCTTCCAGCAATTATAGTCCCAATGCCCGTAGTAAAAAACCTGTCAAACAGTCTGATCACATCAGAATTTCCAGAAAGTTAGATTATGGAAACAGATTTACCAAAAAGTACAAATGCATACATTTTGATTTTCAGAATCACTTCCATGAGATTCTACAAATTCCTACATAATCACGCAGGTTGTTGTTGGTTTTAGGCATGAAATTTTGTTGGGTGTGTCGCCTGGTTTCACTATTTTGTGCTCCAGATAAACACCTAAACACAAAGTTTTGTGCATAATTTGTGAATAATAAATCACATTTATTAATTGAAAATGTTACATTTGGTTTGCAAGATTAAGCATTTGAGATAATGCTCATGGATAAATTTGAAATTGTAGCCTTTATTTTTACATCCAGTGTTTCTTTTGTGTTCTGGCAAGCATTTGAACTAAGACCATAAATGATCTATACTGTATGGTATTTTTCATGGACATAAAATTGAGTGATTTTGTCCAAAAAGGCATTATTTTAAATTTTGCCAAGTTTGAGCAATTGCAGATTTACAGAGGTTATAATATATCAGGTGATACATTTTGAAGGAATTTATTTTCATGTCTCATTTGGGCAACACAAAATTCCCCAAATTTCTCCACGTCTAAAATTACCTGCTGTGATATTTATCGCTATTGATATCTTTTTCACTCCAGAGGCCTCCAGAAAACGTCACCAGAGCCAGAAGGGAGTAAATGAAGAGCTGAAAGAGGCCATTCGAGGACTCTTGTACTGCCGCCCTGGAGGGATACTGGTGGAGGATTTTCCAAGCATGTTCCAGGTAATTTTAGCACATGATGCCACTTATATGACATCTCAATAACATGTTTTATGCTTTTGATGTTACAGTTGTGTACTTATGTCATGGTGTCACACCAGGTATGAGAGTATTTGAGGTGTCCAAATGTAATTCAGGTCATATTTAGTAGGGTTCATTCTTTAGGTTTGTCAGCTTAACAGTTGCAAGTAGTTTGGTCTGATGACCAGTGGTTTTTCCAAGGTGTTTGTCCCTTGGAGAAGTGGCTTGTATAACTGACATACAGGCCCATTTAGGGCATGTTGAATCAAAAATATCAAAGATGTCTTATGGAACTTTCAGATGGCTTGCATTTAGGGTAAGGAAGAAGCATATTGATTTTGGAGTCAAAAGGTCAAGGTCACTGACAGAAAGAAGAAAAAATGTTTTCTGCTCAATAACACCTGTTTTCCACCATATACAGTTACCAATCTTTATGAATGTTGTGAATATGGGGTAAAGAAGAAACCTATAGGCATGTTTGAGGTAAAAAGTCAAGGTCACTGTGACTGAAAGAATCAAAATGCTTTTTACATAATAACATTAATTCTACATTACATATGTGGACCAAACTTTGTGGATGGCTTGCACTTGGTGTAAGGAAGAAACTTATCAACTTTGAGGTCCAAAGGTTAAGATCAGTGTAACTGAAAAAAGAAATATGGTTTCTGCTCAATAACATTAGTGCTACATCACAGATCTTGACTAAACTTTGTGCATGGCTTGCACTTGGGCAAAGGAAGAAGCCTATTGATTGGGGGTATAAAGATGAAAGGTCATGGTCACTGTGACTGAAAGAAGAAAACTGGTTTGTGCACAACATTTTCATTTATCGACCATGTACCTTCACCGAAGTGGCCCGGGTGGCCGAGTGGTCTAAGGCACTCACCTTTACCGATCACTGCAATCTCACCTCTGTCCG
Source organism: Margaritifera margaritifera (assembly GCA_029931535.1). NCBI lineage: Eukaryota > Metazoa > Mollusca > Bivalvia > Unionida > Margaritiferidae > Margaritifera > Margaritifera margaritifera. Next base: position 727,934 of record JAQPZY010001342.1, on the reverse strand, counting down.
CGTGGGTTCAACTCTTGGGTTTGGCTAATGTAGTTATGTGAGAAAGCTTGCCAGTAGCTTCCCGTGGGTCGGTGGTTTTTCCCGGATTCTTCCTCCACCAGATATACTGGCCGCCATGTATAGCCTATCATGTGCTGAAAAATGGTGTTAAATCCATAAAAACCAAAAACCAACCTTCACCGAAGTTGAAGGATGACTTACACATTGGGTAGAAAAGAAACCTATTAACTTGGGAGTCAACAGATCGAGGAAAGAAAAGTTTTTTGACATAATAAATTTAGTTCTAGATCAGATACCTTGACCAGAGTCTATGGAGGGCTTGACCAAAGTCTATGGAGGGCTTGCACTTAGGGTATAGAAGAGGCCTATTGGATTTAGAAAAAAAGGTCAAAGATCAAGGTAATTGTGGCTCAAGGAGAAAGTGGTTTTGCAGAAGAACTTTTGTTCATGAGTAAGTTGTTTGACCAAACTCCGTGGATGGCTTACACTTAGTGTAATAAAGAAATCTACAGATTATGGAGTCTTAAGGTCCGAGGTCACGGTCATGGTAAATCTAATAAGAAAATAATGGTGTGTGCACAGTAAGTTTATTTCAAGATTGCATACTTTGACCAAAGGTCCAGGAACATTGAGATTTGTTGGTCATTAATCTCCAGGGTCAACCTTACACTGCTAGTATCTACCCAGAGGACTATTAAACACAGGGTGGGTGTACAATGTGTTATTCATTGCACTCTTGGTTAATTTGTTTTGTTAAAAAAAACTGACTTCTCAACATACTCTTTATTTTCCTATTACTTGGCCCTATTTAGGTGGTAGGGAGATGTAATTTTGCCCAAAATTTGTGTCCAGCATGATCCCTTGTTCATATGTTGTTGTTGTGTTGACAGTTGTATTATCTCTTAAATCCTTAACAGTCTTTTTATGGGTATTCATTTAATAGACAAAGATAAAAATGTGTAAATAGTTCAGACAGAAGAAATACTCTTTAAATTGTAAGAAAATAGTAACTTTTTTATTCTGAATCAGCACAGTTGTTCCGAATCGGCATGGTTAAGATGCTTGCGTGGAATATAAGTGTCATTAAAAATTGATGACTGATACTCCACATCATGCCATCTGTCTCCTGCACTTTATAAAAGATCCAGCAATTGATAGATTTATATGTTTTTACTGATACTTAATATAAAAATGTTTATTGAGATATGTGCTAGGTTTAAGGCTACGCCAAATCACACAAAGTAAAATGTACCATCCCATTATACTTGCATATAAACCGTTACCAACTGCAAACTGCATAGACCCAGATCTGCCGTCGCATAATGCGCCGGCAGATCTGGGTCTATGCAGTTTGTAAAGACTAATCAGTAGAACCAACAACATAGACCCTGATCTGCCGGCGCATTATGCGACGGCAGATCAGGTTCTATGTTGTTTGCATTTGGACACAGGTTATACGTGAGTATATACGATAATTCAATTAATAAAAGTCCATGTGTGAATTCTTGGAAAAATCATGTATATCTGCTCATAACTGCAGTCAGATATAATGGTAGTTTAATCAGTGACAGAGTTGACTAAAATGCATGCATATACAACTTAATAACCCTTGCTCCTTTAATTAATTTAACGAGAGGAGCAGTCATCTCCTAGCATTTAATGGCAAATATGTCTCAGCACAAAGTTAGCATGTCGAAACACAATTTTGCTTAGTGCACCCTTCCTAGCATTGATCCTGAATTGTATTGTTGAAATTCATAATTTATGGTAGGCCTCAAATTTGTGTTGTCTAAATTAGTTGTTCCAAAGATTTTTGTTTTATATAAGTAAATGTTGCTTCTCATAGCTGCAAAATAATCGCTGAAAAAAGTTTACAAGAATAATACCTTCTTTCCACAGGAATTTAGCGGAGAGTGCATAATACCAGAGAAATATGGATTTATGAGCATGCAGTCGTTTTTGCTGTCGCTTGAGAATAGTGTTCTACAGCTTGTATGCAGAGGAGATGGTATGAACTAAATATATTAAAGCTAATTGCATTTTCATTCAACTTTTTCAGTGCCTCTTTTTCTATCCTATTTATTTAAGAGTTCTTATTCTCTGCAATAAAGTGTAAAATATGTGTTCTTAAGCCAGTATCCTTTAAAAAGCACAGTTTTTAAACTTGTAACAGATCCTATACTGAAGTGTTTCATTGCCTCACTTCGATCTTTACATTTTGTGTTTATTCTTCTCTCTTGTTTTTAAAATAAAATGGAATAAATTCTTTTTACAAGACTATTATTTTATTATGTTCTTAATTTGACTGACATCTTGAATTTCTTAATAGGTTTCTTATTCTATTTTTTTTAAGTGGCCCTGGTTTCACTAAACATGTCAATATTTTTCTCTCAAACTGAGATTTTTTTCAATATCTTTCTTATTAAAAGTTCTGCCAAAACCAGCAAACCAATCCCAATATTGTCAGAAGTATCATAAGCTCTAATAATATCCTAATATCCTTATATTTCATAGAAGAAGCACATACCAATATTTGTACTACTGTATATACTTGTGTATAATTCGGGTCCAAATGCAAACAACATAGACCCTGATCTGCCATCGCATAATGCATCGTCAGATCAGGGTCTATGTTGTTTGTTCTGCTGATTAGTCCTTACAAACTGCATAGACCCAGATCTGCCGGCACATTATGCGATGGGAGATCTGGGTCTATGCAGTTTGTATCGGCTTACACGTGAGCATGGATGGTAGTCTTCTTTTTTCAGAAAAATGTATAAAAAAGATTAATTAATAAATAAATTAATTCATAAATTAATAAATTTAAATAAATAAATTAATAAATTAATTCATTCAGTACATGTGTGTTTGTGAGTTCCTATTAATGTATATGTTTGAATTATTATCTAAATGCATCATATTATTAATTATGGCTAATTTGTGACCTCTTGTGCACTTGGGAATGTAGACCCATTGTACTGTGTCATAAGAGGTGACTAATAGATGCACGACAGTAGTATCATGGTGGTTAGTTTGCTAGACTCGCGACCAGAAGGGTCCAGGTTTTTTAATCCTACCTTGGGATCAGCCAGGATTGGCTTCTGTGGTGTGACCTTTGGTAAGACAATATACTCCAGTTGTCCAGCGCTAAAGAACCTGTGTTACTGTGTCTTAAAATACCAAACACCTTAGTTTTGTGTGTTCGGGTGCTCAGAAATGTGGTATTTAGTTTGTAATAATTGATATCACTATATTTTTTTTAGGATGTTCCTATTAAATCCATATATTGATACCGATATATTTGAGACTGAATGCCCTTTAAAATCCCTATAATTTAAAAAACATAACAGGAGACCTGTTCAGTGGTAACACACTTGCCTTTTACCAGTGCGATTTCTAGTTAGATCCACAGCTCCAGTATGTGCAAGGGTAAAGTGATGGACCTTCCAAGATTGTTGATTTTCTGCAGTTTCTCTGGTTTCCGTGAGAAAAGAAAAAGAGCATTGAGCCCACATCTGAACCATCAGTGGTACTTAATTTAAGTAAAACACTAAAAATAAATTTTTTTTAGCATCATTAAATTTTAATGAATTTTTAATTTCAGCACATTAGCGATATAAAAGTTCAGTAAATTACTGTTGTGCAAAAATGTTGTCTTTTTAGTGGTACTGGTTTTACACTTAAACAAAAGTGATTATGTGCTTGCTTACTGCGTTATGTGAACATAGACAAAATGAAGTGTAATTGCTTTGTGTAAACACAGACAAAATGAAGTGTAGTTGCTTTATGTAAACACAGACAAAATGAAGTGTAATTGCTTTGTGTAAACACACAAAATGAAGTGTAATTGCTTTATGTAAACACAGACAAAATGAAGTGTAGTTGCTTTATGTAAACACAGACAAAATGAAGTGTAATTGCTTTATGTAAACACAGACAAAATGAAGTGTAATTGCTTTATGTAAACACAGACAAAATAAAGTGTAATTGCTTTATGTAAACACAGACAAAATGAAGTGTAATTGCTTTATGTAAACACAGACAAAATGAAGTGTAATTGCTTTATGTAAACACAGACAAAATGAAGTGTAATTGCTTTATGTAAACACAGACAAAATGAAGTGTAATTGCTTTATGTAAACACAGACAAAATGAAGTGTAATTGCTTTATTCTAACCACAAATGATGTCTATTTCTGTCAACAGTCACGGATGTTCAGATAAAATTTATAAGATCTAACACTAGTTCTTTCAAACAGTTTTTCCAGATAGTCATAGGTATTACACATTGTGATCACATCATCAAAGCATTTTAACATGAATACAATTTTAGTGAAAATTTGTTCACTTGCTGAAATCATTAAAATGGTTTGCTCACAAATATTTTGCATTTAGCAGGAGCTTGTACAAAGTATACCGCACAAGACTCAAAGCTGCTGTGTGTATGTTAGGATTTAGGAGACCAAAGCCAGGGCCAGCTCTGGCCTAAGGTTATCTAACTTCCTCCACCTGTTACCTATTATCTTAACACATCATGATCTGGTAATATTGTTACAGAAGTAAGTATCATTTCTTTTAAATAATGGTATAGTTTTATTAGTTTATGACCTCTAATTAATAGTCTAATAGGTGTCGTTTTGCAGAGTGCACATATACGTTAATTTCAATGTGACCCAGTACATTGGTCCTGGGAAAATCAGTATTGTCGTTTGAAGCATTAGTCATGTCTCGTGATTCAGCGCGAGAGTTCTACACTTGACCTGACCTGGATTTCACAGTTCAGGAATGATTCATTTTGTTGACCAGAAGTTAGAATAAGATCATAATAGTGAGTTGTTTATTTAAGACGGAATAAGAAATGGGTTTTGTTTATTTGTAAGACGTAGATGAAGAAAACTAAATAATAAGATGTATCACAGCGTTCATCATTCTTCGATATAGTTCGTCAGCCTGAGAGGTCATAAACGAGATTGGTTCATTTTGTGTGTGATTATTCTGCTTCAGAGATATTATTATTATACAGTACATTTTGGATTTAGTACTGCTACTTAAACTTTAAGAATTATTCAGCTCTGTTGGAATTATCAGAAACATTTCTAGAACCTGTGTAATATTCCATATTCACAAGGATTATTTGGAATTAATAATATTTGAATATAACTGATTCTTGTTAGTACATCAGCACAGTGGTGTTTTCATTCGGAATATTCTCCATTCTGAATAATTTGGATTAACTTCTGGATCAGTGAACTTTAGAACAATTTAGGACTTTTTAGGATATTCTATACTGTAAGTTAATTTTAATTCTTTCACTTTGATTGTTTGTTGAAATATTATAATTTAGGAAATTAAATATTTGTGTTTTAAATCTTGAAAGCTTGTTTGAGTCTTTTCTTTTGTTACATTACCCCTAGTCGTAACAATATATTTTGAAGAAAAAAACAATTTTTGGAGTAAAATATATTTCTTTGATAATATTTACCCTATTTACCCTAATAAAGGCACTCCCTCCAACCCCTCCTTTCAGTGACATCTATAAAAGAGCATGCACTTCTGATCCATCAGTAACTGATGAGTATTGCAATTTGGTGTTAATCCCTTTATCTAGGGCGAGACCACTCTTCTGATTTATGTTTCTGCAGGCAGGATTTTTGGCACTGTTGTTGCTAAAACATATTTTATAACTTGGGACCGCTAATTTCGTATAGCATTGAATGTTCTTCTAACATAAAATGATCATGTAAATAAAGTCAAAGAAATGTTTTGTACTCCACAAATTTTTTTTTTCCAGGATCAATACCTTGTGTATACAGTAAAACCTGTCTTGAGAGACCACTGCTATGAGAGACCACCTGTCTTGAGAGACCAGAACATATTTATTGATTACATAGTGTTATTACCTGCTATGAGAGACCACCTGTCTTGAGAGACCAGGATCTCCATGCACATATTTATTGATTACATAGTGTTATTACCTGTTATGAGAGACCACCTGTCTTGAGAGACCATTAATTTGTGGCAGAAGGGGTGGTCTTTCAAGACAAGTTCTACTGTACTTCACTTAAATAGCCAGTGTTGCTATTTTTAGACCTATTATAGGAGGGGAATCATTGAGTGCTTTAAAAACACTGGTCCGTGGTAAACTTATGTTCTCCTTTCTGTTCTCAGACAGCATCAGACTACCAACCATGGATTTTAAGACACACTAACCAATAATCCTTTGGAAACAGTAGAATCTCTTCCTTGTTCCATTGATTTAAATATTGACAAAATTTATTTTTTTGCAAAGCCACAGAAAATTGATAGCCACAAAGGTAAATCAATTCAAAGTATATAGAGTGTGAACCAGAAAAGCAAGGAAAACAAGATGTAGACAATAATCTAACATCACACTCCAGTGTTTCTCCTTTGAATATGTTCTCTGATTACATTAACATTATTCACATTCATGCTGGTAATTCCTGTCTTTCCTGTATAAAGCTGTGTCGTAATAACACCATTCACATTAATGCTGATAATTCCTGTCTTTTCAGTGTAAAGCTGTCATAATAACACCATTCACATTCATGCTAGTAGTTCCTGTCTTTCATGTGTAAAGCTGTCATAATAACACCATTCACATTCATGCTAGTAATTCCTGTCTTTCATGTGTAAAGCTGTGTTGTAATAACACCATTCACATTCATGCTAGTTGTTCCTGTCTTTTCAGTGTAAAGCTGTCATAATAACACCATTCATGTTCATGCTAGTAGTTCCCGTCTTTCATGCGTAAAGCTGTTGTAATAACACCATTCACATTCATGCTAGTAGTTCCTGTCTTTCCATTGTAAAGCTGTCATAATAACACCATTCACATTCATGCTAGTAATTCCTGTCTTTCCAGTGTAAAGCTATGTCGAAATAACACCATTCACATTCATGCTGGTAATTCCTGTCTTTTCAGTGTAAAGCTGTCACAGTAAAACCATTCACATTCATGCTGGTAATTCCTGTCTTTCCAGTGTAAAGCTGTTGTAATAACACCATTCACATTCATGCTGGTAATTCCTGTCTTTCCAGTGTAAAGCTATGTGACAATAACATCATTTACATGCAAGACACTGGATTCTGCAAAGCACTTGTTTTATCATATCTAAATCTTTGTTCTAATTTGATGCATTTAACTTTTTAACAGGCAGACTGGTTCTTTATTCTTTGGATGTTGACCATGCAATTCATGATGAAGAAGGAGTGATGGAAACTTGTCCACAGGTAGGTTTCTTGTGTAGCCGTTCCACACAATGTTAATATTTTGCTGTATATGATACAAATTTTATGATGAGGAAATTTTCAAGACTTTAGATTTTGTGGGGAAAGAAAGACTTTAAAAGTTATGTAATCTCTAATCTTTAAGTTTTTTTGCAAACAAGACAGTATTCCCAGAATCCATTGTGCAGCTTTTATGACCTTTCACCAAAATATGTTTTCCTTGTGGAAAGAATAGCAATACTATTAGTGATGACAATTTTTTGAAGTTTCATCTCAATATCACCTTCATAGTTGTTTTCATAGTTGTAGGCATGTTTTGTTTGTTTTGTATAAAGGAACACTGTACCATGCCAGTTAATGGTACATCAGTAACTTTTCTGAAATATTCCAACCTTTTCTAAACATGTTCATTCCATTGTTAGGTGCAAGTTTTGTATGTATGTTTAAGCATGACCTCTGTTTTAAGTGGCAAGTTAAATGCCAGTTTTTTCAAAACAGATTATGGCCCATAATCACAGGCCATAAACTATGTAACAATCATATTATTAGATAAAACTTTGTTATAATACCAGTTTTTGAAGGACACTCTTTAAAGTTCTATGACCTTTTTATCTTTTCCAGTCCATTCCCAAGCTTACAAAAGTTCAAATTGCCACTGATGCTGTTGGACCTGGTGTCTACTATACCCCTGTCCAGCCACCAAAATTGAATGACTTTTTTGAGGTCTTTGTATCAAATGTGGTGAGTCCAGGGCTCTTCTGGATCCAGCTGAAGGGCAAGAGCACCACCCGGGCCCTTGAGGACCTTATGGACCAGCTAGAGTAAGTTAGGCACATCTGAGTAAGACTTATCAACTGTAGACGTCCATTGTGTTTCCCGGTGTTGTACCTTGACCATCAAATTAGACAGTGCAGTTTCCACATGAGGTCACTTGCAGTGGGATAAACCACTTTTGAGTGCAAAAGTACTGTTCTGTGGTTGGGCAGTAGTTGAAACACATGACTATTTAGTATATCTTGTATTTTTGCTGTAGAACAAATTGCAAATGCATAAATTCATTTTCAGCTTACCACTTTGACGTACAGCAGAGCTATTGTACTATCCAGCAGTGGCGTCAGCACTTTTAAAAGCATATACATATGTACACCATTACTGCATCTCAACCATTCTTTCTTCCTAGGTCCTAAGTACTTTGTTCTTGTTCAAATTATGCCCGAGGCTGCATGAACACATCTCATTTGCTACTTGATTAAAATAATGCAGTATATGTCTCCTGCATTCTGCGACATTGTGGGCTCTTGTCTGTGAACATTCATAAAATGTTACATGATTAACATTGAATAAATAAGTTTCTCTTTCGAATACTTTTCCTGATCACATTAATGTAAGGAAACTAAGCTCTGCTACCTCCCAAATCCAGCCCTCCCAAAAGACGAAAATTGTCTTTTCTGTCTTTATTATATAGCCCAAAGACAGAAACTCTTTCCCATCACCTCCCCTTGCCACTACCAGGTGGCACTAGTTTTAAGCTTTTGCTCCAATACTGTCAACATAGTTCTGAAGACCTCCCAAAAATCATGTGAATTTCTCCATGGTTTTCAAACATCTATCCAGACTTTTGGTATTCTAGTGTGTAGTAAGGATTCTACTACAGGTGGTATTCATTATTTTTTTATTTTGATCAATATTTTTGTGATTTTTTTTGCAGTTGGGGTCTTTGTTTATTCTGACCTTGTGCTCCAACATGCTATAGCTAATGCATGTTGTTGGTTATGTTTCGTGCTCACTGTGTGTTTTGTTCACTTTAGTAATGAGTGTTGTTTTTTTGCCAGTTAATAACACGTTTGAATTGTTAGTTTCTTAAGTTTTTTGTTGTTCTTGTTATTTCATTTATATAAAATGCAACAGATGCAAAATGTTCAAGGCCAATGAGGACACACATGATATGTGCCTCACTTGCACCAGTTGTACATCGTCTGTACATGCAGTGTCTGCATACTTTCATTGATAGTTTGGCATTCACTGGGGAATGTCCCCTCGTTTGTAGACAGCCCAGCATGCATAAGTTCCCCCTCCCGCATATCCAAGTATGGCCTTTGAGCCTGTAAATCTAGGTGCATGGGTTTTTTACTGGATCTTAATGATTTATTCTATCATACCATAATGCCGTATGATGCTATCCCAGCTGCCAACCAGCCAGTCAAGCCATCTGGACATCCACTATCTACATTGTGGGCACCTGGACCAACCATTCAACTGGTGAGCCAGCCGTCTGTACTGGTAAGACACATGCATCCTGCACATCTGACTAGCCATTTGTTCATGGTGTACCCATTCGGGTGGTACAGTGATACATACAGGGAGAACTGTAATGCCATATTTTACATGGACATTGAAGTGGAGCCTGATGAGGATGGGTGAGAGGATAAACTTGAAAATTTAATGTACTTGGCTCTGACAATGAAGATAACTGAGTTTAGTTTGAAGACTGCGGTGGAATAAATAAATCAGTTGTTGACAGTTTCTGAATTTACTCCACCCCCTACGTCCAGTCAGGCCTATAGGGTCAAGGTGTCATTAGACTTATATGAGGAAGAGGAACATCCCTCCTTCTTTCCTCTTTCATAGTCTTCAAATATTAAAGAAATGACAGACTGTCTTCCAAACAAGTTATGCAATCCAGGCAGTTTGAAGGCTTTCTTCTCAGAGAGTCAATTGCCAGTGACAATTTCATCTCACTTGAATAAAACTCACTCGGACATCTTTAATACTAATCTTCTGACTTTAGACGAGAATATTGCAGCTGTAAACATTACTGCTCCTTTATTCTACAAAGTTGACAAAAATGTTTGTCATGCCACCTCGAAACTGGTATGTAACATTGTAGCCATGTCTTCGATGTTAGACTTAGTGTTGTTAGCTATTTTTTGGCTTGCTGACAAAGCAGGTAACAATCCTGATTGGGATTCAATGGCTCGGATTTCAAAAGTCATTAACAGAGCAGCACATCATTCAGCTTTGACTGCCTCTGCTAACTTGGATTTGGTGCCATGAGACGCATGTCTTCATTCGATATCACTTAAGCTGCCCTGACACTTAGGATGACACCTTTTGGTCGCCATTGCTGTTTGGAGGCAAAATTGAGGAAGTGAGGAGACTAGCAGCTCAGTAACTGCCCCTCCAACTTGCCATGCAGCCTTCACATTCCTACAAGCTGAATCAATCTGAACCCCAAAGGAGACATTATCGGAGACAGAGATGAGGGAACATTTACTGACCAATCACAGAATCATTTGTGATCCCAGTCTAATGTCAGGAGGCAACAACCCACCCAGTTTAGGAGGCAGCCTAATAGAGGGGACAAGCCTCCTAATATCCACCATTGAATCACTACTCTGACCAACCACATACAGCCTACTGGTGGGCGCCAGACTCCTACATTTCCATTATTGTTGGATTGCTCTATTTCCGCAGAACGAGTGGGCGATCCAAGTCGTTTCAGAGGTGCTTCGGATTTCATTTATCCCATCCCCTTTAATCCTATCTGCTCATGATGGACGTACTATCAGATTTGGAGAAGGGTGAAATTATGCAGCAGGAGATCTGGTTGTCAGTGAACAAGTGGAAAGTGGAGACTGTTTGAAAATAGCAATCACTGGGGTTCTATTTCAGGCTCTGCCTTGTACCAAAAAAAATGGCAAGCTCAGGCTGATCATTGACCTAAGTTGCTTCAACCAATACATAATCCCACTGAAATTCAAGATGGAGATGGCACAAGATATCAGACTCTCCATCAGAAGGGATGAGTTTGCCTCAGTCTAGATCTAACGGATGCATACTGTAATATCCCTATTCACCTGGCATAATGGAAATTCCTTTGATTTGCATATTGAGGAAATATTTACCAGTTTCGTACTCATTCATTGGGTCTGAACATCAGCCCTTGGGCTTTCACAAAGATTATGAATTGTGTCACCCTGTTCCAGTCGACTTCATCTACATCGATGATAGCATATTTGGACGATATTCTCTTGAGACATAAGGTAAGTTCTATTCTTGTCAAGGGCAGGAATGATCTCCTATCCTGTTTGAGTCATCCTGGTTTTTAGTCAATTGGGAAAAGTCTGACCTCCATCCATCTCAGCATTTTGTCCATATGGAATTTATTACCAATCTCAGTCTTGTATATCTCCTTCATGTTCTTGTGGTATGGATCATCAAACTTGTAGAGTCCATTTCCAACAGGGAGTGGATTACAGTGAGAGAGTTTTTACAATTCCTCGGATTACTCATTGTGGCAGCGGATCTGTTTCTGTTGGGCTGTCTCTTCATGTTCCCCTCACGGATGACCTTGCTGACTCAGTGGCACCCCTTTTCCAGTCCAGTCAATCGGAAGATCAGGATCACGACTGAGGTAGTATCATTCCTGCATCAGTGGTGAATTATTCTAGAAAAGCCACACCTGGAAGTTACAGTATGTACGGATGCCAGTATGTACAGTTGGGGAGCCCACCTGTTGCTGGACTTCGACATGCTAATTGGGTGCTGGAGGAAATACCTCTTTACATCAGCCTTCTGGAAATGAAGACTGTAATGCCTTTAATTTCTGGAAGGACCACCTCTATAGGAAGTAGTCCTGATCATGTCGGACAACTGTTTGGTGGTGACCTACCTCCTCAAGCAGGAGGTAACCATATCACCTGACCTATGTGTTCTGCTTGGGCAGTTTCTGCGATGGTGCTCCCAACTAAATATAAATGTACAAATCAGACACATTCCTGGCAGACTCGATGCCCTGGCTATCTCTATGTCAAGAAAGGGCCATATCATTCATATATATACCAAATGGTCCATACATCAATCTGTCTTTCATCAGATTTGTGCGCTTTGGGTCATCTGATGATCGATCTTTTTGCAGCAAGGTGGAATAGCAAACTACCCACCTTCATCTGCAGTTCTGGATCTAGAAGCCTGGACCATTGATGTACTTTCAATCAGTTGGGAGGGGTTATGGGTCTTTGCCTACCCACCCACTGTCTTAGTACCAAAAATGATACAGAAGTTCAGGGGTCAGAACTGCAAACTGAATCCTGGGTCAACAATCTACTCTATCTAGTGATAGATCTGCACAGAAAAATTCCGACTAAGCTGAATCTTCTCAAACAGCTGCGGTCACAGGCATTCCATCCCTGTCTGGACCGACTCCCTCTTCATGCCTGGCTCATGTGTAGGGAATCTTGCTATGGAAACAATATAATCCTTCAATTGTGGAGAGAATCTTGTTCGCAAGACGGCCCTTCATTTTAAAGGCTTATGAGCAAAAGTGGCATGTATTCAGGAACTGGTGGAAACTCAACAATATTGTCCCTTTGAGTGCCTCCATCCCACAACTGGCTGGCTTTTTTCTCGGGATGTTCAAGGTGAAAAAGTTCATCAAAGGCTACCATTCCATGATATCCAACACCTTCAGACATCATGGCAGACAGGATATTAATCATGATAATGATCTACTAGCCAAGTTTGACCTGAATAGGCCAAAACCTCTCACCCTGGTTCCAAAGTGAAATCTTTCTTGGTTTTTGACATGGCTAAGTTCAGCTAAATTTGAGCCTTTAGCCAGAACCTCTCTGAAGTTGCTATCACACAAAGCATGTTTCCTGGTAGCTTTAGCTTTGGCATGGAGGGTGAGCTAGTTACACGCCCTCTCAATGGACCCGAACTATCTACAGTGAGTTTCTGTCCATTTTTTTCTGTAGATGTTTATTGGCTGATTGCTTGTAAAGAGAAAGAAGTTTTATTTCATATTTCATCCTGTAAAGGTAGGAAGAGAGGACATGTGCCTTGATATCTGTTGTTACCATCTTTGGCAAACACGGTCATAAAACAATTTTTTCTTAAGCAAACTAAGAAAATTTTAAAAACTTTCATAAACTTCATTTAAAATTTATTGTATATCGTATGTCTCAAAGGATTAGTGAAAGGTCTGTTTTAAGTGACTTTTAAACATTGTACATTTTTTATCTCCGTATTTTCCAATCACTTTGCCCTTTCTGGCAGGGAAGAGATCACTTCACCAAGCAATTACACTTTTTATAGACAAGGCCACCTTATATTGTCTTACATCATGCATAATATTACACTAAATTATGCAATAGGATCCATGTCTCTAGTACCTGTCTTACATCATACATAAAATTACACTGAATTATGCAATAGGATCCATGTCTCTAGTACCTGTCTTACATCATACATAATATTACACTAAATTATGCAATAGGATCTATGTCTCTAGTACCTGTCTTACATCATACATAATATTCCCCTAAATTATGCAGTAGGATCTATGTCTCTAGTACCTGTCTTACATCATACATAATATTACACTAAATTATGCAATAGGGTCCATGTCTCTAGTACCTGTCTTACATCATACATAATATTACACTAAATTATGCAATAGGATCTATGTCTCTAGTACCTGTCTTACATCGTACATAATATTACACTAAATTATGCAATAGGATCTATGTCTCTAGTACCTGTCTTACATCATACATAATATTACACTAATTATGCAATAGGATCTATGTCTCTAGTACCTGTCTTACATCATACATAATATTACACTAATAATGAATAGGATCCATGTCTATAGTACCTGTCTTACATCGTACATAATATTACACTAAATTATGCAATAGGATCTATGTCTGTAGTACCTGTCTTACATCATACATAGTATTACACTAATTATGCAATAGGATCCATGTCTCTAGTACCTGTCTTACATCATACATAATATTACATTAAATTATGCAATAGGATCTATGTCTCTAGTACCTGTCTTACATCATACATAATATTACACTAAATTAAGCAATAGGATCCCTGTCTCTAGTACCTGTCTTACATCATACATAATATTACACTAAATTATGCAGTAGGATCCATGTCTCTAGCACCTGTCTTATATCATACATAATATTACACTAAATTATGCAATAGGATCCATGTCTCTAGTACCTGTCTTACATCATACATAATATTACACTAATTATGCAATAGGATCTATGTCTCTAGTACCTGTCTTACATCATACATAATATTACACTGAATTGTGCAATAGGATCTATGTCTCTAGTACCTGTCTTACATCATACATAATATTACACTAATTATGCAATAGGATCTATGTCTCTAGTACCTGTCTTACATCATACATAGTATTACACTAATTATGCAATAGGATCCATGTCTCTAGTACCTGTCTTACATCATACATAATATTACACTAAATTATGCAATAGGATCTATGTCTCTAGTACCTGTCTTACATCATACATAATATTACACTAAATCATGCAGTAGGATCCATGTCTCTAGTACCTGTCTTAGATCATACATAATATTACACTAAATTATGCAGTAGGATCCATGTCTCTAGTACCTGTCTTGCATCATACATAAGACACTAAATTATGCAATAGGATCCATGTCTCTAGTACCTGTCTTGCATCATACATAAAACACTAAATTATGCAATAGGATCCCTGTCTCTAGTACCTGTCTTACATCATACATAATATTACATTAAATTATGCAATAGGATCTATGTCTCTAGTACCTGTCTTACATCATACATAATATTACACTAAATTAAGCAATAGGATCCCTGTCTCTAGTACCTGTCTTACATCATACATAATATTACACTAAATTATGCAGTAGGATCCATGTCTCTAGCACCTGTCTTATATCATACATAATATTACACGAAATTATGCAATAGGATCCATGTCTCTAGTACCTGTCTTATATCATACATAATATTACACTAATTATGCAATAGGATCTATGTCTCTAGTACCTGTCTTATATCATACATAATATTACACTGAATTGTGCAATAGGATCTATGTCTCTAGTACCTGTCTTACATCATACATAATATTACACTAATTATGCAATATGATCTATGTCTCTAGTACCTGTCTTACATCATTCATAGTATTACACTAATTATGCAATAGGATCCATGTCTCTAGTACCTGTCTTACATCATACATAATATTACACTAAATTATGCAATAGGATCTATGTCTCTAGTACCTGTCTTACATCATACATAATATTACACTAAATCATGCAGTAGGATCCATGTCTCTAGTACCTGTCTTAGATCATACATAATATTACACTAAATTATGCAGTAGGATCCATGTCTCTAGTACCTGTCTTGCATCATACATAAGACACTAAATTATGCAATAGGATCCATGTCTCTAGTACCTGTCTTGCATCATACATAAAACACTAAATTATGCAATAGGATCTATGTCTCTAGTACCTGTCTTACATCATACATAATATTACACTAAATCATGCAGTAGGATCCATGTCTCTAGTACCTGTCTTAGATCATACATAATATTACACTAAATTATGCAGTAGGATCCATGTCTCTAGTACCTGTCTTGCATCATACATAAGACACTAAATTATGCAATAGGATCCATGTCTCTAGTACCTGTCTTGCATCATACATAAAACACTAAATTATGCAATAGGATCCCTGTCTCTAGTACCTGTCTTACATCATACATAATATTACACTAAATTATGCAATAGGATCCATGTTTCTAGTACCTGTCTTACATCATACATAATATTCCCCTAAATTATGCAATAGGATCCATGTCTCTAGTACCTGTCTTACATCATGCATAACATTCCACTAAATTATGCAATAGGATCCATGTCTCTACAGGGCTGAGCAAATTTGTTTTCATCCACTTGTCCAGGACAAGTGGTTTCAGAAAATTCATTGTGCCGCCTTACTTTTCACTTGTCCCAAAATGGTAATCACTTAACAAGATTCGATGAAATGTATGTACTTAATCCATAGAAAGAACAAATGAAATAATATACAACAATTATTTCTTAAAAGAATTTTATTTTTCTAAAACATTGGTTGATTTACATTTGGCTACTTCAGGTACATGTATATATGTTTTAGCTGCTGGATTTGAAAAAATGTCCATGTACATGTCTGCCACCTGCACCAGCACTAAGCCAGCAGTTGATAGCTGTGTCTGGATTAAAGTCCTCAAGCTCTGGTCCATTTGGTGAAATGTTCATTAGAATTTTTAAACTCTCTTGGTTTAAGGAATTCTCGCACACAGTAGCACTCCACTTTCATAAGAATTTTCCTTCTTCGAATCGTCCTTATTACCTTTCTTGCGAAAATAATTTAGCAAACTCATTTTATCCACATAGTAAATATCAGCTTGCTTAACAACTACTTCGAAAGTGATCATAACAAACACTTTCTCTTTTAAATACAAACAGAGACAGCTCATTAATTAGCGTAATTGTTTCGCTTCAAACGCAATATCGCAATGAAAGTTGATCGTCTGTATAATCAATTAAAAATGAAAGAATCATTGCTGTCATTTAATCAGTTCATAAAGGAAACCAACACTGATGTCGGTGAAGTACCTTTCATTAATTTAATTACGTTGACTCACTGGATTAAAATCAGAGTGAGCCGCTCATGAGAATCTGGCTTGAGTAAACAGTGCAACAAAGCCGCTTAAAACACTGCTAATTAATCATACCGGCTTTGTTTTGTTTGATGTGTTTTGATTTGCCAATAATTTGGTCGCTTGGCCCAATATGCAGTCAAGTGGTAACGGAACGTGCACATATACAATAATTATCACTGACCACCTGTAGGTGTTGTACAGGATGTAAATGTGTACATGGAGAGGGGTAGAATGAAGTATTCAGTACGCTCAGAAGGCATGAATGGCCTAATAAAGGTAGATATAGTGATTAAAGCATGAAAATAAGGACTTGCCCAACTTTTTTAAAATAGGAAAAAAACACTTGTCCTGGACTAGTGACTTGGAAAATTTTACTTACCTGACTTTCAAATGAATTATCCGGGACATTGGGCTATGGGATTTGCTCACCCCTGCTCTAGTACCTGTCTTACATCATGCATAACATTCCACTAAATTATGCAATAGGATCCATGTCTCTAGTACCTGTCTTACATCATACATAATATTACACTGAATTATGCAATAGGATCCATGTCTCTAGTACCTGTCTTACATCATACATAATATTACACTAATTTTGCAATAGGATCCATGTCTCTAGTACATGTCTTGTATTATGCATAACATTCCACTAAATTATGCAATAGGATCCATGTCTCTAGTACATGTCTTAGATCATACATAATATTACACTGAATTATGCAATAGGATCCATGTCTCTAGTACCTCTCTTACATCATACATAATATTACACTGAATTGTGCAATAGGATCCATGTCTCTAGTACCTGTCGTACATCATACATAATATTACACTAAATTATGAAATGATATCCATGTGTGTAGTACCTGTCTTACATCATATATAATATTACACTAAATTATGAAATGATATCCATGTGTGTAGTACCTGTCTTACATCATATATAATATTACACTAAATTATGAAATTATATGAATATGTTTAGTACCTGTCTTACATCGTACATAATACTAAATTATGAAAAAATATCCATGTGTTCAGTACCTGTCTTACATTATATATAATATTACACTAAATTATGAAATTATATCCATGTGTTTAGTACTTGTCTTACATCATACATAACACTAACTTATGAAATAATATCCATGTGTTCAGTACCTGTCTTACATTATATATAATATAATACTAAATTATGAAATAATATCCATGTGTTCATTACCTGTCTTACATCATACATAATACTAAATTATGAAATAATATCCATGTGTTCAGTACCTGTCTTACATCATACATAACACTAAATTATGAAATACTATCCATGTGTTCATTACCTGTCTTACATCATACATAAGACTAAATTATGAAATACTATCCAGTTGTTCAGTACCTGTCTTACATCATACATAACACTAAATTATGAAATACTATCCATGTGTTCATTACCTGTCTTACATCATACATAACACTAAATTATGAAATACTATCCATGTGTTCAGTACCTGTCGTACATCATACATAACACTAAATTATAAAATACTATCCATGTGTTCAGTACCTGTCTTACATTGAGATGGTGGTGTGCATGGTAGATTTCACTTAGATTTCTGTTGTTTTTTGTGTGTGGGTTGTTTGCAAACTCAAAACAGCATACAATTTAATATCTTTGTTTCAAAATACCATGCCAGAATAATGGCATATCAAATGATCATGCTATAACAGAACATCAGCACAATCTTGACTATGCAATGCCAAATAAGTTTAGGTATGCCCCCTCCCCCAAGGCATACAAGTTTACGTATGCCCCCTCCCCCAAGGCATACAAGTTTAGGTATGCCCCCTCCCCCAAGACATACAAGTTTAGGTATGCCCCCTCCCCCAAGGCATACAAAACAAAGATGAAGGCCATAAAGATACAGTTATTACAATACAGAGTAAAATTCTCAATATAAACCAGACTATTTGAAAGTGTCAAAGACCTTGTCAGCCAGAACATCAAGCGACTCATCATTGAGAAAAAGGTTGTCTCCATTAGCCGTCTCATTTGACATGCTGGAGGGAGCATCAAGTCTATTTTAAATCCCAGGTCTACAGGGTGAGAAGAAACATGCATGACCTTGTTTAATTTCAGACTCGTTAAAGTTAACCAGCAAGCTTACAACTTGGTATTTTACTCATGACAACTCCAGCAGAAATGAAGCAAACACAAGCAGTTTCAGAAAACATTTCCATGAATCGACATCATACATTTTACATCTTAGATATTGATCAAAAGTGCTGCTAAAACAAAAAGAAGGAAACAAAACTTGTCCCTCATTCTACATCTTAGATACAGATCACAAATACACATAAATGCACCTTGATTGTAGTATACAAGTTTAAATGTAAGGTATTTAATGTTATCTTAAATTGAATCTCAAGCAAAAAGTACAAGTTCAAGTATGTCCAGGATATGTAGTCCAAAGTTGTCCAGGATATGTACTACAAAGTTGTCCAAGTTATGTACTTTAAAGTTGTCCAGGATATGTATTACAAAGTTGTCCAGGATATGTACTACAAAGTTGTCCAGGATATGTAGCACAAAGTTGTCCAAGATGTGTACTACAAAGTTGTCCAGGATATGTAATAGAGTTGTCCAGGATATGTAGTACAAAGTTGTCCAGGATATGTGATACAAAGTTGTCCAGGCTATGTAGTACAAAGTTGTCCATTCTACCTGAAATTCTTTAAAATATACAAGCAAGCTATCATCTGTGTATATGCATAACAGCATAACAATTTCTTCTAAAATATAGTTTAATATGGTACCAGAAAACTTTGTCCATGTGTCTACATTCTGCATCTTAGTTACAGATCACAAACACAAGTTCCTTGACTGTAGTAGCATATAGAATTAAAAAAAAAGACAAAAGTATATCAAGAATCACTGGGTGGAAACCCCTTTCATCAACTTCAGTAGTTACAGTTTCACAAGAATTATCTCCACAGAATAACTAAATAACTAGCTAATACACATTAAAATGACCAGTGGCAACAAGGACTAATGAATCTGTGAAGCATATATCAACTGTGTAATATTTCATTCAGTCATAACCACTCTGAAGAGAAATTGACCTTACACTCTTTTCAACTTTTATACATAGCTGGTAAGAAATGACCTTCATTGTGATAAAGTGTTATCACCAAAATAATAGTGTTAAAACCAACAATAAGCAAATATTATTTCATGTGTCAACAATGTACCTCATGCAAAAAAAAATCAAAAACAATAATCTCAGCGAGGTTTACCAGTCTGAAACATTCCAAATGAGCATATGTCAGTTTGTTATGTTACGACTCTAGGTCTTAAAAATAAGTAACAGAAAGAAAGTGAAACCAACAATTCAAGTAAAGTCAACAAGCAATTTATTTTCCTATAATACAAAGTGAAATTCAAAAGATACTTACAATATTATGAATCAAATTCCAAATAATCCTAAATGTCCTAATCACAAGACCAAGAATATAGAATATTCCGAATGAGTTGCAATAGTCTTGGATGTCCTGATATACCACAACGATACAATAAAGATTGTCTTTGAACGAGTTCACAAAAGTCCAAAGTAATATAAAAATCCAAAAGTCAATGAGCACTTAGTAATTCCAATGAATGTTTAAATAATTCCTCTCGAATGATATCTGAGTTCAATGGTACAGTGTAAAATCTGATCACAAGATGATTCCCACATACTGATCTAAAACAGGAATGAAGTTAATGCATATCAAGTCTCTATTAGAAACCTATTTTCTAATGACCCATATCATAACATGACATGAATCATTCTATCAAAAAACCCCAGCCTTTTAGCAAATAAGACTGGCCTTGAACTCTAATGCTGGTCAACATCCTGTTTACAAGTAACCATATTTTAAACTACAAATAAGTACAACCATACTATAATGGACAAAGTTAAGCACACATTATAGATTAAGTATACATAACAACATAACAGTTACATGGCATTGTATTTCTCTATCAGATAGCTTGTACTAGATTGTGTCGCATCAACAACCATTCCCATATCTGCCCAGGGGACAGTACTTTTTGGCCCAACTCGGTTATATTAAATGACACTGCCAACATCCAACATGTAACTGCCTGCCTCTTTGCTGTTGACTGTATAGTGTACCAGTAAATCAACAACTACAGTGATCACCGGCTTCTACAGAAAGATCTTGACACATTAGTTAAATGGAGTCACACATGGCAAATGGATTTTAACATCAAGAAATGTGCCATCATGCAGGTCTCTAGTAAAACATTCAAGCAGCGGTTTACCTACACCATCAAAGACCAAGTTCTTGATGTTGCACATCACCATCCATTCTTTGGAGTAGAACTGAGTGACAATTTCAAGGACCACCTACATATTAACATCATCACCAACAAAGCTTCAAGTATGCTGGGATTTCTCAAATATAACTGCCCATCCAGAGTACTGAGTCAGTGTTTACCAGCGTTCATTATTTCCTCGGACAGTTGCTTACTGGAACCTACTTCCTGAAAGTGCAGTGACAGCTTCCAGCCTAGATGCCTTCAAATATGCCATTCAGCACATACCATTTAAGGGACAACCATTTAATTTTCAAATTAGGAATTGGAAGGCTGGAATTTTTTTGAAGAAAACAAAATGAGTGTGTCTTAAATGGTTGAAAAAAAAAATTTTTGCTCTGATGTATAGCCAAAAAGAAACTATTATATCATTATATTAGTTGAAAAAATTAATTATCTTGAGGTAAAAGAAACAAAATATCCCTGCTTGAAAGAAAAAAAACCAGGTCCCCTCCCCAAAAAATTAAATGGCTGATCCCTAAGTAGATACTATTTAGAAATTATTTTGTACAGTGTATATACATTTTTATTTTTTAAAATTTCCACCCTGTGTGTAGGCAAATGTTTTCCCATGGTTGTTGATGTCCATCAACATTTTGTTTCTTACTGAGTATTATATTGAAGTGAACTGGTACTGGTAAAACCATGTGCTGGACTGTTTCATTGTGCGAGAGTAATCAAGAATGCAGATGACATGGTGGCTATCTTGTTATGTGGGCATTTCTCATTCTCTTTCAGAAATGCAGTGCAAAAAAAAACAGTGTTTGATGATGGGATTTCTAAAGGGGAAGCTTTTGGCTTGCACGTTTAGGCAGATCTCCCCAGCCAGTTATTTCAGCCACCCATAGAAGTGATTTTATGGAATAAACAACTAGGGACGACAGAAGTAGTTTTTTTACCCAACTAATTGGCATAATTTTTTTCAAAACTGCCATATATGTTTTAATGGAACAACCCTTAAGATTGTGTGGCCTATGTATGCAAGTGAAATATATATAAGCTTTTTTTTATAAAAAGCTTGTTTTTTATGAGTGTGTCTTTTGTATAGAGGTCAAGTGAGTGATTTCTGTTATGTAGATAAATTTGTGGGATTTATAAGTATATGCTATATATAGAGGTGAGATATGTAGGTAAACTTGAGAGATTTATACAGGCTGCCCTTTATGAGTATTTTCTATGTATATGGGGTGAAATGTGTCTGTAAACTTGAGATTTATACAGGCTGTCCTTTATGAGTATATCCTATGTATATGGGGTGAAATGTGTCTGTAAACTTGAGATTTATACAGGCTGCCCTTTATGAGTATATCCTATGTATATGGGGTGAAATGTGTCTGTAAACTTGAGATTTATACAGGCTGCCCTTTATGAGTATATCCTATGTATATGGGGTGAAATGTGTCTGTAAACTTGAGATTTATACAGGCTGTCCTTTATGAGTATATCCTATGTATATGGGGTGAAATGTGTCTGTAAACTTGAGATTTATACAGGCTGCCCTTTATGAGTATATCCTATGTATATGGGGTGAAATGTGTCTGTAAACTTGAGATTTATACAGGCTGTCCTTTATGAGTATATCCTATGTGTATGGGGTGAAATGTGTTGGTAAACTTGAGATTTATACAGGCTGCCCTTTATGAGTATTTTCTATGTATATGGGGTGAAATGTGTTGGTAAACTTGAGAGATTTATACAGGCTGTCCTAAATGAGTATTTTCTATGTATATGGGGTGAAATGTGTTGGTAAACTTGAGATTTATACAGGCTGTCCTAAATGAGTATTTTCTATGTATATGGGGTGAAATGTGTAGGTAAAATTGAGATTTATACAGGCTGTCCTAAATGAGTATTTTCTATGTATATGGGGTGAAATGTGTAGGTAAAATTGAGATTGATACAGGCTGTCCTTAATGAGTATTTTCTATGTATATGGGGTGAAATGTGTAGGTAAAATTGAGATTTATACAGGCTGTCCTAAATGAGTATTTTCTATGTATATGGGGTGAAATGTGTAGGTAAAATTGAGATTTATACAGGCTGTCCTTAATGAGTATTTTCTATGTATATGGGGTGAAATGTGTAGGTAAAATTGAGATTTATACAGGCTGTCCTTAATGAGTATTTTCTATGTATATGGGGTGAAATGTGTAGGTATACTTTAGATTTATACAGGCTGCCCTTTATGAGTGTGTCCTATGTATATGGGGTGAAATGTGTTGGTAAACTTGAGATTTATACAGGCTGTTCTTAATGAATGTGTCCTATTTGTAGAGGTGAAATATGCAGGTAAGCTTGAGATTTATATAGACTGACATTGATGGGTGTATCCTGTATATAGCGGTGTCTGAAATGGCAGGTTTCTTTGTGCTTATCTCTTACATTATTGTTATTCCAGTGCTGTGTACAGCAGTAATGATGCTATTGAGTACAAGATGCCACATGAGTTTATCAACAGAGGTCAAGTTTGTGTCACCCTGTTTCCTGAGGATAGCAACTGGCACAGAGGAGTCATCGTCAACCTTAAATCTGATGATTTTGTGGAGGTATTTTTTTCATCCTTTTTCCAGGATCTTACATTAACTTCTTTTGCAGGCTATAAGTACTTGCCTCTCGGGCTAAAAATTATACTTGCCTCTCGGGCTAAAAATTGGTGGGGAAACAACTTTATGGGTAGAAAATTTCAGAAATCCTTGCCAATCAACAGCCACATCTTGAGGCAAAGGCATCTACTCAACAGAAGTTTGTTTTAGCAAAATTTGAAAATCAACAATGGTTTGGGTTTCAAGTTTTAGTAGAAGTATTTTTTTTTTTTATGACAAGATGATAGCTTTATAAATGTAGGAGACTCAATCTGAATTAAGTCAGTCTACTTATACCATATATATTCGTGTATATGCCGATACCAACTGCAAATTGCATAGACCCAGATCTGCCATCGCATAATGCGCCGGCAGATTTGGGTCTATGCAGTTTGTAAAGACTAATCAGTAGAACAAACAACATAGACCCTGATCTCCAGGCGCATTATGCGACAGCAGATCAGGGTCTGTGTTGTTTGCATTCGGACCTGGATTATATGCGAGTATATACGGTAAGTAGATCTGGCTGGCACCAATAAAGGTTGATGTTTTGCTGTCCTTTGGAATTCCCAGAAATTTGTTTTAACAATATTCGAAAATCTACAATGTTTTGATTTTCAAGTTTTTGTCGAGCCCACATTAGTGGGAAGCAAGATAAAGCAGTCACTTTTCCAGTGTTGGCATAGACAGTTCTTATATGACTGCCATTAGGCAGAGAGTATTATGATCTGATGTTGTCCATCTGTCTGTCAGTTACCAATTTCACTTATACACAAGAACTCAAGTTGTCCACCATCTACAGTTGCCAAATTTTGTGGATGGCTTGCAGTCGGAGTAAGGAAGAACCCTAATGATTTGGGGGTGAAAGCTCACAAATCAAAGTCCCTGTGACTGAAAAGAAAAAAAGTCTTTGCACAATAATTTGAGTTTTCCACCATCTACAGTTAGGAAACTTTGTGAATAGGTTGCACCTGGTGTAAGAAAGAAACCTATCAATTTGGATCCAAAAGATCAAAGGTCAAGGTCACTGAATGAAAGAAGCAAATTGTTTCTGCGCAAAAATAAATTGAGATCTCCACCATTTACAGCTGCTGTAGCTGAATCGTTAGCAAGCTAGTCTCATGACTGAAAGGGTGCAGATTTTAATCCTACAATAATAATAATAATAATAATAATGTCTTTATTTAAAGAGGGTAACTCAGTTAGTTAATACAACTAATCTCCCTTGAGGCTCTCAATTAAAGATAAAAGGCAATTACAAAGTATTATCAGTCATGTTAAGGCAAAGTATCTTCATGCAAGTTTTCTCTCTCTCTCTCTCTTGAAAATAACTATTTACAAGTAAACACATCTACAAATACATACTAACATACATGATGAAAGTTGGAGGATTTAACTGCATATATACATTTTTGTTTATGTTTTTAACAATTATGTTTAGAAATTACTTCAAGCAAATTCTTCATGTATACATAGCAATTTATGATCACTTCTGCTTTGATATACCTTTAGGCTATTCTGCACAAATGTGGCATGTGGTAAAGTTTATATCAGTGTTATACTTTGTCATATAACATTATTAGGTACAAAAATAGAGGAAGGTCCATACACTGAATTTATATATATATATATATATATATATATATATATATGTGTGTGTGTGTAACATTTTATACATTCTTTTATACGTATGCTAATATAAAAGATACAAAACAAGCAAATGATAAATTTGAAGAGTAGCATTTGCAATAAATCCCAGAACTCAATCTGGAACTTACATTTTTCTTGATAGTTTGCTAATATGTAGGTTTTAAATATTGCATGTACATTTTTTTAAAGGATTTAACTGGGTAGGCTACGGGCACTAAATAACCTACTTGTGTTGCTGTGTCATAACACACCAAACCAAATCAAGCCATCATTTACCATTACCAGACTTTGTGGATGGCTTGCATTTGGGGTAAGAAAGAACCCTATCTATTTTGGGGTCAGAAGGTTAAAGTCAAGGACACTGATTGAATCAAGAAAAATGGTTTCCATACAATAACTCAAGTTCTTCACCATTTAAACTTGCGAAACTTTGTTGATGGTTTGCACTCAGGGCAAGAAAGAACCCTGTTGATTTTGGGCTCAAAAGGTGAAAGGTCAGTGTCACTCTGAAAAAAAGAAAATGGTATACACACCATAACATTAGTTCTACATCATAGATGTGGACCAAACTTAGTGGATGGCTTGCACTTAGGGTAAAGAAGAAGCCTATCAATTTTGAGGTCAAAAGATCAAAGGTAACTGTAAGAATAGAAATGTTTCTGCACAGAAGTTTCAGTTATTTATATAAAGGACTGATAAACAGTGCTGGCAAATACTGTGCTGTTCATGGTACTCTTGCTAAGGTTTTGATTACAGTTATTCATTTGCATATATTTCCGAAACCTCTTCATAGATTCTCATCATACTTGGCATTAATCAATATGAAGCTAAGACAAGCTACCACATGCTTACTAGCACCTTAAACCTTGAGATTAACATCACAATGATAAAAAATTTGTGTTTAGGTTTTTGGTAAAAAAAAAAAAAAATCATTTGCTTTTATTTCCTAAACTCTGTGATGGATTCTTCATTCTTGGTATGAATCATTTTGAAGCTTAGACAATTCATTTGATGACATACATACTTACCCCTTTGACCTTGGGGTCAGGGCCACCATCATAAACAATATGTGTTAAGGTTTTGGTTACATTTTTTTCATTTCCTTATATTTCCTAAACCACTCAATGGATTTTGTTCATACTTGGATAAATCATTATTAAACTAAGACAGTTTATTCTGCGACATGGTCGCTCACCATTTGACCTTGGTACAAGGTCACATGTTTTGTGGCAATTTTCTTATTGTGGGCTTGATGTGCAGGCCCTGGCCTTCTAGTGTAAGTTCTTCCTTTTTTAAAAAGATGAGAGCTGAATATTCCTAGGTAGCTCAGTGTGATTAAATTTATATCTACTTGTAATAAGTTGATTTGACAGGCACCAATAAAGGATCATGTTCTACAGACCTTTGGAATGTTCAGTCCACCTATTTTTGGAAATTAGATATAGTATTGCTTTTTATGGTAGGGAGAATTATTGTTAGAAAAGATGTGTTTGAAATGAAGTTTTTCACTTTCAGAAATGTAAAAGCCATAAATTGATTGGTGGAAAGGTCAGCAGAACATGACTTACTATCTGTGTCCGTCAGATAGCCATTATGTCAGAGATCTCATTTTAATTAGATTGTTGGAGGCTGTATCATTCACTATTGTGTGTTAAATCAGTCCCAGAAATGGATCTTACATGACCTTTGTTGGGCAAGACCATATTTGGAGAGAGAGAATGAACCCATCAAGTGAACAGCTCTCGATGTGGATTGACTGGTTCATTGTCTCAAGTAAAACTAGGGTCAGGTCAAGAGCTTTTCAATATGATTGGTTCAGGATACATGTCTAAAAACAGATGATAGTTGAAGGGGTTTCCTATAGAAGTATATGAATATAGTATAATAGAAAACATTTTGCATTTAAATTTTTGTGGTAGACAATATTATTAAAAACCCCACAGTCATTTGAATGAGAGAAAGTCAATCAAATTGAAGAATCAAGAATAAAGAACATGCAGAATTGATGAGACTGGAAACATATGAATGTGTACATACCTAAGTGATGTGTATTGTGTTATGTCATGGTGACATCATCTGCTTGCCTATGTCACATTATTATGATGTCATACTGATTGCACATGATCAACCTGACTAATCAGATCACCAACGAAAATATCCAATAACAGAGCCCCTGTTCTGTCCCAGCTATGGCGACTTCATGTTGGCACCAAAAGATTGGCTAAGTTGGGTCAGGTTACCAGACTATCAACATGGACAGGGGGAGATAATTCTTCTAATGCACACATACAACTGATGGGGACACTATTTATAACATTGTAGGCATGTGCTTATTTTCATGTGCTTTAACCTTATGTAATTTTTTAAGTGGGTGTAATGTTTAATATGGTATTCTGGAAACAGTGATCATTACTTGCATATATTTGTACTCTGTACATAAAGACAAAATATTTACACATTGTGTGTATTTGTACTCTCTTTGTGTACATAAAGACAAAATATTTATGCATTGTGCGTATTTGTACTCTCTTTGTGTACATTAAGACAATATTTACACACTATTTGTACTCTCTTTGTGTACATTAAGACAATATGTAAACACTGTATTTGTACTCTCTTTGTGTACATTAAGACAATATTTACACACTCTATTTGTACTCTTTTTGTGTACATTAAGACAATATTTACACTGTATTTGTACTCTTTGTGTACATGAAGACAATATTTACACTCTATTTGTACTCTCTTTGTGTACATTAAGACAATATTTACACACTGTATTTGTACTCTGTGTACATTAAGACAATATTTACACACTGTGTGTATTTGTACTCTTTGTGTACATTAAGACAAAATATTTACACACTGTATTTGTACTATCTTTGTGTACATAAGGACAAAATATTTACACTGTATTTGTACTCTCTTTGTATACATTAAGACAAAATAATTACACATTGTGTGTATTTGTACTCTCTTTGTGTACATTAAGACAAAATATTTATACATTGTATATATTTGTACTCTCTTTGTGTACATTAAGACAAAATATTTACACATTGTGTGTATTTGTACTCTCTTTGTGTACATAAAGACAAAATATTTACATACTGTGTATTTGTACTCTCTTTGTGTACATTAAGACAAACTATTTACATACTGTGTGTATTTGTACTCTCTTTGTGTACATTAAGACAAACTATTTACATACTGTGTGTATTTGTACTCTCTTTGTGTAAATTAAGACAAACTATTTACACATTGTGTGTATTTGTACTCTCTTTGTGTACATAAAGACAAAATATTTATACATTGTATCTTTTTGTACTCTCTTTGTGTACATTAAGACAAAATATTTATACATTGTATATATTTGTACTCGCTGTATTCATAAAGACAAAATATTTATACATTGTATATATTTGTACTCTCTGTATTCATAAAGACAAAATATTTATACATTTTATTACATACCCATTGAATCTTACATGACTGATCTGGCGTTCGATACAGATGTTCAATCTGTGTTTCCGTATTGCATACCTAAAATTTCCGTATTGCACACCTAAAAGTTCCGTATCGTACACCCAGCCTGGAACTACTTTTACAACTTGAAACAACATTTTAATCCAAAGCAATTCCGAAATAAAGAATGTCCAGAAAGATGCACATTTCTAGCTTATAAAATGTATGCTAGTCAAAGGCCTTCATCCATGAACAACCCCGAATCACCTTATTGCCTAGGAATTTGTCTCAACAGAACAGCTGATGGTCTATGGTCCAAGTGCCAACCTGCCGGTGTGAATAAATTGAAATCGATAATGAAAACCATATGTGAAAAATGGAATCAAAGGAAGAAAAAAACCCCACAATGTTAAAAAAACTATGCACGACACTCCTCCATGAAGGTGTTGATCCTACAACAATTGTTCAATTATCGGGACATCAAAATGTGAACAGTGTGAATAACTGTGCAATCACTTTGATTGAACAACAGAAATACATGTGCAAACTTCTAAACCATGCACCTGTTGATCCCATTCCCAGTAGCAGTGTTGATGACACTCAGAGAAGAGACATTCCACAACGTAAATCTTTTAAAATTCATACAATAGTCAGAAAACTATTTCAAACTTCAGAGTTTCAAAATATGGCCTCATGAATTTTTAATGGAGCAAGCAGAAGTGGAGGAACTTTCAATTTGTCATTTAATATTGCTGGGGATTCAAACTTGTTGACTAAATCTGAGGATAAAATTTATAAACATTTGCAACATAAACGTAGACGTATCATAGAGAGGAGCAGCTCCAATGACTCTGACTGAAATTTAGAACAATTACTTCTTGTTACAATGTTGAGACTTTGAACTATCAATGGGGCCCAAGCAGGGTGTTGTATTTTTGTTTACATTTTAAATTCTTGCAACTTTTTAAGTAGTTAAAGACAAGTAAACAAAATTCATTTAGAATTTTCTTGTTTAAAAGATATCCATATGATTAATAAAAATCTAGTCCTCATGTTAGAAAGAGAATTAATTGTTTTACAAAAAAAAAAACTCTTACATCGTCATCTTAGAGCTTAATGCATAAATAATTTCTTGTAATGAGGACATACAAAATACAGTGTTTGAAAGTACTGTAAATTAATGAGTTTTCTGTATAAATGAATGTATTTAATAACTGTTAGTCTATTAAAATTGCCTTGAAATTTGCTTGGAAGTGCAGTTTTGCATGTGTATTCAGTATGTAGCGTAAGAAAAGGGGTCACTTACAGGTCCAAAACCTATGTTCCATTTGCGAAATAAAGAAAATTCCACTCGCCTGTGACTGCAGTTTAAATTCATTCATCAGTCCCAGTTATGTACATGTCATGGGTGTTTTTCAGTGGGTTGTACATTATCTTTCATAAGCCTTTAAATGCCTTAATTTTTTTTCAAGGATACTTTTTAAAATTTGAAAAACAATGTGTGAATAAAAAGAGGGTATGTAATAAATACAAAACCACATAAGTATTTTGTTCCTAGGCGGGGGAAAGAACTCGTTTGATACGGCGTAGGAATATGTCTTGGCCTGATGGCCTCAACGTATTCCTACGCCATATCAAACTCGTTCTTTCTGCAGCCTCGGAACAAAATACTTATGTGGTTTTGTCTATGTATAGATTTGTACTCTCTTTGTGTACATTAAAACAAAATATTTATACATTTTGTTTTCAACATGTTGAGCTTAAATACTTAAAACCTTTTAAATACAAGCTGGGTACAACTTTTTTTTTCAGGTGTATTACGTTGACTATGGAAATACTTGCTCTGTGCACAGAGATTCCCTCAGATTTATGAAGTAAGTGAATTAAAAATGGTAAAGTCATTATATTACCATATATACTTATAAGTTGAGTCCAACTGCAAACCACAGACCTAGCTAAGATGTCGCATAATGCATTGGCATATCCGGGTCTATGCAGTTTGTCAGAAGTAATCAGTATAATAAATAACATAGACCCTGCTCTACCGGCACATTATGCGATGGCAGATCTGGATCTATGTTGTGCAGTTGGACTTGACTTGTAAATGAGTATATATGATAAACACTTATGATCACCTTGTCAGTAATGTCTTGGGTCTGCTTTGGCAGCCTGTGACCATGATCATGCTTCATGCTTGGTAATAGTTCTTTCACTTTGACCACATTGGTCATGCTAAAATGACATCATTTTTCTGACCGTTATGTAACTAAGGGCTGTGTCTGGATTGACAGACTCAAGATTGCAGACACAAGATTATGGTAACTATATTTAGTTGTAGCTTATTAACTAAAATAAAAGACAAACAGGCAGTCTCACTATAAGGCGATATACCCTATGGCTTCCATAGACAGCATTATAATGCAGAAATTCTGTAATACCACTGTTTGGAAGTTGGTTTTTATAAAAGAACATTTGGACATTAAGAAAAGATGGACTATTAGTAGTATGTTTGCATAGATTCCCTTATGTCACAAAAATTAATTGGTCTCAAATTGTTGCATCCCAAGTCTTGAATTCAGATTTTTTGCTCAAACAGTTTAATAACTAAAGTACCAGGACCCCATGTGAGTATCTAAGTTGTGCCTAAAATGATGGCATTTTCAACTTTAAATTCATAATTTGCGAGTTAAAATTGTAAACTGGTCACCCTGTGGCAACGTTCAGAATAATAATGTCATAATTGGAAAATGATGAACACTTTCTGATTACAAGTACATACCATGTTTTATGCAAGCAGTGTGTTAGTTTTCCAATTTGATGAAAGACATATGGACATCAAGAATTGACAGACTTTTGAGTACACATGTAGTATATTTGCATAGTTTCCCTTTCATCAAAAAGGTTCTATGGTTCTTAATTATTGTGTCTTGAGTCATGAGTTCCATTTTTGTACTCAAAAAGTTTCGTAATTTAAGTACCAGGACCCCATATTCTCTAAATATTTTAAGCTGGAAACTCAAGCTTAAAGTTCAAAATTTGTAATGCCCCACCTCAAATGTGGTAAGAGCATAAGGTTTTACAGTAACCCCTGTTTGGCCTTCAGTCCAACCTTGGTTAAGTTTTGCATTTTGTTCGGTTTCTTGGGCAATATGATGCAGAGGTACCAACTATTCCAGATAAGATTTTAAAGCCATTATTGCAGCTTTTGCAGTTTTTACTTATTTTTTTTAAACTTGTTCAGACTTAGACTTTTTTGACAAAAACTTTGCTAACATGATTAAGTAAACCACTTGAGGTGAAGAGATGAAATTTGGTAGGCATATTTTTATTGGTATATAGATCACCTGATTAAATAATCTGGCAATTACAGAAAGAATAGCATTTTTTGTTAATGTATTTTTTTGAACTTTTTGGACAAACTTTATTTTGACCAAAAAACTTGTTCACACAATTAGGCAAAAACCACATCAGACGACAAATGAAATTTGGTATGCACGTTTGTATGCACATGTAGATACCATGAATAGATTTTCATGCAATTATAGCAATAGTTCCATTTTTTTCCCCAAATTTAAAAAAAAAACATTTTGCTTGGCCTTTTTGGGTCTGCATGCCTGTAGTGTGACATGTTTGTTTTGCAAATACAAATCAAGTTTGCTTAAATGCATTTTGGTATGTCCTTTTAGAATGACTATAAAGTTAATTTGAGTTGTGATATAATGTTCAAAATCAACCAAAATTAATAAAGTTTCCAGTTTAAAAGGAGATGAGAATTTTACTGAAGTATGTTAATTTATATTTTTTCCAGGCTTGAGTTTATGAAACTTCCAACCCAGGCCATACAAGCCAGACTTTGTAATGTTCAGCCTGCTGAAGGGGTAAGAGTCTAATAGTTCTCCATTTATTTGGTCAAGCTCACCTTGGCAGATGCTTGACAAGACAATCACTTTGACATCCATGAGCATGTCTCTGCATTCGTCCATCCGTTCACTCCCTAGATTAAGGCCAATGTTAAAATATTTTAGATTAATCTCAGTGTTCAAGTTTTGTCTTTGTAGCTAAATGAAAGATAGGTTAAACAAAAAAAGGAGTCTCTTGTACATTCTGTGTAAGTCTCATATCTTACAAATAAAGATATACATTAGTTGCATATGTGCAAATTACACTCGACTACAAATCACTTACAAATGTATTGGTTGGTGTACATTTTCTTACACAACTCATAGTTCAATATCTATACTCAAGTATCAGTAAGGTTCATTATATTGAAAGTATTGGAACAAGTACCCTGTCAGTAATTGAAACAAGTACCCTGTCAGTAATTGAAACAAGTACACTGTCAGTAATTGAAACAAGTATCCTGTCAGTAATTGAAACAAGTACCCTGTCAGTAATTGGAACAAGTACCCTTTCGGTAATTGTGTATAAAATAACTCAAAGAGTATTGAAAAATTTCTCAAATTTGTAAATGATGAAGATCAGATTCCTTTTTTAAAATACACAAAGAAAAGTGTATTTTGGTGATAGAATTATTGCAATCAGATTAGTTTTATGCAACAGAAAGTCGGTGAAGCTGACTTGTCAGGTTACAGATAGTTAAAGATTTACCAAGATCTCATAAACTTTTTATTAAGTTTATCATTTTCCTTCATTGCAATTATTAAAATTGTTTATGTGTTTTTTTTTCTTCAATATATTACAAGAGACAGAAGTTGCAACCATATCGTTTTAAGTCAGAACTCTCCCAGAGTTCATATCGCTGCAATAGACTTGAGTAAAAAGTAATGTTATATCAACGACATGATGATATAATAATAATGTCTCCCCCTGTGGGCTTGGGGATGTGGAACAGGCTGATGTGCCCTCCTGTATGTCATCAGAGGCAGATAATGAGGATGACATTTTTGGTCTGGGATGCATCCCATGATGATGTTCACACTGACAAGGTCTGGGACTTTGTATTCTATGAATTTTACCTTTTCTTGCCTTTATCGTTGTTTTTGGGGGGATGGTTAAACTTACTTGGCACTATATAGCCATGATTTTACTGATGTGCCATTAAACCCTATGCATACATACATACATACATACATACATACATACATACATACATACATACATACATACATACATACATACATACAAACATACATACATACATACTTCATTTTTAAGTATTGATTTTACTGCAGCGATACTTCGGCTGATCAGGTGTAAAGAATGCACAAGAAAATGGAATAATCACACTGCTTATATCCCGAATATAAAGGTTGGCTTCAAAATGTCCAAAATGAAAAATAAGATTTTATTTTGTTGACAAAGTGTGCAGCAATTTGAAAGAAAACATATAGAACTACTGTGTGTGTAGGCACTGTTATTTCTATTTAAATGGATATGTACTGTATGTGTAGGCACTGTTATTTCTATTCTAATGCATCTGTACTGTATGTGTAAGCACTGTTATTTCTACTCTAATGCATCTGTACTGTATGTGTAGGCACTGTTATTTCTATTCTAATGCATCTGTACTGTATGTGTAAGCACTGTTATTTCTATTCTAATGCATCTGTACTGTATGTGTAGGCACAGTTATTTCTATTCTAATGCATTTGTACTGTATGTGTAAGCACTGTTATTTCTATTTTAATGCATCTGTACTGTATGTGTAAGCACTGTTATTTCTGTACTGTATGTGTAGGCACTATTATTTCTATTCTAATGCATCTGTACTGTATGTGTAGACACTCTTATTTCCATTCTAATGTGTCTGTATTGTATGTGTAGACACTGTTATGTCCATTCTAATGTGTCTGTATTGTATGTGTAGACACTGGTATTTCTGTTCTAATGCATCTTTAATGTATGTGTAGACACTGTTATTTCCATTCTAATGTGTCTGTATTGTATGTTTAGGCACTGTTATTTCTATTCTAATGCATCTGTACTGTATGTTTAGACACTGTTATTTCCATTCTAAGGTGTCTGTATTGTATGTGTAGACATTGTTATTTCCATTCTAATGCATCTGTACTGTATGAGTAGGCATTGGTATTTCTGTTCTAATGCATCTGTAATGTATGTATAGACACTGTTATTTCTATTCTAATGCATCTGTACTGTATGTGTAGACACTGTTATTTCCATTCTGATGTGTCTGTATTGTATTTGTAGACACTGTTATTTCCATTCTAATGCATCTGTACTGTATTTGTAGACACTGTTATTTCCATTCTAATGTGTCTGTATAATATGTGTAGACAGTTATTTCCATTCTAATGTGTCTGTATAATATGTGTAGACACTTATTTCCATTCTAATGTGTCAGTATTGTATGTGTAGACTGTTATTTCCATTCTAATGTGTCTGTATTGTATGTGTAGACACTGTTATTTCTATTCATATGCATCTGTACTGTATGTGTAGGCGCTGTTGTTTCCATTCTAATGCATCTGTATTGTACGTGTAGGCACTGTTATTTCTGTTCTAATGGATCTATACTGTATGAGTTAGCATTGGTATTTCTGTTCTAATGCATCTGTATTGTATGTGTAGGCACTGTTATTTCCATTCTAATGCATCTGTACTTTATGTGTAAGCACTGTTGTTTCTGTTCTAATGGATCTCTACTATGTGTAGGCACTGGTATTTCTGTTCTAATGCATCTGTACTGTATGTGTAAGCACTGTTATTTCCATTCTAATGCATCTGTATTGTATGTGTAAGCACTGTTATTTCTATTCTAATGCATCTGTACTGTATGTGTAGCCACTGGTATTTCTATTCTAATGCATCTGTACTGTATGTGTAAGCACTGTTATTTCCATTCTAATGCATCTGTACTGTATGTGTAAGCACTGTTATTTCCATTCTAATGCATCTGTACTGTATGTGTAGGCACTGGTATTTCTGTTCTAATGCATCTGTACTGTATGTGTAAGCACTGTTATTTCCATTCTAATGCATCTGTACTGTATATGTAAGCACTGTTATTTCCATTCTAATGCATCTGTACTGTATGTGTAAGCACTGTTATTTCCATTCTAATGCATCTGTACTGTATGTGTAAGCACTGTTATTTCCATTCTAATGCATCTGTATTGAATGTGTAGGCATTGGTATTTCTGTTCTAATGCATCTGTACTGTATGTGTAAGCACTGTTATTTCCATTCTAATGCATCTGTACTGTATGTGTAAGCACTTATTTCTATTCTAATGCATCTGTACTGTATGTGTAGGCAATGTTATTTCTATTTTAATGCATCTGTACTGTATGTGTAGGCACTGGTATTTCTATTCTAATGCATCTGTACTGTATGTGTAAGCACTGTTATTTCTATTTTAATGCATCTGTACTGCTTGTGTAGGCAATGTTATTTCTATTCTAATGCATCTGTACTGTATGTGTAGGCACTGGTATTTCTATTCTAATGCATCTGTACTGTATGTGTAAGCACTGTTATTTCTATTCTAATGCATCTGTACTGTATGTGTAAGCACTGTTATTTCTATTTTAATGCATCTGTACTGTATGTGTAAGCACTGTTATTTCTATTCTAATGCATCTGTACTGTATGTGTAAGCACTGTTATTTCTATTTTAATGCATCTGTACTGTATGTGTAAGCACTGTTATTTCTATTCTAATGCATCTGTACTGTATGTGTAAGCACTGTTATTTCTATTTTAATGCATCTGTACTGTATGTGTAGGCAATGTTATTTCTATTCTAATGCATCTGTACTGTATGTGTAAGCACTGTTATTTCTATTCTAATGCATCATGCATCAATGCAAGTTCTACTATTTAAGGTCCTACTGAGCAAATTGTATGAAGCTGATTATAATTTGTATAAATTATGCTGAATCACCATTAATTATAGCCACCATCGCTAAAAATATAAAAGTCTTTAATCGACTTCTTTCAGAATCTTCTCTCTGAATCTGACCAAATTTGACAGAAAGCATCAAAGGAAAAAAGGGCTTTTTGTTTGTACAAATGATGCTGATCTGCCATCAAATATAGTCACTATTTTTGGGATGCCCACTTAGGCCTCTTGGTTAGAACATGTTTAAGGTTAATTCCTTTAATCCCAAATTAATGGAATCACCTCTTGTTTACTTTCAGAGACAGAGTTGGCGTCGAAGTGCACGAGATAGACTGCTAAACATTGTAGTTAACAAACCACTTATTGCTTATGCTACAAATGAGAAGGTAATTTATAAGTTCTCTTCATCAATTAAAATATTGTGAAATCTCTCTTAAACAGCAAATTGTGAGATAGATCAAATTTTGCTGCATGCTGGAGAGGGCAGATAATAGGAATTATCATGACATTTTTATCATTGCCCTGTAAAGAAGTAGTCTTTCCCTACTAGTGAAACTGATGCTTTTTTATGCCTACCAAGACAGGGGTATGATGTATAATCTTTTATGCCGACCAAGACAGCGGTATGATGTATAATCTTTTATGCCGACCAAGACAGTGGTATGATGTATAGTTTTACCCTTTCTTACCCATCCTTCCATCTATACATCATACCTTGGTTAAATTTTACATTTATATCAGATTCTTCGGCATTGGTGGGACATTTGTTTTCCATGACCACATTTCTAGTTTGTCATTTATGACTGTATTGCTTTCCATGACATAAGCATGGTGAGACATACATGTCACTTTTCTGGCATCAACATCATCATTGTTGCCAATGTTGTTAAACTTTTGTGGTTATGGCAGTTATGGCATAATTAATACTTACATTGTAAGCAACTTCAGAACCATGTTGACAGTTATGGCATAATTAATGCTTACATTGTAAGCGACTTCAGAACCAATTAGACAGTTATGGCATAATTAATGCTTACATTGCAAGCAACTTCAGAACCATGTTGACAGTTATAACATAATTAATACTTACATTGTAAGCAACTTCAGAACCACATTGACAGTTATGGTATGCTTTATACTTACATTGTAAGCAACTTCAGGACCAAGTTGACAGTTTTGGCATAATTTATACTTACATTGTAAGCAACTTCAGAACCAAGTTGACAGTTATGGCATAATTAATACTTACATTGTAAGCAACTTCAGAACCAAGTAGACATTATGGCATAATTAATACTTACATTGTAAACAACTTCAGAACCAAGTTGACAGTTATGGCATAATTAATACATTCATTGTAAGCAACTTCAGAACCAAGTTGACAGTTATGGCATAATTAATACTTACATTGTAAGCAACTTCAGAACCACGTTGACAGTTATAGCATAATTAATGCTTACATTTTAAACAACTTCAGAACCAAGTTGACAGTTTTGGCATAATTAATACATTCATTGTAAGCAACTTCAGAACCAAGTTGACAGTTATGGCATAATTAATACTGACATTATAAGCAACTTCAGAACCATGTTGACAGTTATAGCATAATTAATGCTTACATTGTAAGCAACTTCAGAACCACATTGACAGTTATGGCATAATTAATACTTTCATTGAAAGCAACTTCAGAACCAAGTTGACAGTTATAGCATAATTAATACTTACATTGTAAGCAACTTCAGAACCAAGTTGACAGTTATGGCATAATTAATACTTTCATTGAAAGCAACTTCAGAACCAAGTTGACAGTTATAGCATAATTAATACTTACATTGTAAGCAACTTCAGAACCAAGTTGACAGTTATGGCATAATTAATACTTACATTGTAAGCAACTTTAGAACCAAGTTGACAGTTATGGCATAATTAATACTTACTTTGTAAGCAACTTCAGAACCAAGTTGACAGTTATAGCATAATTAATACTTACATTGTAAGCAACTTCAGAACCAAGTTGACAGTTATGGCATAATTAATACTTACATTGTAAGCAACTTCAGGTCCGAGTAGACAGTTATGACATCATTAATACTTTTATTGTAAGCAACTTCAGGACCATGTAGACAGTTATCACATATAAATGCTTGCTTTGTAAGCAACTTTAGAACCAAGTTGACAGTTATGGCATAATTAATACTTACATTGTAAGCAACTTCATAACCAAGTTGACAGTTATGGCATAATAAATGCTTGCTTTATAAGCAACTTCAGAACCAAGTAGACAGTTATGGCATAGAGAATATTTGTTTGTAATGAGTGAACAATTGATATATTTCATTGGTATTTTCACCCACAAGATGAAATATATCCATTATTCACTCGGAACAAGCACATTTTCTTTTTATTGTATGCTTAGATGTATTGGCTAGAAATATGTATAACAGACTGAAGTAGCAGATTTCTTCCAGTATCCCGTGTGATAATGTTCTGCAGTGTTTTTTATATTCACTCAGAAAATATCAGTAGTAACATAATTATCTTTCCTAATTCAAGGCAAAAATACACATTAACAAAAAAAAAAAATATGCTGTGGGATTTGAACTAGACACTCATGCTTGACAGGTGGCAGATCACATTTCTTGAGCATAATGTCATTGATGTCTATTGAACGCAGTGAAAAAATATTTTTTCATAATTCACAGGCTGGCATAAAATAATAGGTAATATTTGCATTGCAAGTAACTCCAGAACAAAGTTGGCAGTTATGACATTTTAATTCTTCAGGAAATGGTAATAAGCATGTATCAAATTCATTATTATCACCTTGTTTAGTGTACAACGTGACTTCATTTCTATAATAATTTTTATAGACTGAAAAATCAAAACACATTTTCATGTTTTTCTTTCACAGATATTTACAGTGTAGAACTGTCCGCTTGTATGA
This sequence comes from Margaritifera margaritifera, assembly GCA_029931535.1. Classification (NCBI taxonomy): domain Eukaryota; kingdom Metazoa; phylum Mollusca; class Bivalvia; order Unionida; family Margaritiferidae; genus Margaritifera; species Margaritifera margaritifera. The sequence continues at coordinate 688,301 of JAQPZY010001342.1, read as the reverse complement.
TGTTAAATGTTATACATATTAGTGAAGGTGATTTTATAAAAGTGTTTTTTGATCAGTTTGCATTTCTTTCATGTCAAGGTATTATTCCATGATTCTTAAGTATTGTATTGTTGTCAGGGTCTATTCTAGAATGGGTGATTGCAAGATTCACCCTAATTTTTCATAAATCAGGCCAAAAAATTACATAATGCAAAAAATCATGCATTATATTTTCAAGCCTTACCTCTGCTTCTTCACTAAATGCTTCCAATGATTGGAAAATCCCCCCTCTTCCCATTATTAAATGGAAGGGGCAGTTTTCCCTCTTAAATTTGGGGCCCTGAATTGAGATATGGTAGCCTATAGTAATCACCTTGTCTGTCTGTCTGTTTAGTCTGTCAGTTTGCCTGCCTGTCTGTTCATCCATTCACACTACTTGTAAACAGTAAATTGTAACATTTGCACATAATTGGATGCCTTTTGGTAGATGAATTGTCTATTACATGTAGATGTGCCTATTAAAGGTTTTGTCTTTTCAGGTCCAAGTTTGATGGGAGTTATTACCTTTTTCCATCAATATATTTACATCTCCACTGCAGCAGATCTTTGTAACCAGTATAGCTCAGGAACTATTCAACATATTCAAATGCAGTTTTGTGTACACATTGTCTCATGGACCTAGATGTGTCTTATAGGGTTTTGGTCTTGTCACCTCCTTTTAAGATAGAGTTATGTCCCTTGACAACATCACATCGGATATTGCTTGTAACCATGATATCTCTGTAAAACATTAAACTTAACTGGATGCCATTTGGTACCGTTTATACTCTTGTATAAGCCGGGTAAAATGTAAACAATATAGACCCTGATCTGCCATTGCATAATGCGCTGGCAGATCAGGGTCTGGGTTGTTTGTTCTACTGATTAGTCCCTACAAACTGCATAGACTCAGATCTGCCAGCCCATTATGCGACGGCAGATCTGGGTCTATGCAATTTGCAGTTGGTATCGGCTTATACGCGAGTATATATGGTAGGTGAATTATTGATTCCATGTAGATGTACCTTGTAAAGCTTTCATCTTCTTGGGTCCAATTCTGACGAAGTTTACAGCTTTTCTCTTCAGCATAAAATCTCCGCCACAATAGATCCTTGTAACCAGCATAGCTCAGGAAACATTCAACATATTCTGATGCAGTTTGGTATGAATGTTGTCTCCTAGCTATAGATGTGCCTTTTATTGGCTTTGTCTTGTCAACTCCAATTTCATTTGAAGTTATTGTCTTTGATATTAACTAAATATCTTGTCACAGAATGTTGCATGTAACCAGCATTGCTCTTCAGCCCTTACACATAATTGAATGCCATTTGGTAGGTGAATTGCCTATTACATGTAGATGTGCCTGTTAATGGTTTCTTCTTTTGGTCAAATTTTGATAGAATTATTGCCCTTTTTCCATCAATATTAAATCTCCACCATGGCATATCCTTGTAACCAGTATAGTTTAGGGACCATTCAACATATTCTGATACAATTTGGTGTGTACTTTGACTCAAGACCTAGATGTGCCTTTTATGGGCTTTGACTCATTACCTCTGTTGGGGGGGGGGGGGGGGGGGGGGTGTGGTAAAGTGTCAGACTCATAATCCAAAGGTTGCAGGTTCAGTTCCTGCCCAGGTCAGCATGGGTCAGCTGCCTCATTGTGTCCTTTGCAAAGGCACTTGACTCTCATTTCCTTGGCATGATATAGCCAAATAATGTGCTGAAAGTGCCATTAAAAACATAACAACCATTTTGGATAGAGCTATGGTCATTGACAGTTAACATATTTTCATATGTGATGCTTGTAACTGGCATAGCTCAAGAACAATTCAATATATTCAGATACAGTTTGGTATAAATGGTTTTATAGATATAAATTTACCTTTTATGGGTTTAGTCCTGTTTAGAAGAGATATGGACACCTGGTTGCTTGTTCTCCTGAATTTGGTTTCTGCAAGATAACTTCACCAAAATTTGCTGGATTTTTAGATTGATGACTTCTTGAGTGAGTTTGATTTCCAGTGTTCCACAACATCATTAGCTCTACTGGTCATAGACCAGAAGAGCTTATGTGATGATCTGCTGTCAGTTGTCCATCGTCCGTTAGCACAAGTTTGTTATTGTTACTTGTTCTAAACTACTGGGATGATTGCCTTGAAACTTTACAAACACATTCATCATATGATCTAGTTGGTCCTAAATGAAAATGGTGCTGTTCAGACATCCAATATGGCCACCACAGTGACCATCTTGAAAATCTTGTTATTGCTACTCCTCCTGAATGGATGGTCATATCAACATGGAGTTTTCACTAAAAGACTTCATATAATGTCTGGTTAGCCCTAAATGAAAATGGTGCCAATCTGATGTCCAATATGGATATGACAGCAGCCATCTTGAAACTTTTGTCATCACTACTCTTGAATGGATGGTCATATCAACATAGGGTTTTCACTAATAGACTTCTTATGATGTCTAGTTGGTCCTGAATGAAAATGGTGCCAATCTTACATCCAATATGGTCACCAGAGCAGCCATCTTGAAAATCTTGTTATTGATACTCCTTCTGTATGAATGGTCATATCAGCATTGGGTTTTCACTAATAGGCTTCTCATGACATCAGTTGGTCCTAAATAAAAATGGTGCTGATCTGATGTCAAATATGGCCACCATGGCAGCCATCTTGAAAATGTTATTGCTACTCCTCCTGAATGGATGGTCATATCAACATGGGGTTTTCACTAAAAGACTTCTTATGATGTGTAGCTGGTCCTAAATAAAAATGATGCCAATCTGACATCCAATATGGCTGCCATGGCAGAAATCTTAAAAATCTTGTTATCACAACTCTGCTTGAACAGAAAGTCATGTTAATGTAGAATTTTCACCGGAAGACTTCTTATGATGTCCAGTTGGTCTCAAATGAAAATGGTGCTGATCTGATGTCCAGTATGGCTGCCACAGCAGCCATCTTGAAAATCTTGTTATCTCTACTCATCCTGAATGCATGGCTATATCAACATGGGGTTTTCAACAATAGACTTCTTATGATTCCTAGTTGGTCCGAAATGACAATGGTGCTGGTCATACATCCAATATGGCTGCCATGATGACTGTCTTAAAAAATCTTGTTGTGACTACTCCCCCTGAATGGATGATCATTATGACATGGGGTTGTCACCAAAATGACTTCTAATGATGTCCACTTTGTCCTAAATGAAAATGGTGCCAAGCTGACATCCAATATATGTTAGACAGCAGCTTATTTGAAAATCTTGTTATTGCAGATGAATATCACATGGCTTCAACACTCAACAATTAAAAGAAAGAAATGGTCTTGACTTGAATTCCTTGAAAATCTTGTTATTGCTGACGAATATCAGATGGTTTCAACACTCAACAATTAAAAGAAAGAAATGGTCTTGACTTGAATTCCTTGAAAATCTTTTCGCCCAGTAGAGTGTCAGTCCCTTTGAGGGGCTCTTGTTTACAGGAGTTATGGCCCCTGATTGCCATTCCTTCTGACTTGGGTTTCTATAGCATAACTTTAATTAACTTTGTTGCATAGCAGCCACATTTTGCATGCAACTTTGTACTAATAATACCTTGAATTAGTTTAATTTTAAGTCTTAACATTCATATCAAGGACACTAACTCAGGTGCTAACAATCATATCAAGGACATTAACTCAGGTGTTAACATTTATATCAAGGACATTAACTCAGGTATTGACATTCATATCAAGGACATCTCATGAAAATTAACTCCGGTGTTAACATTAACATCAAGGAAATATGTTTCTCTTTTTGTGACAGCATGAACAATTTTAAATTTTTGGGTTCTAGTTTTTTTTTAAATCTTATAACACACACATGCTTTCACTGTGTTGTTTGCAAGTCATATGTAGTATTATGTGGAGCCCTTATCAACTTGAAATGGTTTTCTTTTGCAGGATGGTGTGTTCTCAGTATTGTTGACAGACACCAATTCCAAGGATGACATTCACATTAATGATCTCATGGTCACCGAGGGTTATGCAATGTTCAGTCGAGATACAAGCAGCGACATGGCTGGCCCCATCGTGCATGACCAGGTAGTACACTTTATATTTGTGGTTATTTTTTTTGCCCCATGCTTGTTTTACCACCTGTCTTTCTACCAGTCAAATGGTGGGTTTTTTCCCCATGCTTGTTTACCGCCTGTCTTTCTACCAATTGAATGTTTTTTTTTATCCGGAGGTGGGTGGGTCCAAATATTTAAGTCTTCATATTCCCCTGTTGATATGCCACCCTAAGATTCCATCATCTGTCAAAAACATCCATTTAGAGTATAATAATATTTTTGAGACATTTGACCCTGATTACCAGTCAGCTCTGCTTACCTATGACATTATGATGTCTAGTTGGTTTGAAATGTAAATAGTGCCGATATGACATCCAATATGGCCACCATGGCATTTATCTTTAAAATATTGTTATCTCTGCTCCTCCGAACAGAAAGTCATATTGACATAGGATTTTCACCAGAAGATTTCTTATGATGTCTAGTTGGTCCTAAATGAAAATAGTGCTGATCTGATGTCTAATATGGATACCACAGCAGCCATATTGAAAATCTTGTTATTGCTACTCCTCCTGAATGGATGGTCGTATCAACATGGGGTTATTCACTAAAAAGACTTTCTTGTTATGTCTAGTTGATCCTAAATGAAAATGGCACCAATATGAGGTCCAATATGTCTGCCTCAGCATCCATCTTGAAATTCTTGTTATTGCTACTCCTATTGATTGAAAAGTCATATTGACATGGAGTTTTCACCAGAAGACTTCTTGTGATCTCTAGTTGGTCTTAAATGAAAATGGTGCCACTTGCACATCCAGTATGGCTGCCAAAGTGGCCACTTTGAAAATCTTATCACTACTTCTCCTGAATGAATGGTCATATCAGCATGGGGTTTTCACTTAAATATTTCTTATGATGTCTCATTGGTCATAAATGAAAATGGTGCCAATCTGACTTCCAATATGGCTGCCACAATGTCCATTTTGAAAATCTTAATACTGCTACTTCTCCTATATGACTGGTCATATCAGCATTGTGCTTTCACCAAAATACTTCTTATGATGTCTAGATGTTCCTAAATAGAAATGGTGCGAATCTGATATCCAATATGGCCACCATAGCAACCATCTTGAAAATCTTGTAATTCTTACTCTTCCAAAATAAGAAAGTCATACCAACATGGGGTTTTAAACAGAATACTTCTTATAATGTCTTCTTAAAATAAACTGGTGCCGATCTGACGTCGAATATGTCCACCATGGTTGTCATCTTCAAAATCTTGTTATTACTACTCATCTTAAATGGAAAGTCATTTTGACATGAGGTTTTCATCAGAAGAGTTCTCTGGTATCTTGTTGGTCCTAAATGAAAATGATGCAAACTGACCCTCAATATGGCTACCTGGTTGGTCCTAAATGAAAATGGTTACAATCATGCATCCAATAAGGCTGTCTAGATGGCTGTCTTGAAAATATTGCTGTCACTACTCTCTCTGAATGGATGCTTATATTGACATGGGGTTTTCACCAAAAGACTTCTAATGATGTTAGGTTGGTCCTAAATGAAAAATGGTGCCTTCTGACATTATTTCAGAACAGCGGCTAATTTGAAAGTCTTGTTATCATTGAAGAATATCAGAGATGGGTTTCAACACTTAGCAGTTGAAAGGAAGAAATGGTCTTATCTTGAATTCCTGGAAATTCTTTTCAGATAATAGAGCATCAGTTCCTTTGGGGAACTTTTGTTGGCTCTACTGGTCATAGGCCAGAAATATGTCTGTTATCACAAGTTTGTTGTTGCTAAACCTCCTAAACTACTGGAAGGATTGCCACCAAATCTTACAGACACATTCATTCCAAGGTCTAGTTGGTCCTAAATGAAAATTGTGCCCCACAGACATCCAGTATAGCCATAATGGAAGCAATTTTGAAAATCTTGTTATCACTACTACTCCTAAGCGGATGGTCATTGTGACATGAGGTTTTCACCCATTTTTATTTATGACCAACTAGACCTCATGATGAAACTATATGCCAAGTGTAGTGACTTCCCTCCAAATAGTTTAGGAAGATAACAAACAACTGCCAACAGATGCCAGACATATGGATGCCAGACACTGGGCAACAGACCCAGGCCCATAGCATAATCTCTTCCGGTATTTGACCAGTAAAGTTTAAAAACAAAACACTTGAGACAGACTAGTGAAATTCGGTAATCTTATCTGTATTTACTATATATATATATATATAGATGACCTGAGATTGTACAATGGTTATTTTCTTATTACTACTTGTTTAATTTTTATCGCCCAGGCCATGAAAGTGGCAGAGGTGTGTATGTTAAGCTTTTCCATTCATCCCATACATACATCCCAAACATGCATGTACATTCAATTACACTTGAATCTTACCATGGATTGTGTTGCAATTTGGCAGACAGTATTTTACATGGAGGTCAACATGCACATGTTTTTTTCTCACACTCTGGTGCATTATTCCAGATCTATGCCCCATTTTCGGTGTTAAATGTATACAGTGTATATGAACATTATTGTTTGTGTAACTAACCCTGAAAGTTGGTACATATTTTTTACATGAGAGGAAACTGTGCATATGGTTCTATCATCACACTCCAATGCATGTTTTCATACTTATGCTCCTATTTGTTAAATATAAGCTCTAACCCAATCAACCATGTGCTCCCCCCCCTTCTGTAGAAAAGGATGGAACAAGTGGAAGGTAAGGACTTGAGGTACATACAAACTCACTTGCTAGACAACTGAAATTTAATGCTCAGCTACAAGTGCAAGCTCACTATATGTTCTCACAACTGCAAACTAAACCGACCCAGATCAGCTATCACATAATGTGCCAGCTGATCTGGGTCTATGAATTTTGTTAGGAGTGATCAGTAGAACAAACAACATAGACACTGATCTGCTGGTGTATTGAGTGATGGTAGATCAGGGTCTGTGTTGTTTGCAGTTGGATTTGACTTATAAGCAAGTATATATCGTATATCAGAGGTCCAGAAAAATTGTGAACTGTTGTTTGACATTTGTTCCATCAAAAGAATACTCACTGCCTTCATCATACTTGGGGACATTAACTACAATATATATGCACATTTTGTCTTTTATTAAGGATTCTAAGTCATTCTATAGTAGTGGAAATTGCCCGATGTATGCATTAAATTCGAAACAATATTTGTTTCCTTCAAATTTGTTTTCTTCAGTCACTCATATACATGTATATGGATAATTTGAGATTGTGCTGCTATGATAGGCTACATGAGCTGTAGCTACCTGCACTTTGGAACAGAACCATTTAAGTTGTGGGGGTGGAGGGATTGCTATTACAATCTTTATTGCTACTCTGTTTTGGTATACATTGAGTTCAAAGCCATAGTTTTAAATTGGGATTATTTTCATGATTTCTTTTCCTGTCTTTTTTGAAAATGGCTGTTGGCTATGTCTCTTTACCCATTAAATCGAATGGTTTGCTCCCAATTTATTTCTACCCATGAAATCAAATGGTTTGCTCTCAATTTGTTTCAGGCAGGGAACTATATAATTCCCTGGTAGAGGTTACATTGTACCAGTTACAAAAGCCCTAAGGCAGTTTCACACTTGTTGCAATGTACATCATAAATACAAAATGAGGCCAATATGGTATATGAGTTGTTCAGTTAGAACAGTTATTTATCAAGTCAGAATATGAGTTGTTCAGTTAGAAAAGTTATTTATCAAGTCAGAATATGAGTTGTTCAGTTAGAACAGTTATTTATCAAGTCAGCATATGAGTTTTTCAGTTAGAACAGTTATTTATCAAGTCAGAATATGAGTTGTTCAATTAGAACAGTTATTTATCAAGTCAGAGTATGAGTTGTTCAGTTAGAACAGTTATTTATCAAGTCAGAATATTAGTTTCTTTACAAAGACTCTCAGTGTCCAACTTGAGCATTTAACACACAATACCAAAAATCAGTATTATCGGACATGTTCAACATATATGACCAATTCTATACCGTATATACTCTCATATAAGCTAATACCAACTGCAAACTGCATAGACTCCGATCTGCCGTCACATTATGTTAGGCAGATCAGGGTCTATGTTGTTTGCATTTGGACCCTTCTTATACGTGAGTGTATATGGGTGTATATATATATATATATATGTGTGCGTGTGTGTGTGTGTGTGCTGTATTTGTAGTTTATCATTGTGTGTCATTTGTTGATGAGTAATAAATGGGCAAATAAACAAGATAGAGCTATGTAAGCACTGAAAGAATGACTTTTATTAACAAGACTTGCCCTAGTGCATTAAACTAGATAGTTATAACAGGTAACATATTTGAAAGCTAGGCTATAAAAACATCACAGATTAAAATATCTTCTAACTGTTTACAACAATAAAATTGTCATTTGAAAGAACCAAACAAACTAGCAGCAAAGTAAAGAGAGACTAACCAAATACATAGGCACATCAGTAAATCATTTTAATGCATTTTTAACATATTTGTATATATCTGATTGAAACTTTCACTATGATTTTCTGAATATATTGCAATATTTGTTATGTACTTGATAATTGCCAATCGGCTAAATGCAGATATCTGTTTAAACAACTTGAGAATTAAAGTATTATATAATATTAAGTAACATTTTTCACACAAGGGAAGAACATCTTGTATGATGGTTTTCATGGTACAATCTAAAGGTCAAAGGTCAAGGCCATGGTAAGTCTCCAGAGTCAACCATGTCCTTAAGTGCCTGCATAGAGGACTATCAAACACAGGGCAGGCGTATAATGTACCATTCACTGTTCTCTTTTTGACCAAATACAACATAATGTACTGTTCATGGTTCTCTTTTTGACCAAGGACAACAAAATTGATTGATTTCTTATTCATCCTATTTGATGAAGCTATTAAAACGTTTTTAAAGTTTTTCCTGTTACATTGAAGATATTGTTATATGTAGCTGACCTAAGCATATTGTCATAAATTTTGAGATTTATTCTGTCTATCCATGGAGTAGCTTGCCTGACAATCAACTCATTTGTTGGCCAGCCAGAAGGCTGGGTAAATATGGCAGGTTTATTATTATAAGGGTCATTTCTATCTCAGAGGGTCATTTCTATCTCAGAGGGTCATTTCTGGCTTAAAATGCCCCTGCTATAAAAGTCTATGCATATTGACTCTGCTTTGAAACAAAAAATAAAACTGCTTAATTTGACAAAACAAATATAAATGCACTTAAATTAACTTTAACAGGTGACTCATTTCTATTCTGATTTTTGAAATTACATCACAGATTTGTAAAATTTTGCATGATTTCTACAGATAGAATCTTTCCTGTCATAAATTTAAAGCAGAGGCACCAAAAAATGTATAAATAAAATACATTGTTAAGCAAAGAAAAAAGAAACGTCGACATTACAAAATAAAATAAATGTATATGTTACTTTTAAGTCGGGTCCAACTGCCAACCACATAGACCCAGATCTGCCATCGCAAAATTCGCTGACAGATTTGGGTCTATGCAGTTTGCTAGGAGTAATCAGTCAAACAAACCGTATAGACCCTGATCTACAGGCTCATTATGGGACAGCAGATGAGGGTCTATGTTGTTTGCCATTGGATCTGACTTATAAGCCAGTATATACAGTAATAATGTTGAGGACAAAGCTGATCACAGTAAACACTCTACTCTGTGTTAGTTCATTGTATTGCAGTGGATTGGAAATGGGTGAGGTGTGGGGAGGGGGTATCTCAACTCTGTACCACACTGCCAATTGACATTGTTTGCCAATATCATCATCACGCTGAATCTAATGAGACATTACTATGGCAGTATATGATAAGGTCACTAAAACAGTATAGACCCAGATCTGCCATCCCATAATGCACTGGCAGATCATGGACCATGCATTTTGCTTATAATCACATGTACCACAAGCAATGTAGACACTAATCTGCCAGCATATTTTGCAATGGCAGATCAGGGACTATGCAATTTGCTTATAATCACATGTAGCACACACAATATATCCACTAATTTGCCATTCCATAATACAATGGCAGATCAGGGACTATGCAGTTTGCTTATAATCAGGGATTATGCAGTTTGCTTATAATCAGGGACTATGCAGTTTGCTTATAATCAGGGATTATGCAGTTTGCTTATAATCACATGTAGGACACACAGTGTAGACACTAATCTTCCATCCCATAATGCACTGGTTGATCTGAGTCTGTATTGTTTGCAGACAAGTGCTCATCTATATATACTCAAGCTAATGCTGTGGATAATATATTTTGACTTGTCTTAAATACTAGTCCATCAGTGTCTCTTCATACAATCCTAATTTATGGAGTATTCATTAGTAGGTGGTCTCTTTTGTTTTTTCTTCCATTGGTTGATTTTGATCATTACTATGTCTGTTATATTTTGGCAATCAAATAAGTCTTTTAAACTGGTGTGAAATAAAACACCTAAGACATTGTATGGTTGTTTGCCGCTTTGCTGATTGGGAAGAGAATTTCTTATTGTTCATTCATTAATTTTCAGAAAGTGTCATGAACTAGCTTTAGTATTATTGGTCTTTCATTCAAATACAGACAGCAGATGTTGTCAATAAGATGTCCTTGAACTTTGAAGTTTTACTGTTGTCAAAATAGTGCTTGCATTCAGAGGAAAATTGGAATTGAAAGAGTTTAAAAAATAGCTTTTGAGGGTATGAGATTACTGCCATATTAGATTATCAACATTTTATTCTTTCAAGAGTTGAGAGAAGAATGCAAAAAATGATAAAATCTTCTTATAAAAAATATATAATTATTTTAACTATTAACAGATTGGAAACAACGTTAAAGATAATTTAACGAAACAAGGTTAAAGATAATTTAAAGAAGGAATTTGACAGCATCAGATAGTGTGAATTTATTTCAAAGTTGGGCAGTTTCAAACTTAAGAGAAAGATTTGTGTTAGAAAAGTGATAAGAATATTTGATTCCTGACATTGAGAACCAAAGCAGAGCAAGTAAACAAAACAACCAAGAATTTATTTTTAGCTGAAGCAGACACAATTTCTCATCAATGGCTAATCTCATGAGTGGCGATGAATGCAGGATAGATGCAGGACTCTGGGTTTAATTAAAAACTCAAACAATCAGATATTTAGTATTAAAAGAACCCACCCCCTCAGTAGGTTATTGACCAGTTAAGTATGTCTAACAGACCCACTCCTTCAGTAGGTTACTGACCAGTTAAGTATGTCTAATAGACCCACCCCCTCAGTAGGTTACTGACCAGTTAAGTTTGTCTAACAGACCCTCCCCTTCAGTAGGTTACTGACCAGTTTAGTATGACAAACAGATCCACCCCTTCAGTAGGTTACTGACCAGTTTTAAGTATGTTTAACAGACCCACCCATTCAGTAGGTTACTGACCAGTTAAGTTTGTCTAACAGACCCACCCCTTCAGTAGGTTACTGATCAATTAAGTATGTCTAACAGACCCACCCCTTCAGTAGGTTACTGACCAGTTAAGTATGTCTAACAGACCCACCCCCTCAGTAGGTTACTGACCAGTTAAGTATGACTAACAGACCCACCCCCTCAGTAGGTTACTGACCAGTTAAGTATGACTAACAGACCCACCCCTTCAGTAGGTTACTAACCAGTCAAGTATGTCTAACAGTTATGTATGTCTAACAGAAATGAAGCAAATGATGGACATTTAAGACAGTACAAAATATTTGTTGCTTTGTTGGAAAAAGCAGTATCATCCATAATACAGCGGTAGTAACATCCAATATGTACCGTATATACTCACAGATAAATTGAGTCCAACTGCAAACTGCACAGATCCATCTCTGCAGTTGCATAATGCTCTGACAGATCTGGGTCTATGTAGTTTGTTATGAGTAATCAGTAGAACAAACATCATAGACCCGAATCTGTCTGCATATTATGCAACAGTAGATCAGAATCTATGTTGTTTACAGTTGGAACCAACTTATAAGTGAGTATATTTGGTAGTGAGTAGTTGGTAAGAGCTGGAATGATGTGTTTTACATGTAGAGTGAAAGTGAGAATATCGGACAGTAAGAGCTGTAATTAAATTCTAAGATGTAAGAAATCAATAAGATGGATGGAATATAAAGCCACTTATTCTGTACAGCACAGATAAGAAACTGTCAAAAGTTGTTTTTAAAAATTCCCCATGATCCTGGAGAAAGTGACCCAATGCTGTAAATTCCTGTTGGGTCACAATAAACACCAATAAATCTCTGCATTTAAAGTTTGAGTGGCTATGTAGATAAGGATATGTCCATTCAAAACATGCACAATAAATCTCCCATATGTAATGATAACCCATCTCTACATCTTTACACAATAAATCTCCCATATGTAATGATAAGCTCATCTCTACACAGTAAATCTCCCATACATAATGATAACCCATCTCTACATCTTTACACAATAAATCTCCCATATGCAATGATAAGCTCATCTCTACACAATAAATCTCCCATATGTAATGATAAGCTCATCTCTACACAGTAAATCTTCCATACGTAATGATAACCCATCTCTACATCTTTACAGAATAAATCTCCCATATGTAATGATAAGCTCATCTCTACACAATAAATCTCCCATATGTAATGATAAGCTCATCTCTACACAGTAAATCTCCCATAGGTAATGATAACCCATCTCTACATGTCTTCACAATAAATCTCCCATATATAATGATAACCCATCTCTACATAATATATCTCCCATATGTAATGATAAGACCATCTCTACACAATAAATCTCCCATACCTAATGATAACCCATCTCTACATAATAAATCTCCCATATGTAATGATAACCAATCTCTACATAATAAATCTCCCATATGTTATGATAACCCATCTCTACACAATAAATCTCCCATATGTAATGATAATCCATCTCTACACAATAAACCTCCCATACGTAATGATAAGCCCATCTCTACATCTCTAAACAAAAAATCTCCCATATGTAATGATAAACCCATCTCTACATCTCGACATAAAAAATCGCCCATATGTAATGATAAACCCATCTCTACGTCTCGACACAAAAAATCTTGTAATGATAAGCCCATCTCACCATTTGGAAAAGTGTTGCATACTTTTATTTAACAAAGCTTATCTCCTTTGATAAGACTACACAGACACACAGACACACACACAGACACACACACACACACACACACACACACACACACACACACACACATACATACATACAAACACTTGCACTTTTTCCAAATAATTGAGATAATGGATTCCCAGGGCTTATCATATAAAAATAACATACTCTTATAATAGAAACATTTATAGGAAAAACGTGCTAGTTTTGCAGATGCTAACAATAAATGCATATTCTGGTTCAAAAGTGCCACTAATATCAATCAAAAACTAGCAACTGTATTGAAGCTGCTTTACAAGAATGCAGATAGTTAATAAAAGAACAACTAAGTATAACAGCAATATGAACATTTTTCAACCAGTCAAAGTAACAATGCTTTGTTTGGATACAATCAAGCCTACTTTAACAGTCATCTTTAGCAAAGAACCATCAGTAAATAAAAAGGTATTCAAAAAATGCCAAATTCATTTGTAATTTTAACTTTTTATACAGGGCCTTATCAAAGGTTGCTTCTGAAGGATAGCATTTTCTGATTCCTATATACCGTATATACTCACATATAATCTGGGTCCAAATGCAAACAACACAGACCCTGATTTGCCAGCGCATTATGCGATGGCTGATCTGGGTCTATGCAGTTTGCAGTTGGTATCGGCTATACACGAGTATATATTATGGTATGTGAAGTACAGTTTACCCATGTGAGAAAGTTATGTGTGATATGCCTGTTTCACATAAGTACACTCATTAACTCTATATATGAAGTCATTATGCTTATGACATGAAAAACTTCAATGTTTATTGAGTTTTGACTTATGACATGAATATCTTATATATTTCTTGAGTTTTGACTATTGAAAAGACAAAATTGTTCTTGTTAATAAATAGAAATTCTTGTTTACAACAGTTATTTTTGTGGTAAACAAAACTTGTTAACGCTCTATTTAATGACATAAAAACTTTGAGAACTACTTGGTCTTTCTATAGCAACATCCATTCTGATCACCTACCACCTTTTTTGCCACCATTCTTTTCTGATTAGAAATGAAACAAAACTAATCCATCATATGCGTTGGTGTGGATAGGGAAATCCACCCCTTGGGATCAGAGTTTTGTGGAAAGGAATTTGGCAAAGCCTCAATACTGCTCCTAAATTCTGACCCTTATTTCCCTGTCTATGCTAGTGCATATGATAGATTGTATTAATCCACAGGTGGGGTTGTATATCATTTAATCCACAGGTGAGGTTGTATATCATTTAATCCACAGGTGAGGTTGTATATCATTTCTCAGAGGATTAAAGTACCTGTACTTCTCCCATGATAAGTCCATCCCCCACCTTTAAAAACATATACATGTATACCATTTTTGTCAGGCCCACATTAATGGCAGTAGAGACATAGCTTTCATTTTTCTTATGGCGGTGATGGTGGTCTCAATGTCTTCAACAGTTTGTTAAGGTTTTGGATAAAGTTTCTCAAGCAGTGCTTTGATTGTGGGCTTTACATGCAAGCCCTGGCTTCTTTATTTTATGTTGAACGCATTTTTAGACCATGAGCCTACTCCATGCTTTTGAAAAATAAATTTTCATAGCAAGCCGCTAGGTCTCATCAATGTTGAAATCCTGTACATACTTGAAAGAGAAATACTGTACATATTTAAAGGGGACATACTGTACATATTTAAAGGGGACATACTGTACATATTTAAAGGGGAAATACTGTATATGTTTAAAAGGGACATACTGTACATATTTAAAGGGGACATACTGCACATATTTAAAGGGGAAATACGTATATGTTTAAAAGGGACATACTGTACATATTTAATGGGGACATACTGTACATATTTAAAGGTGAAATACTGTACATATTTGAAGGGGAAATACTGTACATATTTAAAGGGGAAATTATCACAAGTAAATTAAGAAAAGATTAATTAAATACTATGATGTTGATTCCAAAATATTCATTGAGGATTTTTTTTGTTGTGCAATGAATATCCACAAAATTAAATCCACCATGATCATACAAAGGAAAACAGTGTGACTCCAGAAAATGTTATGCCCATGAAACTGTCCATTAATCCTGCTAACAATGAAATGTCATCCCCATGAATATTCAGATTTTATAATATTTTCTGGTGGATCAAAATATTGTAAATGCAAAACTCTAAATTCATGAATTTAACAATGTCTGAGAGCATTTGGATATAAAATCGGCAGCAATCTAAAAAAAAGGAATTAATAACTGTGTTTATGTATAAAAATTTAAAAAAAACATACTACAGTTTACTGGAACTCATAAACATCATTAATTCTAACCCACAAGTTCCAATTCTTTTAACTTGATAAGGCTAATTTTACCCAAAACTAAACAAAGCAAATTTAAATAAAAGAAAACAATAAAAACAGGATATGTGCCTTCAGTATTATAATACATAATTAAACAAAAGAATAAAACAGGATATGTGCCTTCAGTATTATAATACATAATATTAATAATATAATCTTGACCCTTGCATGTGTACATGTCTTGATCCTTGCATGTGTACATGTCTTGATCCTTGCATGTGTACATGTTATGACCCTTGCATGTTTACATGTCTTGATCCTTGCATGTGTACATGTTATGACTCTTGCATTTGTACATGTCAGATTACCATATAACATGCTTTTTTGCAGATCTTTCACAGAAAAATTCAAAAGCATGGATACATGTTGAAGAACTATTTGCTCGATACAATGCTCTAGATATTATAATAATCTTTAACCATGAATAAACTGCTTTTAAAGTACAATCTGCAATAAATGCAGGTATATGATTTACTTTCAGGCTGTGTTCTATCTTTACTTTACTAAAGTCATAGGTTTAGCAAAGTGTACGTCTTTCATTTTTCTGTCAGCTTATTTCAGGTAATCATAAAATTTAATACTTCCCTCAGTTGTGACTGCCATCAATAGCTTATCTGGTGTCACACCAACAAATTTCAAAATGTCATCTGCAATCAAAGATCTGTTCAGTTTCCCACGTGAATTTAAAATGTCCACTCGTCCCTCACGTTTGTCAGTAACAATTACATTTCCATGGCAATCAACACACACATGATCCGGACCATCAAATATCTCTCCATTGGTGTCACTGTTGCCATATTCAAAAATCAGTTCCCCACTAGCATCAAAACCCATGACAGAGTGACTGCAAGGGTCTGTGACATAGAAGCTCCCTAATTTAGGGAATATCGCAATGCAGTGAGGCTTTTCTAATAAATGCAGACCTAAATCCTGGTAATCCTCATTTGTTATCCGACGAATTAAGTGACCATCTTTATCAAACATGGCTACATTTCCACCAAGTTTGGACGTTTTTCCAGAATTTGTAACATGGGGATACCTATTGGATGTCACAAGTAAATTTCCATGTACATCAGCTGCGATGAAATTGACTCCAAAACTGTCAATCTGGGTGTCAGTCAATAAATGCCCTGTTCCATCA
The DNA here is from genome assembly GCA_029931535.1 of Margaritifera margaritifera. Classification (NCBI taxonomy): domain Eukaryota; kingdom Metazoa; phylum Mollusca; class Bivalvia; order Unionida; family Margaritiferidae; genus Margaritifera; species Margaritifera margaritifera. Next base: position 671,528 of record JAQPZY010001342.1, on the reverse strand, counting down.
TTCTCATAGACTCTGACTTTGTAACGGTTATCTCCTCTTGCAATGCAGATGGCAACTTTGCCATCACTTGCCACTGAGTGAATATTCCAGCCATTTGGGACTTTGATTTGTCCACGTAGTATTCCACGTTTTTCTAGAACATAGATAGTCTGACCACTTGCAGACGAGGCACCAATTATGATGTCACCTTGTTTATTAATCCCTATCCCCTTCATACACTCATGTTGTATAGACGATGGTAAATTAATCTCCCTTTTTGGATTTTCAAGATGGAAGCTAGTATCTTCTTCATATTCATTTGACTGTACCTCTTCATGGAATTTCACATTTCGAATTTCTTCATTTGGAGAGCTTTTCCTTTCTGTTTTAACTTCTTGTATCTCAGTGGTATCTAACAGGACATCTGTCTCAGGTTGTGTGAGATCTTCATGTGCATTATTTTCCTGTGTGAGATCTCTCTGTTTAAGGTCAGTTATCTCAGTTTCATTGTTCTCCATGGTATCACTGGCATGGCCTGAGTCACCACCACAGTTGTTAACCACAGATGGTTCCTTTGGGGATTGAGGTTGATCCTCAGTATGTAATTCTCCAAAAAGATTACAGATTGTTTCCACGGTAACTTGTGGCTCTGTAAGCTTGATCTTAATCGGCTCGATTGGATCTGTCATAGGCTCCTCCTCACACAGATCCCGGACTCTCTGAGATACAGTTCGTCTCATGAGGACTTTCTCCTCACATGACCCATAGGACAGTAGCTTCTCTGTAAAGTCATAAACTCCCTCAATGGCAGCTAAATGCATCTGAAGCTCTCCTCGCCTCTCAACAATTTCCTTCATTTTCTGGTCATTACGCTTGTCGATTTCTGCCAGTAGAACAGCCTCATAATTATTTATCAAATCATACAGACATTTTTTACGCCTTCTGATAATTTCATGTAATTCCTCCTGATGTTTTACTGTTTCAGTTTCGGCTGACTGCAGTTGGTTCAGAGCTTCTTTTAAAGCATGTGTGTCATTTTCCAGCTGCAACAATGGTGCTTTTATTTTGTTCTCAAAATTTTCTGCAACTGCAACCAGCTCAGCACACCTGTGTTCCTCATGATATGAGAGATGACAGTCAGAACAAACTGCTGTGTCACAGTCCACACAGAACATAGCACCAATATCAAGAGGGTCATAATACGGACAGCACGTCTCAATTACAAACTTTCCTGAACTTTTTGCTGAGCCATGGTTCCTCATGTGTTGGTCATATTCTTCAGTTTTCTTAATCTCATGGTTAGCAGTCTCAAATTGATCTCGATGCATGACAGTACAGTTATCACACAAAAATCCATCACAGTTTACACAGTAAATACTCGACTCGATAAAATTCCCAGCATTTTTACAAAACTGACACAGTCGATCTCGGTCTTGATTTCCAACAGTTGGACTTGACAGGCGTCTGACCAGGAGGTTGTCAGAAAAATTGTCTAGTCCTTCCTCTGTGAACTGGTTCTCTGTACCACAGATTGGACACCAGAAGATGCCATCTTTAACAGTTTTTCCAATGTGGTCACGGAGACAGGACTTGCAGAATGAATGGAGACATAAAAGTTGTTTGGGCTCTTTGTACTCCTCATCACAGAGCTTGCAACACAGGAAGTCCCGTGGAATCACCTCACTCTCACTCATTTGGGACTCCAACAGGGCTGAAAATATACAATTTGGTATTGTTAGGTGTCAACAGTCAGAGCACTAGATAAGCCACATATTTGCACATTTTATGCAGACAGATTGGCTAAAAATGCATTAAGAAATTTTTCAGTACATTCAAATTATGCATATAATTTAATTTTAAGCATTTGGTCCAAAGTTGTCAGCATATTGATCCTGGAGTAAGCGAGGTCCATGTTTTATTATGGCTTGTTTGATCAATATGCAGCCTAGCAGTAAAAGTTCCAGATGTTCCGTGTACATTTGAAATGATAGTACTTGATCATGGTGAGAACACTCACTCTGAAAGAGTCATATAATCAGATGCACCCTGAATTAGTTTTGGTCACTAAGTCATTTGACACATTCAGAAAGGCATCATCAACTTCTTGATGATCAAGACTCAGTCTGGTATCATAAGTCTGTGTTTGCGGTGTTTATAAAATACCCAATCAAATTTTTAAAAGCATAATTAGTTCCAAAACATGGAGTAAAATCAATTTATTAAATTCTTATAGAGAATTCTGAACAATACAAAACAATGTTTCTGAGTAAACTCCAGGTACCATAATAATTGCATGCATGAATACTTTTGTAGCAGTGTAGAGTCAAACTTGTTCAGCCTTGTATGAAAGGGGGAAGTCATTGTAATGAAACAAAATCCAGATCACTACCAGATAATCATAACGAGAGATTTGCTTGCAGTCTGTTTAAGTTTATATATAGAATTACTGATGTATATCTATATACCTGTGATATACCATCATGAGTTCTAGATTGAATTTTTATTCCACAGCATTGTGTTAAAATTGAATACTGAATATTCTGAAATTGATGTAATATTATATCTTGTAAAGTTCACCTGCAACTTCCTGAATGTATACTCTTTGAAATTAAGTTTTTATGTTCCTACCTTGGCAATTACACCATGTATTTACAAAAAACACTCAAAAGAATTGGACCAGCTTTTGGCAGAAAGTTTCCTTTCATAAAGGCCTTTAATTGTAGAAATGCTGCAGATATGATTCATAACATATGCATAAATGGCATTGGAATTAATTTGTACAGGAAGCATACTCCTAACCAAGATATCCTCGCCATCCACTTCACTTGCATTTGACTATTAAGCAAATGTACTGTTACCAAAAACCGAAAATCATTTGAATATTTTCTCTCAAAAACTGCCAACAGAATTCAATTAAAAATGACAGCATCCTGGCATGAAGGTCAGTCAGATTGATACAAATGATGCTGACCCACATTCAAATATGGCTACATTACTAAAAATAGAAAAACATTAAAAAAACTTTTATAAGAAAACTTTGACAGAAAAGCATCATGGTGTAACGGTCTTTCAGTATTGGACAAATGATCCTGCTATGCCATAAAATATGGAAGAACATACAAAGAATACACAAATTTTGAAACATTTTATTTTTCTTCATAAAGCATGCAGTCAACAGCATTGGAATTAATTTTTACAGGAAGTATACTAATGATCCAGATTTCTTGGCCAACTGCTCTTGCATTTTTGGATATTAGGCAGATATCAGTCAGGTGAGCAATCACAGACCCACTGGGGCCTCTTGTTCTATTGTCATTCCTTCACAATCTATCCTTCCATTGGTATAGAATTAACAAAAGCTTATTGTTCCTCTACTTGGTTGCACTTTTGTCTGTTTCTTTATTTTGCTTTATTTATTCATCTTCCATTTTTTTTATTCATTAGATCATTTGACCTTCAGTACAAAGAGGTTTTTAACATGGTTCTAGTTTCAAGGTCAAAGTGGCTTAAGTGCCAGTGCTAATATATATGATTGAATTATTAGAAGAATATTCTAGAATTTTAATCAAAAGTTCTTGTTTAACTCTACATTGATAACTACATTTATAATAAAGCCTGAATAAACACAAAATTAACATAAAATTGTACATTTGTCATGTTTGTCACTTGCCATCTAATATTACTGTGTAAATAAGATCATAACTTAAAGAAAGTTTAGTTTGACCTGTGTAGCCATGTTGGAAATCAAGATTATCAAAAGTGCCCTGAAGATTATCTGGGTTTTTAAAAAGGACTTGTTTGACCAGAGTAACCATGTTTGAAATGAGGATTATCAAAAGCACCCTGTTTACCGTGTGATTCTTTGAAAAAGGACTTGTTTGACCAGAGTAACTATGTTTGAAATAGAGATTGTCGATAGCACCCTGTTTACTATGTTGGTCTTAAAAGGAACACATATAAATGATTTTCTTCACAAAAACTTGGCTAGATGTTTTACCCCTTATCTCTGGTTTATATTTGAGATTTGCCTATCTACCCTTAAGTTAACCTTGTAGTTGTGTATTTTGTTATTGGAGGTTAATTATATATTTAGATGGAGGTCATCGTGCTTGATAAGGCAAAATTAATAGATCAGTTATAAATTGATGTCAATGTTGGCCTTCTTTCTGGATAACTTCAAGTGATATGGTAATATAGTTGGATTTACATGTACAACACTACTTTACTGTAAATCCTATCATTATAACACAGTTTCTTTTATAAGGCCCATCATTAATACACAGTTGCTTTTATAAGGCCCATCATTAATACACAGTTCCTTTTATAAGGCCCATCATTATAACACAGTTCCTTTTATAAGGCACATCATTATAACACAGTTCTTTTTATAAGGCCCTTCATTATAACACAGTTCCTTTTATAAGGCCCATCATTAATACACAGTTCCTTTTATAAGGCCCATCATTAATACACAGTTCCTTTTATAAGGCCCATCATTATAACACAGTTCCTTTTATAAGGCCCATCATTATAACACAGTTCCTTTTATAAGGCCCATCATTAATACACAGTTCCTTTTATAAGGCCCATCATTATAACACAGTTCCTTTTATAAGGCCCATCATTATAACACAGTTCCTTTTATAAGGCCCTTCATTATAACACAGTTCCTTTATAAGGCACATCATTATAACACAGTTCCTTTTATAAGGCACATCATTATAACACAGTTCCTTTTATAAGGCCGGCATGATCATGGATACCATTTCATTATGTAGTGGTCAAATTACCGTTTATACTCGCGTATAAGCTGGGTCCAAATGCAAACAACATAGACCCTGATCAGCCGTCGCATAATGCGCTGGCAGATCAGGGTCTATGTTGTTTGTTCTACTGATTAGTCCTTACAAACTGCATAGATCCAGATCTGCCGGCGCATTATGCGATGGCAGATCTGGGTCTATGCAGTTTGCAGTTGGTATCGGCTCATACGCGAGTATATACGGTATATGTGGTATGTTCTAAGGCAGTCTCATTATAAGGCTGTATACTCCATGACTCCCATAGACAGTGTTATAATGAGGGAGTGCTGTAAGCAAGCAGTTTCAACGGCATGGGTTGGGAGGTGTTTGTAAAATCTCTTGTAATGTATATTTTCAAGCTCTTTGCCTAAGTTTATATGACAATTACTTGACATATATTCACAACTCAGTAATAAAAAAGTTTAGGGAAAATAATGAAATGAGGATGTTGTAAATTGTGGGCATTATTTGAATTAAAAAAATAGTATTTCTTGTGCTATTGTACCCACAGTTAACCTCTTCATATTTTACACATTTATTGTATGGATGCATTTAAATTAAGAATATACTTAATAATGCATAAAATGAATAATGTTTGTTGTATGTACTACATATCCAAGTTACATGCACAAAGATGCTGGGCATGTTTTTTTTTTTTTTTCAGCATCTGTGGTGTCTCAAAGCAAGGAACTTTATTACAATTACCTTGACATGAAATAGTCTTTAATGTGCTGATGTGCCATTAAACACAACCAATCAATAATGTTAAGCATTTGTCATTAAGAAATTTGTCATTGAGGCCAGTATATTGTCCGTGGTGCTCTTGAAAAGATCAGATGAGTAGGCCAATCAGATCAAGCATATTAATGCCTTATAATGTCTCTCTGCTGGCTGTGGAATAATCACATGATCTGGCATAGATATAATCTCATCAGAACTAGTGATGTCATTTATGTCATCAACCTGAGTGATTAAATAATGTCGTATAATGATGATTTGATTGAACCAGCTCCTGGGACTCAGTCCAGCAGGATCATCACAATCACAATTAGTTTTGAAATACCTGAGTGCATGAACACACTTGCATGCATGCAAGTTTGTATTGGCCCTGTGCATGTTAAAATCAGTCAGAATACCTTATTTGGGCCTTCGCTGAACAAAAGTTGCTGGAGCCCTATATTAATCATGTTGTCTGTCCATCCATCCATCTGTCCATTTATAATTTGGTTTCCACAAAATAAATTTACTGGGAACTGTTGGATTTTAATCAGATTTAATATACAGCTTCAGTATGATTTAAATCGAGAGCTACCTTATAATAAGTACCGTATTTTACTCGCTTATAAGTCGGGTCCAAATGCAAACAACATAGACCCTGATCTGCCGTCGTATAATGTGCCGGCAGATCAGGATCTATGTTGTTTGTTCTACTGATTAGTCCTTACAAACTGCATAGATCCAGATCTGCGGGCACATTATACAATGGCAGATCTGGGTCTATGCAGTTTGCAGTTGGTATTGACTTATACGCAAGTATAAATGGTAGACCTGACAGGTACCAATAAAGGTCAATGTTCTGCCAACCTTTGGAATTCCTGTTGCACATATTTTAGTAACCTATCAGATAAAGCATAGCATTTTATGTTCAGGATAGTTATCATTGGAAACGATATGTTCCAAATGAAGTTTTTCACTTTCATAAATGTGAAAGCTGTATTGGTGAATTTAAAGATCAACAGAACATGACTTCATATTGGTGTACATCTGATAGTTTTAATCAGATTGTGTATAGCTTTATATGGATGAAACCTTAAAAGAGTTCGATTTCCAGTTTTCTGTGTCATCATTTTGAGAAGTTATGATTCCTGGTAGCTTCTCTTGTGACTTTGGTTTCCACGGCATAACTTCAAAGGTTTTTTGGCAAATAATATAACATTATTAAAGATAAATCTATTATACCCTGCAAATAAAATTTCTTTTTCTCCTCCCACTTTTGTATTTAATATGGGAGAATATTGGTTATGGGATGACCAGTTGTCCATCAACCATTGTCTGTTGACTGCCATCTGTCCATCCATTAGCACAAGTTTGTTATCACTACTCCTCCTATTGGAAAATTGCCATGAAACCTTACATACACATTTATCCTAAGGTCTAGTTGGTCTTAAATGAAAATGGTGCCACCAGACATCCAATATGGATGCCACAGTGGCCATCTTGAAAAAATCATGCTATTGCTACTCAGACGAAGAGAAAGTCATAGCTAAAAGTGGCTTTAACCATTATACATCTTGTGATGTCTAGTTGATTCTAAATTAAAATGGTGTCACTCGGACAACCAATATGCTGGCCTGGAATTTTATAAGGCAGTCTCACTATAAGGCCCTTCATTAAAACACTGTTCCTGTTATAAGGCAGTCTCACTATAAGGCCCTTCATTATAACACGGTTCCTGTTATAAGGCAGTCTCACTATAAGGCCCTTCATTATAACACGGTTCCTGTTATAAGGCAGTCTCACTATAAGGCCCTTCATTATAACACGGTTCCTGTTATAAGGCAATCTCACTATAAGGCCCTTCATTATAACATGGTTCCTGTTATAAGGCAGTCTCACTATAAGGCCCTTCATTATAACATGGTTCCTGTTATAAGGCAGTTTCACTATAAGGCCCTTCATTATAACATGGTTCCTGTTATAAGGCAGTCTCACTATAAGGCCCTTCATTATAACACAGTTCCTGTTATAAGGCAGTCTCACTATAAGGCCCTTCATTATAACACAGTTCCTGTTATAAGGAAGTCTCACTATAAGGCCCTTCATTATAGTACAGTTCCTGTTATAAGGCAGTCTCACTATAAAGCTAATGGACAGTGTTATAATAAGAAAGTACTGTACTTCATTATAAGACACACTCACTATAATAAGGCAGTATATATTATTGCTGCCATGAACAGTGTTATAATAAGAGAGTACTGTACTTCATTATAAGACACACTCACTATAATAAGGCAGTATATATTATTGCTGCCATGGACAGTGTTATAATAAGAGAGTACTGTACTTCATTATAAGACACACTCACTATAATAAGGCAGTATATATTATTGCTACCATGGACAGTGTTATAATAAGAGAGTACTGTACTTCATTATAAGACACACTCACTATAATAAGGCAGTATATATTATTGCTACCATGGACAGTGTTATAATAAGAGAGTACTGTACTTCATTATAAGACACACTCACTATAATAAGGCAGTATATATTATTGCTCCCATGGACAGCATTACAAGTTAGTACTGTACCGACCTTGAAGTCTTTGATGCCATATACTGTGTAGATTGCCTTATATTGTGTAGATACCGCATATCTGTGTTTATGTGATACACTTCTGTTCCATTAAGTGTCAGATATGCCACTCTACCTCAGCTAGTTTTCTCACTTTTTGAGAGAAAAAAATATGTATGACTGTGCTTTATAGAATAAATCAGATATTTATATATGTTCGGTTTTTTTTTCCCCCATGGTGATATTTACATGTTTAAAATCTGACATGTCTGTTTTGTTTTTCCTCGTTGGTAATAGATTTACATGTTTAAAATCTGACATTTTTAGTTTGTTTTACCCTTGGTAATACTAATATTGCACAGTTTGTAAAATAATATCTGCAAAGAAACCTGTAATGTTGTAGTGAGAGTGTAAACAAACTCCTTAAAAGCATTCTGCTTTATCAATGACCTTCCATGACAAGTCACCTGGCACATGGCCAAGCTAGCCTTCAGGTAAAAGTAGTATATACACCTGTAAATTTGAATAGGTATCAGAATGCATGATTTATATATACTTAGTGGGATATACTATTCACTTTATGTACATGTGTACATTTAAATTCCAAACTAACATTACAGGTCTAATTTATACTGTAAATGGTACCATATGTACTCATGTATAAGCCGATACCAACTGCAAACTGCATAGACCTAGATCTGCCATCACATAATGCACTGGCAGATCTGGGTCTATGCAGTTAGTTTGTAAGGACTAATCAGTAGAGCAAACAGCATAGACCCTGATCTGCCAGCACATTATGCAATGGCAGATCAGGGTCTATGTTGTTTGTATTTGGAGAGAGAATATACGCGAGTATATACGGTAGTATCTACTCATTTAACTCCACTTTCACAATCAATAACTTATTTGATTCAACAACACCTGACCTTTCCAAAACATTTTCACCACTCATTTACTGCATACAGTACTCCATCACCACTATTCTACTGCATACAGTACTCCCTCACCACTCATTTACTGCATACAGTACTCCCTCACCACTCATCTACTGCATACAGTACTCCCTCACCACTCATCTACTGCATACAGTACTCCCTCACCACTCATCTACTGCATACAGTACTCCCTCACTATAAGGCACCCCAGAATAGTTTAAGTGTTGTCATGGATCCCATTTCATTAATTGATAGAATTTTATGTATAAATTACCTAAATATAAGGTGGGGCCCCGGGTGGCCGAGTGGTCTAAGGCGCTCGCCTTTACAGATCACTGACATCTCACCTCTGTCTGTGTAGGTTCGAGTCTCAGGCTCGGTCAGTGTGGGTATGTGAGAAAGCTTGCCAGTAGCTTCCCGTGGGTCGGTGGTTCTTCCATCAGTGGTTCTTCCCGGGGTTTTCTCTGGTTCTTCCTCCACCAAATGTACTGGCCGCCATGTATAGCCTATCATGTGCTGAAAATTGGCGTTAAACCCATAACAACCAACCAGCCTAAATATAAGGCAGTCCACTTTTATAGTTGCCATGGAATGCATTATAGTGATGCAGTATGTATTAAAGTGATAGTGATTAAATTAAAGATTTTGATGAATCATCTTTACCACAGCCACAGATTGCATATAATGACTATTTTTATACAAATGTTATAGTTATATATATATATATATTAGATTGTATTTATTTATAGATGAATACATATTTGCCTACATATATAGACTGCTTGTGCATGATCACTTTTTGTCCATAAGAGGCTTTTTTTATACGCAGGTTACACGGTAGTTTGAATGGAGACAAAAACTGATACTTCCTGTTAAATTACAAACTACTCATTATTCTGTTTGATCCATTTGGATATTCAATAGAAATCATTGGGAAATCTTTTACTGTGAAGACCCTAAATTTGACATTTGCCTCGAACAGTTCCAAATTATGACAAAGAAATGCTTGAAGTGTATTGACCTTCAAACTTTGCCAAAGCAACGAATCCACCCGAGATATAGAGGCAGTACACATAAAATTATCTTTCTATATTGTATTCCAATTTATAATTTGCATGAGTAGTCAGATTTCTTAATATCACTCTTAGAAAAAAAGTACAAATATTTAAATAAATACGCTCTTTACTAAACTTTATTCATAATTTCATTCTCAATGCATATGAATATAAAAGAGGAATTAGGTGACATCATGATGTTATGAGTTAGATATAATAATAATGTCCAGATGGCTGTCTTTATTGACAAAGGAGTCACAGTAGCTCATTTGATGGATCACTGGACTCGTAATTCAAGGGTCATAGATATAGTTTCCCCGCAGGCCAATCTGGGTTAGGTATCTCTGCGTATCCAAGGGAAAGGCACTTAGCTCCCATTTCCTTTGCATAATAACGTGTTAAAATTGACATTATAAACCAACCAGTCAGTGTTATTTGACGTTGTATACTGATTACCAGTGACATTTGGGAAAATAATGTTCAGTTATATGTAATGTCATAATAATAAATCATTATATTTTAGCGTGATTAAAATTTTATAAACAACATAAATCAGCATAGTCTTGACAGAGTTCTTTGCAGATATAGTTTCCTTGTAAAATGTTGTGTTCTGAATAAGATATGATCTTTAACTTATCTGAAAACAAGATAACCTTAAAGATTGTGAGGAAATACACGTTTTCATTTTTCCTTGCAAGTTTTACATATACCAGAATGATAGATTACCCATAAATTATGAGAAAGTATCCTGAAAAGATCCTTCAGTTTGACAAGCAGGAGCTGTACAAATTCAGTATTTATTTTAGTTGATATTGCAATAAAGTCTGTTTTTATGCCTTTCCTGTTCAAGTAGCTGTTAAAAGGAGCCTTGATAGCACAGTGGTGTATCACTTTCTTTACACCCCAGCATTCCCAGGTTTGATGCCCTGTAATAACACATGAAAGTGTAAAAGGTTGCTCTCGATATTCTCTAGTTCTTTCCAACTCAAAGACCATCCATCACAAGCCAGACTGCTCCACAAGTGATGTTATAAACAATGAAAAGATTGATAATTTACTTCGACAGCACTAGATCTGCTTGCTTAAGCATTTAATTTTATATTTCTTAACATTTGGCAAATTCTTTTGAATGCAAAGTTAAATAGGAAAAAAATTCCTCACTGCAAGTTTCTTGCCGATTTCAGCTTGTGGTGGCAGCGGCGTTATCTGAGCTGCAAAGGGAGGTAACCCTCTGTGAGGATTATATTCACAAGCATCTGAGTCATGATGAGTTGTGATAACTTTGTGATACAATTGACATAAGATGAACGATGTTTAGCTTTTTTAAGAGCATAAAATAGTGATCCATTTGACATGTGATTGTTTTATAGAAGATTTTCTTTATTTTTTAAATGGACAAAGTTTAATTTATATGATCATCAGTGCACAGTTGTGTTCATTGTAAGTAGATCTGTGCATTTTTGTTATCGCCACACTTTAGTGGGGAAATATTGTGATACCCCTGCCTGTCTGTCAGTCTGTTTGTAACTCTGTTTCCTAATAAAGCCATGGGTGGAAATTCACCAAAATTGGTACATGTTAAATTACTCTCGTGTTAACCATCTGAGAGAGCGATATCATTTTTATTTTCCCAACCCCGGTGGTCACTGGGAGGGGTCAGAGGCATAAATATATATATTTTTTTAAAAATTGCAATTACAGTGAAAGTGTTTTAATATATTTTAATGAAACTTTATAAATGCAATCATAACTCGAGGACACAAAATAATATGTAAGAATTTGGATTTATGACCCTGGGCCATAGTTTCCGCATAGAGGAATATATTATCGAAAGCATTAGGATTTACATGTATGACCCTGGGCCATGGTCCGGCAGAGAGGAATATATTATTAAAAGCATTTGTATTTACATGTATGACCCTGGCCCATGGTCCGGCAGAGAGGAATATATTATTGAAAGCATTTGGATTTACCATGGTGAGTCATGCAGTTAGTTGTAGTTTAATTTGGAATGATTTTAGATGTCCATGATAATTTCAAAAAGTCAAACTTTATATAAGTGGAATTATTTACGAGACCCTCACATAAATATAAAAATTGAAGTTTTATTGGTCAGAATGTAATATTATGAGTGAACAATGAAACTGTCACAAACATAATAGCAATAATTATGGCAGTTTCTATGGTTACCAGTTATAGAAGTTATCAATTTTGGAACTTTCATGTGGTTTTTAATTTGATATTTTAATTAGTAAAACAAAGCTGCAGATACATGGCAAACTTTTAAATCTTAGATACTTTTAGATTATTTATAATGTTCATTAATATTTGTGAAGCAGGAGTCTTGTTGTGTGATGGAAATATAGTGAACTGCCATTATATCAAATTACATTTTGTTCATGATAATGAGATGTTTTTTATGAAAAGATGCATCTCTTTTATGACCAGAGAGAGAGGTTGTTCATGGTATCCAGGAATTAGTTGTAGCCAAATTTTTTACAGCGAGGGACTCCTGTAGTTAACTGCTAGATAGTAAATTTGTTTGTTTGTCATTTAACAATGCATCAACACTGAAAGGTTATATTGTGCCTGATTTGGGCTGAAATCGAACCTGCATTCTTTTTGTGATGAACCCAGCCACCAATCCATTACAGTTCCCCTGATAATGAAAGAAAAACTCCTCAACAATTTGATTTACATGATGAATTTTGCACTCTTACCTTTACCTGAATTTGCCATTGAAGCTGTTATAAGCTGTCTCCTTTAAATAATACATAAATCACTCAAAAGCTCTCTTATATCCAGATTGGTCATTTGCCATCACAGTTCTGTATCACATTTTTACAGCTGAGACAATTTTTTTGCAGCAATTAAAATTCAGATTTTCTGTCAGGAATAGCACATCATGATTGACTATTATACATTGCCATTAACACAAATCAATTAGATGTCCTAGTACAAGGTTAGAAAATCCATTGTGAAACATATGATTGTGCCAATAATACCCACTCCCACAGGTTTGCAGCTAATCTTTAGTTTATATCTTGCCAAATTGGTTGTTTATGCCACACCACATAATGTTCTATTTATCAGGGTTCCAAGGTCAACATTTTTGGTACGATTTTCAATAGAACCGTTCAATAATCCACAAAAGTAATTCCAGTATAGGTAGTCACTGATGGACTTGGTATGTGAATGTGAAGTACAGGCTCTGTGGTACTATGGTATGATAATAACAGTGGCAAATCTACCTGGCCATTTCAATCCCTGGTTCAGTTGTGAATTTCAGGGGACCCTGTAAGGGGACTTGTGTATTAAAAAGCAGAGAATAAGTAGAGCCTTTCAAAGATATGAATCAGGTTGTGGGCTTGTAATAGATATAATGAATTAGAATAAATTTTGCAAGTGAAATACTACCGTAATAGTGCCTTTTTGTATGTATTAATTTGGATATAGGAAAATTCCTGCACTTGTACATGCATAGAAACACATACATACATACATACATACATACATACATACATACATACATACATACATACATACATACATACATACATACATACATACATACATACATACATACATACATACATACATACATACATATATACATACATACATACACACTCACATACATACATACATACATACATACATACATACATACATACATACATACATACATACATACATACATACATACATACATACATATATACATACATACATACATACACACACACTCACATAAATACATACATACATACACACACATACATACATACATACATACATACATACATACATACATACACACACACACTCACATAAATACATACATACATACATATATACATACATACATACACACACACTCACATAAATACATACATACATACATACATACATACATACATACATACATACATACATAAATACATACATACATACATACATACATACATACATACATACATACATACATACATACATATATACATACATACATACACACACTCACATAAATACATACATACATTTCTAAGAAAGAATGTCAAAATGACATAAGCTTATTGTAGATGCAATATTTAAACTGTACACTGAAGTAAGTGGAGCTGTTGAACTGCATACAGATATCAGATTTTGAGATACAAAAATGAATTGGTACAGGTTCAAAGGTGACTTTGAAAAAAGGTTTGATGAAAGTGTGAAAGTTACTTTTTTCAAATGATCTGTATTTTTTTATTTAACACTTAAGTAAAACATGTTAATAAAGGACCTATCAAGATTGGGAGTATCCATCATATGCACTGGTGTAGAATGGGGAAATCACATCTGAAGGTCAGAATTTGATGTCAGGAACAAGGTTTGCTGAGTTTCTGCTTTTGAAATTCTGATCCAGAGAGTGGGATTTCTCTATCCCACACCAGTACAAAGGATGGATTATTTTTCTTTCTTTTCTCACCAGTAAAGAGTGATCAGAGAGAAAAAAGATGATGGATCATTGATATGGAATGCTACCATAGAAATACAGAGAATTTTCTGAAAGTTTTTATATCCCAGCAAAAGGCAGAGCATATAATGTTATGATGTTGAATCAACCATCCATCCATTACAGTTTGTGTTCACACAATAACTATAGTTTTACACCATCTACCTTGACCAAACTTTGTGAATGGCTTGCACTTGTGGTAAAGATGAATCCTATTGATTTTGGGGGTCAACAAGTCAAAGGTCAAGGTCACTATGACTGAAAGAAAAAAGATGGCTTCAACACAATAACATCAGTTTTACATCACAGACCTGGGCCAAATTTTGTGGATGGCTTGCACTTAGGGTAAGGAAAAAGTCTAATCAGTTTTGAGGTCTACAGTCAAAGTCACTGTGACAAAAAAAGAAAAATGGTTTCCACACAATAACTAAGGTTCTGCATCACATAACCTGGAGCTAACTTCGTGGATGGCTTACACTTGGAGTAAGGAAGAAGCATACTGATTTTTGGATCCAAAAGTCAAGGTCACTTCAAAGAATGGAAAATGGTTTCTGCATAAAAAGTAAAGTTCTTGATCATGTACCTTCACCAACAGCATTATAGCCAGTATTGTGCTGATGTGCCATTAAACTCTATACATACCTTCACCAAAGTTTGTGGATTACTTACTCTTTGGTTAAAACAGAAGCATATTAGTTTGAGGCTCAAAAGACAAGGTTATTGACTGGATGAAGAAAAAGGACTTTTGCATAATAACTTTAGTTCTTAACTATGCACCTTGACCAAATTTGTGGAGGACTTGCACTTAAGCTAACATTTTATATGTACATTGGTCCCTTCACTACAACATTGTTAAACCATAACCTTAATGGTATACCATGCAATACGCTATGCCGTATTATACTGAGGCATGTTAAAAATAAAAAATGGGATCAATGACCATACCATATTATATGAAGAAAGGTGCTATACTAAGGTGGTTTATAGTGAGATTCATGACCATACCCATGTTTTAAGAGGGTATATCAGGAAAGGTGCTATACTAAGGTGGTTTATACTGAGATTCATGACCATACCCATGTTATAAGAGGGAATGTGCTATACTAAGGTGGTTTATAGTGAGATTCATGACCATGCCCATGTTATAAGAGGGAATGTGCTATACTAAGGTGGTTTATACTGAGATTCATGACCATGCCCATGTTATAAGAGGGAAGGTGCTATACTGAGGTGGTTTATACTGAGATCTATGACCATGCCCATGTTATAAGAGGGAAGGTGTTATACTAAGGTGGTTTATACTGAGATCTATGACCATACCCATGTTATAAGAGGGAATGTGTTATACTAAGGTGGTTTATACTGAGATCTATGACCATACCCATGTTAGAAGAGGGAAGGTATTATACTGAGGTGGTTTATACTGAAATTCATGACCATGCCCATGTTATAAGAGGGAAGGTGCTATACTAAGGTGGTTTATACTGAGATTCATGACCATACCCATGTTATAAGAGGGAAGGTGCTGTACTAAGGTGGTTTATAAAGAGATCTGTGCCCATGTTATAAGAGGGAAGGTGCTATACTGAAATGCTTTATAGTGAGAACCATGACCATACCCATGTCATAAGAGGGAAGGTGCTATACCAGTGGTTCCCAAACCCGGGTCGCGAGGACCATCATGACCCTATACCGGTACTGCATTTTGTGTCACAAAAGATGATATTTAGGGTTGCAATAAAAAAAGTTTGGGAACCACGAAGGTGGTTTATAGTAAGATTCATGACCATACCCATGTTATAAGAGGATTATATCAGAGAAGGTACTATACTAAGGTGGTTTATAATGAGATCAATGACCATACCCATGTCATAAGAGGGTTATATCAGGGAAGGTGCTATACTGAAATGTTTTATAGTGAGATCAATGCTATAAGAGGGAAAGTGCTATACTGAAATGCTTTATAGTGAAATCAATGACCATACCCATGTTATAAGAGGGTATATGAGGGAAGGTGCTATACAAAGGTGGTTTATAGTGAGATTCATGACCATACCCATGTTATAAGAGGGTTATATCAGTGAAGGTGCTATACTAAGGTGGTTTATAGTGAGATTCATGACCATACTCATGTTATAAGAGGGTTATATCAGGGAAGGTGCTATACTAAGGTGGTCTATAGTGAGATTCATGACCATACCCATGTTATAAGAGGGTATATGAGGGAAGGTGCTATACTAAGGTTCTTTATAGTGAGATCAATGACCATACCCATGTTATAAGAGGGTTATATCAGGGAAGGTGCTATACTGAAATGCTTTATAGTGAGATCAATGACCATACCCATGGTATAAGAATGAAGGTGCTATACAAAGGTGGTTTATAGTGAGATTCATGACCATACCCATTTTATAAGAGGGTATATCAGGGAAGGTGCTATACTAAGATTCTTTATAGTGAGATCAATGACCATACCCATGTTATAAGATTGAAAATGCTACACTTAGTTGCTTTATAGTCAGGTTTATCTCTGTATCCATGTTTTATGAAGGACAGTGCTATACTGAGGTGTATTATATTGGGTACAACTGTATAAATGTGAGATATTAAAAGCCTGATGCAGTAAATAGGGTTTTGTTTTTTTAACCTTATAAAGAACATACTGTATATACTCGCATATAACCCGATACCAACTACAAACTCCATCGCATAATGTGCTGACAGATCAGGGTGTATGTTGTTTGTATTTGGACCCAGCTTATATACGGGTACATATGGTAGGGGTTGCAAAGGTATGGCACATGCATCTTCTAAATTTATTGTTTCAATTTTCTAGACTTTGGTGGATGTTGGGCCATCAAACTCAACTTTATTTAACCTTGATGAAAAATGTAACTGGAACCTACTGCTACCATCCGAATGTTTCGCACAGCTTAGTGCAACATAATGGTCCACATACAGGTCCTATGTGAAGCTGACAACCAGTTTTATTAATAATATAATAATCTCTTTACATTTTCACAATTGTACGCATATAGCACTGAATGTAGTCTATCAAAAATACATATCCTAACCCTCATAACAAGCAAAAAAAAAGTTAGCATGGCCCACTTTCATGAAACATTTCTCAATTTGTGTACATCATAACAATGTGAACAAACTTCAGGGAAGAAAAATAAATGTCAGCCAGGCTGACTTTCATTCAACATTCAATTTATATGCATTATAACAATATAAACAAACTTAATGGGGGGGGGGGGAGAAAATGGTGGCCAGTCATACTGTTATTAAAAATGTCAATTTGTCAACATCAGTGGTTCCCAAACGTTTTTGATCGCAACCCTAAATACCATCTTTTGTGACCCAAAATGCAGTACCAGTATAGGGTCATGAGGGTCCTCGCGACCCAAATGAGGGTCATGACCTGGGGTTTGGGAACCACTGATCTACATTGTAACTCAGCTCAAATTTGAAGGCCTCTTTGTTGAGAAAGTTCACAAGAAACAATGGATGAAAGCCATTCTGCAAGGCTAAGATATGTGAAGTTGTACTTGTAGGAACTAATCTGACATGATAAAAATGTTATGCACTGACAAATACAGATTCATTAACTATGTAAGGTTTGTTTGGTTTTAAACGACACCTTCAACAAATAGGTTATGATCCATAATTTTCACAAAGTTTTGCTTACACGTATGTTGTTTGCCAGATGGTTGGATTCAAACCTGCACCCGTTTGGTCGCAGGTCTGACACACTAACCACTGAAATGCTGCAGCATCTTTATTGATTATGGACGACTGTAAAATACTGAATAAATGATTGTTAGAAGCACAGACTTGTATTACCGTATATACTCACGTATAAACAGATACCAACTGCAAACTGCATAGACCCAGATCTGCCATTGCATAATGTGCCGGCAGATCTGGGTCTATGCAGTTTCTAAGGAATAATCAGTAGAACAAACAATGTATACCCTGATCTGTCAGTGCATTATGCGATGGCAGATCAGGGTCTATGTTGTATGCATTTGGACCCAGATTATATGTATGTACAGTACATTCCTATGGGAAAGAGACAAACTGCATGTTGTGTGTAATTGCAGTCTACTGCACATATATATGTATATATATATATATATATATATATATATATATATATATATATATTAGAGTTTAATGGCAAGTCAGCACATTAATGGCTATATGGTGCCAATACTACAGTAGAATCTTATTCGTTTTAACTCCGTGGAACCAGAAAGAATATGTTTGAGAGATTATAGTTCAAGTGAATGAGAAGAACCTTCACGAGTGAGGGTTATTGATAGTCTGAGATGTCAAATGCACTCCGTACAATGAGAAGTACATGTATATTACCTTATTATTGGATTTTTGTCCAATTGTCATGGAGAATGACTGATTGTAGCCCCCCAGTGTAGACTGACTTTCAAAGTAAAGTGACTAGGCGGTTCAAGGCTGGAAGAGTAAATCCTATTGATTTTTAGTTCAAGGGACCACAGATTGAGAATTCATGGTAGCACTGTTGGACCCATCCACAGCTTTTTTATATAATTAAACATCAGAATTTTGCGGGAACCAAAATGGCAGTATGAGATATCATGGGTGTTCAAGTCAATCTTGATCTAGGCAATGAGATTCTTCTGTATTCTGCTAGCATTCCATTGGACCCATTGGACCAATGAAACACTAGCAGATTAGTATGGCTTTCAATAAGCAGGTTTGCTGTTTGGGGGTTTTATTCCATTAGTGTATATATATCAGTGTACTTCAGGATGATGTTGATCAATAAATATTGCTCAAATTAACATTTTAAGGACTATTTCTGGAATACTATGGAAAATGTTTAGCACACAGAAGTTTAGGCCCCATATTGAAGCTCAAAGTGTGAAAATATATGTTCTGTTATTTCTATAAGAATGAAATTTGAATCCTAGAATTTTTAGGATCTTCAGAACATTGGTTCCCCTACAAGCATGCTAAATTTTGATTGGTTCCCCTACTAGGATGCTAAATTTCGATTGACCGATTGCCACAGTAGATATAACCGCATCATTAGTGTACACATCATACGAAAACAATCAAATTATTTTATTTTGACATAAATATGAATTAGTGTCAATTTTTAGTGCATATTGAAATTTCATGAAAAATGTTGAAGTTATCACGATTTGAATTTGTATATGATATATAGTGGCAGTCAAATAGGTGATGCACATTAGGCTTGAATGTCAAAAAGAGCTGCCAGTGTGCCTGTAATCATGTGATACTGACACCTTTGCCAGTGTGCCTGTAATCATGTGATACTGACACCTTTGCCAGTGTGCCTGTAATCATGTGATACTGACACCTTTGCCAGTGTGCCTGTAATCATGTGATACTGACACCTTTGCCAGTGTGCCTGTAATCATGTGATACTGACACCTTTGCCAGTGTGCCTGTAATCATGTGATACTGACACCTTTGCCAGTGTGCCTGTAATCATGTGATACTGACACCTTTGCCAGTGTGCCTGTAATCATGTGATACTGACACCTTTGCCAGTGTGCCTGTAATCATGTGATACTGACACCTTTGCCAGTGTGCCTGTAATCATGTGATACTGACACCTTTGCCAGTGTGCCTGTAATCATGTGATACTGACACCTTTGCCAGTGTGCCTGTAATCATGTGATACTGACACCTTTGCCAGTGTGCCAGTAATCATGTGATACTGACACCTTTGCCAGTGTGCCTGTAATCATGTGATACTGACACCTTTGCCAGTGTGCCTGTAATCATGTGATACTGACACCTTTGCCAGTGTGCCTGTAATCATGTGATACTGACACCTTTGCCAGTGTGCCTGTAATCATGTGATACTGACACCTTTGCCAGTGTGCCTGTAATCATGTGATACTGACACCTTTGCCAGTGTGCCTGTAATCATGTGATACTGACACCTTTGCCAGTGTGCCTGTAATCATGTGATACTGACACCTTTGCCAGTGTGCCTGTAATCATGTGATACTGACACCTTTGCCAGTGTGCCTGTAATCATGTGATACTGACACCTTTGCCAGTGTGCCTGTAATCATGTGATACTGACACCTTTGCCAGTGTGCCAGTAATCATGTGATACTGACACCTTTGCCAGTGTACCTGTAATCATGTGATATTGACACCTTTGCCAGTGTTAGTATTGGGCGGTGGTCCATAGGTATTGGCATGTGTGGGGGTTTGAGTGACATATGGCGATATGTTAATTACTTGGGTACACTAATTCTAAATGTTGTATGATCTTGACCTTGAGTTTCTTGCTCACAATGTTTCAAGAATACATAATCAGGTCAGCTATATGTGTCCAAGTCAGCTATATATGGCCTGGTTGGCTATATGTGGCCAGCTCAGCTATATGTGGCCAGGTCAGCTATATGTGGCCAGGTCAGCTATATATGGCCTGGTTGGCTATATATGGCCAGCTCAGCTATATGTGACCAGGTCCGCTGTATATGGCCTGGTTTGCCAGTGTGCCTGTAATCATGTTACAGGGCGGTTGTCCTTATGTATTGGCATGTGTGGGGGTTTGAGTGACATATGGCGATATGTTAATTACTTGGGTACACTAATTCTAAATGTTGTATGATCTTGACCGTGAGTTTCTTGCTCACAATGTTTCAAGAATACATAACCAGGTCAGCTATATGTGTCCAGGTCAGCTATATATTGCCTGGTTGGCTATATGTGGCCAGGTCAGCTATATGTGTCCAGGTCAGCTATATATGGCCTGGTTGGCTATATGTGGCCAGCTCAGCTATATGTGACCAGGTCAGCTGTATATGGCATGGTTAGCTATATGTGGCCAGGTCAGTCGTATTTGACCAGGTCAGCTATATGTGGCCAGGTCAGCTATATATGGTCTGGTCAGCTACATATGGCCTGATCAGTTGTATGTGGCCTGGTCAGCTATATCTGAAATTTTTAATTTAATTAGTAGGAAGAAAGTCATGCTGATAATGTGAGAAGTTATTCACCACAGTACTGAAGCAAATCAGTTTCACTATACTGTAGTATTAATAGTTCCACTTTTTTTTTTTTTGCCCCACCTTCACTCATTTGCATAAAAAACTGTCCCTTGATTGCATACAAATTGTATGGACTTACTGTTTAAAATAACAATAAGCTAACTTCAATATTGGAATTAAATCCAGTAAATACTTTTTGAGTCATCAGTGCTGAGAGTTACATAAATACATTTCATATTTTAGCATACTATGTAGGGACCTTGTCAGTTTGTTATCCACATGGTCACCTGCATTGTGCAACCACTCACACCAGGCAACAGCTGGTGACTTGGCTAGTGGCCATAGGTAAAGACATTTGGTGATGCCAAGTAACACTGATTGACTGGTGGAATTATTAATTTAAAAGTAGCTCAATGTGATCCACTTTTCATGTCTCAATGACTTTGTATTTTGTTATGGCTTAGAAGCAAGTGATCTTTGCCATCTCAGGATACTCAGTATACCAATTTCTAGTTCCATAGTGTCTCTGTGGTTAGCATGCCAGACTTTGAACCAAAATGGTGTAGGTTTGAAACCTACCATTGAATCAGCCCTAGTCGACTACTATGCTGTGTACTTGTGCAAGACTAACTGCAATAGCCTTGGCACTAAATGACCTACTGTATATTCTTGCGTATAACCCGATACCAACTGCAAACTGCATAGACCCAGATCTGCCGGCGCATTATGCGCCGGCAGATCTGGGTCCAAGCAGTTTGTAAGGACTAATAAGTAGAACAAACAACATATACCCTGATCTGCCAGTGCTTTATGTGACAGCAGATCAGGGTCTATGTTGTTTGCATTTGGACCCAGCTTATACACGAGTATAGATGGTACTTGTGTTGTTGTATCCTAAAACACTAAACCAAACCAAACCAGTTTCCAGTTTCAGGTCACAGAGTACTCATTTTCTGTGTCTTGATTACCAGGCTTTATCATGTGAAATATTAATTGAACTAGTGGGAATAATAAATGGATTATTGATGTGTCTTATCGATTTGGATTAACATAATGGGCATTTCTGTAATTGGTATGTTGTCACCTGAATCGGGTCATCATTTTTAATTATCTGTAGTAATCGGGTCATTGATTTGATATTGATTATATATTAGTGTACCTGCACATAAACCAGTACACATATTCACCAAATATATAGTGGCCAATTTTAGGGGTTCAAGTTACTGTCATTGTAGAGTTGTGTTAACAAGTGACATTTGGCTGTTTTTCAGACATCTTCATTTCTGTTGTATTTCATGGAAAAGTGTGAAGAAGCCCCCCCCCCCCCGAACCTGTAATAAAATTTTATTTTCTTACAGTACTCAATCATTATGATGCTGTCCATGTGAGCCATAGAGTATACCACCTTATAGTAAGACTGCCTTATAATGAAGCACATGATACAGTATTCCCTCCTTATAACACTATCCATGGGAATTATGGAGTATACCATTTTATAGTGAGACTGCCTTATAATGAAGCACATGATACAGTACTCCCTCCTTATAACACTATCCATGGGAATTATGGAGTATACCACCTTATAGTGAGTCTGCCTTATAATGAAGGACATGATACAGTACTCCCTCCTTATAACACTATCCATGGGAATTATGGAGTATACCATCTTATAGTGAGACTGCCTTATAATGAAGCACGTGATACAGTACTCCCTCCTTATAACACTATCCATGGGAATTATGGAGTATACCACCTTATAGTGAGTCTGCCTTATAATGAAGCACATGATACAGTACTCCCTCCTTATAACACTATCCATGGGAATTATGGAGTATACCACCTTATAGTGAGACTGCCTTATAATGAAGCACGTGATACAGTACTCCCTCCTGATAACACTATCCATGGGAATTATGGAGTATACCACCTTATTGTGAGTCTGCCTTATAATGAAGCACATGATACAGTACTCCCTCCTTATAACACTATCCATGGGAATTATGGAGTATACCACCTTATAGTGAGTCTGCCTTATAATGAAGCACATGATACAGTACTCCCTCCTTATAACACTATCCATGGGAATTATGGAGTATACCACCTTATGGTGAGTCTGCCTTATAATGAAGTACACAATGCATATAAATTCACTATCACTCAATGAAATTGGATCTATGACCATGCTTGTCTTATAAAAGGAATTGTGCTATAATGAAGGTCATTATAGTGAGGGAGTGCTGTATCTATAATTTCACTATCACTCAATGAAATTGGATCTATGACCATGCTTGTCTTATAAAAGGAATTGTGCTATAATGAAGGTCATTATAGTGAGGGAGTGCTGTATCTATAATTTCACTATCACTCAATGAAATTGGATCTATGACCATACTTGCCTTCTAACAGAAACAGTGTTATAATCAGTGGTGTGGCAACCGTCCCAAGCAACCCCTGCAAAATTCCCATCAAACAACTTTTTTTATATTGAGAGGGGGCCCCAGAATTAAGTTTTGTGGGGGTGGGGGGCCATAATTTATTATAATGTAGTGCCTTTTACTGAGGGATTGTTGTATATAGATCTTGAATTATTGCTGAGTTCAGGTCAAAGTGGCAGCATTGTACAGTAGTTTACAATCCTTTGAGAACTGTATATTTAAGCTACTTGCCACAAGGGCTAGAAAATACATGCAAAATATTTTGCACACTAATACATGCCTATCACCTGCTTGCCCTTCGGTAAATACCGGTATGTTGGTTAAACTTTAAGATGTTCTCTTTTGTAAAATCATTGCTTACTGTGCAGTTTGAAATAATGTGATCATTGCATTATGAGATCATCAATATGGCATCGCTTGTTGTCCAGATGTATAATAGCTATGAACCCAGGATCAGATTGGACATAAAATGTGACGTCTGTCTCATATTAAATCATGAAAAAAGAAAAATGTTTTTACAGTTTTGATCATCACAGTGATAAAGTCAGCGAAAATTATATGAAACATTGGGTAATCACTTGCAATTTACAGTATGCCATAAATCGGCTGAGCGGACTTTTTGTTGTGCAAAATGATGTGATGTCAACTTCATAATTGTCATACTGAAATAATTCACTCATCAAGATACGCTTTTTTTTGTGTATTTCATAAGAGGAGTCGATGATCTTCAACCTTTGTAAATTAGAATAATTTCTAAATACTCATTAAGTATTATGTTATAGGTGCTTACTGATACGGTATTTTTTCACATAGTTTTCTACCTAATGACCCATACTTCAGGATAGATATTCAGCAGAGAGTAGCGCTAGAAAATTCACACCAACCTAAGTGCATTTTGGATCACTTGGTACCTTGGCTGTGTAAAAATATAAATTTTTCAAAAAGTTTAATTCTCCGTTTCATTAGTGATTATTCTTAACTTTTTCATTATTTTTGAATCAGATATATAATGCACTCATTCTAGTTATCATTTTTGTCCATATTTATTGTACTAAATTTTATATTTGTGAAGTTTGAGTAAATATAGTAGAGTGGTCTAGAGGCCTGAAAATTTAGATTGGTTTTGATAATGCAAGTGTAGATATAGTAGAGTGGTCTAGAGGCCTGACAATTCAGATTGGTTTTGATAATAGATATAGTAGAGTGGTCTATATGTCTGAAAATTTAGACTGGTTTTAATAAAAGATATAGTAGGGTGGTCTTGAGGCCTGAAAATCTAGATTGGTTTTGATAATAGATATAGTAGAGTGGTCTAGAGGCCTGACAATTCAGATTGGTTTTGGTAATATATATAGTAGGGTGGCCTTGAGGCCTGAAAATTTACATTGGTTTTGATAATAGAAGTTTAGATATAGTAGAGTGGTCTTGAGGCCTGACAATTCAGATTGGTTTTGATAATAGATATAGTAGAGTGGTCTAGAGGCATGACAATTCAGATTGGTTTTTATAATAGATATAGTAGAGTGGTCTAGAGGCCTGAAAATCTAGATTGGTTTTGATAATAGATATAGTAGAGTGGTCTAGAGGCCTGACAATTCAGATTGGTTTTGATAATAGATATAGTAGGTTGGCCATGAGGCCTGAAAATTTAGATTGGTTTTGATAATACAAGTGGTGATATAGTAGAGTGGATTTGAGGCCTGACAATTCAGATTGGTTTTGATAATAGATATAGTAGAGTGGTCTTGAGGCCTGAAAATTTAGATTGGTTTTGATAATAGATATAGTAGAGTGGTCTAGAGGTCTGAAAATCTAGATTGGTTTTGATAATAGATATAGTAGAGTGGTCTAGAGGTCTGAAAATCTAGATTGGTTTTGATAATAGATATTGTAGAGTGGTCTAGAGGCCTGACAATTCAGACTGGTTTTGATAATAGATATAGTAGAGTGGTCTAGAGGCCTGACAATTCAGACTGGTTTTGATAATAGATATAGTAGAGTGGTCTAGAGGCCTGACAATTCAGACTGGTTTTGATAATATATATAGTAGAGTGGTCTAGAGGCCTGACAATTCAGACTGGTTTTGATAATAGATATAGTAGAGTGGTCTAGAGGCCTGAAAATCTAGATTGGTTTTGATAATAGATATAGTAGAGTGGTCTAGAGGCCTGACAATTCAGATTGGTTTTGATAATAGATATAGTAGGGTGGCCATGAGGCCTGAAAATTTAGATTGGTTTTGATAATAAAAGTGTTGATATAGTAGAGTGGTCTTGAGGCCTGACAATTCAGATTGGTTTTGATAATAGATATAGTAGAGTGGTCTTGAGGCCTGAAAATTTAGATTGGTTTTGATAATAGATATAGTAGAGTGGTCTAGAGGTCTGAAAATCTAAATTGGTTTTGATAATAGATATAGTAGAGTGGTCTAGAGGTCTGAAAATCTAGATTGGTTTTGATAATAGATATAGTAGAGTGGTCTAGAGGTCTGAAAATCTAGATTGGTTTTGATAATAGATATTGTAGAGTGGTCTAGAGGCAGGACAATTCAGACTGGTTTTGATAATAGATATAGTAGAGTGGTCTAGAGGCAGGACAATTCAGACTGGTTTTGATAATAGATATAGTAGAGTGGTCTAGAGGCAGGACAATTCAGACTGGTTTTGATAATAGATATAGTAGAGTGGTCTAGAAGTCTGACAATTCAGACTGGTTTTGATAATAGATATAGTAGAGTGGTCTTGAGGCCTGAAAATTTAGATTGGTTTTGATAATAGATATAGTAGAGTGGTCTAGAGGTCTGAAAATCTAGATTGGTTTTGATAATAGATATAGTAGAGTGGTCTAGAGGTCTGAAAATCTAGATTGGTTTTGATAATAGATATTGTAGAGTGGTCTAGAGGCAGGACAATTCAGACTGGTTTTGATAATAGATATAGTAGAGTGGTCTAGAGGAATGACAATTCAGACTGGTTTTGATAATAGATATAGTAGAGTGGTCTAGAGGCAGGACAATTCAGACTGGTTTTGATAATATATATAGTAGAGTGGTCTAGAGGCAGGACAATTCAGACTGGTTTTGATAATAGATATAGTAGAGTGGTCTAGAGGCCTGAAAATCTAGATTGGTTTTGATAATAGATATTGTAGAGTGGTCTAGAGGCCTGACAATTCAGATTGGTTTTGATAATAGATATAGTAGGGTGGCCATGAGGCCTGAAAATTTAGATTGGTTTTGATAATAGATATAGTAGAGTGGTCTAGAGGTCTGAAAATCTAGATTGGTTTTGATAATAGATATAGTAGAGTGGTCTAGAGGTCTGAAAATCTAGATTGGTTTTGATAATAGATATAGTAGAGTGGTCTAGAGGTCTGAAAATCTAGATTGGTTTTGATAATAGATATTGTAGAGTGGTCTAGAGGCAGGACAATTCAGACTGGTTTTGATAATAGATATAGTAGAGTGGTCTAGAGGCAGGACAATTCAGACTGGTTTTGATAATAGATATAGTAGAGTGGTCTAGAGGCAGGACAATTCAGACTGGTTTTGATAATAGATATAGTAGAGTGGTCTAGAGGCAGGACAATTCAGACTGGTTTTGATAATAGATATAGTAGAGTGGTCTAGAGGCAGGACAATTCAGACTGGTTTTGATAATAGATAGAGTAGAGTGGTCTAGAGGTCTGACAATTCAGACTGGTTTTGATAATAGATATAGTAGAGTGGTCTAGAGGCCTGACAATTCAGAAAGGTTTTGATAATAGATATAGTAGAGTGGTCTAGAGGCAGGACAATTCAGACTGGTTTTGATAATAGATATAATAGAGTGGTCTAGAGGCAGGACAATTCAGATTGGTTTTGATAATAGATATAGTAGAGTGGTCTAGAGGTCTGACAATTCAGACTGGTTTTGATAATAGATATAGTAGAGTGGTCTAGAGGCCTGACAATTCAGACTGGTTTTGATAATAGATATAGTAGAGTGGTCTAGAGGCATGACAATTCAGATTGGTTTTGATAATAGATATAGTAGAGTGGTCTAGAGGTCTGACAATTCAGACTGGTTTTGATAATAGATATAGTAGAGTGGTCTAGAGGTCTGAAAATCTAGATTGGTTTTGATAATAGATATTGTAGAGTGGTCTAGAGGCCTGACAATTCAGACTGGTTTTGATAATAGATATAGTAGAGTGGTCTAGAGGCCTGACAATTCAGACTGGTTTTGAAAATAGATAATGTAGAGTGGTCTAGAGGCCTGACAATTCAGACTGGTTTTGATAATAGATATAGTAGAGTGGTCTAGAGGCCTGAAAATCTAGATTGGTTTTGATAATAGATATAGTAGAGTGGTCTAGAGGCCTGACAATTCAGATTGGTTTTGATAATAGATATAGTAGGGTGGCCATGAGGCCTGAAAATTTAGATTGGTTTTGATAATAAAAGTGTTGATATAGTAGAGTGGTCTTGAGGCCTGACAATTCAGATTGGTTTTGATAATAGATATAGTAGAGTGGTCTTGAGGCCTGAAAATTTAGATTGGTTTTGATAATAGATATAGTAGAGTGGTCTAGAGGTCTGAAAATCTAAATTGGTTTTGATAATAGATATAGCAGAGTGGTCTAGAGGTCTGAAAATCTAGATTGGTTTTGATAATAGATATAGTAGAGTGGTCTAGAGGTCTGAAAATCTAGATTGGTTTTGATAATAGATATAGTAGAGTGGTCTAGAGGCAGGACAATTCAGACTGGTTTTGATAATAGATATAGTAGAGTGGTCTAGAGGCAGGACAATTCAGACTGGTTTTGATAATAGATATAGTAGAGTGGTCTAGAGGCAGGACAATTCAGACTGGTTTTGATAATAGATATAGTAGAGTGGTCTAGAGGCAGGACAATTCAGACTGGTTTTGATAATAGATATAGTAGAGTGGTCTAGAGGCAGGACAATTCAGACTGGTTTTGATAATAGATATAGTAGAGTGGTCTAGAGGTCTGACAATTCAGACTGGTTTTGATAATAGATATAGTAGAGTGGTCTAGAGGCCTGACAATTCAGACTGGTTTTGATAATAGATATAGTAGAGTGGTCTAGAGGCCTGACAATTCAGACTGGTTTTGATAATAGATATAATAGAGTGGTCTAGAGGCAGGACAATTCAGATTGGTTTTGATAATAGATATAGTAGAGTGGTCTAGAGGCCTGACAATTCAGACTGGTTTTGATAATAGATATAGTAGAGTGGTCTAGAGGCAGGACAATTCAGATTGGTTTTGATAATAGATATAGTAGAGTGGTCTAGAGGCAGGACAATTCAGACTGGTTTTGATAATAGATATAGTAGAGTGGTCTAGAGGCAGGACAATTCAGACTGGTTTTGATAATAGATATAGTAGAGTGGTCTAGAGGCAGGACAATTCAGACTGGTTTTGATAATAGATATAGTAGAGTGGTCTAGAGGTCTGACAATTCAGACTGGTTTTGATAATAGATATAGTAGAGTGGTCTAGAGGCCTGACAATTCAGACTGGTTTTGATAATAGATATAGTAGAGTGGTCTAGAGGCCTGACAATTCAGACTGGTTTTGATAATAGATATAGTAGAGTGGTCTAGAGGCATGACAATTCAGATTGGTTTTGATAATAGATATAGAAGAGTGGTCTAGAGGCAGGACAATTCAGACTGGTTTTGATAATAGATATAGTAGAGTGGTCTAGAGGTCTGACAATTCAGACTGGTTTTGATAATAGATATAGTAGAGTGGTCTAGAGGCCTGACAATTCAGACTGGTTTTGATAATAGATATAGTAGAGTGGTCTAGAGGCCTGACAATTCAGACTGGTTTTGATAATAGATATAGTAGAGTGGTCTAGAGGCATGACAATTCAGATTGGTTTTGATAATAGATATAGTAGAGTGGTCTAGAGGTCTGACAATTCAGACTGGTTTTGATAATAGATATAGTAGAGTGGTCTAGAGGTCTGAAAATCTAGATTGGTTTTGATAATAGATATTGTAGAGTGGTCTAGAGGCCTGACAATTCAGACTGGTTTTGATAATAGATATAGTAGAGTGGTCTAGAGGCCTGACAATTCAGACTGGTTTTGATAATAGATATAGTAGAGTGGTCTAGAGGCCTGACAATTCAGACTGGTTTTGATAATAGATATAGTATAGTGGTCTAGAGGCCTGAAAGTCTAGATTGGTTTTGATAATAGATATAGTAGAGTGGTCTAGAGGCCTGACAATTCGGATTGGTTTTGATAATAGATATAGTAGGGTGGCCATGAGGCCTGAAAATTTAGATTGGTTTTGATAATAAAAGTGTTGATATAGTAGAGTGGTCTTGAGGCCTGACAATTCAGATTGGTTTTGATAATAGATATAGTAGAGTGGTCTTGAGGCCTGAAAATTTAGATTGGTTTTGATAATAGATATAGTAGAGTGGTCTAGAGGTCTGAAAATCTAGATTGGTTTTGATAATAGATATTGTAGAGTGGTCTAGAGGCCTGACAATTCAGACTGGTTTTGATAATAGATATAGTAGAGTGGTCTAGAGGCCTGACAATTCAGACTGGTTTTGATAATAGATATAGTAGAGTGGTCTAGAGGCAGGACAATTCAGACTGGTTTTGATAATAGATATAGTAGAGTGGTCTAGAGGCAGGACAATTCAGACTGGTTTTGATAATAGATATAGTAGAGTGGTCTAGAGGCAGGACAATTCAGACTGGTTTTGATAATAGATATAGTAGAGTGGTCTAGAGGCAGGACAATTCAGACTGGTTTTGATAATAGATATAATAGAGTGGTCTAGAGGCCTGACAATTCAGACTGGTTTTGATAATAGATATAGTAGAGTGGTCTAGAGGCAGGACAATTCAGACTGGTTTTGATAATAGATATAGTAGAGTGGTCTAGAGGCAGGACAATTCAGACTGGTTTTGATAATAGATGTAGTAGAGTGGTCTAGAGGCAGGACAATTCAGACTGGTTTTGATAATAGATATAGTAGAGTGGTCTAGAGGTCTGACAATTCAGACTGGTTTTGATAATAGATATAGTAGAGTGGTCTAGAGGCAGGACAATTCAGACTGGTTTTGATAATAGATATAGTAGAGTGGTCTAGAGGCCTGACAATTCAGACTGGTTTTGATAATAGATATAATAGAGTGGTCTAGAGGCAGGACAATTCAGACTGGTTTTGATAATAGATATAATAGAGTGGTCTAGAGGCAGGACAATTCAGACTGGTTTTGATAATAGGTTTTTCTTTTTTCTTTTCAATAATATGATTAGGAACCATCAGATATTGGTGATTCTTCTTTCATTTACAAAATCTCATTGTGCGGGTGTTAGTCATTCCTAATTAGTTAGAATTCTCTGATTCCCTCATAAGTCTTTTAAGCCGATATTGACTTTTTGAGCAGATGGGCAAGTACAACATCTCTGTCTAATTAATTATCTTTTACACTTCTTTAACCAGATATATATATATATATATATATATATATATATATATATATATATATATATATATATATATATATATATATATATATGATATATACCTAAACTTTATGGTAGGAACTGAATGATAATATTGTAGTTGGCTGGTTTTCAGACATATTGTCATTACAATGTATAACAGTTCCTAATTAATTGAGATTCTCAGCTTCTCTCATAAGTTGTATAAGCTGATATTAACTTGTTGTGTGGACATATAGCAACAACATTTCTGCTGGTAATTAATTAGCAGTTGCAGTTCTTACACAAGACATATATAACTATCCATTATCATTAGGAACTGAATAGTAGTATTGTAGTTGATTGCTTTCAGACATATTGTATTGACAGTGTATAACATGCACCAATTGTGAAATGCATAGACCCAGGCCTGTCATCACATATTGTGGCAGCAGATCAGGATCTGTGCTGTCCATGGATCAAAGGTTATAATGTTTGAATGATGTAATGTGTATACTTGCATATAAGATGGACCCAACTGCAAACAACATAGACCACGATCTCCCATCACATAATGTGCTGGCAGATCAGAGTTTGTGTTGTTTGTTCTACTGATGGCAGATTAGGATCTCTCTAGTTTGTTCTACTGATGGCAGACTAATGTCTGTGTTGTTTGTTCTACTGATGGCAGACTGATGTCTGTGTTATTTGTTCTACTGACAACAGATTAGTGTCTATGTAGTTTATTCTACTGATGGCAGGTTATTGTCTATGCTGTTTGTTCAATTGACAGCAGATTAGGGTCTGTGTTGTTTGTTCTACTGATGGTTGATTAGGGTTTGTGATGTTTGTTCTACTGATGGCAGTGGGTCTGTTATTTGTTCATCTGAAGGCAGATTAGGGTCTGTGTTGTTCTACTAACAGCAGATTAGGGTCTTTGTTGTTTGTTTTACTTACAACAGACTAAGGTCTATGCTGTCTGTTCAGCTAATGGAAGATTAGGGTCTATATAGTTCTACTGACAGCAGATTAAGGTCCATGTTGATTGTTCTACTGACAGCAGATTAAGGTCCATGTTGATTGTTCTGCTGATGGCAGATTATGGTCTGTGTTGTTTGTTCTACTGATGGCACGTTGTTTGTTCTACTGAAGGCAGATCAGGCTCTGTGAAGTTTGTTCTACCGGCTGCAGATTAAGGTCCATGTTATTTGTTTTACTGATAGTAGAGTATGGTCTGTGTTGTTTGTTCTACTGGTGGCAGATTGTGTTTGTTCCACAGACAGCAGATTAGGATCTGTATTGTTTGTTCTACTGATGGAAGATTAGGTGATTTTACTGATGACAGATTAGGTTGGGTTTTTTTTTGTTCTACTGTGACAGATTATGTTTTATATATGTTCTACTGGCAGCAGATTAAGCTTGTTTTGCTGACAGAAGATTGGGGTCTTTGTTTGTTCTAAGATTACAATCTATATTGTTTGTTCTAATGATGGGTCTGTGTTGTTTGTTCTATGCATAGAAGATTAGGGTCTATTTAGTTTGTATTTTTGATGCCAATTAGAGTCAATGTTGTGTACTCTACTGGTGGCAGATCTGAGTCTGTATTCTACTGATGGCAGATCAGGGTCTGTGTTTTTTTGCTATTGGAAATGACTTGAATATCAGTACATACAGTAGACTGGAGCATGTGGATCCTGATTTGTCAGCACATTTGCAATGCTAGATCTGTGTCTATTTTGTATGTATTTGGGTTTGTGTCACACACAGAAGCCATCCCAGTGATTCATAAATTTTATATTTATAGGTTGTATTTGTACTGTTAGTTATCATGGCCCCTGCTGGCCCAGGGATGTAGAATAGGCCAATGCAGTCTCCTGGCCCAGGGATGTAGAATAGGCCCATGCAGTCTCCTGGCCCAGGGATGGAGAATAGGCCCATGCACTCTCCTAGCCTAGGGATATAGAATAGGCCCATGCACTCTCCTAGCCCAGGGATGTAGAATAGGCCCACATAGTCTCCTGGCCCAGGGATGGAAAATAGGCCCATGCACTCTCCTGGCCCAGGGATGGAGAATAGGCCCATGCACTCTCCTAACCTAGGGATATAGAATAGGCCCATGCACTCTCATGGCCCAAGGATGTAGAATAGGACCCTGCATTCTCCTGACCCAGGGATGTAGAATAGGCCCATGCACTCTCCTGGCCCAGGGATGTATAATAGGCCCATGCACTCTCCTGACCCAGGGATGTAGAATATGCCCATGCATTCTCCAGGCCCAGGGATATAGAATAGGCCCATGCAGTCTCCTGGCCCAGGGATGTAGAATAGGCCCTTGCACTCTCCTGGCCCAGAGATGGAGAATAGGCCCATGCAGTCTCCTGCATGGCATAAGAGGCAGCTAATGAAGACAACCTTTTTACCCCTTGATGTGACCTTGGATGATGTGCCAACTGAGAAAGTCTCGACTTTTTTAAAGAGTCGGAGTTATTAATATTAGCTGATTTGTATGGTATTTGATTTGTAATATTTACATATTTATCTCAATATTTTTTCACAATTTCTTTACAAAATCCCTTTATATTCTTTAGATCAAATGCCTTGTACAACACTCCCTAAATATAATGCTCCTCATAATGCAGTTCCTGTTATAAGGTGTGTGTCATTATGGATCCTATTTCATTAAGTGGTTGTAAAATTATATGTATCAAATACTTCATTATAAGGTTGTCTCACTATAACATGGTATTCAGCATGGATTCCGTGGACAATGTTATTATGAAGAGGTACAGTAATTTTGAAAAATATGGCTGGGAGGTATACAGGTGAATATGGTAAAAGTTTGGGACAGAACGCTAACCTTGTATTAAGTTGATTGGTTTACAGACATACTAAAGTTTTATTTGTTATTTCATATCATGTGTATAGGTGATTGGGTCTGCATTCCAGTCATTAAATAGCAATTCTGTTTCAAGTCTGAACATAGTAAAATTGGATGAAAGCCATATTCACTTTGTAATGGCCACTTAAATGCTCAAGCATTAATAAATGTTTTCATAAAGTTGATGCTTGAAAGTGCATATGATACTACATATATGCATCACTTTTACAAGCAAAATTTACATTATTCCAATGGGGCAATTGATGTGTCATTCAGGATTTAAAATTCTTCTGATATACAACATTGATTGTATCTTGAACTTGGAAGGGTATAGACATCGATCTACCATCACGTTATGTTCCTAAATCCCTGTAGATTATACAATTCTGAGAGTGAGATTGAATTTCCACTATCAGCCAATCATAAATGACCTTTCAAAATGAATATCATTTGTGATTGGTTGAAGCTAAATGTCAACCTCCGAGTCAAGAGTTTTATTATTTCCAGACCTGAGCTTTTGTATGAGCTTGAGATTTATGTTCATCTTATCACAAAAGAGCTTTACTTTTGTAACATCATTTTTGATTGGCTAATACTGAAACTCAGGCTAAAATCAAGCTCAGAGTTTCTTCATTTCCAGGTCAGGTATATGCTGTTGGTTCTTCTTGTGATTGCCAGCAACAGTGTAAACTTATATACTGGTGCATTATGGGTCCATAACCATACACATGTGCACATTTATTTTTTTGTTTTGTGCTAAATGTAGTAAAATGTTTATTATGTTGTTGTTTTGTTTTTTTGTTTACCCTTGCAAGTGTAATGTTTTATTGATGGCAAAAGATTCTTTAAAAATGAATAATTAAACTATATAAAAGAAATAACATTTTTATGAGCCTGTAAAAGTGAAAAATAAGTTACAGCTATTCAAAATGCCTATTGTTGACAGTGAAATTCATTGTATATTCAATAGATTTTACCCGTCATTAAACTTAATTACATTGGGCAATTTAGTACATGTCATTAAACTTAATTATCGGTCAATTTGGCACACAATTTTTATGGTTTATTTTGTAAAATTGGTCATTTTTATTGTGTAATAAGCAGAATTATACATTAGTCCTTTTCGCATATGACATTTTTTAAACATTATTTAAACTTTTTTGTTTACTTCATTGTATAGAATAAAAATGATTTGGCTCATTTCAAGTCCAATAAAAAATAAATCCTTTATTTTTATGAAAAACTATTGAGTTATGTACCTTTGGTGTGCAAAAAGATGGTAGAGTTATGTATCTTTGGAATGAAAAGATGGTGGAGTTATGTACCTTAAGCATGAAAAAGATGGAAGAGTTATTATGTCTTTTTGGCATGTAAGAGATGATAGAGTAAAGTAACTTTGGCAAGAAAAAGCCAACCATTATGTACTTTTTTAAATAAAAGACAGGATCAATTCTAGATTTGAACACCCCCCTCCCCTTTCAGTGAGATAATTAAAAGGGTGAAATTTTCTAAATACAAGGGGATTTAAAAAGAGAAATAAAGGTAGGGCTTGCAAATATGATAATATGATGCACAAATCTTGCTTATTTAGTTGGTTTTTAAGTGTAAGTTTGAAGAACTATGCATGAATCCTGCACTTGCATGTCCTAGGATAAACCTTGATAAGATACAAATTACTTCTATTCTTGGCAGGTTTACATACCTATGATATGAAAAAATAAAATACTTCCAAGTAGTAAA
Organism: Margaritifera margaritifera; assembly: GCA_029931535.1. NCBI lineage: Eukaryota > Metazoa > Mollusca > Bivalvia > Unionida > Margaritiferidae > Margaritifera > Margaritifera margaritifera. The sequence goes on along the minus strand of JAQPZY010001342.1, from coordinate 635,425 downwards.
AACCAGGGGGCCAGACTAATAAATTTGTCAGCAAGTAAGGGGTGGGCTTATCAGAATTAGATATACTTGATAAATAAATATTTGCCAAAACTTTTAAAAATTTGGATATGCTAATCATTGGATAAATATTGTATGTCTCTAATTCACATGCAACTGCAAACATTGTAAACCCAGAGCTGCCAGTGCATAATATTCAATGTATGGTTTGATCCATACAGCCTAGACCCTGATCTGCACTTGTGTTACACACCAGCAGATCTGGGTCTATGCTTTTCTTATTCTGCTGTTGTTTGTACATGGATAAATATTGCATAATAAAGTTATTTACCCTTGGCATGTTTGATAGAGTTATTTACCCTTGGCATGTTTGATAGAGTTATTTACCCTTGCCATGTTTGATATAGTTATTTACCCTTGGCATGTTTGATAGAGTTATTTACCCTTGGCATGTTTGATTTTCTGTTGTCTCCATGCTTGGAATTCCTCATCATATCCTGTGTCATTCATCTCCATCTTTCATCAACAGAGGTGAGTGAACAGTGGTCAGGTATATTGTGATGATCAGTTGATTAATCCAGGGGTGCTGTAGTCACAGAAATCCTGTAAAAGTTTTAAAGTGAATGAAAATAATGAACAGTTATGTATTTTACATATGTATATCATTATAGTATTCTTTAAAATGGTCGCTGCAATTCTTTTTCCGTTAAAATTTATAGTCTGAATGGGATCAGTAACATAGCTGTCCCGTTTGGTTGTGAATTTTGTATATGCTTGTTTCAAGTCAGGCATATAGTGTTATGGTGTTACCCATCCATATTGCTGTAAACAACAAAAAAGAAGCCACAACATTTGCTTGTCTGATCTATAACTTTGTAATGGTTAAAGAGATTTTAATAAAACTTTGCCCAAGCATATATCATGACTAGAGGGTGTGTTGCATACCATAGCTAGTCCCCCTGCCTAAAGGTAAAGGTTATGGCAAGGAAATACGTAACTCTGAATTGTATCCTTGTCCAGAGCATAACCTTTGAACCACTGAAGATATTTTAATGAAAATCTAGCTAGTTATATATCATGTATAGATGGTGTGTCTCATGCCCCCACCCCCCAAATGTCAAGGCCATGGCAAGGGAATACGTAACTCTGTCTTGTATCCTTGTCCCGAGCATAACCTTTGAACCACTGAAGATATTATAATGAAAATCTAGCCAGTTATATATCATGTATAGATGGTGTCTCATGCCCCCCTGCCACAAGGTTAAGGTCATGGCAGGGATCATGTAATTCTTTCTGTTATTCTTACCTTGAGTATAATTTTTGAACCATTGAAAATGTTTTAATGAAACTTAAACCAGTTATATATATCATGACTAGACAGTGTATCACATACCATAGCCATGCCCCCTGCCTCATGGTCAAGGTCATGACAAGCAAAATATAAATCTTTGACCTCTATCCACATACTGGCATACATTTTAAACTAATGAAGATATATAATGAAACTTTAGCCTGTTATATACCTTGACAGTGCCTTGCATATTCAATCGTACCCCTGCCTGAAGGTCAAGGTCACAACAAAGGATAATGTAAGTTGGCAAATTGTTTCCCTATCCAAACTGTTATTTTGTGACCCCTACAGATATTTTACTGAAACTTTACACAGATCCACACCTTATTGATAGTCAGGTCCATAGCTCAGATGTCAGAGTCATTAATAAGGAAAAGGTCACGAGATGGACTTATTATGTGCTGTTTGTGGTACTCGTCATTCCAATTAATTGAAAAGTCACAGAAAAGTCGATACTTATATTTCAGTGTAAATTAAAGTCATCATTGCATAGTAGTAATAATTGTAATAATGTCAGTATCTGTTTTGTTTGTCAAAAACACTTGTGAATGTAATGCATTTTTGGATTTGTTGAACATCAAACTCTGTGGTACTAAAATTCACAAAATACTGTCAAAAGTTTAGATGCCCTAGTGACACCATGACTCTAACCATGACATAGTACTATGGAAAATCCCATTTTTCATTGATTTTCTTGCAAAAATTTTGTAAGTGCTTTAGAATGGGGCTTGTTTTGAAAATTGACTCATCCAACTTTGAAATGGTGAACATTTCTGGCAGTTGAGTGAATTTTCCAATACATGTAGCTCACATAATCAGTCTAGTACTGATTCAGGACAGACCAGTTTTTCACTTTAATTTAAAGGATGTCTGTCAAGAATGTTGCCGGCTTTGTTCATTGAAAGTCCATACTTTCTACTGTAAGTTTTGTTTTCTGTTTGTTTTTATCAGGCTCATGCAAGTACTTTGCTCTCACATATTGATACTAATGAACACTTACCAAATGGAGAGCAGACTGGTATCACTTTGCGTTTACATACAAATGGTGTCAGTAGGGTCACAAAAAAAGTTCCGGAAAATAGCTGTTCACATAATTGAATTTAGGTTGTTAACATTCTATTCGGGGTAAATACAAACTTTTAGTACTTGCCTGACTGGGTGAGTATATATTTACAGATTTGTCAACCCCCAGATTATGCATAGTATTACTTTAATATGATGCAATGACATCCATGACCATATCTAATAAAAGGGACTGTGTTATAATGAGATACCTTATAGTGGGGTACATTATCTATAGTATTACATAATGTAATGACATCCATGACCATACCTAATAAAAGGGACTGTGTTATAATGAGATGTCTTATAGTGGGGTACATTATAGTATTACATAATGGAATGGCATCCAGGACCATACCTAATAAAAGGGACTGTGTTATAATGAGATGTCTTATAGTGGGGTACATTATCTATAGTATTACATAATGTAATGACATCCATGACCATACCTAATAAAAGGGACTGTGTTATAATGAGATGTCTTATAGTGGGGTACATTATCTATAGTATTACATAATGGAATGGCATCCAGGACCATACCTAATAAAAGGGACTGTGTTATAATGAGATGCCTTATAGTGGGGTACATTGTCCATAGTATAACATAATATAATGGCATCCAGGACCATACCTAATAAAAGGGACTGTGTTATAATGAGATGCCTTATAGTGGGGTACATTGTCCCTAATATAACATAATATAATGGCATCCAGGACCATACCTAATAAAAGGGACTGTGTTATAATGAGATGCCTTATAATAGTGGGTTACATTGTCCATAGTATTACATAATGTAATGGCATCCAGGACCATACCTAATAAAAGGGACTCTGTTATACTGGGATGCCTTATAGTGGGGTACATTATACATGCTATAACAGTTACATAATGTAATGGGATCTATGACCATACCCACCTTTTAAAAGGGGATAATAGTTGTGTATTTGAGGATATGAGGAAGTTGTTAGCATTGATGCTGTCACAAATACCTGTTTAACTGGCTCCATTTGGTGTGTTGCTGGTAAAACTCAATTTACGACAGTTAAACCACCATTAATGTCCTCAAAACCTCAAATACACGTCACTTAGATATCACCTAATTTTAACTAGAAGCTCCACTGGATATTATGACAAGGGCTGCAAAATATATGCAGGGAAAATGCATTCTAGTAATGCAATGAAATGGCAACATTTTTGTGATACTTTGCATGAAATTCTTCAGGTTGTTTAATTTGCCGGACAACCTAAATCCTTTCTTATGCCTACAAGAACAAGGGAGATTTATTGTTAGATTGAAATAGTTGTATTAAAATATACCATGTTCTTGATTAAGAAAACCAGGATTATATGAAATTGTTGATAAATAAGTTCACTAAGTCAGGTTGACAAAAGTTGAATATTATGGAGTAAACAAGTTAATAGGACATGCTTTTAAGCTGAGTTGACAGTTTGATCAGAGAATTGCATGAATCAGTTTTACTTAATGCTTTTGGGAATAGTGTTGGTTTGCATGCAGTTGCATATGACTTTATTACCATAAACCCAATAAATCCTCAAAAAGCAGGGGGGGAGGGTGTATAGGCTCAGACATTGTCCATCTGTACCAAAACTATTTTTGATGGATTAATGGTGTAAAAAAAAAATTGGAGGAACAAATAATTGGAAACAATACAGGGAGCCAGAGTAGCTCAGTTGATAGAGTGTCAGACTTGTAATCAAAGGGTCACATGTTCAGTACATGCCTAGGCCAGCCCAGGTTGGCTGCCTTGGTGTGTCCTTCGGAAAGGTACTTAGATTCCATTTCCTCTGGGTAATGTGTTAAAAGTGCAGTTATAACCCTAAAAATAAAGAAAACAATACAATGTATAGCAGTATGCTCACAATTCCTATGGCAGCAGTTGAAGTGTATACAATAACTATTTGTAAAATCCTGGTCAAAGGCGAATATAGTACTCCCACATTATAATACAGTCCATGATAGACGTAGGATATACCACTTTATAGTGAGACTGCCTTATAAAGGAGTACATGATAAGTACTCCCTCATTATAACACTGTCCATGATAGACATAGAGTATACCACCTTATAGTGAAACTGCCTTATAACAGAGTACATGATACATATAATTTTCACTACTACTTAATGAAATAACCAACATGACCATGCATGCCTTATAACAGGAGCCATGGTATAATGAAGGGCATTATGGTGAGGGAGTGATGTAATTAGGTTCTAAATAGTAAACTAGGATTTGAAAAGACTTTTCAGAAATTCAGCTCACTATTGTCTGTCCTTGAGTCTGTTCAGCTGGAAGTGATTGTCTAAAAGACACCTTTCCAATTTACAGGCAGAACAGATGATATAAAATTGCTTGCATGTTTTGCTGTTGACCAGTGTGTACAATAATATGGCTCTTTTGTCATTTTGAGACCAATTTATGTTTGTCGTTTGTCTTTGTTTGCTTATTACAAATACTCTATATCTTCATGTATACATGCAAACGTCTGAGTCTTCCAGGCCCTAATTGGTTGGTAAAAATATGTAATCTGCTGCAGTGCACTTTTCCACTGAATTAGGTGCAACAATTTGTTCAAAACCTACATGTAGAATAACTGTAACTATTATTTAAAAGATCAGTAAACCCACAGTTCTGTTTGCAAATACTGTGAATTCCTTATTTGTATGGGATCCCATTGTTTGAATGGACTTTGTATGGGATCCCATTTTTTGTATGGACTTTGTATGGATCCCATTGTTTGTATGGACTTTGTATGGGATCCCATTGTTTAAATGGACTTTATTGTTGCTACAAATCATGGATTAAAAAACCCAACATGCAATGATCCTTGTGTAGAAACAATAGCAACCCATTCCTGGATGACAACCAGCAATGATCCTTCTGTGGAAACAATAGCAACCATTGCCAAGATGGCATCCAGCAATGATCCTTCTGTAGAAACAATAGCAACCCTTCCCCCAGATGAAAAATTTCAGTACCAATAAAAACTTAATTTTTTTTGGCAAACCATGAAATTTGATCCCCATGAAAATAAATGAATTCACAACACAGATGTTCTTTTATGCCTTTACTGCAAGGGTGTCTAGTGACTTATCTCTGTTCATGCATCTCTAATATCTATCCTGGGCTCGCTGGGTTAATGAAATGTGATAGGCTTGCTCCAATGCATTCTGGGCTAGCTGAGATATAGAAACCACTTGATGTTGACACCTGAAATATGGTAGACATGTTCCTATGCATTCTGGGCTAGCTGAGTTATAGAAACCACATGATGTAGACATATGAAATGTGGTAGGCATGTTCCTATGCATTCTGGGCTAGTTGGGTTATAGAAACCACTTGATGTAGACACATGAAATATGATAGACATGTTCTTATGCATTTGTAGATAACATCAAATTCTCATGTCATTAATGCATTTTTTGCAGATAAAGATTGCTTTACAGTATTTTCTGTTTTTTTAAGGCTCCATTTTATAGGAGGTGAAGCCAGGAAGTTTATAAAATTTACATGCCTTTTGTTGCATCCAAAATTACATGGTTTATATACAACCTTGAAAATCCTTGAATTTGAGCGGTTACCTTGAAAATAGATGCCAAGGGGTCTTGGCATTCATATGGGTAAATTTTAATTCTAGGACCATTTTAAAAGATAGAAAGTCGAATTCCTGTGACCACAGTTACAACACACACAAGTCATGTGGTGTCTTCTGAGGACATCCATTTGCAATACGTAGTGGCTACTCAGATTTTGTGTAATCTAGTCCTGACCATTAAAACAGTCGACCATATTATTTATGTGCAAAAGTCCCAGGAACATAGTTGGTTATATCCCGCAGTGTGAGTCAGAATTTCATTATGAATTCATCATTTGTACAGTATGTTCTTGATGTGACTGTATGTATCGGATTGTATCACTTTCTTATGTTTCTTTTTGTTTTCTATGTATTTGTCTGTTTGTAATTTTCACTAGTCCAAAGGATTTCCTGTAATTAAGGTCCCTTTAGTCCTCCAATATTTGTACTAGCCATGGGCAAACGGACTAACATAAATGTTGAATCCTGACTGAATGAAATGGGATCCATGGGCATATTCGCCTTATAACCTGAACCATGTTATAATGAAGGACATTACAGTAAGGAAATGTTGTGCTGTCTATTTGAGTATAATACATACTGTCTTTACTCGCATATAAGCCGACACCAACTGTAAACTGCATAGACCCAGATCTGACATGCATAATGCGCCGGCAGATCTGGGTCTATGCAATTTGTAAGGACCAATCAGCAGAACAAACAACATAGACCCTGATCTGCCAGCGTATAATGTGCTGGCAGATCAGGGTCTATATTGTTTGCATTTAGACCCGGATTATACACAAGTATGTACATACTTGAACAGCACAGATCTGCAAATGCACTGTACAATGGCAGATCTGGGTCTATGTTATACACCATTAAATCCATTATGTTGATTTATTCCCAAGGCCAGAACACACAGTGCATGGAGAGAGAGGGAGAATATATTGGTGTTTAATGGCACATCAAGACATAAAAGGCTATATAGTATGGAAATATAATGCGAGTAAAGTGGCTTACCCAGAGATACCACAGCAACTGACCCAGGCTGATCTGGGCAGGATTCAAACCTGCAACCTTTGGCTTGTGAGTATGGCACACTAACCACTGAATTACTGCAGCTTCTGTGAGACTATACGTGTAGTGATGTTTTATGACCTGTCAGTACAATAGCGGCTATATGGTGTCAAGCAAAGGTAATGTTAAAAAGATGTTAATATGAAGAATTGCTTGAAAACTTTACGAAGATAAGCCCTTCCAAATAAATGTAAACACGAAGTATAGATAAATATAACAGTAAAAATTTAAGATTCTGTAAAAGGTATATAAAATAATAGAGGTTACACATGTAAAATCCTTAAAACATATGGTCTTCTGAGAGAGAGAGAGAGAGAGAGAGAGAGAGAGAGAGAGAGAGAGAGAGAGAGAGAGAGAGAGAGAGAAAGAGAACAGCTGATTGCTTACAGAGAGCAGGTATTGCACAGAATGTACTCTCACCTTGCCGCATGCATCCAGCACAGATTAATTATATTGTCTCCTTTTGAATCCAATGCAACATTAGTAGTACAGCAAAATATTTCAGTGTACATCCTCACTCATTGCTTGGATGTCAAATTTTGGTTCCTCAGTCTTTCATTAGATAATTGGATTTCTCTTTTTTTTCTCCAATAATTCCTGTCTCTACATAAAACCTCAAACATTAGCTTATGACTCTTCAATCATGTTAACAATAAATGTCAGAAAATGGCATATCTTCTTTTTTTAATTTAAGATCTACCTTCAAAATGTAGAGTCTGTGCTAAACTTGGATCAATTTCTATATAGATATCTCACTATGATTTATTTAGAGTGCAATGAAATAGTCAGCCTAATGTACCAAGCATAGTTAACGGTTCCCTTGGCTGTTGTCAGTAATGTAGCAAGCTTTCACTCCCACTGAAGCATTGATGTTATTAAGAAAACTGCTTGGGCAGAATTGATGCATATAGTTAAATAAATTTAAATACTCTCTCTCCATTGAATGAATATTCCAGGTCTCATTCATAACTGAATACTGATGGATTGACTAATCCTCCCAAAGAAACTCTTTCTTTAGACTGTGTATTCAAGGTTTGGATTTAGATACCATGGCTTGACCTCAGCATAGAACCATTCAGTATCCTTTAAATAAAATAGTATTAATGAAAGGCACAGAGGAAAAATTGGCCCCTTAAAAAAGACATGTACTGTACTGTATATTTGGTTACAAGTCAAGTTAACTTCAGACTGCATCGACCCAGATCTGCCATTGCATAATATGCTGGCAGATCTGGGTCTTGGAAGTTTGTTATGAGGAATGACTAGAACAAACAACATAGAGCCTGATCTGCTGGTGCATGATGCAATGGCAGATCAAGGTCTGTGTTGTTTGCAATTTTACCCAACTTATAAGCCAGTACAGATGGTATATTATTTAGCATTGTCTACATGGTAGACCCAGATCTACCATACACTTGTATGGCTTCTTTGAACAGCATTATAATGAGGGATCTTAGTATAATTTATAATGTACCCAATATAAGGTGACCTCAATATAACACTGTACACTTTCATGGTTCCCTTGAATAACATTATGATGAGGGATCTTAGTATAATGTATAATGTACCTGATGCAAGGTGACCTCAATATAACACTGTATACTTTCATGGTTCCCTTGAATAACATTATAATGAGGGATCTTAGTATAATTTATAATGTACCCAATATAAGGTGACCTCAATATAACACTGTATACTTTCATGGTTCCCTTGAATAACATTATAATGAGGGATCTTAGTATAATTTATAATGTACCCAATATAAGGTGACCTCAATATAACACTGTATACTTTCATGGTTCCCTTGAATAACATTATAATGAGGGATCTTAGTATAATTTATAATGTACCCAATATAAGGTGACCTCAATATAACACTGTACACTTTCATGGTTCCCTTGAATAACATTATAATGAGGGATCTTAGTATAATTTATAATGTACCCAATATAAGGTGACCTCAATATAACACTGTATACTTTCATGGTTCCCTTGAATAACATTATAATGAGGGATCTTAGTATAATTTATAATGTACCCAATATAAGGTGACCTCAATATAACACTGTATACTTTCATGGTTCCCTTGAATAACATTATGATGAGGGATCTTAGTATAATTTATAATGTACCCAATATAAGGTGACCTCAATATAACACTGTACACTTTCATGGTTCCCTTGAATAACATTATGATGAGGGATCTTAGTATAATGTATAATGTACCTGATGCAAGGTGACCTCAATATAACACTGTATACTTTCATGGCTTCTTTGAACATCATTATAATGAGGGATCTTAGTATAATGTACCCAATATAAGGTGACCTCAGTATAACACCACACTTTCATGGCTCCCTTGAATAGCATTATAGTGAGGGATAAATCTAAATACAATTTAAAGTGAATAGTGTAGTCTGATATGTCTGGGCCTAATGTGATAGCAGATCTGGGTCTATGCTTTTGGCAGCAGGGTGGTTGCTATACACAGGTAAATAAGAAGCAATGGCTGCACATCTAGCTTGGGCACTTTTAACACATTATTAGCTATATCATGCCAAGGAAATGGGAGCTAAGTGCCTTTAACAAGGACACACCAAGTCAACTGACCCGGGCTGGCCTGGGTGGGTATCAGAATTCCTGACCCTTGGATTACAAGTCCAATGCTAAACTAACTGAACTAACATGGCTCCCATCCAGGAATTAGAGAGTTACATAAATCGCTTATAAAACCAATATGGCTCCCATCCAGGACTTACAGAATTACATATATATTGCTAATAAAACCAACATGGCTCCATCCAGGATTTACAGAGTTACATATATTGCATATAAAACTAAGAGGACTAAGAAAAGCATTTGTTTAAACTGTAAAATCTCTATAGGTGAAATAATAGTTTATAGTAATAATAATGACAATAATAATAATAATAATAATAACTGGTCTAATGTGGTGCGACCTCATAGCTGGTAGATCAGTGGCAACAGGGTTTCTGGTGCTCCCATCAGGTGATGTCATCGGAGGTGCATAACCTCTGGCAGGTCTAACCATGGTGATAAGGCTGAAGGAGTAGGAAAACCTGGCTAACTGCACCACACCACACACCATATAATATGGAAAATACATAGAAAATAGAACCATGCCACATTGCTTGTCATGCGGACTACTAAGGAACATGTTCCCTGGTGGGCTACGAGACCAGGGCAGAAAAATGTGCTACTGAAGGAACTCTTCTCCCCTTGAAGCACCAGATGACTCCCTCACTGAAAATTCTTCTCAGCAAACCGATCTAAGCACTTCAATACCAAGTGAACTAAATGAACAAAGGACAAAAATACAGAAATGGGCTGGAGATGTGTATAAATCTGTCATGAGAGCTATCAAGGGTCACTAAATGCAGCAGGTAACAGTAACACTAGAGAAGCCAGCAACATCGGGCAAATGTCTAATATCAACAATAGATCTTACATTGATGAGAAAAACATGCCAATGTAAAAATTGACGTAATCAGAAATAAGCGACTCTACTCAGTTGAGGTGGAAGTCACAATGAATGAAGTCAAAAACCTCCTTAACTAACTCTGTCAGAAATGATATGGACCAAACAAACACCACAGATGAAGACCCAACAGACAATCAAACAACTACTGTATATACTTGCGTATAATCTGATACCAACTGCAAACTGCATAGACCCAGATCTTCCTGTGCATAATGCGCCGGCAGATCTGAGTCTATGCAGTTTGTAAGGGCTAATCAGTAAAACAAACAACACAGACCCTGATCTGCCGGCACATTATAGATCAGGGTCTATGTTGTTTGCATTTAGACCCGACTTATATGCAAGTACATAAGGTACTTCAATTTAAGAAGTTGTGTCGGAAAATATACAAATCGAGCCAACAGACTCACAATCGGATGAAACTGAAAATCGAACTTCAAGAAAACAATTTGATACAAAACAATGGATCACAATTCCTGAAAATAAAAGACAAAATAATGGGGAAATGGTTAGAAATGATGTATGAAAATTAAGGAGAAACCTCACCTACCAAAGATAAAAAAAGACCAAATAATTGCTAGGAATTGGAAAGCAGATTATAGACGAAATAAAGATGGCAAATGAGATGAAAGACATCACTTATGTAGATAATCTCATGTATGCAGTGGCAGCCATTATTATGTCTGAATCAGGGGGCAAGATGTCGAAGAATATAACAAGAAGAAAAAGGAAAGAACCAGCACGGAAAATGAAAATAAAAAGAGAGAGAGAGAGAGAAAAAAAACCCCCAGTGAAATAGCAATGCTCACTGAAATGGAGATTCCAAACTCAAAGATTGCACAACAGAAAAAAGAGAGAATGCTCAGAATACAACAAAATAAAGTCAGCATTAGACTTAAAGATCAAGAAAGAAGAACTCATACAACAGGTTTCAGCCAAAGCCCAAAGATTAAGAAGATGTGAAAAATGCTGTAAACAATTCAAACAAAACAAACAATTTAAGGAGAACACCCGGCAATTTTACCGAGAACTAGGCAAGAACAACATTGAGATAACTTGATACCCATTTCAGAAGAGATTGAGATATTTTGGAGAGCAGTAAGGAAAAACAAGAAGCAACATGATGAAAAGGCTAAATGGATTGGTGAACAAAGAAAAATGAACAATAACCTGGAACAACAGAAATGGCCAAAGATCACAATTGAGGAAATCAGAGCAATGATTATAACTTCAAGTAACTGGAATTAGCACATATATTAAGAAGAACTCTCTCCATTGAAGAATTGTATATCCTTAGGTTCACGGCGTGAACTCGGATCAAATTGATAACACTTGTCTAAAGAATCATATGATAATAATAATAATAATAATAATAATAATAATAATAATAATAATAATAATAATAACAATAATAATAATTGGCTACACTTATCTTTCTGTGTATAATGAAGGTGAATAGACTTTAAAATAATTCTCATGCTGCAAAATGTGATAGTGTAAAACTTAATGTAACATACCCGGTAGATGAAAAATTCCCCAAACATTTTGAAGTATTTTGCTCAGAACATCATTTAAACTTACCTATATAATTGTCATGTTACTCCATATAATTATTTTGCTTCTTCCTGTCCAGACCTATTGTAATGTTATAATTGTTGGAGATAGTTGGCTATTATAGTCCCTTCTGAAAAGGAAAAGGTTTTACTTCATACTGTCCTTTTACTTAAATGTTGCACTTACTACATGTACTATCCTTCTAGTAAATGCTTTAAGTTGTTAATATAATCCAGTTGTGCTATTTCGTGATAAAACCTGGAAATCAAATTTGAAAGTACTGTATTATTGGTAAAAAAAAATTCAACCCTTAAATTCTTAGTTCACTTGACCTTACAGCTAAGTTAACTTATGTGTGGCTGTGCATCATCTGTCTGTCTGTCAGTCCATCATCCCTCAGTCAATAATTGTTTGTTACCACACTGGAGGTCATGTTTTTCATCAGATTTTGATAAAACGTGGAATAAAAGCTGATATCAAGATCTGAAACGGGTTCAGTAATGAGCCAGATCAATGCATATTACTGAAGTGATTTTGCATTTGATTGGCAGAGCTTGTTATCACTCAGGAGGCTATACTTCTGACCCAATTTTGATCAAACTTGGAATATTGGCTTATATCAGCATGATCTCTGACAAGTTTGATACTGAGCAAGATCCATGCATAGTAATAAAATGAGCTTGTATCTGAATGACATGAGCTTGTTACCACTCTGAAGTCCCTCTTTCTGGTCCAATTTTGATCAAACTTGGAATATTGGCTTATATCAGCATGATCTCTGACAAGTTTGATACTGAGCAAGATCCATGCATAGTAATAAAATGAGCTTGTATCTGAATGACATGAGCTTGTTACCACTCTGAAGTCCCTCTTTCTGGTCCAATTTTGATCAAACTTGGAATATGATCTTAAATCATCAAGATCTCGGGTGAGTTCAACAATGAGCAAGATCCATGTATATTAATGAGGTAATCTTGAATCTGATTGGCTGTGCTTGTTACTACTCTGTAAGCTGTATTTCTGCTCAGTTTTGGTTTATAAATATTTAATAAATCCAAGTTTGATGGAGTTATTTTAAACATTTTTTTTATCAGTTTTAAATCTGCCCTACAGCAGATCCTTATAACCAGCATTGCTCAGGAACTATTCAATGTGTTTCGATGCAGTTTGGTGGTACCATATTTATTCTAACTTAGATATTGCTCCAAAGTTGGTCTCTTTCTGTTTGAACTTGTTAAAAAAAGCAAAAATAAAAAGTGGAATCTATTTCTAAGTCTCTTATTAAGAGGACTTTTTTTCCTGTTTTTTTTTCTTTCTTGAAGTATGGATGACTTTCATATCAAAATGTCATATCGTTAGGAAAAGATGAAGTTCACAAGAATTTGGTATACTGTGATTTAGACAGATCATCAGGTTAATTTACCAATTACATGCTGGCAAAAACTCGTGTGAACTATATATACCTTTGGAAAAAGGATGTTCAACAACTGAACATTCAGTGAGTAATATTATGTTTCGATCTTTGGCTGACCAGAAGAGCTTATGGGATAGCCTGTTGTCTTTCGTCTGTGATCCATTGTCTGTCAGTCCATTAACACAAGCTAGTTATTGCTATTCTTCATAAACTACTTGAAGGATTGCCATGAAACTTTATGCATACATTCATCCCAAGGTCTAGTCATTCCGAAATTAAAAATGGTGCTGCTAAGACATCCAATATGCCTGCTACAGCAGTCATGTTGAAATCTTGTTATCGCTACTCCTCTTGAATAGATGGTCGTATCAACATGGGTTTTTCACTAAGGACTTCTTGTGATGTCTAGTTGGTCCTAAATGAACATTGTACTGATCTGATGTCCAATACAACCATCACAGCAGTCATCGTGAAAGTTCTTGTTATTGCTTCTCCTGAACAGAAAGTCATATTGGCATGGGGTTTTCACCAGAAGACTCCTTATGATGTCGAGTTGGTACTAATTGAAAATGATGCCAATCTGACATCCAGCATGGCCATCATGGTAGCCATCTTGAAAATCTTGTTATTGCTCCTCCTCTTTAATGGAAAGTCATATTGGCATGGGGTTTTCACCAGAAGACTCCTTATGATGTCGAGTTGGTACTAATTGAAAATGATGCCAATCTGACATCCAGCATGGCCATCATGGTAGCCATCTTGAAAATCTTGTTATTGCTCCTCCTCTTTAATGGAAAGTCATATCGGCATGGGGTTTTCACCAGAAGACTCCTTATGATGTCGAGTTGGTACTAATTGGAAATGATGCCAATCTGACATCCAGCATGGCCATCATGGTAGCCATCTTGAAAATCTTGTTATTGCTCCTCCTCTTTAATGGAAAGTCATATCGGCATGGGGTTTTCACCAGAAGACTTATTTTGATATGTAGTTGGTCCTGAATGAAAATGGTATTAATCTGACCTCAAATACAGCTGCCACAATGAACATATTGAAAACCTTGTAAATAATTCTTCTGAATGGAGGGTCATATCAACATGGAGTTTTCACCGAAAAGTCTTTGAATGGTGTCCAGTTTGTCCTAAATGAAAATGGAGCAGATCTTACATTTATTATAGCTGCCACAGTGACTAATTCAAAGATCTTACCACTCAGGAATATCAGAGATGGTTTCAACACTCTGCAGTTAAATAGAAGAAATTATCTTAGGTTGAATTCCTTGAAATTCTTTTTGAACAGTAAAAATAGGTAAAATCTCTATGATATAAAGTTTTGGAGATAATTTACATAGGGTTATGTTCTTACAATACTTCAAAAGCCTGCTTAGTAAAATGGTCAACTGTTAAGTTATTTAAGCAGGTGAGTGATAGCATGCCCACTTGAGCCTCTTGTTTATACGTCATACATTTGTAAAAATGATATAAAAAAATTTTTTCCTGTAATTTTTGGTCATGAGAACAATAAGTTTTATCAAAATTTTGCAAATTTTTTGTTTGATAAAAGAAAATTATATTAATTAATATTAATTGTTATATTATTTTTTTTACCTATAATTATTTGTACACTTGAAAAAATAATAAATTAAAAGTGTACAAAAAAAAATAAGGAAATTACAGTCTGTATTTGGTGTAAACTCCTTCGCATCAGTCAATATTTTTATATTCGATCAGTAGAACCTATTAATACATATCTTAAATGACAGCAAAGATCTAGTCACAGTTAACTTTAACTTTTTCTGCCTTGTGTAAACTTGGACTAAGCAGAGATCTTGTGTACTTGCTTGTATATCACATGTGCCAAACTGGGAAGAGCTTTGATCTGCCATCACATTTTACAATGGCAGATCTGGATTTATACTGTATACAGTTCAATGGTAGATCTGGGTCTGTACTGTACACAGTTCAATGGCAGATTTGGATCAGTACTGTACACAGTTCAATGGCAGATCTGGGTCTACACTGTGCACAGGTCAATGGCAGATCTGAGTTTATACTGTACACAGGTCAAAGGCAGATCTGGGTCTATACTGTACACAGTTCATTGGCTGATTTGGGTCAGTACTTTACACAGTTCAATGGCAGATTTGGGTCTATACTGTGCACAGGTCAGTGGCAGATCTGGGTTTATACTGTACACAGGTCAATGACAGATCTGGGTTTATACTGTGTACAGCTCAATGGCAGATCTGGGTCTATATTGTACACAGGCTAATAGTAGATCTGGGTCTGTACTGTACACGGTTGTAGATCTGGGTCTGTAGTGTACACAGTTCAATTGTAGTTCTGGGTCTATACTGTACACAGTTTAATAGTGATCTGGATCTATACTGTACACAGTTCAATGGCAGATCTGGGTCTATACTGTGCACAGGTCAAAGGCAGATCTGGGTTTATACTGTACACAGGTCAATGGCAGATCTTGGTCTATACTGTACACAGGTCAATGACAAATCTGGGTCTTTAGTGTATATAGTTCAATGGCAGATCTGGGTCTATACTGTACACAGGTCAGTGGCCGAGCTGGGTTTATACTGTATGCAGTTCAGTGGCAGATCTGGGTCTATATTGTATACAGGTCAGTAGTAGATCTGGGTCTGTACTGTACACAGTTGTAGATCTGGGTCAGCACTATACATAGTTCAGTAGTAGATCTGAGTCTGTACTGTACACAGGTCAATGGCAGATCTGGGTTTATACTGTACACAGGTCAATGGCAGATATGGGTTTATACTGTACACAGGTCAATGGCAGATATGGGTTTATACTGTACACAGGTCAATGGCAGATATGGGTTTATACTGTACACAGGTCAATGGCAGATATGGGTTTATACTGTACACAGGTCAATGGCAGATCTGGGTTTATACTGTACACAGGTCAATGGCAGATATGGGTTTATACTGTACACAGGTCAATGGCAGATATGGGTTTATACTGTACACAGGTCAATGGCAGATATGGGTTTATACTGTACACAGGTCAATGGCAGATATGGGTCTGTATTGTATGCAGTTAAATGGTAGATCTGGGTCTATACTGTACACAGGTCAATGGCAGATATGGGTCTGTATTGTATGCAGTTAAATGGTAGATCTGGGTCTATACTGTACACAGGTCAATGTCAGATCTGGGTTTATACTGTACACAGGTCAAAGGCAGATCTGGGTCTATACTGTAGACAGTTCAATGGCAGATATGGGTTTATACTGTATACAGTTCAATGGCAGATCTGGGCTTATAATGTACACAGTTCAGTGGCAGATCTATACTGTACAGTTTCAATGGCAGATCAGGGTCTATGTTCTATAGCTTTTCCAGTCACCCTAGTTTTTCCTACTTTTATCTTTTATGTTCATTGGGTTTTTTTTCTCTAATTTTCCTTACTTTTCCAAAATGACCCGACTGTTCCTACTGTTGTTCAATGTTATGTTGAAAATCAATTATTGCATGAGCTGTCAAGCGAATTTGGATGTGATGTTTGTCATGTTGGAGATGGATGTTTAAAGGATAGAGGCAACCTGGACGAAAGAGATAGCTAGTATGTAAGAATATGATTTTCTTCAAGTTTACGAAAGTAAGTGATGTAAAGGTTTTATTTTTCTTGTAATTTACATAAATGTTATGCTAAATTGCCCTTTTTTCACAAAGGGTTGCTGGAAAGACTACAAAGTTCATTGTCAGATCTGGGTCTATACTGTATGCAGCAGTTCATTGTCAGATCTGGGTCTATACTGTATGCAGCAGTTCATAGTCAGATCTGGGTCTATACTGTATGCAGCAGTTCATTGTCAGATCTGGGTCTATACTGTATGCAGCAGTTCAGTGGCAGATCTGGGTCTATACTGTACACAGTTCAGTGGCAGATCTGGGTTTATACTGTATATAGTTAAGTGGCAAATCTGGGTCTATACTGTATGCAGCAATTCATTGTCAGATCTGGGTCTATACTGTATGCAGCAGTTCATTGTCAGATCTGGGTCTATACTGTATGCAGCAGTTCATTGTCAGATCTGGGTCTATACTGTATGCAGCAGTTCAGTGGCAGATCTGGGTTTATACTGTATATAGTTCAGTGGCAGATCTGGGTTTATACTGTATGCAGCAGTTCAGTGGCAGATCTGGGTTTATACTGTATATAGTTCAGTTGCAGATCTGGGTCTATACTGTATGCAGCAGTTCAGTGGCAGATCTGGGTTTATACTGTATATAGTTCAGTGGCAGTTCTGGGTCCATACTGTACACAGTTCAGTGGCAGATCTGGGTATATACTGTACACAGTTCAGTGACAGATCTGGGTTTATACTGCACACTTGTCAGTGACAGATCTTGGTCTGTGCTGTACACAGTTCAATGGTATATCTGGATCTATACTGAACACAGTTCAATTCATATTAAACATGGGGAAATATGGAACACAGGGGTGCTAGGACAATTTGGCTGCCAAATATCATGCACAAAGTCACACATTTATTTAAATGACCTGTCACCATTTTTAAACTGGGGTGCTTTTGTTCAGTTAGCTGACCCAACAAGTTGTTGAGCTAATTTTTACTATGAGTTACCTTACTTTGCTTATATAGGAGAATACACAGAGCTCTCAAGCAAATATTAGTTTGGTTTTTATGAGCATATTATAAGTGTGCTTTACAAAATAAAGCAAAAGCACTGTTACAGAACAGGGTGTACACTGCATGTTCTACTAAAGCAAAAACATTGCTACAGAACAGGGTGTACACTGTATGTTTTACTAACAAGTTAAGAGAAAGGCAGATGACCCCACGCTGCCAACACAAATTGCACCAGCAGATCTGGATCTTCACAGTTTGAAATTTTGTGTGTGTGTGTGTTTGTTGTACACTAGTGATGTTATTATATATTGTCATTGTGATATATCTTGGTTGGATTTAGCACCATGACAGTATCAGCAAAAATTAGTACATTTTAATTGATACATGTTTGTCAGATATACATAGCAACAGTGCCTGTAAAGGTCAGTGGAAAAAAACAATGAACTTTTCTGTGAGCTGTAACCTTGGCACTTAGCCAGGCACATGTCTTCATATTATAAACATTGTGTCATTATCACAATTATTTCATGAAAAAGTGGTGATATGGTGTTACAACTTAAGGCACATGATAACATCACAATTATATATGGATAAATAGACATGCATTATTTCAAAATGTACCTCTTCAAAGCACAATGCACTTCTAAACACAAAACAGTTTTCTTGTCTTTCTTTACACACCAATTTTTACAATAATTGCGAATCATTGTAGAAACTGTAGTTATGGTTGATATTTGGAGAATTTATAAAGGCTGAAATTTGTTTCATAAATATGTATAATTGTTAGGCAATAAATATACATAACAGTTTATGACATTATAGATGTAAAGTGGAGACTTTGTTTGTTTCATTAAGTTGTTCTAAGGTCTGAATTTTTATTTTATATGATATTCCATGTTTACAGTCAACATTGTTTTACATGAAATTCCATATTTACAGTCAAATTTTATTTACATGAAATTCCATGTTTACAGTGAACTTTATTTTACCTGAAATTCCAAGTTTACAGTCAACTTTTGTTTTATATGAAATTCCATGTTTACAGTCAACTTTTTTTTTACATGAAATTCCATGTTCATAGTCAACTTTTTTTTACATGAAATTCCATGTTTACAGAGAACGTTTTTTACGTGAAATTCCATGTTTACAGAGAACGTTTTTTACGTGAAATTCCATGTTTACAGAGAACGTTTTTTACATGAAATTCCATGTTTACAGAGAACGTTTTTTACGTGAAATTCCATGTTTATAGTCAACTTTGTTTACATGAAATTCCATGTTTATAGTCAACTTTTTTTTACATGAAATTCCATGTTTACAGTCAAAGTTTACATGAAATTCCATGTTTATAGTCAACTTTTTTTTACATGAAATTCCATGTTTATAGTCAACTTTTTTTTACATGAAATTCCATGTTTATAGTCAACTTTTTTTTCTTCATGAAATTCCATGTTTACAGTAAACTTTTTTTTACATGAAATTCTATATTTACAATCAATGTTTTCCAGAGATGATAGGAGTAAACAAACTCTTCAATAAAATATCAAATTTATCAAACAAGTTAACATATTATATATATATATATATATATATATATATATATATATATATATATATATATATATATATATATATATATATATATATATATATATATATATTACATGTATATATAAAATGACAACAGATGATTCGGAAGCATTGGAACCAGATTGAATCCTCCGAATATCTGAAGGGCATATTTCAAGAAGTTCCTATTGTTGCTTACCGTAGACCTAAAAATCTGAAGAACCATCTGGTACGTGCCAAGGTAATTTCAAACAAAACCACAGATTCAGGCACATATTGTTGTAAAGACAAGCATTGCCTAATTTACAAACGTATGCCCGAGACCAGAAGTTCAACGACAGAGTTAGCTACACTATCAATCTAACCAAAAATGTACTCTATCTTCTAACATGCAAGATCAGTGACATTCAATATGTTGGCGAAACCATTAATGTTAGAAAAGGAATGAATAACTACAAGATCTACATTCGCAACAAAATCAACGCAAAACTCCGCAACCACTACGACTCGACATTCATTTATGGTTCCTGCTTTAGCCAGAAACGGCTTATAGGATGAGGCACTAATATTGTAAGGAGTTTTGTTACTTTTAATGAATGTGTTGTCAAAGGTTTTGACATTTCCCTTAACACCATGGAATTCATTGCATTTCAATTTCAAGTACAGCACTGCCTCATTTTAAGACCCTTCATTATTACACAGTTCCTGTTACAAGGCAAGTAAGGGTACAGAATTATTACAAAGTTCCTGTTACAAGGCAAGTAAGGGCATGGAATTATTACACAGTTCCTGTTACAAGGCAAGTAAAGACACAGAATTATTACATAGTTCCTGTTATAAGGCAAGTAAAGTATGGAATTATTACACAGTTCCTGTTACAAGGCAAGTAAGGGCATGGAATTATTATACAGTTCCTGTTACAAGGCAACGTAAGGGCAGGGAGCCTATTTCATTAAGTGGTAGTAAAATTAGATGCATCATGTACTTCATTATAAGGCGCTCCAACTTTAAGGTGGTATACTAATGCTCCCATAGACAGCATTATAATGAAGGAGCACTGGATATGCAAGAAAGGGGAATTAAACCAAGGGAACTTGTATCAAAATGAAAGGACACAGGCCCCTCAAAAATGTAGACCATTAGATTGATTGCTTTGTTTGGATTGGCAGTGTGGCAAAAAAACAGGCATTCCACAGATGTTGTGTACAGTCAGATATAAAAAACAGAAAAAGCATGGAGCAGTTATTTGGCATTCAGGATAAGTCTGACCATATGTACTCGCATATAAGTCGGGTCCAAATGCAAACAACTTAGACCCTGATCTGCCATGACATAATGAGCCAGCAGATCAGGGTCTGTGTTGTTTGTTCTACTGATTAGTCCTTACAAACTGCATAGACCCAGATCTGCCGGCGCATTATACGATGCCAGATCTGGGTCTATGCTGTTTGCAGTTGGTATTGGCTTATACACGAGTATAGAAGGTAATTCCTCTGTTATATTATATTATCGTACTTGTCCATTTCAGTTGCCAGATTACAGCTATGTGTATGGAGAACAGGCACGACAAAAGCCAAGACTGCCTAAAGCTGCTGCTAATACCGACAGCACAACTTTACAAACCACCCCTCATTTTGTCAAACGGTAAGATATGAACTAGGTTGCTGTAGATTAATGTTTAATATTGTCGTAAACACAAGAGTACACTACAGTCACCCTTATCATAATAATAGTACACTGTACATAATTTTCAACATGTGAAGTGTGAGTGTTGATAGCTGTGTGCAGCACCTGCAGCCATGTAAATTGTACATTGTACATAATTTTCACCATGTGAAGTGTTAGTGTTGATAGCTGTGTGCAGCACCTGCAGCCATGTAAATTGTACATTTTACATAAATTTCACCATGCGAAGTGTGAGTGTTGATAGCTGTGTGCAGCACCTGCAGCCATGTAAATTGTACATTGTACATAATTTTCACCATGTAAAGTGTGAGTGTTGATAGTTGTGTGCAGCACCTGCAGCCATGTTAATAGTATATTGTACACAGTACGCTGTACATAATTAACACCATTGTAGTGTGAGTGCGGATAGCTGTGTGCAGCACCTGCAGTAATGTTAATAGTACATTGTACACAGTACGCTGTACATAATTTTCACCATGTGAAGTGTGAGTGCCGATAGCTGTGTGCAGCACCTGCAGCCATGTTAATAATACGATGTACATAATTTTCAGTATGTCAAGTGTTAGTGCGGATAGCTGTGTGCACCACCTGCAGCCATTTTAATAGTACAATGTACATAATTTTCACCATGTCAAGTGTGAGTGCAGATAGCTGTGTGCAGCACCTGTGTCCATGTTAATAGTATGATGTACATAATTTTCACCATGTCAAGTGTGAGTGCAGATAGCTGTGTGCACCACCTGCAGTCATTTTAATATTGGTACTGTTCTATAAGTCCAAAAAAAAAAATATGTGTTTCCTATTGCACTGGTTTTAAAATTAGGGTAGGCAGGTATTTTTTTTTTTTAACATTATATATAAATCAAATAATATTTCAAGCGCTTCAAAGTACTGGGCAAAACTGGCTCAATTAGATGCACAAATCAATTTTGACAACGTGACTTTTTTATTAATTTATTTTATTTTTTTTTTTAATTGGGTTGGGGGGGTGTGTGTGCTAGGGTCGGCAACAAGAAACAGGGATGGTCGACCGACCGGAAACACATATTTTGTGTGTGGCCTAATCAGAATTGTCTTATAATGAAGCATTTATAATGAGGAAGGACTGTAGTGAGGTACCACTGGATATAACCAAGTGTAAAATGTACTAGCCATGTGCAGCACCTGTCGCCATGTTAATTGTACACTGTACTGTACATTATTTTCACCATGTGAAGTATGAGTGCTGATAACTGTGTGCAGCACCTGCGGCCATGTTAATAGTACACTGTACATAATTTTCTCCATATGAATTGTGAGTACTGATAGCTGTGTGTGTTAAAATGGGGTCTAAAAGGACCATCTCCAAATCTGGTAATGATGGGATTTTTTTCATACCTGCATAGCCTTAGGTAAGACACAAGGAAAATGATAAGAAGCTGGCTTTGAATGGAAGGTGTCTTCTTTGGAAAGTTGGATTGTATTTCAAAGGTTTTTAGAGCAAAAAACATTTATATTATTTCAGGTAGGAAGAACTTCACATTATACTGTTATTTACAGAGATGAGATTTTCTGCAAGGGACCAGCACTTTGTTGAGTAAAATGTCTACGGAATGTGCTTGACCCACTTTCATATGAAACTCAAAACCTTTGGCTGGGAATTTTTTAAAAATTACTCTAAAGGGTCCGTTCGAGAACTGAAAATTTAGGGAGAAAAAATCCCAATCATTTTAATAAAAAAGGGGGATTTTCTAATATAGGGAGATTTATTGAAGTAAAAAAGTTGGGTTTGCAAATCAACTGTCCAAAGCATTAAGATGATACAGGCTTGTAACATCATGAATTATATGATGACATAAATTATGATGTCTATGTTTTATTTGTATTTAAATCTTGTTGAAAAATGAAAAATAATGAAAACAAAGAATGGAAAAGAAGCAAATGGCTTTTAAAAAATCTAGCAAATACTTTGTTATGTATATTATCGGTAGATTATAATCATTAAAAAAAATGCATGTTTAATACTTTCATAAATTAGGACCTTTTGGTTTGGGATGTCTCATATTATGCACAATTTTCATGCATTCAGGTGAATTTTTGGCATGATTTTTTATTTTTTTAAATTAGCATGAATCCCGTAAACGGACCTCCTAAAAATAGACCCTGGTACCTTAGGACAAAATTTATTGATTTTGCAATTTATAATAATCACAGCGTTGTTTAAGTTCCATGACAATGTATGCTTTACCCCTGTCCATCTGTCTTAGGCCAATTAGTCAGTCCCCTAAACCTGTACTAATATTGATGGATGGTTTTGGGGTCTGATGTCACCTATTCATTAAATCATGCAATTGATGCAGACAAATGTGTCCGCACTTACCAGTATTTCTCACAGCTCTTGAATTTTAGTTGGCTGAAGGGTCCTTTTGGTGATATGTACAGAATATTTCAGGATAAAATTCTACATCTGACAGCTTGTAAATCAAGGTGGAATAACACATCCCTACCTCCTGTGGCCATTTCTAATTTCATGGCTACATGCTGCTGTCTCATCAGATATAGCAACCAGTCTGATGTGACTTTTGCTCATTCACAAGTTTCTGTTGCTGTGGTCATGAGTGGAGAAAATAACTGGATATAAGATGCGTTTGTAAAACCAGTGAATCATTGCAATCTTGAGACACTATTATAATGATGTGTTGTGAGTGGAGAAATATATAAAGCTGTAGGGAAACATGCTGCTTTGTATATTTTGCCATTGAGAAATAGAAATGACCAACAGCCTTGTAGGCAAAATACTTTAAAGCGCGCTCAGCCCAACCAAACCAGTTATTGAGCATGTGTTTCTGACAAACACCAATAATGAGAAAGAGTTAGTAACAAGGGAAATGTTTAATTAGATTCATTGATAGACTAGCATAAAAAATGTACAGTGTTGTTATGAAGGAATCAGATTTTCTTAACAGAATTACACATACTTGTTTGCAAGTAATTGTGTCTTTTTCTGATACTGATTTTGCTCCAATAAGAACATATTTCTTGCCAAATCCATGTCAAATTTTTTTATACATTTATTTGCAGAGGATCTAAAAACTTTACCACATTTGAAAGTTTTAATGTTTGGCAAAATAGAGTTTGACAGTTACTATTATTAGGTCGATATGCCCTATTACTGCTTTACGATATAGAAAACATACCCAATATACTTACATTTTCATTTTTATCCAACTGCATCAGTAATCATCATTGGTCACAGTGAATGATTTTCATTTCTAATCAATGGGTCTGCCAAAGTGCCGGGTATTCCGAGGTGGTCTTTAACAGGAGGCACTCTAAAGAGAATGTCTTATTGCCACAGCAGTTGAGAAATACAGTGACCATTAGTAGTATGGCATAAAAGTTAAAAGGACATAAATCAGGAAATGCTATGTAAAGGCAACACATGAAAAAAAAAAAATCAAAATTACATTCATAAATGCGGTGGCAGATCTGGGTCTATGGAGTTTGTAAGGACTAATCAGTAGAACAAATAACATAGACCCTGATCTGCTGGCACATTATGCAATGGCAGATCAGGGTCTATATTGTTTGCATTGGGACCCTCAAACTTTATATACGAATATATACGGTATAAAGTTTGAGAGATAGTTTAGGTTGTGTTCTTATAATACTATGTAAGCTGAATATAAAGTAATGTAATCCAGGTGAGCTATATCAGGCCCACTTGGACATCGGTTTTAAATAGATGGGGAATTTCCCCAAAAATGTTCAGATCTAGAACAGAACCTATGTACTTTGCATTTCTTTTTTCAGCATGCAGTTAACAGCCAGTGAGACTCTTCACATTATTAACCTGAATGACACAGCCTATGTCCTGTCCTCAGAAATATCCGATTTCTTCTGGGATGCTGACATACTCTACACTGAGGTAAATAAAGTTTGAATAAAATGTTTATGGTCCTCCATGTGCACTAGTAACTCATTAAGCTTCTCTCAATACTTTGGATTGTTGTGTACAAATTGAATAGTGCTAAAATACTTTGATTTATAGCATTAGTGGTCACTCAGTAACATAAAACCTAGCAGTTTAATATAATGTTACAAAGTTTTACAGTGTTGTAGGTCACACTGTAATATAACACCTAGCCATGTCTTATAATGTTACCAAGGTTTACAGTGTTATAGGTCACACTGTAACATAACACCTGACAGTGTCTTATAATGTTACTAAGGTTTACAGTGTTATAGGTCACACTGTAACATAAAACCTAGCAATGTCTTCAAATGTTATCAAGGTTGACAGTATTATAGGTCACTCATGTACATAAAAGCTAGCAGTGTCTTATAATGTTACCCAAGTTAAGAGTAAATTTAGGTAGTTCAATAATATAAAAACTAGCAGTGTCTTATAATTGGTCACACTGTAACATTACACCTAGCAGTGTCTTGTACTGTTACTAAGGTTTGCATTATTATAGGTCACATGGGAACAAAAAACATAGTGTCTTGTAATGTTACCTAGGTTTGCATTATTATAGGTCACATTGTAACAAAAAAACATAGCAGTGTCTTAAAATGTTAGCAAGGTTTGCATTATTATAGGTCACACTGTAACAAAAAAACATAGCAGTATCTTGAAATGTTTCCAAGGTTTGCATTATTATAGGTCACACTGTAACAACAAACATAGTAGTGTCTTGTAATGTTACCTAGGTTTGCATTATTATAGGTCACACTGTAACAAAAAACATAGCAGTGTCTTAAAATGTTACCAAGGTTTGCATTATTATAGGTCACACTGTAACCAAAAACATAGCAGTGTCTTAAAATGTTACCAAGGTTTGCATTATTATAGGTCACACTGTAACAACAAACATAGCAGTGTTTTAAAATGTTACCAAGGTTGATATTATTATAGGTCACTAATTTACATAAAAGCTAGCAGTGTCTTACAATGTTACCACAGTTTAGAGTATTATAGGTCACACTGTAACATACCACTTTGCGGTGTATTATAATGTTGCCAAGGTTCATATATAGAGTTATTGGGCATGAAAAGATGAATTCATATGTGCAGCAAAATGGCTCCTTGGTCTATTCTAACATCCACTCCCACCCACCCAGCTATCTTCTGTGTCTTCACTTAGAAACTAAGACTCTCATACTGTCACCATTTATACACTTGGCATTCAAAAGTAAATGTGTGTATAAAGCTGATATTAACCCCATAGTTTGGCTTTAACCCACAGGTTCTTAAACCCTGGGTCACATACTTCTAGTCTTTTTTTTAACATTTGCATTTTTATGTTTCAGCTCATTGAAAAGAACATGACTGTCCCTAAAATTGTGGCAACCAAGGCTGAGTATCCAGGGTTATTTGAGGAGCTGAAAAGGTACTTACATTGTGTTTCTGGATGCCAAAATGTATTAAATTGGTAATGTCCAAAAACATAGGAACAAAGAAAATAATTTCCAACAAAACTGTCCATAAACTTAGAGTTTGAGTGAGGGTTGGACATGATCAGCTGCTATTTTCATTTCAGGAATTGGCTGATTAATAGTTGTTTATGCAATGTAGATACAATGAAATCAGAATCTTTGAAGTCTATGTATTTAACATATCAATTACTTTTAAAATCTTGTATGTAAATGCTGTTCTTTCCAAATGAGAAAATATCTTCATCAGAACAGCATTTTGGTAATGGCAGTGAAGTTTGGGTGGTCAGAACTGCCACGCATGATCATCTCACCAGATAAGATTAAACTGTTTTACGTTAATTGGTATATTGAAAAGAGACTGTCAAAGACTTTTGATGCTGTTATTAAGAAGTCTGAGAAGAATTGCTTTCTTTTTCAAATTTAATCAATTATTGTCCCAAGTATTGCAAACCTTGATGTGTGCAACCATTTTCGTACAGACTGAACAATTAGCCAGTAAGTGCATTTGCTGTAATGGACCATTGATAAAGTGGCATATGATTTTACCACAAGGTGTGAGTATGTAATGGACCATTAATAACGTAGCATGTGGTTTCACCATAAGGTGCGAGACTCGTATAATTGTCATATGTTATTACAATTCACACTTCATGCTGACATCTGAATGGTGTTCAGCAGGGTGAACATTAATCTTATTTAAGCATCTTTGTTTAGATCACACACTTTCCCTTTTCCTCTTTCTTTCCATCTATCTCTTGTTTGAATGTTAAAGAAGAAACAGCTTTCAGTGACAGATACATTAGGATATAGGACTAATGTCATTTACCTGTACATAAAACTAATATATTAGCTTGATAGATCAGAATGGGATTTAAAAAATTATAAATGTCAGGCACATGTAAATGTAAATGTTATGCAGATTTTGTAATCTACTAAACCACAATCTTTTTCAAGAAATGCGGTTTTTATATTAGAAAACAAGATCAGAACACAACTTGTTACCATAACCACTGTGATTTTCCCTTTTATCATGTCTCTTGATGGGTGTTAACTTGAAAATAATAACTTTATGTAATATCAAACTTCAGATCCTAATGCTCAAACATTTTTCTATAAGATATTCATGCAAAACTTTGATAATCTTAAAATGGAAACTATTGTCAGTTTTTATATGTTGTGTATTTCGTTGTTTTCATTTTCAAAAACCTGTTTAATAAATTAAATTACCTTTCTTTCTTTTAATTCATTATGTAACTTGTCTTATTTAGTACATACCTTAAATCGACCAGACAGTGGTTGAGTGTTTTTAAGAGTAAAAAAGTGGGTTTTGTGTTCCGGTGGGGGGAGGGCGGAGGTCTATATATGACCCAAATAAGTGACATGGTACAATTAATTAATAATGTTAATAATGTGTGTAGTCATACTAACCTATAGAAAATAAAAGGAATTTCAAATGTGAATATAAGAAAATAAAGCAGCAAAGTACAGAGCATATAAAAGACCATCAACTGTTGCCTTTCTTTCATGTTCTTAACATCAGAAAGTATTGGCCTGAACTGCAATCGGAATTTAATCATACGATTTTTCATTTAAAATTATGTTAAACTTAATGACAGTGCAGTGGTTAATGGCAGATGTTACATCATTCTTTTAATGTTACTTATATTTTCTGATCCATAAAATGTAGGATAATGTGCATTGAAAGAATACAACATAAAACTTTGAAGTATATCTTAATTTTCTTTTAAACATTTTATTGACAAGATTGAATACAAAAATACTTTGAAGAAAAAAGTATATTTAACTTTACATAAACTGTGTTGAAAGGTTATTGTGTGCACCCAAGGGTTACATGCTAAGAAGTTAATTGTTTCATTGTAATGTTGGTCATTCTTGTAATTTACACCTGACAATGGTATTTAACCCTCTGGTTTCACTATAGTTAAAATGTTCACATGCAAAACAAATTGTCACTTTGTGAATGAAAAAGAATAAATATTCTGTTTGATCTTATAATCTTACACTCTTGAAATGTTAATTTCTTTATCGTCTTGTTTATTCTCATTGTTTTATGCATTCATATATGTCATAATTCCCCATTTTGTCTCTTTTCCTATATATCCATTTATTCATTCATTTGCTCATTCATTCTTATACTTGCTCTCTCACTCTACTCCTATGTCTGTCTGTTCGTTAATTTATTTTTATATTAATTTAAATGATGACTGGTGAAATTGCAAATTGAATTAATTAGATTGTTGATGGTTGTTGATTGCATACTCATTATATTGCATACTTATTATAATGCATACTCATTATATTGCATACTCATTATGTTGCATACTCATTATACTCATTATATTGCATACTTATTATAATGCATACTTATTATAATGCATACTCATTATATTGTATATTTATTATATTGCATACTTATTATATTGCATACTCATTATATTGCATACTCATTATATTGCATACAAATTTATGTAAGATTTGTATTTCAGATTTGAATTGAATGTGGCAGAGAATGAAGATGAGCAATACACTTGTGTCTCTCTGTATCAACTAGATGGGTGAGTCAGTGTTACACTTCTGTCAGTTTTTGTAACCATCGGGTTATGCTGATGGGTTACATTATGATGGTGTTGACTCACTACAGACCTCAGAATTCAACTCCAGATGTGAAATTTCTGACCTCCACAGAATAGTCCAACAACTGTAAAGGTGACTGGAGAAAATATGGGCTCTTTGGCTTTTTCTTTTCATCAAAATTCATCAATATACCAAGAATAGGTACCATAAAAAGTATCAGTAATATTTGTCTGTGTAGGTCTCTGCGGGTTGACTAAGAAAATATCACTGTCCAATGAAATATAATGTGTCAGCACATTGATACGCAAACATCCAGGATTTGAAGTAGTGCCGATATAAAAAATTGAAGCAATTATCATAACATATTTAGACACTGTTGTTTTTGCAGACAGCTATAAATGCTAGATTGGTTCTAAGCTTAGTATGTTTTAAAATTAACTGAACTTGTCACCAATCTATCATCTATACTTGTGGGACGAAGTCAAGGTTTCTGTGCGATACATCTTTTCTGTCATTCAGTGGATACTCCAGATGTGTTAGAATAAAAATTTCTCAATAGGAATGGTTTATCAGCTTGAGAGGAGGGTAGTGATGAATTCTGTAACCATTTTTAAAGCTATGCGATGTATTTTCTTTCGCTGTAAAAGCTGTATATTAAGTATTTTGACAGTGATGTTCAGCAAGCCTTGCTTGAATCATGTTAAAAATGGTGGACTTGCCAACCCTGTCTTTCTTATCCTGTGCAATTATGTGAATATTAGAAATTAAATGGTAGGTGCTGTGATGTGTTAATTAGAAATAACAATTCTGAAGCACTGGCATACTCATTAGATTGATGAAAGGGCTGTCAAATTCGGTAATCTATTGGAAATATTCTCAAAGTGATCCATCTGTAGATAGATGGCCATGACCTCTGTTGTGATTGACTTTTATTCCAGCAATTAAGGACCCTATTTGGCAGTATAATCACAAGGAGCTGAAAAACTAGTCAATTACTCAGATACATACATTCACCAATTTAGAAAAAAAAAAATTGCATGTTACTTTTTGAAGTGTTTAGACATATATTAGGTTGAATTTCAGAATGTAACCACATCAGTTATCAAATGCTGTGGTGTTGTGCCCAGCTTTTTTGGATGATCTCTTTATGTCATATCGTAAAATTTGAAGCCAATTTTTGGGCATGCATTATTAGACTGGCGATGGATTTTATGGCTAGACCTTTGTTAGCTTCCAGCTGCTGTGTGTGCACAAAACATCGGACTTGTGGATATTTTGCTGCTTGTGCTTCATGCACAGTATTTGAACCATTGTCAGTAATTACGCTGATGGTTTTAGGGATGTAAAATTCTGTCTCAATTTCCTTCAAATCTGCACTGATGTTTTCATCTTGTTTATGTCACAATTTTATCAGACATTAGTGTGGTGAGATATAGCTGTCACTTTGCTGGTGCTGGTGGGGACGTTGGGATCAGTGTCAATATAAAGATTCTGTTTTTAAGAATTCTGTGTTAAAACTTTTTCAGAGAGAAGATATCATTGCACAGGGCACAGGTGAAACACCACACTCTGTAGAACCCTTATTAATCAGTTTCCAGACAATCTGATAGTATTTAAATTTTCCATATGTGTAAATTATTGAGTTTATATTTTTCAAAGGAAAAACTTATTACCGTCTATACTCACGTATAAGCCGGTCAAATGCAAACAACATAGACGCTGATCTGCCGTCACATAATGCGCTGGCAGATCAGGGTCCATGTTTTTTGTTCTACTAATTAGTCCTTGCAAACTGCATAGACCCAGATCTACTGGCGCATTATGCGATGGCAGATCTGGGTCTGTGCAGTTTGCAGTTGGTATTGGCTTATACGCAAGTATAAACGGTATATATTTTACTTGCAGCTTACCAAAAATTCTTAGAGTGTTTGAGCATGAATCAGACAGGCTTATTACAGCCGTTGAGGAGGTCATATTGAACTTCAACCCCCAGGACTCCTATTGGAAGGTAACACCAAGAATACAGTGTACATCAAATACAGTACTCATTATAATGCTGTTCATGGGAGTCACATAGCAGTGGTTCCCAACCTGTGGGCCGCAGACCTTTAGGGGGCTGCAGGGTTTTTCCAAGGGGTCCGCAAATTCACATAGCTTCGCAGCAATTATTGCTCCTCCAGCCAGCTCTTGCTCTCCTCTGTTATCCCCGCCACTGCGAGCAAGGCATGTTCAAATTTAGCGCGCCAAGCTGCTAAACGTTTATCCCCGCCACAGCCTAAAAGTGTAACTATTAGCATGTGGGGGTCCGTACAATTTTTTGAGGTTAAAAAGGTTGGGAACCACTGCCATAGAGTATATTGCCTAATAGTGAGACTGCCTAGTAAAGTACATAATACATATAATTTCTCTACATCATAGTGCAGTGGGATCCATTACCATACACACCATATAACAGGAACAGTGTTATAATGAAGGGCCTTATAGTGAGACTGCCTTATAACAGGAACTGTGTTATAATGAAGGGCCTTATAGTGAGACTGCCATATAACAGGAACAGTGTTATAATGAAGGGCCTTATAGTGAGATAGTGCTGTACATGTGATACAAAACTGCATGCATAGTTTATTCCGTGTAGGTGGAACTAAAGAGTTTGATGGCATATAGATACATCAAGTACTTTTCCATATAGGAACAAAACATGAATGTAGTTTTGCATTTATTTATTACATGGCCCCTCTTTCGTGTTTTTCAAATATTTTCAGCTATACTCTGTAACAAAGTTCAAAACATTGTTTTATAAAAGTTTGATTTGGCATATCAAATCATATTGCTGTATGGAAATCGGTGTTAACCCCTGTCTGGGAGTGCAATAGGGAAATATGGATTGAATCATCATAACAAACACCAGATCAACCATGTAGGATTAAATGGATATGTAATAAAACCATATGCATGGCTTTCTTTTCTACATTAGCAGATGATGAGACATTGGTTTCACTTTTCTGATGGTGGAGGTGTTGTGAACTTAAAATTCTGTGTTTAAGTTTTGTTTTAAAGTTTTTTCTTCAAATACATTACCCGATCATAATACCTTATGACAACTACTACTACCTCACAAATACAGCCCTCCCAAGCTAAAAACTTTTTAGCTAAGAGCCAAAAGTTATCTGTGCACCTAGGTGGCAGTTAGCTTAAGTGATATCCACTTGGTACAGGGATTGGCGCTAAATCCCATGCATACTTCAGTTACTAATTCCGCTCGTGCAGTGCAGCACACTCTTGGCTCAACAGAGAGGCCTCGCAATACCAGTACAAGACTTTGGAAGTTTTCCACAAGAGAGCAAGTTGGAAGAGTTTTTCTCTACTAAGGGAAGTATACTCAATCTATATATTTCCAACATTTCTTTCTTGCTTTGTCAACAAGTTCTGTATTTTTATCACTGTGTTGTCCTCACACACATAGGCGCTTGCGTACTGTACCTGCACGGGTCGCCAGTGCGTCCTTCACAGGGCTATAGCCTTCCATTGCAGGCATGGTTTGTAAACTAGAAAACTTATTAATATTGCTGTATAATTTCCACACTGTGGATACATACCAGTAAGTTTTCTGTGTTCACCTAATCTTAGTGTCCACTTCATGGTTAGGTAATGTGACGCGATACTGGCTGCCTATATAAGCCGTCATGCAGCCTTACCTACAGGTAACATTATAGTATATTGATATTATCGCATCCACTTCATAAGTATCAAAAGCAACACTGAGTACACAATTGGTGCTGAGTTTGTGTGTGCTATACAACCCACTTGCTGTATAGTTTCCACTAGGTGCAGATACATGCAAGTAAGTTTTCTACATAGTTATCACAGTGTCCACTTTGTAAGTACTAGAGGTGAAGCTTTGATGATTTTCCTGTATTGGCAGTCTATCGACCTTTCCTACAGGTAACTTTTATTCCAGTAATATTGCCAAATGTCCACCTAATAATTATTAATAGCGACATGTTAATATTATACCTGTATTTACACTTATTTATAGGTGAGGATATAGTGTGTTGCTCTGCACGTGCATGCTACAGGTCGTCAAGCAGGACACGTGTGGGGCTATACCTCTTATCGTCTGCTCTGTTTTGTCTTACAGATTAGACCATGAGCAAGACTCGATGTAAATTGTGTAAACAAGCAACGGACAGCCACCCTACTTGTTTTGTTTGCTCTGGCTGTCAACCTACAAACACTTGTACCTCATGCGCAGCGTGGACAGAATCTCAATAAGCTATAACCCTAGCAGCACCTAAAGGGAATGCACTGAAGCACCCCTTAAAGGGTGGCAATGCAATAAGTATTCGTGAGGACGTTGCTGAGCTACAAGATTTATTTGCCGAGACTCCACTCCATTCGTCAGCTACAAAGTATCACAAGCCAGCATGCACTGCTACTGCTCCGGCTCCTCCTTCACCTTCGCAGCATGATAAGCCCCTCTTCGCTGAACCAATAGGCATGGTATCAGGGCTCAGTACCATATCGTCTGATGTGCAATGAGATTGAGACAAGAACAGAATATCTCGCAGTTTAGATTCAGTGACTGGTTACGAGGATCAGATATCCCATACCCTGTTTCAGAGTTATTAACCAGACGTCAGGTTACCAGAATGACCTCTGTCCAGTCTACTGAACTGCCATAAGGGCACACTTAGGGATCAGGCTATCATTCATAGTGCCTCTAGACACTCACTGCACATATGCCCAGTCTAGTGCCTCAGTACCCAAAGGTCATTGCTTCACTGCCTTCTCAAGTCTTTCGCACTCAAAGGGAACCTTCACTTAGCGACCACCTAGAAGTCACTGTATCTCATTTGGGGGGTTCTGCAAGCATGGTCAGTTCTCGCCCTCGACATTCATCTCCTGCCCCATCACAGGTGGTACGAGACGTCGATGTCTTCACCTTTATCCACTAACAATGAAACCGGTTTTATATCCTGCTCATCTCTGTTAGACCTCACTATGACGCACGAGTACTTAGCCTATAGGGCTACAATCGAGGAAGTTTTCTGCCTCCTGCCACCGGAATTCTGTCCTTTTCTGCAACTAATACAAATGGAATCAGTCTTCACACGAATATCTGCCAATTGTGGATCTATTTGCGACAAGGTGGAATGCCAGACTCCCAACCTTTGTCTCACCAGTCCCAGATCCAATGGCCTAGGCAGTCAGTGCACTTTCCATAGTTTGGAACGGTTTGAATGGTTGTGCTTATCCGCCAACACCTCTGATCCCGAAGGTGATACATAAAGCAAGAGAATTGGAGTGTCACCTCATCATGATTGCCCCACTCAAGTGGGAAAAATCTTGGATCAATTACCTCATCAATCTGGCTGTGGAAATTTCCAGGAAAATCTGAACATTTCTGCATCTACTAAAACAACTGACAGCAGGCATTTCATCCCAACCCAGAGTTGCTGTACTTGCACGCCTGGCTCATATTGAACAAGCCCTCAAGAACAAACAGTTCTCCCAACCAGTGGTGAAGAGAATCGCTTGAGCAAGATGGCCCTCCACTCTAAAAGCCTATGAAGGTAAATGGAAAGTTTTCACCTGGTGGTGAACCCAAGAAAATATTATGCCCCTTCTGGCGTCAATACCTCAAATAGCTAACTTCTTACTATGGCTCTTTGATAAGAAACAGTTAGCACCAATCACCATCAAAGGCTATCGTTCCACAATCTTCAACACACTGCATCATCATGGAAAAGAGGATGTGGGAGAAAACAAAGATCTATCTGATCTCCTAGCTAACTTTGATTTCACTTGGCCAAAGCCTTTGATGATATGTCCTAAATGGAATCTATCATGGGTACTCACATGGCAGACATCATTCATGCAGTGGGATGGAGGTCTGAGTCCACTTTCTCCAGCTTTTATCTCCGAGACCTTTCATCCCAAAAGACTCAGCTCAACCTGGTAGGACCTTTAGCCATGGCGCAACAGGTTACCTTCCTGGGTCAGCTTACAGCTTCATAGGAAGTGGCTTCACGACTTTCGCTGGATTTGCGGGGGATGATAGTTTCCCTTTGAAGCCACTCCCCGAGGTATTATGATTGGGTAACGTATTTGAAGAAGAAATCAATTTTTCTAGTAAAATATGTTTCTTTGATAATACTTACCCGATCATAATACACATACACCCTCCCAGTCTCCCTGCAGTTACATCCTTATCAGAGAGTGTGCTTCAAGCTCCAGTAGTAACTGAAGTATGCATGAGATTTAGCACCAATCCCTGCACCAAGGGGAGATCACTCTAGCTAACTGCCACCTAGGTGGGCAGATAACTTTTAGCTTTTGGCTAAAAAGTTTTTAGCTTGGGAGGGCTGGATTTGTGAGGTAGAAGTAGTTCTTCTAAGTTATTATGATTGGGTAAGAATTATGGAAGAAACAGATTTTACATAGAAAAATTGTTTTTTGCAGACCAGATGCAGTGAAGGTACATAAACAACATATTGCATTGTAGGTCACAATGTGATATTTTTGTTTCTGAGAAAAAATGGGGGCTGGAGCAAGACCTTGCATTGTCGGTAACTTGGGATTTGTTTTGTCCCTGTGAGCAAATGGGGGCTGGAGCAAGAATGTCTACCTGCAATAAACTTGATAGTAATTGACAGAATAATTAAATCTTTTTAATTACGGTCTTGCTCAATGAAGTCAGCAGATTCCTATTATAGTCTGTCAGTCTGTCCATCCATCAACAGTTTTGTTTCTGCCAGATAATTTTACTGGAAATAGTTAGATTTTAACCACATTTGGCATGCTGCTTTATACTGATGAGACCCCAAATGAGTTTGATATCCAGCTTTTGATTTCATTTAAATGAGTTATGGCCCCTGAGAGCATGTCCTTCTAACTTTTGTTTCTGCAATTTTACTTTACCAAGGATTGTTGGATATGAATTAAATTTGGCATGCATTACCAAGATTCGCTGGATTTCATTCAGATTTGGCCCAAAATTTCACATCCTTCTAATTTGTATTTCTGCAGCATAACTTAACTAAGAATTTTTGGATTTTAATCAAATTTTACTTGCACCTTAATATTTTTATGACCATTAATTAGTCTTGTATCCATTGTGCATCATCCTGCATTCGTTCATCATCCATCAGTAATTGCTATTTTCATCTTCTTAAAAAACCGCTGGCTCATTTCAGTCACACTTGGCAGGAAGCATCCTGGCTGGAAGGCACTTCAAATTTGTGCAAATTATGCTGCTTTGCCATCTAGTATGGAAACAATTAATAAAAATATAAAAATGTTTAAGTAAGTTCTCAAAACTGCACAAAGGAATTAACCCAAAATTTCACAGAAAATTTCCCGGCATAATAGTTGTTCCATTTTATACTAATGATACTAATCCACAATTACATATGTCTGCTATAACTAAATATGGAAAAACCTTCAAATGACTTCTTTTTAAAAAATAGCTTTGGAGAGAATTTTACCAAATTTGACAGCGTTCTGGAAAAAAGGCCTTTTAAATTTTTTTAAAATGATACTGATATGCCAAGAAGAGAAAAACTTGTAAACAACTTCTCAAAAACTTTTCAACAGAATTTTACCAAATTTCACTGAAAGTATCTTAGTTTTGAAAGCCTTTCAAATTTGTACAAGCAGTGCTGATCTACAATCAGAAATGGTCACTCTTCTGTTATTAAACACAAAAGAAAACCCTTCAAAAGACTTCTTTCTGAAAATTTCAGAAAATGTTGAACAAAATTGGACCAGATTTGATTTAAAAGCATTCATACATGAAGGCCTTTTAAATGTATACATATTTCAGCCAGGTGAGTGATCTCTGACCCACTTATGCTGCTTGTTAATATATCAGGTGGTCTCAGGTGTTTAAAGCAGGCAGGGCTATCATGAAGTTATTTACTGTGAGTTTCACCACTTTAGTAAGATAAAGAATTTTAAAAAATTAGAGAGTTTTCAGAAAATTTTTATGATTGTAATTTCTTTACCTAATTAGTAGTTAAAAAATTTAATCAACTTTTTTTATGAAATTTTCTCAAAAATTCTGTGTAAAACATTTCTAAAATTGTATCCCATAATTCAAAAATATAAGCTATTGAATGATGAACAATTT
This sequence comes from Margaritifera margaritifera, assembly GCA_029931535.1. Taxonomy (NCBI): domain Eukaryota; kingdom Metazoa; phylum Mollusca; class Bivalvia; order Unionida; family Margaritiferidae; genus Margaritifera; species Margaritifera margaritifera. The sequence continues at coordinate 597,844 of JAQPZY010001342.1, read as the reverse complement.
AACATAGGAAAATACATAGACCACTGGGTTTATTTAATAATAGATCACCATGGGAGTACTCTCCCTTTTCAGTTTGTTTTAACCTCAATTTTTTTTATTGCATTTTTCATAATTGTGAATAATCACATTATTGTTGAGAAATGAACACAATTAGAAAAATATACTTGTCAATGGATTTATATGTTTATCAATCTCCATTTGATATTTTTGCAATTACTTACGTAAATTATTTTGTCTTTTTATCCATAAAACATCTCATCAGTTGTCCGTAATTTCAGTCTACAGTCTATCAATGAATCAATATGTGTTTGTGTATTTTTTTATATAAATAATTGCATATCAATATTTTAAAGACATAAAACAGGCTTTTTTACAGCTGTAATAATAATAATAATAGTAATAATAATAATAATAATAATAATAACAATAATGTCTTTATCTATATGGGGTAACTCAGTAAGTTGAGTACAACTAATCTCTCTTGCGGTTCTTTTGTATATAAAAATTGGCAAAGTATTATCACTCATATAAAGGCAAAGTGTCCTCATACATGTTCTATCTCTCCCCCTCTCTCTCTCTCTCTCGCTCTCTCTCTCTCTCTCTCTTGCTCTCTCCCAAGCAAAATATTTACAAGTAAACACACCTACATAGACATTACTGAAATATGTTAAAAAACTACAGTCATGTATAAACTTTGTTTCATCTCTTTAATAACTCTGTTTTAAAATGACTTTAAACAGAATGTTCAAGCTGTTGATCACTCCTGCTTAGATATATAATTTGTTGGGGTGTTTTTTTTGCAGAAATGTGGCATGTTTTCAGGTTTATAACCATTGCTGTGCTTTGTCAACAAATATTATTCTGTTATTCTGTACAAATGCAGGGAAATGATTATACACCAAGTTTCACAAACGTGACATTATGTATACATGACATTTTATACATACTTTTAGGAAAATGTTAAAAATATAAGACACAAACAAGGAAATAATAAATTCCTGATAGTAGTGGGAGTTGCAGTAGTTACAGCATCAGACTCATAATTCAAGGGTTACAAGTTTTATACCTGCCCAGGTGAGCCTGGGTTGCACACCTCGGTGTGTCTGCAGGAAAGTCCCTTACCTCCCATTTCTTTGGCATGATATAGCCAGTTATGCATTAAAAGTGCCATTCAAACCAACCAAGAAACAAAACAAAACCTAACAGTAGTATTATGATAAATCCCAGAACTGGATCCGTTTTTTTTTTTTTAAATAAGGTTGAAAACTATCATAAAATAATAAAGACATTTATCTTCATAGTTTGTCAATATGTATTTTGGAAATATTGCACATTTTCTTACAGGATTGAACTAAATACTGTGTTTACATCCAGCATCCCTAATATGCATGTTTCAAGTGAAAGTTCTGAGGCCCACTAGAGCCTCTTGGTGCTACAATATTTTAAGAAAAAACAAACACATTCATAGCATTGGAAAACATGCCAGAAGAAGAACTCCAATATTGTACTGGCTTTCGAATAAATTAAATTTAGAACTTTTCAAAAAAAGAAAATCATGTTCTACATTTAGTGTTCAGTTAAAAAAAGAAAAATTGTGATGATACATTTGCCCCAGTCCAGAATAGTTCACCAGAAGTTGTCATTATTTCATGTATCTAAAGTTAAACATGATTAGAGTCAATATGACTACAACAACATTATAGTTAATGCAAGCCAACATGGCTACAACAACAATATAGTCAGTGCAAGTAAACATGGCTACAACAACATTATAGTTAATGCAAGCCAACATGGCTACAACAACATTATAGTTACTGCAAAGTGCAGAGTTTTATATAAGAATTTTTTAATACAGTGGGTATTTTTCTCCCTGGTTTTGAATTAAATTGTGCTTTTTGAAATTCATTGGGATATTTTGTGTACACTGCAAAACACAAAACTTAACTTCAAGGCTGAATCGTAATCATTAAGATGTTAATCATGCCTTTCTGAAAGCATCAAAGCTTAGTGACCAAGACTAGTTCAGGGTATGTTTGATTATAAGGCTCTGTTTGAGTGAGTGTTCTCACAGATATCAAGTACTGTAATTTCAAACATTCATGGAACAGCTGGAGCTTGAATCAGTTGCATAGTATATATTTACAGAATGCTCTATCATACAACATGGACTGTGCTTAGGCAAGAGCAAATACACTGACAGTTTTTTACTACATGCTTAAAATTAAATTGCTTTGCATAATTTGAATGCATAAAAAAAATATTTGTATGCAATTTTAGTTTAATTATCTGCATAAAATGCAAATATGCCACTGATCTAGAGCTCTGAAAGTTAATTGGCATACTGGATAAAGTGTAATGCATACATTATGACATTGATAGAACAAATCTTGGGATTCTGAGTTTGTTATAAATGTGTTTTAAATGAAGTGTAATGTATACATTCTAATACGGATAGAAAAAATCCTGGGTTGGTTATAAATGTGTTTTAAAGTATAATGTTCTTTTTACCCAGGGTGAGGTTACAGAGAATGGGAATGAGAAGGCAAAAAAAGGAGAGACAAAGACTCATCAAGAGGCCATAAAGGAACAGCCTTTGGCTAATGAGGTTAATTTGGAGAGTCGACAGCAGTTTCTACGGGTTCTGCAGATGAATAGGTTTGTAAGATAAAGGATTGAAGGATGACGAACAGTTTGCTATTCTCAAATGTTTGGCCAAAAAGAATGGAACAGTTATTTGCACACAAGGGCGAAACCTCAAGGTTCAGTTTCATTTCAAAGTGTTCTGACAAATTCAGCACTCCGTCGTTATAACACTTTGAGAACGATGGAATATAATAACTTATAATAAGTCCACCTTATAATGAAGTATATCATAGATACAGTACTCCCTCATTATAATACTGTTCATGGGAACCATGGAATATAATAACTCTTAATAAGTCCACCTTATAATGAAGTAAATCATACATACAGTACTCCCTCATTATAATACTGTTCATGGGAACCATGGAATATAATACCTTATAGTAAAACCACCTTATAATGAAGTATATCATACATACAGTACTCCCTCATTATAATACTGTTCATGGGAACCATGGAATATAATGCCTTATAGTAAAACCACCTTATAATGAAGTATATCATACATACAGTACTCCCTCATTATAATACTGTTCATAGGAACCATGGAATATAATACCATATAGTAAAACCACCTTATAATGAAGTATATCATACATACAGTACTCCCTCATTCTAATGCTGTTCATGGGAACCATGGAATATAATACCTTATAGTAAAACCACCTTATAATGAAGTATATCATACATACAGTACTCCCTCATTATAATGTTGTCCATGGTAACCATGGAATATAATACCTTATAGTAAGACCACCTTATAATGAAGTGTATCATATATGCAGTACTCCCTCATTATAATGCTGTCCATGAGAACTGGAATATAATACCTTTTATAGTAAAACCACCTTATAATAAAGTATGTAATGCATACAGTACTCCCTCATTATAATGCTATCCATGGAATAAAATACCTTATAGTAAGACCTCCATATAATGAAGTTTATTAACACTTTTCATACTGAAGCCCAATCAGACATGCAGTTGTGTAGAACTGGAAATTTGTTCAGTCAGTGGTGTATCAGCATGAGAGAATTCAGTGACATTGGTCAATCTGGCTTTACAGGACAAGTTTTTCAAATAATTTTTCAAACATATACAATTTTGAAAAGCATAAAAGTTTCTTTCAAGTCATATTTTTTCACTGAAAATTTTCCGATGTAAAATTTCAGTTGAAAGTAAAGTTAAGTAAACTAACAAACATGCTGTACATTTTTTTATAACTTACTGTCGATACTATGTTTCTATTTGCAGTATTCATTTTACCTCCTGTATGTAAGTGTATGAAATGTGGGGAATTTTACACTGCTTATGAAGGTGAAAAAATAATAAAAATTCATCAGGAATGTCAAAGGTCATTATAGTTTTATTAAATTTACTCACATGACAATTGAAGAGCAAACGGAACGATCCTTACTGGTAAGTTGACAGAGCTTATCAGTTTGGTTCAATATTTTTATTCCATAATAAATTCTAATGTAAAAATAACAGAGTTTTGTTGGGTTTATTTTGTTCCATTTCCAGTAATGCAGTAAAATTTCATAAGATTATGCACACATGCAACATAGGTATATGGGCGAACTTTATGAGAAGTTACGTTTTCCGTTCTCAAAATGTCCAGTTAGCTTGAAAAGCATCCAAGTCTTCATCGTCAATATCCGAGTAAAAAGTGCCAATTAACTAGTTATCATCTGCTCAGTTCATTCGAAGTAAACAAGATCACGATCCCCACTGCCTAAAATATCAATTTCCCCCACAAAATTGTCTATATTTTTATCAAAATTGGTATCGACATCACTGCCATTAATTGCCACTTCAGTACTGTCTGCCATTTTCATCTCTGCACATTAAAATTCAGTTTTGAAATAGAATTTTCTACCAACCAGTTATCATCATCTCTATTCATATTGTCGAAGTCAAGATCATGATTTGCACTGCCTAAAACATCAATTTTCCCTCAAAAATGTCTACATTTTCATCAAAATCAGCATCCACATCACTGCTATCACTTGATGCTTCCGTGCTATCTGCCAAATTTTCAAATAACCAGTTATCATCAGTTCTGTTCATTTTGAAGAAGTAAAGATAATGATCCCCGCTGCCTTAAATGTAAATTTTCCACGCAAAATTGTCTATATTTTCAACTAATTCAGCAGGCACATCACTGCCGTCACTTGCCTCTTCAGTACTGGTCACCATTTTGATCTCCGCATGTTAAAATTCAATTTAAAAAAAGAATTTTTACCTGTATTTCCTTCTTTTAAAAAAGTACACGTAAATTAATAACGTATTACACTGTTAAATACACACTTCTGTGAAGTGGTAGACAGAATGTAGTGAACATACTACCAGAATCATATCCCGTCTGAAAAGATAAAGTATGACTGGAATCCTACCCTGTCTGAAATTGGTTAAACATATAGTTTTAGTATTAAATAATGGCATCCATAACCATATCTGCTTTATAACAGGAAAATGTGTTATAATGATGGGTGCTAGAGTAAGGGAGTGCTATATTTGAACATAGACCATGTACAACCATAATTATTACATAATCAGCCACCAGATAAACTTTATTTATGAATTTTTGAAACTGACTGATGTTTACATAGTATGAGCCCAAAACCAGCTGAAATAAGTTACTATGGTCAGTATTTTAAGGGAAAAAAATTAAGAATGCTAACTTTGAGACAAAACAAATGAGATAAAAGTTGTTAGACTGGACCTGATTGTCAAGTTCTGCATTATATGATTTAATTGTAGCCTTGTTACAATAAATGAGTTTGATAAAATTAATCTGGAATGTAATGAATAAATGTCCTATAATTTTCAGAAAGAGAATTTTGCAGACATTAATGGAACAGTCAAGCACTTGTATGGTCAATCAGCTGCATATTGTGGAGGAGCATATCCTGGAAACTCAGGACATTATCACCACTCTGACTAATCAGAAAAAATCAGGTGAGAGTGATTTTTATTATCACCACTCTGATTAATCAAAAACAATCAAGTGAGAGTGATTTGTATAAATCGTTTGGTAGCACTAAACAGATTTTTGCAGTTGTTGCTTTCTACGATGTGTTTACCTTTGAAGTCATGTAAACAAGTATACTTTTTGTGGAGCCCACCTTTGCAAAAACTTGACATAGTGATCACTTTGGTATCAGTGTGCATGTCTGTACATATATCCATATCCTAGATTAAGGTCCATGTTAAAATTATACAGGCGTGAGTATATAGTAATCCTCATGTCTGTTTGTTTGCCTGTCTGGGACTTGTTAGCACAACTAGTCCTGCAGTGTTTGATGGATTGCCATGATATTTGGTAAATATTGATTGCCTGAAGATGTACAGATCAACAAATCACTTTGCTCCCACAATATTTGTTGAGAGTTATTGCCATTTTTGTCCTGTACCTTAATGCAGTGCATGACACAATCTCATCAGTGCAACTAGTCACACAGTGTTTGATGAATGCCATGAAACTTGGTAAATATTATAGTTGTTATCTGAATATGCACATATCCACAAATCACTTTGTTCCCATAATTTTTTGTTTGAGTTATTGCCCTTTTTATAATGTAGTTTAATGCAGTGTATGGCTCAATCTGGTTAGTCCAACTAATCCCACAGATTTTGATAGATTACCTTGAAATTTGGTAAATATTATGGTCGTCACCTGAACATACACCTGTCAACCAATCACTTTGCCGCCCAATTTTATTTTGAGTTATTGCCCTGTTGTAGCTTAATGCAGCATACAACAGAATTTCATTAGAGCAAGTAGTCCCTCAGTTTGTCTTGCAGTTTTTATAACAAATTGTTGTGAAACTCATTACATATTGTGGTTATCATTTAAAGATCTAAATGTTGACAAATCTTTGTGCTCCCATGATTTTTGTTTGATTTATTTCCCTTTTTGACTTGCATCTGGATGCAGTGTATTGCAGAATTTTATGAATGCAACTAGTCTTGCAATTTTTTGCTGATTGCTGTGAAACTTAGCACATATTATGGTCATCATCAGAAGATATGAATGTTGACAAATTATGGTACTGACTATTTTCAGTAGAGTTATGCTCTATAGATTTTTCTCTAATCAAGTCGTCTTCATCACTGGGGGGGGAGTCACAGTAGCTGAGTTTATAGAGCATCGGTTTCATAATCCAAGGGTCATGTGTTCGTTACCCACCCAGGTCAGCTGCCTTGGTGTGTCCTTGGGAATGGCACTTAATGTCCATTTCCTCGGCATGAGATAGCCAATAATATGTTAAAAGTGCCATTAAATCCAACAAAAACAAAGCTAAAACTCCATCAATGGGTAGAGTTGGGATGCGGGGGTGGGGGGGGCGTATATATTTACGTGAGTAAATAGCACACCATTTGTCTAATTTAAATGAAGCTCAGTGTTAAATTTTTTATTGAAACTTGGTAAATATTATGGTCGTCACCTGAACATACACCTGTCAACAAGTCACTTTGCAGCCCAATTTTATTTTGAGTTATTGCCCTTTTGTAGCTTAATGCAGTGTACAGCAGAATTTCATTAGAGCAAGTAATCCCTCAGTTTGTCTTGCAGTTTTTTTGTGAAACTCATTACATATTGTGGTTATCATTTAAAGATCTAAATGTTGACAAATCTTTGTGCACCCATGATTTTTGTTAGATTTATTTCCCTTTTTTACTTGCATCTGGATGCAGTGAATGGCAGAATTTTATGAATGCAACTAGTCTTGCAATTGTTAGCTGATTGCTGTGAAACTTAGCACATATTATGGTCATCATCAGAAGATATGAATGTTGACAAATTATGGTACTCACTATTTTCAGTAGAGTTATGCTCTATAGATTTTTCTCTAATCAAGTCATCTCCATCACTGGGGGGGAGTCACAGTAGCTGAGTTTATAGAGCATCGGTTTCATAATCCAAGGGTCATGTGTTCGTTACCCACCCAGGTCAGCTGCCTTGGTGTGTCCTTGGGAATGGCACTTAATTCATATTTCCTCGGCATGAGATAGCCAATAATATGTTAAAAGTGCCATTAAATCCAACAAAAACAAAGCTAAAACTCCATCAATGGGTAGAGTTGGGATGCAAGGGGGGGGGGTCCTATATATTTACGTGAGTAAAATAGCACACCATTTGTCTAATTTAAACGAAGCTCAATGTTAAAGTTTTTTTCCTTTCTAGCTAAGTTAAAGTGGACTCAATAAAAGGGGAGTATCTTGTTTTATAGAAAATGGAGAAATTAATCAGTCTAGAGATTGGTTTATAATTTTATGACAATCCCCTTTACATCAAACCAACCATCCCCCTCCTTGCAACACATAGAGATCCAGAAAACTGGTGATTTTCAACCTAGCAGAGAACCTGTGCTGAACAGAATTGGAAATATTTCACCTATAAGGATGCAACAAAATGTATATCAATTATTATTTTAATAAACAGAAAAGTGTACCATGAAATGGACCAGTTTCAGTTGAAATCAATTTCCATGAAATCATTTGTTGAAAATTTCCAAAAACAAGCAAAACTTATTCTGTACTAGAATTTTTCTTGTGCATACAACATGAACTCATTTATTCTTGACACCACTGTCTATAACAAGGTGGAAACATGGACATGAAGTATGGATATCTTTACAATAAAAATGTTACCTCCATTGATATACAACTGTTTAGTGCTAACTTAATGGCATTACTTAGTAGTAGTAAAACTCTATAGTGTTACTCAAGTTGCCAGTAAAAAATTCCAATCACAAACACTCAGCATGATAAAGAGCATGCATTTATGTCATGAAATGAAGGTATCATGTAAAATTCCTTACACAGTATATGTAGGAAATTTTGAAGAAGACTAATTTCATTGGGAGTGTTAAAAAGAAAGTCACTCGAATGATCTGTTCATGATGGAAACTTAAAGTCGATATTGATTAGAATTTAGAATTTTCAAAATTCAAGACTTATTTATAGGCTGGCTAAGAGTGACAACTTTACAATGTTTCCACTTCAGTAGTATGTGGGGGAAGTTTGACCATCTATCTCACTGATTGTCTATCCATCTACCCAAATATGTCATTCAGGGTACTCTTGTTCAGGATGCTTCTAGATGCTTGTCTGATTCGACAAGTGGCATTTTAAGCAGATTCAGTATTATGTACAGTGTAGGATGTGTAAAATTGATGCAAAATTGATGCAGGACAAGTACAAGTCTGAAGTCACTTGCCCTGTAGGACAAGTAGCCAACAACATTTGTTTGATCCCTGGATTGGCTTTTGATAGGGGCATTTTTGTATAAGTCATGTACACCACTACAAAAAGACTTTGGCTACACAAAACTTCATGAATATAGTAATTTATTGCATGATATGTTTGCACATGAATTTTGGTCATAACAATCTTATCCGTTTTATCTGTTATGAATGGTGCAGTCTGACAGGCCTGTCAGTAGATCGTTGAATAGTTAATACAATACCACTATCAACTGTATTATATCTTAGAATTTGTTGTACAGTTAACAGTTAGAACTTCTTGTAGAATTAACAATTAGAAGTTGTTGTACAGTTAACAGTTAGAACTTGTTGTATAATTAACAATTAGAACTTGTGCAATTAACAGTTAGAACTTGTTGTACAGATAACAATTAGAATTTGTACAATTAACAACTAGAACTTGTTGTACAATTAAGACTTCAAACTTGTGTACAATTAGCTATTAGAACTTGTACAATTAACAATTAGAACTTGTACAATTAACAACTAGAATTTGTACCATTAACAATTAGAACTTGTACAATTAACAGTTAGAACATGTACAATTAACACTTAGAACTTGTACAATTAACAATTAGAACTTGTACAATTCACAGTTAGAACATGTACCAATAACAATTAGAACTTGTACAATTAACAATTAGAACTTGTTCAATTAACAATTAGAACTTGTTATACAATTAGCAATTAGAACTTGTACAATTAACAATGAGAACTTGTTGCACAATTAACAATTAGAACTTGTTGTACAATTAACAATTAGAACTTGTTGTATAATTGACAATTAACTATTAGAACTTGTTGGACGGTTAACTTTTATAAATAAAGTTTAAACAAAACAAGTCTCATTGTCAGGCAATTACTGGTTTCTATTGCAGAGGCACAACCTACTAAATCAACCACTCCCATTAAAACTGCAACAGTATCCGTATTGAAGATATTAGAACCACAACAGTGTACAGAGGACAAAGCAAGTCCAGAGAAGATTGGCACAATCACCAATACTGCCAGCAAGGTTTGTGGACTATAGTTCCACTATTGGCACTTTACCCATCCCATTTTTCAGAATTTTGAACATTTTTGAATAATCAAAAAAATGATAAAATTTTAGACATTACTTTTGCATGAAATAGAGGAACTTCAGAATGTCAGTGAAATCGAACAAACAGTTTCTAAATTATGAAAATTTAAATTTGAATTAGACATGTTCTATATTTAGTCCAGCCTTTGGAACCTGGATTTATGATACATCCTATAGTCATTTACATCTGGTATTCATGGGTAGCCTTTCCATTGGCTATAGCTAATTAGATAAGGGGGTGGGCACTAATGTTGATTGACTTGGTGGAGCTAATGATTAAGAAGTTGTTGGGGCCATGGAGATTCTTACAGCGTACTAAATTCACTTTTTTGATGGCATCGATGACAAGGCTACATTAGATCCCTTTAATGGATCCTAGATAGGACATCAACAGTGTTTCAGCCTGGATGCGTCCTTGCGGGATTATGCAAAATAGACACCAAATCCATCAAGAAAAGAGATTTGATGTACCAAAAGTGGTGCAAAAATATTAACAACGCGCTTTATTTAATTTTAATCTGATACAGATACGCCAACCAATAATTAAATGTCCAAATTGGCCAGTTATTGTTTTATGAAAATGAACAAAATCCTTCAAGTGATCTTTTTTGATTACACTGGTTACTGTGCTAGGACTATATATTTTCTCCCATTCTCCTAATCCCATATATGGCAAAGCGTAGGATCATCCGGAAATAGTCGTATACTTGGTTTATCCCATAATATTTCTTGGTTAAGAGGTTAAGAATAAGATCTGCATGCAACCACATTGCCATAGTCTTGATGAAGAAATATGGAACAAATTCAAATAATGTATTGAGATGACTTCCACTATTGTTTTATTAACATTTTTAACTAAAAGAAAAATGTCTAGCTTTGTTGATAATCATAAGTATGTGATTCCAGTCACATGATCTGTAGCGCCATTTATTATTTGTAAACTCAGTGAAGTTTCACTCAGAGGTGAATATGAAATGCTGGATAACTGATTACTTTACTCCAGTATCACGCTCAAATCATGAAAGTGATACAAATTACTGCAGATATGATGACTCTCGTGAATGAGCTGGTAAACCCACAAAAACCGAAACGAAATTGAAACAGAAAATGATACTTCCAAGAAAGAATTGGATTCCACAATGGACAAAAAAAGAGAAAATAAAATTATCGCACCCTCAAGAAATCGATTGAATGCTGAAACTTCGCAAAGACTGATGACTATAATGTTGAAAGGGCATAAAATTGTAGACCTCGACTTCTCCCGAGCTCTTAGAGTATGGTCAGGGGCATTGGAGCAGAGAATTCTACTGTAAAGAGGGTTATTTATTTGCTATTTGAAACAAATAACATGTAAAATAGACTATGTAAATGATATCTCATTTTATTACAAGGTTGTCCCATTATGATCACACCACTGACCCTGTATATCAAATGAAGGGTGCCAATTGACCCCTTTTTTGTCAAACCTGGTTGAAACACTGCATAAAATATTTGCGGACTAAATTAATATAGAGTAAGAATTCTGCAAGCACCGAGTTTATGCCTTAAATATGTCTTTCTTGCATTACTCTGGCACAGATGAAGATGCAGATGCAATCCACTCCAGTTGATTCAGTGAAGACCTTCCAGTGTTTTCCCCAGACCACTGGTATGGGCAGAGTGCTGGTTGCCTGTCAGGGCACTTTAAGTGCAGTGAAGTCTCTTCAGAAAGCACCCTTTCTATAGGAATGGCATTTTTGATGCACTACATTGGGGCATTTAAGATAATATTTTTACTGCAAGTGAAATATAGGTTTCAGTATTGCCAAGCTGATGCCCAAATTGCACATATAGAATGCTATCATGTACTGTATATTATCCTATGGAAGTTTAAAACAGGGCAGCCCCCAATGAGGACAGGGTGCTACCTAGGGGAGCCGGTTGCAGTGCCCTCATCTCCACCCCCATAGGAAAGGGTGGGGACAACACTGCCTGTATATATAAATTTTGGATTAGGGGGAGTACTGTACTCTCCTACGCATCAGTCTGTATTTGATCTTGGATCACTAGAACCTGTGCTGACATACAAGCTTTATTGAGATATGTTTTGTTTAGAATGCAGTGAAGACTTATTTTTTCAGTCTAGCTGAAAAGTCAATCAGATAGTTAAACTAGCAGGTCACTTTAATTGACCTATAGCAAAAGAAATCGCTGGTTTGTTTTCATTGATGATAAAATACATTAGTTTCAGCCAACAGAAATTTTTATATGTTGCAACTGTGCGATTTATATGATTTCGTTGTTTCATTAAGATATAGGTCAGGTAATGAAAGGTCAATATCCAAAATAACTTCATGATAGATCAGCACTTCTTTTCAAATATGCACTGTTGTACTAAGTCATGTGTATGTCTGTCTGACCATCCACTGTTGTACTAAGTCATGTGTATGTCTGTCTGACCATCCACTGTTGTACTAAGTCATGTGTATGTCTGTCTGACAATCCACTGTTGTACTAAGTCATGTGTATGTCTGTCTGACAATCTACTGTTGTACTAAGTCATGTGTATGTCTGTCTGACCATCCACTGTTGTACTAAGTCATGTGTATGTCTGTCTGACCATCCACTGTTGTACTAAGTCATGTGTATGTCTGACTGACAATCCACTGTTGTACTAAGTCATGTGTATGTCTGTCTGACCATCTACTGTTGTACTAAGTCATGTGTATGTCTGTCTGACCATCCACTGTTGTACTAAGTCATGTGTATGTCTGTCTGACCATCTACTGTTGTACTAAGTCATGTGTATGTCTGTCTGACAATCTACTGTTGTACTAAGTCATGTGTATGTCTGTCTGACCATCTACTGTTGTACTAAGTCATGTGTATGTCTGTCTGACCATCCTCTGTTGAACTAAGTCATGTGTATGTCTGTCTGACCATCCTCTGTTGAACTAAGTCATGTGTATGTCTGTCTGACCATCCTCTGTTGAACTGTCATGTGTATGTCTGTCTGACCATCCACTGTTGTACTAAGTCATGTGTATGTCTGTCTGACCATCCTCTGTTGAACTAAGTCATGTGTATGTCTGTCTGACCATCCTCTGTTGAACTAAGTCATGTGTATGTCTGTCTGACCATCCACTGTTGTACTAAGTCATGTGTATGTCTGTCTGACCATCCTCTGTTGAACTAAGTCATGTGTATGTCTGTCTGACCATCCTCTGTTGAACTAAGTCATGTGTATGTCTGTCTGACCATCCACTGTTGTACTAAGTCATGTGTATGTATGTCTGACCATCCACCCCCTCGATTAATGTTTGTGTTAAAGTATTTTGAATTAAGCTTAGTATTAAAGTTGTTTACTTTCTAAATAAATAAGAGGTGGGCTCGACAAAGAGGGGATCTCTTGTATCAATGATTTATTTTGAAAGCTGCAAAAATAATGAATAAATTGTGTACACAAATCTTTTTACAATATGGTAATCTTTTGTACTATCAGGCTCAGAAAACAACATATAATCAAACTGAGGCCACTGACAAATATTAAAAAATTTTGAAATTTTTATATAAATTAAATTTTGTTTGGTCTTTGGTCACATTAAATGTTGGATTGAAAATTCTTGCAAAGTACTTCAGAGGTATTATTTTCTTTCATTTATAATTAGAATTTTCCTATGCCCATATCCACTTTGAACATAAAGATTCTGACAATGTTGTCCTTATTAGAAATGAAAATAAAGTGAAATCTTTAAAGGACACTCATGGGACCACAAAATGATGTGGATGGATGCACTTTATATAGCAGTTCAATATGCAAGTGGAAAAAAGTGATTCCAAAATATTGTCCTTTATGACCAGGTGTACATTATAAACATGTACCCTTTGTGAACATGTGTCTCTTATTAGCATGTGTCCTGTTTAGCAAGTGTTTTTTGTGAGTAATTGTCCTTTTTACTGTGATTTTTGTTGAGTTCATCATGGCGGAAACTCAATATAGCTGTCACTTTGGTGTCCGTGTGCATGTCCATACATTCATCCATCCACATCCTTGATTAAGCTCAATGTTAAAGTTTTTTCAAATTAAGCTAAAACATGTTCATGTTTTTGCTTTCTATCTATGGTAGATAAAAAAGGTGGGTTGGACATAAAAGGTGGTTTCTTGTAATGAATCAGTGGCTAGAATGTCATTGCTTTTGTACTTTGTATAAACTTTAGCCTCATTTCAAACCAGCATATTAATAAATTATTGACTTCATTCATTTCAGCTCACTGTTGCAACAACTGCTGAAAACAGGTCCACATTATCAGCAACAAGTAATCCCAAAACCAATATTGTCTGGCCAATGGTGCATCAAAAAGTTCCAGATCAGGGGATGAACCAGTCAGTTCCAATCTCTCTGTCAACAAATATATCACAAGCACCAACAGTGATGAGAGGGGTTATGAGACAAGATGTTCAAGCCCAAATTTTACAAAATCGAGGGTCAGTGAAATTACAAGATAACCAACCTTTTTCATCAGCATATGTGCCTATACCTCGAAACCAGTCTGCTTCATCAGCAGATGCTACTATACCTGTAAACCAGTCAGTTTCATCAGCAAATGTTGCTACACCTCAAAACCAGTCTGTATTTGGAAATTATGGAAATTACATGCAGCAGCATGCTATGCTCTTACAGCCAATGGTCTTGACACAAGTTAGCATGATGCCAGGGATGAATATGGGACTTTTGCCATCAGTGGCCCCACTGTTATACACTGGAATGCAAGTCCCCTCTCTAATGGGGCCACAGGGTCACACCTTCAGCCAAGCACCGCCACCAATCAGTACTGCTGGAATGGGTAGAGGCCAGCCTGTTACAAATGATATAGGACTGCTGCCAGAGTTACTTCCCCTTTTGCAGAGTTTAAAGATGAACCAGGCACGAGGAAGAGGTTTTGGTGGGCCAGGGGGATCTTCTGGAAATTCTTAAGATTTTTTTGTTCAACATTGATGCCGACTACAATGTCTTCCATTGTCTTCCTGCAATAGCACATAGTTGGACCTTGCAATCACTTTTCCTATGGCAATGGTGGTAATGAAGCATTAGCAAAACAAAATTACAGTTTTGTGTCTTTGCAAAACATTTGCAAAACAAATAGCATTTTGTGTATTCCCTGTAGAACATTGGCAATACAAATATCATTTTGTTACTGTGGACATTGGTGTCAACATTAGTGCATTTAGTTTCGTTTTGCTCAGGCTGTTGCATTACAGGTACAGTTGAACCCTCATACAAAAGGAGAATGTTCTGTTTGCTGATTTATATATCTGCTTTTTTAAAACTAGTATTTTTCATTTTGAAACAAATTCCCAATGATTGAAATATGATTCATAGTGTCCATGTTGTATAGTAAATTCCCTCTATTTGCCCTACTCATTTGGACAAGGTTTTCTCAATTTGCCCTACTTGGTTGGACAAGCTTTTCTCAATTTGCCCTACTTGGTTGGACAAGCTTTTCTTTGTTTGTTCTACTTGGTTGGACAAACTTTTCACTATTTGCCCTACTTGGTTGGACAAGCTTTTCTCTATTTGTCCTATTTGGTTGGACAAGCTTTTCTCTATTTGCCATATTAAGTTGGACAAGCTTTTCTCTATTTGCCCTACTTGGTTGAACAAGCTTTTCTCTATTTGTCCTATTTGGTTGGACAAGCTTTTCTCTAGTTGCCCTATTCTACTTGGTTGGACAAGCTTTTCTCTATTTGCCCTATTCAGTTGGACAAGCATTTCTTTGGTGACCTGATTATGTAATGATTCAGACCAAACTGGCAATCAAATTTGATAGCAGTCAATTGAAACTCTCTTTTGCAATAGTTGAATGACAGATCCTTCCCTTGGATGATGGGTTGATTCTTGATGGGTACATTCATCATAAATTCTGCTTGCCTTAACATAATGAGAGTTCAGTAACTGATTTGTTATGCTCCAGTGATTCTGTGAAGGTTTGCATTTAATTACATCTGTATGTCACTGTTACATGTACAGTCATCAACCTAATAAGTACATTCACTATAGGAATGCATATTCACTCCCTTGAAAAAAGATTGTTATTAGTGACTTTCGTTGGCTTTTAGATCATGCACACACAGAGCAGGTTAGATAATGATTTCAGTTTAATTTTTCTTGTGTTTAAGGTTTACCACCATTAATGTGTGCCTTAATTCTAATTTTTGTTGAAATTAAGTGTTAATTGTAAAGATTATGTGCTTATTGTAGAGTTTAAGTGTTAATTGTAGAGATTAAGTATTAATTATAGAGATTATGTGTTAATTGTAGAAATTAGGTGTTAATTGTAGAGATTAGGTGTTAATTGTAGAGAATAGGTGTTAATTGTAGAAATTAGGTGTTAATTGTGGAGATTAGGTGTTAATTGTAGAAATTAGGTGTTAATTGTAGAGATTAAGTGTTAATTGTAGAAATTAGGTGTTAATTGTAGAGAATATGTGTTAATTGTAGAGAATAGGTGTTAATTGTAGAAATTAGGTGTTAATTGTAGAGAATAGGTGTTAATTGTAGAGAATAGGTGTTAATTGTAGAGAATAGGTGTTTATTGTAGAGATTAAGTGTTAATTGTAGAGATTAGGTGTTAATTGTAGAGATTAAGTGTTACTTTTAGAAATTAAGTTTAAAGATGGTCCTGGTAGGCTTTTATTGTACAAAGTCTGCATCTGCTTTATGATGTTATCATCTTTCTTATATTTTGGTTATATTTCCTATGGAAGTCTAAAGTTTTAGAATGTTGTTTATTCTAGCATTTATAAATTGGAATAGTACTGTACAATTTGATATGGAGCCTACATGTACTGTTAGTCCAAAACTATTATGTATGCATATAGTAATAAAGAAAACAAAAATAAAAATGGAAGTCAGTTGAACATATATTAATTTTGAAACAGATTTCTGGTGATGAACAATGGTAAAAGACATTAACTATGTATAAAGTTTCTCTTCAGGATATTGGAAACACTTTTTGCATGCTTTTAGTGGAAAGGTCAATGATGTGTTTGCTTTAAATATGACTCGTATATACAAGACATTGTTCTGGGTGATAGATTTTACAAAGTATTTCTATTAGACTTTAAAATTTCAATTCAGTGCATTTGTTATCGTCCCGGTATGTAATACCGGGGATAGAGCTGTAGCTCTGTCCATCTGGCTGTCTGTCAATAAACATTTTCATTTCCAGAGCACAAGTCTCAAGTCATTCATGGTATCTCCTTGAAACTTCTTCAAATATTGGGCTAGTGGTACAGATCTGCCTTTCGCTATTCACAATTTTTCATTTTGAATATTTATTATGTTGTCCTTTTTTCTATCTATCCATCCATCCATTATCCACACTTTTGTTTCCAGGGCAAAACTCCAAAACCATTTAAAATATCTCTAAGAAACTTTGAATGAATATTAAGCTAGTAGTTAATATGTGTCTTTTGCTATTACAGTTCTTTAGTTTCAATATTGTCTATATCTTAATATGTTTGTCTGATTGTAAATTGATCCAGTATCCCCACTTTTATCATACTACTGCCTTTGTAGAGGCAGGGTCTGATTGTAAATCGATCCAGTATCCACACTTATATCATACTACTGCCTCTATAGAGACAGGGTCTGATTGTAAATCGATGCAGTATCCACACTTTTATCATACTAGAGGCATTTATTGATTGTAAAAATATTCCAGTATACACTCTTTTATCATACTACTGCCTCTATAGAGACAGGGTCTGATTGTAAATCGATCCAGTATCCACACTTATATCATACTACTTGTAAATCGATCCAGTATCCACACTTATATCATACTACTGTCTCTATAGAGACAGGGTCTGATTGTAAATTGATCCAGTATCCACACTTTTATCATACTACTGCCTCTGTAGAGACAGGGTCTGATTGTAAATCGATCCAGTATCCACACTTTTATCATACTACTGCCTCTATAGAGACAGGGTCTGATTGTAAATCGATCCAGTATCCACACTTTTATCATAATACTGCCTTTATAGAGGCAGGGTCTGATTATAAATCGATCCAGTATCCACACTTTTATCATTCTACTGTCTCTGTAGAGACAGGGTCTGATTCTAAATCAATCCAGTATACCCACTTTTATCATACTACTGCCTCTATAGAGACAGGGTCTGATTATAAATCGGTCCAGTATACACACTTTTATCATACTACTTGTAAATCAATCCAGTATCCACACTTTTATCATACTACTGTCTCTATAGAGACAGGGTCTGATTATAAATCAATCCAGTATCCACACTTTTATCATACTAGAGGCAGGGTTTGATTGTAAATCGATCCAGTATCCACACTTTTATCATACTACTGCCTCTGTAGAGACAGGGTCTGATTGTAAATCGATCCACTGTCCACACTTTTATCATACTACTTGTAAATCGATCCAGTATCCACACTTTTATCATACTACTGTCTCTATAGAGACAGGGGTATATAGTAATTATCATGTTGGTTCCTCTATCTTTCCGTCCATCTATCCTTCTATCCAACACTCATTAGCACAACTAGTCCCACAGTTTTTGATGGATTGCCATGAAACTTGGTAAATATGATGGTCATCACCCCAAGGTAGGTATATCGAGAAATCACTTTGCTCCTGCAATTTTTTTTGTTTGTTTATTGCCATTTTTGACTTGTAGCTTAATGTAGTGTATGACTCATTCTTGTTGGCACAACTAGTCCTGCAGTTTTATGGATTGCCATGAAACGAGGTAACTAATATGGACATCACCTGAAGATGCTTATATCAACAAATCACTTTTCTCCTGCAAATTTGTTGAAGTTATTGCCCTTTTTCTGATAGCTTAATGCAGTGTATGACACAATCTTGTTAGTCCCCCAATTTGTCTTGCAGTTTTTTATGGATTCCTGTTAAAGTTGCTACATTTTAAGATCATCATCTAAAGACATATCATCTAAAGACGTATCAACAAATCATTGTGATGACAGAATATTGTGAATGGAACTACTGCAGTTTTTAGTGGATTGCTGTGAAACTTAGTATATATTATGGTCATCATCAGAAGGTATACATTTTGACAAATCATTTTATTCACATTATTTTCCGAAGAGGTATGCAATTTTTTTTACCATTGATTCATTTCCATCATGGGGTCAGGGTGGGATGCAGGAAAGACGGGCGTATATGTACCTGAGCAGATTGCACACTTTTCCTCAAGTTTCTGCGGAAAACCCCCCAAAAACCATGTAAGATATCTCTTTGAAGTTTGATACATATATTAAATAGGTGGTATATTGGTGTATATTCATAATTCTTCATACATCCAGCCATTATCCACACTTTTGCTTCTGAGGAAAGCTCGAAAACCGTTAAAAATATCCCTGTAGCAGGTGGCAAAGCATACTAAGATTTCTCTTAGCTATTGCATTATTCTGTAAGTTATATGTTATGATAACAAATAGTTGGCAATATATGCCTATGAAATAAAAGAGAATAAAAACAGTAGTTCATGTTTCTCCATTGCTGCACGTTCACTTTTATCATGCAAACATATTTTCTATGAACATTCAGATATATTCTTGATCACTGCAAACATTCTTTATCATCCCAACATTAATTTCTATCATTATTTACCTTGCAGCAAAAACATCAAATAAAAACAAAAAAAGCCCCCACCTCAATGTTAAAAAGTAAAATGAAAGGTATTTAACAGTCTCAACCAAGCAAAGTGTGGACTATTGATATTAAACGTCTGATGTACATGAAATAATTAAGAAGCACTGAAAATGCTATTTAAGCAAAATATAGTAGTTATGAAAATGACACTAAAACTAGTGTAGAATGACGGGACTAGGACAAGATATGCCACCTACATTCTCAAGTAAATGCTCATTTTTTTTCAAAAGCCTCTCAAAACTATAAGCTGTGATAAAATGGGTTCTTGCTACAAATGCATGAATGTAAATTTATTGCAAAAAAACCTAAGATACTTGTGCGAGATTTGTACCCATGAATCCAACACTTTATTCACTAGATCGTAGGAAGTTGTATATTGGTAAAGATAATAAGGGCAAGGAAATTTATCATAAATAGTGAACGAACATTAGCTCTGACCTATTTACCAAGAAAAGTTAGATAGGCAAATTCAGTAGTAGCATATGACAAGAAATATACTTTTGTATGCAAAATGGTCATGTTACAAAGAAAATTAGCAACTCGTGCTGAAAAGATCAGCAATAGAGAATGCAATGCCAGCTAACAATCAAAAACATATACTGTGTACTTGTATTGAATCCATGTGACTCGTACAACGGTTTGAACTGGTGCAGGGAAACAAACAGTACTAATCCCCAAAAGAGTGGGAAGTGTTTTGTTTGGTCAGTTTGAAAAATCCTTCAGAACAAAGGAAATATGTAATTTTTATATGAATTACATTTAAATTGTGCTAACATCTTCTTCATGACCAATGAATATGCATGGTGCAAAAAAATCAAAAAGATATTAAAATCTGAGAAATATCCACATGCACATGACGGTGAATACGTACAAAAACACTGCCGTAAATTATAGGCATGACTCTAAATGCGAAAAGATTTCATTAAAACTTGGCACAGACTTCATTAATAAATAGGTGCTTTAAAAAAATTTAATTTTTCAGTTAATCTCTATGAAATTTGGTACACAATATGTTAGATTAGTGATGTAGATGTGCATTTTGTTATTCACAATTCAATTTTAATTTTTAATATTCTTAACAATTTTGTCTGTTTATCATCTATTCACCATTCCAACTTTCATTTCTGGAGTAGAACTCAGATGCTTTTCACTTTCCAGTATATTTTGTAAGTATGAACTTCCTATACAAGCACAGACAACTAATTAAATTCCCATAAACCATAATGTTGCACAGACAACTAATTAAATTCCCATAAACCATAATGTTAATCTTTGCCCAAATTAACATACTTTCATGGAATGACACAAATCATGCTTACATCCTACAAATCATCTATTCAAGAGGAAATTTTTAAAACAATGATAATGATGTGAAGTGCAGCTCATTTTTGAGAACAATTCGCCTGTAGGTGACCACTGTAAAAATCGGTTCCACTGAGATCCCTCCATTTACATCCAGTGTGGCAACAACGATAAAATAAAAATGGTTTACAGTTCAAACCTACTATTGTGTACAATTTGTCTATACATAGGTTTCTTCTGAAAAATTACATTAATATTTTCTATTAATTAGTTTGTCAATCAACAACCTTCATTTAAATGTGGTATTTAATATACCAACATACATAGACTGGTTCCATCGTGCATACAATAATTAGTTTCCTGTGACCATATGAAATCTTTGATGGATCATTCTGTCTCCTACCATTTTGATGGGACAGGGATGTAGATGACTCTGTTGTCTTGGTCTTTTTTATTCCCTTGTTATGTACTATGGGAGATATAACTCAATACATGTCTGTCCATTAACATCTTCATTTCTGGAGAGTATACCTCAAACCGTTGAAGATATTTCAACCAAACTTAATGAACATCAAACCAATTGCAACTTTGAGGTCAATCCTACAGATCATACCTCAATTGTATGTTGATAGCTGCCATTCAGATCAATTCAGCTATTTACAAAACAAGGATTGACCGAGAAGTTATGAATGATCAAACTATTTTTTCGTTCGCAACTTCTTGGTTAATTCTACAGACAATCGAATTGTAGAAAAAGCAAAGGTTGTCTTAATAGATTGGGTTTCTTTTATGCAGAGAGATTTCCAGTGAACAAAATTTATGATTTTTCTGAAAATTTGTGCGCCGATATACATCCGAGGCATGTTTTTGTCTGGCAGAAATAGTCGAGGTAGTTCTTAATGCATATCAAGCAAGTTGTGTAGAGGTGCCTTTTGACACTTAGAAATTACTGCATTCAATATCATTTGTGTTACTATGGAAACGAAGGGTAGCATGAGTAGTATATAAATTGAGAGTGCTCCAACATGTTAGCATCAGTATAAAAATGGAAGTGCCTGACCATAGGGCACTTTGAGGAGGATTCTTTAAGCAGGGGACCAGAGAGATATGTCATCTGTGGATGATTCTTGTTTAAAGCAGCTGAAATAAATGTAAACAAAGTTTAAAAAAACAAAAGAATTTGACCAAATTTGACAGAAAAAAAAAGCAACCTGGCATCAAGTTTGTACAATGACGCTGATCTGCCTTTAAATATAGCCATCATTAATAAAAATAGGAAAACCTTGCAGTGACTTCTCAAAAATCGCTCAGCAAATTTTGACCAAATTTGACAGAAAGCATCCTGGCAAACGACCTTTCAAATTTGTACAAATGCAGGATTGCATCTAGGACTTGTGATTGCATGATTCCCGCAAAATGTGCAAACAGTACAGAAAGTAATTACTTCAGCATTCACCAAACCTCTTAATTTTTTAAGTCTTGAAATATGCTAAAGAAATCTGAAATTTTTTTAATATGCGCTTGGGAAAAAAAAGATGTCAAAAGTGACACAGATGATGTACAAAATGTATCCTTTAAAAATAGATTCATAATTGATTCAGATGATGTACAAAATGTATACTATAAATATAGATTCATAATTGATTCAGATGATGTACAAAATGTATACTATAAATATAGATTCATAATTGATTCAGATGATGTACAAAATGTATACTATAAAAATAGATTCATAATTGATACAGATGTACAAAAGGTATACTATAAAAATAGATTCATAATTGATACAGATGATGTACAAAATGTATACTTTAAAAATAGATTCATAATTGATTCAGATGATGTACAAAATGTATACTATAAAAATAGATTCATAATTGATACAGATGTACAAAAGGTATACTATAAAAATAGATTCATAATTGATACAGATGATGTACAAAATGTATACTTTAAAAATAGATTCATAATTGATACAGATGTACAAAAGGTATACTAAAAAAATAGATTCATAATTGATACAGATGATGTACAAAATGTATACTATAAAAATAGATTCATAATTGATACAGATGTACAAAAGGTATACTATAAAAATAGATTCATAATTGATACAGATGATGTACAAAATGTATACTATAAAAATAGATTCATAATTGATACAGATGATGTACAAAATGTATACTTTAAAAATAGATTCATAATTGATACAGATGATGTACAAAATGTATACTATAAAAATAGATTCATAATTGATACAGATGATGTACAAAATGTATACTTTAAAAATAGATTCGTAATTGATACAGATGTACAAAATGTATACTTTAAAAATAGATTCATAATTGATACAGATGTACAAAAGGTATACTTTAAAAATAGATTCATAATAATGTATGTTAAGATTCCTTAAGTGTCAATTTTGAGAGAGGGAAGGACAGAGACTCGTTAAGAAGATTCCTGTCAGATATAGGTATGTATATATGTACATTAGTTTTCTTGTTGAATAATAGCAGTTCAAGGTCAGCCTTTCGAGGAAACATCAGTGATCATTGTTTCAGTTTCATATTTGCAGGTGAAGTTGATGCACATACTACATGTATAAAACTATTAATTGAAGCTTCTGTTTTAATTAGAACAGTGAAACTTTGGATCTACATGCAACAATGTTTCATAAAGACTGAATTTATTACTCATCAAGATTGAAATTGTTCCAATAATTGCAGATCTGTGTACAATATTTACTCGCGTATAAATCAGATCCAACTGTAAACTGCATAGACCCAAATCTGTCATCACATAATATGCCAGCAGATCTGGATCTATGCAGTTTGTTAGGAGTAATCAGTAGAACAAACAACACAGACCCTGATCTGCTGGCACACTATGCAATATCAGATCAGGGTCAGTGTTGTTTGCAGTTGGACTGGACTTATACACTTATACACAAGTACATAAAGTATGTGATGTGAACATTTACTGCAAGTATTCATGTTTGTGCTTGGAAAATACAGTTATTCCTGATATCAGAAAATGTTGTAAAGATGTTTTTTCTTAATTCCAATGTTTTGGGCCATAGGACAGATTTATGGAATTATGTTTTTGTTATGAGTATGTTGAAAATTAAAGTTTATGATTTTCAGTTGCTGTTCTCTAACATAGCTTAGAGGTATATAGAATGATAAAGCATCGATAATATTATATGCATAAGCAGTGTCTGCATGTTACATATTGATGGCAGCCTAATGATTTATTTTTCTCCATACTGTCTTCATTTCGAGTAAGTTTTTCCTAATAGAAACTTCACCCCACAACCTCACTTGGTTGGTCCCACTTTTTCTAGAGTTGAGGGAGCATATGGTTCAAATGTTCTTAAATGCAGCCCTGCTAATGATGCTAAACCACCATCAGATATGGTCACCATTACTAAAAATATAAAAACCTTTAAACAACTTCTCAGAAACTGCTCAACAAAATTTGACCAAATTTGACAGAAGGAATTCTTGCTTGCAGTCCTTATAAGTTTGTCAATATGAAGTCAGTTTGCCATCAGATAATGCCACCATTTCAACAACAAAAACAAATCCTTTAAATAACTTCTCAAAACAACACAACAAAATTTGATAAAATTTGACAGAAAGCATCCTGACATGAAGTCTTTTAAGTTGTACAAATTATGCCAATTCAGCATTAAATACATCTCATGTTACTAAAAATAGAAAAACCCTTAAATAACTTCTCTCAGAAACAGCTCGACAGAATTTAAACAAATTTGACAGCATCCTAGCTTGCAGGTTTCTCAGATTTATACAAATGATGCTGATCTGGTATCAAATATGACCAACTTCACTAAAAATGGAAAACCATATTTAAAATCACCTCTAAAAACTGCTTCACAGAATTTGTCCAGGTTGACAGAAAGTATCCTGGCATTGAGGCCTTTCAATATTTAACAAATTTATGCTGATGTGCCATTAAATATAGCTGAAGAGATTAAAAAATATAGAAACCTTCAAGTAATTGTTTTTCTAACATATTCAATCAACAATATTTGAAAAAAAAATTATTCAGAAATTTTCCTTCTGACCCATGCTTCTTTTCCAACTTCTCTTCCATTGGCTTGTATGCAGACATCAGCCAGGTGAATGATCTGAGGGCCACTTGGATCTCTTGTTTAGATTATGCTGAATGTTAAAATTTGTTACTTTCCAGCTAAAAGAGAGTCTCTTGCTATGGATTGATGATGTACAAAAATTAAAGGGTATAAAAAATGACACACACACTCACTATAATGCCATTCATTATAACACCATTCTTGTTATAAAGCAGGTATGATCATGGATATTATTTCATTATGTAGTAGTGTAATTATATGTACATTTATAATGTACTTCATTAAAAGGTGGTGTCACTATAAGGTGGTATACTCTAGGGCTGGATGGTGTTACAATGAGTGAGTACTCTAGGGCTATCATGGATGGTGTTACAATGAGTGAGTACTCTAGGGCTATCATGAATGGTGTTACAATGAGTGAGTACTCTAGGGCTATCATGGATGGTGTTACAATGAGTGAGTACTCTAGGGCTATCATGGATGGTGTTACAATGAGGGAGTACTCTAGGGCTATCATGGATGGTGTTACAATGAGTGAGTACTCTAGGGCTATCATGGATGGTGTTACAATGAGGGAGTACTGTACTTTTGAAAACCAATTACACACTGCATGAACAGCTGTGAATCCAGTAAAATATGAAGTTAAGTTTGTATAATTGCAAATGGTTATAAAAATAATAATGAATCTTAAGAAGGAAATAAAAGAACTATATTTTAACTATTTGTTACAAATAATTGTCAAAATACACAAGAATGGTACATGAATACAGAAGTAGTTCCTTTCTGATGTTATGAACTAATAACTGCATGTTTTCTGCACCACATGATGTGATTTTAACCAATCTAAATGCTTCTTACAAAGGTAATTGTAATACAGTGACAATTATAAATACCACTGGTATTTTTTTTTTTTCTTCTGGTATCTTTATGAGAGATTGCATTATTCATAGTGTGTATTAAGTATCAGAATTCAAATTAAATGCATTTGAATAGAAATAAAATTGTTCTCACATTTGTGCCTTTGTAGTACTATTTTAGTGTTTTCTGTAGTGTTTTTGACTGGCTATAAGGCCAGTTGAGCTTATGGTATGATCCTGCATCCTCCATGCATTGTATGTTGCATATCAACAACTACTATTTTCACCTTCTCACAGTTCACTGAACTAATTTCAACCAAACACAGCAGGGAGCTTCTTTGTATGAAGGTCTTTCAGATTTGCATAAATAATCACAATCTGTCAGTAAATTTGGCTCCAATACCAAAAATATAAAACCTTTAAATGCCTTCTTCTCAAAACCTGCTGAACAGAATTTTAACAAATTTGACAGAACGCATCCTGACATTAAGCCTTTACATTTTGTAGAAATTGTGCCAATCTGCAATCAAATATGGCCTATGTTACGAAATAAATAAAAACCTTTGAACAACTTCTCAACAAAAACTGCTGAACAGATCTTTGTCAAATTTTTCCTGTCTGCCCACACTCTTGATTAAGGTTATGTTACAGTTTTTAGCTCATCTGGCCACAAGGCCAACTGAGCTTATGACAAGGCCCTGTGTCCATTGTGTGTCTGTTTTCCTTGTGTGTCCTTGAAACAACAACAACTTCTCAAAAACTGCTTAACAAAATTTTTTTCCAAATTTAACAAAAAGCATCCTGGCACAGAGGACTTTCATGTTTTCACAAAGGACTCCAATCTGCCATAAAATTTGGCAGCCATTATTAAAAAATAAACAATAAAAATAACAAAATTACTTAAAACTACATTAATAAAAATTGCTGTTCAGAATTGGACCAAATTTGAATGAGAGCATCCTGGCTCAAATGGCCTTTCAACTTTGCACAAATGATGCTAATCTACTTTTCATTATGATCATTGTTACTAAAAATAGGAAAGAAACTTTAAACGTTTTCTAAATAAACCAGTCCACAGAAGTTAACCAAATTTAATAACCAGTCCACAGAAGTTTTAATTACGAGCATCATGGCATAAGGTCTTTCAAGTCTGCACAAATAATGCTGATTCACCATCCAATATGGCTGCCATTACAAAAAAGTAGAAAAACCTTTAAATATCAGAAAGCACCATATCAGTCTAGATTTAATAATAATAATAATAATAATAATAATAATAATAATAATAATGTGAAAATGAGGAGGAGAAAAGAAAAAAAATACAATAAAAAATAAATTATATAGAATCATCCAAGATATTGTCTGCTTAAATGATTTTCAGGATATTTACTATGATATTAAGAACTAATGCTAGGACCATGAGACAGTAAGTCCGGAGAGAAAAGTCCAGATGAACATAAAATAATGGTTAAATACTATTTGTGTTATAATCAGATAATTGTACTGTGTACAAGGTAACCTACCAACCTCGACAAGGCAAATGCATAGTCTGGGTATGAGTGGGTTACCGAGTTACACAGTACAACTTCCTCATTTCAACCTTTTTCAAGTTGTGTTAATTAAGTTAGTTTATTGCAGCATTATCTTTTGTGTCCTATTTACGTTTTATATAAAATGTGCTGAAAATTGTCAGTAAGTAAAAATACTGTAAGATCAATTAACATTGGATAATATCTGTTGCAGTCAGGCTGAATAGGCTGGAAGAACTGATGAAAGTTTACTAGAAATGTAGTTAACACTGACTTCCTGTACATATACTTTGAGACATGGTTACTTAATAAATCTGCTTATATGCACACAATTTTTTTATATTTTACCTATAATTAAAAGTGGATACATTTGCAACACCATTTTATTGTTTTTGTAACTGAATTTGAATTTTAACAAAATTTACTGACATTTTTAACATTCCATATTCATACCATAATGTTTAAAGTATTGCACCAATTTAGTTAGAATTTTGATTTTTTGTATTAGTTGGGATTACTTTCCAAATATGCCTCGCATGTGAGACAACTGCTTAGCAGATACTTATAAAGTTAAACCCTTGACATTATGCTTTGCATTAATAAACGTTAGATGCTGTTTTTTGTAAGCTCAAGAGCATGTTGTCCTTGATGCAGTTGGTTGTTTCCAAGTCGGATTGAAACTCTAGCACGCTTTCCTTGTCAATGTTTGCAATCTTAACTATGTATCATATGAGAACTACAGTTCTATGAAAAGAAAAATTGAATACTACTTTTCTTTTGAGGAGCCATACAAGATTTTTGTCCATATCTAAGTTTAAATAAGGTCTCTGAGTTTACAAATATTACATATATATATATATATATATATATATATATATATATATATATATATATATATATATATATATATATATATATATATATATGTATATTATCAGAGGATACAGTTATCAATAAGATAAACAATATCCATATTAGTTCCTGATATCAAATCATCATTCCGTGACAAAAGTTGTAAATGTCGTCGAGCTCTTTAAATCTCCGCAGTTGTCTCCCTGTAAAGCTCTTGCCAGCGAAAGTTGCCGGTAAAGATCTCTCTCTCTCTCACGCACACACACACAGACACATTTCCTCGGCATGATATAGCCAGTAATGTGTTAAAATTGCCGTTAAATTAAACAAAACAAATTGTTCCAAAGCCGTCGTTTATTTTCGATTTGTAAGAGTTGCCTACTATCACCTATTTTCGGTATCAAGGTAGTTATACGATGATGTCATATTACCTTGTCATGGGTATTACCGCGGCATTTGAGCATTTCTGAGAACCACGTCACATCTGAATGACCTTTATGGAAACATATACTCAAGAAGTTCACATGGCCGTAAAGTTTAACAGTTGGAAGAAATAATCCATTTACGGTCAGTAGATTAACCGGAAAAAATGTAATTACCGGAATAAATAACGGAATAAAAGTAATTACCGGAATAATTATGTAATACCAAATAAAACGAAGATTTTATCTCTTTTCAAAAAGATTTTGGCTTAGTTTTATTAATGCAATGTAAGCGTACAGACGAGTTAAATTTTATGCATTTGTAAGCGACATTGGGGTTTTGTTTGCAACTCAAACATTCGCAGTAAAGGGTGCAGGGCTGGATTAAGACCTTTAGAGGCTCTAAGCACTGAGAAGATTATGGTGCCCCCCCCCCCCCCCCCATATAATTCAAAATAAAAATACTAAACCATAATTTCTCATTCTTTTTGGTGCTGTTGCTTTACTGGTGCCCTAAGCATGTGCTTAGTCTGCCTATTAGGTAATCCAGCACTGAAAGGGTGACATTGATATTTAACTTAAATTACATTAAGACAGATATAGGGATGTAATTTATCTGAAATCGAATTCATTTACATATAAATTTATATAAATTTGAACAAATAAAGGATTGAAATATTCAGTTGAGACTCAAATATTTTCGCCAAGTAGCGGCTGTTTTTTCATGTACAATGACCTTTCGTGAGGTCAGTTCCAAATAGTAGTTTAGACTATATTCATTACAGTAGGTAGGCAAAGTATCACCACGAAAAATGAATTCTGCTGGAAAATTATACGGGAAAAATAAATTCATATTGATATCTACTGCAATAAATAAAGTTATGAAACAGAAATAACATGGAATTTCATTTTCTTCATGTCCATTAATGAACTCTTATTATATAGACAACTTCAGAAGGAGGAAATTCTAGAAAACAGGCTTCATTTTAAATTTCATATATTCATATTTTTAACAGAGGTATTTGAAAATTCAAAAAACAATTCTTTCATAATATTTCAGTGTTAATAATATACAAATAGGGTGTTTAAAAATCAGCTTCGGTGACTAACACACACACACACACACACATATATATATATATATATATTGCTTTTTGTAAACATTTGTGGTTTAGTTTTATTGGTAAATTAATGTAACAAAACTTAACTGGTTGCACAAAAACTTCATTTTGTGTGAAATTTGTCGTAATTGTTTTTACAATACTTTTTACTTTATCAAGTCAATAGTCATGCAAATCAGAAATGCTGCAGGATGTTGAATAAGCAGAGGCAAAATGTCTCTGCATCTTTAGGTGGCGCTCTCCAGTTTCGTACTTTGCATAGGGTTAGATTTTTAAAGAAAAAGAATTACCCAGGTTTTCCTCTCTGGCTGTCCTGGCTATTTAAAAAATATATCTTAGGTATTGTTAAAAGAACTTTGAATTCCCTTTATTTTGGTGTATGATTGATGGGTGAAATTTGGGTTATAGAGTATACAGCTTGGTCTTACTTAAGATGTGCACCTCTCAAAAAAACTGCTAGCTCCGCTTGGTCATTTTCACTTCCTGTACTTCAAAGGTAAATTTTAAAAAAAAGAGCCGATAAAATTTGTTTCCCTATTTTAATAACTCCTGAAAATAGTGCACTTTTGACTAATTCAGGCTGATTTTTCGAGTACTTTGGAGCGGTCATTTTGTCCGCTGTGTACTTAGATCATGTCCAGTTTCCACAAGTACAATATGTAAAGAAATTTCAGCCACAGTACATGAAAGTAACATAGAGGTATGCCAACATTCTCTCCATTGTGCATGTTGCAAATGCAAAATACTTCATCTTACACCTGTCACTCACTCAGAAGCATGTATTATCTGTAGAGCGCCCCTTTATTGAGAAAAAACGTACTCCTTCGTGATACCACATTTGGGGGGGGGGGGCATCACTACTACTGAACACCCCAATGTGGAATAAGTATTCATGTGTTGTAATTTTAATGCAGTTGGCATCCGGGGATCATTATACCATTGTGTTCAGTAGTGCTGATAAGGGAGCCCACAGAAGCGATGTCTTAAAATGAGTACCTCTTTGCTCAATAAACATTCAGAGACACTTACGTGCTAGTTTTTTTCCTCACTTCAAAATGCACTTCTCTTACTCCATGTTCACCTGAATTATTGTTAGAATAATGACTAGAGGAACTGATAGACAGTGTTGCATGAAGTCTAAGAATCATCCATCATTATTTGGGAGGAAAACAAAGCATTTAAGATAAGTTACACATTATAATGCAGCAAATTCTCAACATGAAATCTAAACTCATATGATGACATTGAATTTTTAAGTACAGAAGCATTTTAACATATAAACCACCCTAAAATAATAGATTTAATGTATTTTCTTAAAAAAAATGAACATGAATACATAGCTTAATCATTTGAGGCCAAAACCTCCAATGGCTGAAATCTCTTGGGACTGAACTTGAGAAGGGCAGCATCCTCTGGTAATGTGCACCAGTTACTCTATGATCGTTACTTATTTTTGACTGACAGTATATTTTGAACTAACTGAAGTATAAATTAACATACAGTTGAAGTTAAATGCTGTCTTTGCAACTAACAAATACACTGGATAGAATTAAAATTAAATAACATGCAGTTAGCTGGTTCTGTGCTGCGACTGGTGCATAACATCTGCTCTGCAGAATCCTTGGTTATCCCTTTAAAACTTTTCTTCTATTCTGGTCTGAGGACTAGTCAACTTACTGTGACTTTGGTATGAAGTGAAGGTATTGATAATTAGTCAGATCTACATGTAACATATTTTTAATTTCTGGCAGGCCATAGGTACAAACAAACTTGAGTTTTGTTTAGATATCTCCTATTTCAGACAGATCTAAACTTTTTAAAATTATTTTCTATAGGGTACAAATTTCACACTAGTCAATTTAATTAAAAATAATCAATTAATTGGTAAAAAAATGATGTAATTATGGCTTTCAGCAAAATGAGTAAATCTCTGACTTTTTTATTTTATAATATTTTGCGCACAGAAAATGAAAGTTCCTAATCAAGGAGTATCCAGAGGTCTACTCAAGTTTTTGAGAAGAATAACCCATACTCCAAATCTGCTTAACCAAACATGGCAACTTCAAGAAGATGGAGTGAATCGGCGACCTCTAACCTACTGCTTTGTTGGCAAGATCTGCACAAGCCGAGAGATATCCAAGCGTTATTACAGCACTTCAAGATTATTCATCAGTGATGCCACTGCTGGCCAGACTACACAGTATGTTGACCCTGACCTTGACATTGATGCAAGGCTTTCTGACCCAGAGAAACTCAAGGCCAATTTAGAGGCTAGAAAGATCCAGTTTTCTGTGGAGGAATTGGTAATTTTGCAGATATTGTCTTCTGTACAAAGGAATAGTTATGCTGATTCACATAATTACAATTGTTTATCATGCCTTTATTTAATAATAATAATAATAATAATAATATTGTAATAATAATAATCATGTATTGCATCCCCTTTGAATATATTTACATTATCGTTTCGTTGTGGACCCCATGTCCAAATTTAAACCATGTATTGAAATATGGGTTGAAAGAAAACATGAATCTTAGTGTTATATCTTTTATTTCCTTTTTTAGACACTATTATTACATCATGGTTCAGTATATAACACGATATTCGATTATGGACCCCAGCTACTGTGTTAAAACGAGGGAGAGCTATATTTGTAGTATCTACTTGCTTTATACAACACATCATCATCTTCATAAATGCCATCTAATGCATTTTACAATTATGATATAACCAGGGCAGTATATATTAAAAGGAACGTTACGCTGTTGTAATTGATGTGATATTTCTTCAGTCAAAAAGAAAACAATTTTAGAAAGAAAATTAAAATAGGAGATAGTGCTATAGCAATATCAAACATTTTGACGTATAGAAAATAACATCATATATGGGGAACATTTCCACATCGTTACATTTTTTATTTTTTATGGCCTGGTATGAAGATGAAAAAAAGTATCCTTTTCATCTTGTATTTAAGTAATTGTAAAAAAATGTTAAAATTCTGAAAAATAAAATGACATTTTTTGGAAAGTTTCACATGAAATTTCTGCATAAGGGTATATAATTAAAACAAAAGGGTTTTAAAAAATTTGTTAAAGCAGAATGTATAATCGAGTCTTTTTAATTGAACAAAACACCGTTCATATTAAATCATTGATGTCCCGACTGTTGAATACATGATCTTAAATCAGTTGTTCCCATCATTTGATTGTTTAAAGGCAATTATGGGATAAATGGTAGCTGGATTAATGAGAGTAGACTGGATTGTATTTCGGGTCACTGAACATGTGAGAATTAATAAGAGTAGACTATTGTATTTCAGGTTGCAGATTGCAGGAGGATTAATGAGAGTAAACTCTATTGTATTTCAGGTCGCTGATCGCAGGAGAATGCTGAATATACAGAGGCAGAAGGAACGACTGGAGTCGGAGCGAGAGGAAAATGCCAAACAAATGGCAGCATTGGTCAAAGAGAAGAAGGTATAGCTGTTAAATACAATAAAGTCAAGGTACTGAATAATTATGTCCATTATAAACTAGTGTCCACTTATGTGATACTTATTCAGTATAAAATGATACAAACGGTAGTGTACAAATATGTTTGTTATGGGGTATTGTTTGCCAAAATAAGGTTGCTGATTTACTGTATTTGGATAAGGAAAAATAAAACACATTACAGTTTCTTTTTGCTACCGACATTTTGAAAATGAACTTGTTTAATCTTTGTTAATAATGATAATTAAAATGTTTGTGTTAGGAAAACATAAATATGAGAAGATCAGTGTTGGAAGCTCATTTAGCATCTCTAAGGTCTGACTGATTTTTAAGTTAGATAGTAGTACAGTGGGCTACCAGGAAAAAAGCATTGTTGCCCAGCCAAAAATTCAGTTGCCCAGAGAAGAAACTGTTCTACAAAACCATAGTAAATAATACTTGCCCATTTCCTTGTTATGAGTAATTATTAATTATTCTTTTTAACAAAATATTGTTGCAGTTTTGTCTTATTGTCTATTGTAATATGACCATTCATATCAAATGAAGGTACCAGGGTGGACCATTGAAATGCAGGAGTCTATTGTAATATGACCATTCACATCAAATGAAGGTTCCAGGATGGACGAAGAGAGATCAGGCAAGCAGAGAGGATCAGAATTTATTACTTTTTATAAAATTAATTTGATGATTTAACTAGGTAACTCTTGTTTTCTATTACAGGGTCATCCTGAGTTTACTACCCTTAGCAGACCTTTGATAGACCGAGGAAAGGAGGTGAAAGAGAAGTTAAAGTCCATTATGGTTGGTTTAATTGATTTACTGGTATATTTTTTAAACCAAATACTTTCTGTTCACAAAAATAATTTCTGAAGAAACTACAGGAAATTGTTATGATTATATAATTATATTTCAAAATCGCACCGGATTACAAAAGTTACAAAACTAAATAGTCCTTCGGCAGTCCTCACTACAGGATCTTATAATTTATAATGAAATAGGTCTATAAGGGGGAGACCTAATTCATCTTTTAAAGGCATATGTCTTTTATACGATGATGTTATACCTGAGAAGGTCATGGACTTCTTAAAAGAGTGCAGTTTATATAGAAAAAAGTTGACCTTGTATTTTATGGATTTTACCCCTTTGTTGCTTTTTGGGGGAGTTTATAAAACATCTTTTTCCTTTTATCTGTTGTTTCATGGTGTACATTTACTTTCTGCCAGAGGGGATTGTTTTCCTGGGAATTTTGGCAAGGTTTTAGACTATAGCATTTTTGCTACCTAGCTTTTGCTTGGTACTATGCAGCCATGATTGTGCTGATGTGCTTTTAAACCCTATACATATATACATACTTCGACCATTGATCTCAAAATGTTAACATTTGCTGAATGTAAACATCCTTATTCATTCAACTAAAGTCTCGCATCATATTATTAAGTAAGTGAGTAGATGTATAAAAGCAATCTGCTGTGATAAAGCTAATATTTATAATATTTTTATAATAGAGTATTGTGACCTTTTAAACTTGGTGTGAATTTTTTTGTTTCACAAATATATATGAATCATCTGTCCATGTGAGGCAGGTGCCCTTTATATAAAGGACAACTATACCCATAATTTTACTATGACGTCATCACTGGCTTTTAACCAGTCAAAAAATACAGACTCATTCAAATAAGTGATTAACTCACTTGCTGTCCAATTAGGCCTTTGACTTTGTGAGTGAAAAAATTCTCCTAGCCTTGTTTACAAGTATACATTTATCACTAATGACATGATAAAATTTATTCCGAATATTTTTCAAGTTTAATTTTGAAAAATTCTATGATAACAGAGCTGAAGAATTTGAAAGCAACATGAAGGGTAAGACCTAAGTAAAGGTAATGATTTCACCTACTGGAAATGGGGCAGGTGTCAAGTGTGGTGTAGTCCGTATGTTAAAAGTATATTAAATTTTTTTTAAATGGGACTCATGTAAGTGTTTTTTTTTAAAATTTGCAGATGTTCTTTTCTATGGCAGTGTCATTTATGTACAGGTATCCATTTTATAACTTTCATTTATGTTCAGGTGTTCTATTTTATGACAGTTGTGACTGTCATATATGTACAGGTGTTATATTTTATGACAGTTGTGACAGTACCATTTATGTACAGGTGTTATATTTTAAGACAGTTGTTACTGTCATTTATGTACAGGTGTTATATTTTAAAACAGTTGTTACTATCATTTATGTACAGGTGTTATATTTTAAGACAGTTGTTACTGTCATTTATGTACAGGTGTTATATTTTAAGACAGTTGTTACTGTCATATATGTACAGGTGTTATAATTTATGACTGCCCTTTATGGCATGCTTTTGACTCCTGAAATATGAGTTCTGCCTCTTTATGGTGAAATCAACAGCAGTAAATGACTTTGTGACATAATTGATATGACATCACTTTTTGCCTACATATATTGTTGCAGTATGAGCTCTGGGAGAGAATTGGATGTGAAATGATGTGGTTGTGACTCTTGTCTCTTATTTCAGTAATGAAAAGTTTATATACAATGTTAATAATTGCAATAACAGTTGTGTGAAAGAAACTGATCAAGTTACCAAAAAGTTTAAAATACCTTTGGAAATCATTGGTAATTAAGGCCCTGCCATAATCAGCCATGCAGGTTTTCTGTTGCAGAAAACCAATGTGATGACAATAATTGTGTCATACTCAAACAATTCACTCACCAACATAATATATATACTGTATATACTCGTGTATAAGCCGATACCAACTGCATAGACCCAGATCTGCCATTCCATAATGTGCTGGCAGATCTGAGTCTATGTTGTTTGCATTTGGATCCAGCTTATACACGAGTATATACGGTACTCTCATATAAGTCAGATCCAGCTGCAAACTGCTTATACCCAGATCTGCCATCACATAATATGGGTCTATGCAGTTTGTTAGGACTAATCAATAAAACAAACAGTATAGACCCTGATCTGCTGGCACATTATGCGATGATAAATCAGGGTCTATGTTGTTTTGCTGTTGGACTCAACTTATAAAAGAGTATATATGGTAGCCTTTTCTTTGGTAAAAAGTCTATGATCTTCAACCTTGATGAATTTTAAAATTCACTTTCAGCTATTGTTCTGTGGGCCATTAGTGACAGGGTACTTATTTCCATATTTTTCTATGTAATGACCTTTATTTGGGGATTGATGTTCAACTAAGAATAGCGCAAGAAAATGCACACTAATGTTTGATTATTTTGTGATTTTGGATTGCTTGGAACTCAAGCTGTGTAAAACTCTCAGTTTTTAAGAATACTCCAACATTTTACAAGTGATCATCTTCTTGTTCTCTATCAATGGAATCATATGTCAGATGGTATATTTTTTTCAGGGTCAATGGTGGGAGGTTGAGGAAAAGGTTATGCTAACAGTGTTATCCTTGCCAAACAATCTCCACCCACGGACTGTAAGTAGATAAAATCACCAGTATTTATGATTTCTTTCCAAACACACTGTAGATATGGCTGTAGATATATCTTTCTTTGAAAGACAACATTGTAGACAATCTCTGTAGATTCAGTTAGATTTTATATACAATATTATCAGAACTGGGGAGAGGAGTATCTTGATCATCAGCTTGATTTGGTTTAGTTAAAGTTACTGCTCAGGTTAGTAAAATTTACACTGATTTTATTATAAACTTGAAGTTGTATCACGACATTGCCATCTTTTACTATATCACCAGGATAATATAACAATACTGAAGACACATACCTGACCAAGTGCCACTGTTAAGGGTAGAGCTCACGGAAAATTCCATTTGTTGTTGTTGTTGTTTTTTTCTACTGACTAGATTGTTACTATTTATATCTAGCTAATCTTACAGCAGTCGTTGTGTGATGTCATGTACATACATGTACACTGAGCGATGTCATGGAGATTTGTTGAACATTATGGAAATTTGTTGCAGTATCTAACAAACATGTACGAATTGAAGTGTACTAATGTTGAGGACACAGCTGTTTACATTCAACATGCTACTCTGTATTAGTGCTGTGTATTGCAGTGAATTGAAAGCAGACTTACATGGGCTAGGAGGGAAGAGGGTCCTCTCAATCTGTACGATATCACTGCTGTATATTTTTGCTGACATCTTTTTTGAGCTGAACCAACAATACATTATGATGTTGATATACACTAACATCACAAGTCGATGTTATCAACAATAACAGGGTCCTGTTTTATAGTTTTTAAAGTGACATCTTCTGTACCAGTTGCTGTATTCACCTGGCATGTTGGTACAATATTACTAGGTAACATCTTCTGTACCAGTTGCTGTATTCACCTGACATGTTGGTACAATATTACTAGGTAACATCTTCTGTACCAGTTGCTGTATTCACCTGACATGTTGGTACAATATTACAAGGTGACATATTCTGTACCAGTTGCTGTATTCACCTGGCATGTTGGTACAATATTACAAGGTGACATCTTCTGCACCAGTTGCTGTATTCACCTGACATGTTGGTACAGTATTACTAGGTAACATCTTCTGTGCCAGTTGCTGTATTCACCTGACATGCTAGTACAATATTACTAGGTAACATCTTCTGTGCCAGTTGCTGTATACACCTGACATGTTGGTACAGTATTACTAATTGACATCTTCTGTACCAGTTGCTGTATACACCTGACATATTAGTACAATATTACAAGGTGCTTAAAGATTGTTCTAGGACCCCTGTCTTTCTTTGATAACCAGAAAGCTATATCTTAAGGCCGTTGATAGGCCAGACACCATGATCTGCAGAACACTTGGTTTTAATGAAAGAGATTCAATGACATTTCTGCCATACAAAGTGTCTGGTAAAATGCTTCATTGATCGTTATTACCAATAAAAGGCGCTTCAGTCAAACTTTGTTCAAATGATAACTATGGAGATATTTGAGTCAATGTTCTATTGTAAGCTTTCAAGGATATTATTAAACATTATTTTTTTCAAACAGATGCTGATGCAGGAGACATGTCTCCGTTAGCCAGTAAAACTGTCATTGTTTGTTCAAAACATAATATTTTATCATCACAGTGATGTGTTAGGTCACCTCATCTCATCAGCCAATCAAATCTCTTTTTCACCTCATCTCATCAGCCGATCAAATCTCTTTTTCAAAGTTTGGGAAAGCCTCGTTCTGGCATCACCTGGAAAACTCAGTTTTTCACTAGACCCCCAAATAGCCAAGATTTCACTGAGTCATACGGGAGTGGTTGATCAAGAGTAAAGAGACAACTGTATTATGTTCATTTAAGAGATGAGCAACTGGATAACCAATCCTATAAGTTCACAACAGTGTTAACTTTATGTGCAGACAGATTTGTTAAAATTAGCTACTGATCAAATTTTCAAAAAGCAACGATGAATCTGTTTCAGCCTGACAGTTCCCCTGAAGTAATAGAGGAATATTTATCAGGTAATTTTGTATGTTTCTTTGCATCAAGTTGATTTATTATTAACATAAGTTTATTATTGTTGTTAACTTGGGTGCTAAAAACAATATACTGTAGAAGTTTTTCACATAGAACACGGATGGTTTGAAGATCCAGGATGACTGAAATTTTTGTTTTTGACTTGACCAGATGTGTTCAGTTAAATGAAACCTCATTTACTCAAACTGCTAATCTCTCAGACAGTCATTTGAACCCATGGAAGTTTAAGCCATCATTGTTCTGCTGTAATTTTTATAACGGTGTATAAATTGTGATTTTTAAGCTTAATACTATCATGGTTTTGTTATAGATCTAAATACATAAGCAATATCATGGTTTTGTTACAGATCTAAATACATAAGCAATATCATGGTTTTGTGACAAATCTAAATACATAAGCAATATCATGGTTTTGTGACAGATCTAAATACATAAGCAATATCATGGTTTTGTGACAGATCTAAATACCTAAGCAATATCATGGTTTTGTTACAGATCTAAATACATAAGCAATATCATGGTTTTGTTATAGATCTAAATACATAAGCAATATCCTGGTTTTGTTACAGATCTAAATACATAAGCAATATCATGGTTTTGTGACATTTCTAAATACATAAGCAATATCATGGTTTTGTTATAGATCTAAATACATAAGCAATATCCTGGTTTTGTTACAGATCTAAATACATAAGCAATATCATGGTTTTGTGACAGATCTAAATACCTAAGCAATATCATGGTTTTGTTACAGATCTAAATACATAAGCAATATTATTATATTACACTTGGCAAAGAATTTCAGAATGGCTTGTATTTAATTGTGTAGCTGGATACCTTTTTGTCATATAATTTGCATATAATTGTGCAACTGGGTACCTTTTTATTATCTAATTTGCATTTAATTGTGCAACTGGGTACCTTTTTATCATCTAATTTGCATTGAATTGTGTAACTGGGTACCTTTTTGTCATCTAATTTGCACATTTAATTGTGTAACTGGGTACCTTTTTATCATCTAATTTGCATTTAATTGTGTAACTGGGTACCTTTTTGTCATCTAATTTGCACATTTAATTGTGTAACTGGGTACCTTTGGGTCATCTAATTTGCATTTAATTGTGCAACTGGGTACCTTTTTGTCATCTAATTTGCACATTAAATTGTGTAACTGGATACCTTTTTGTCATCTAATTTGCATTAGGTTGTGTAACTGGATACCTTTTTGTCATCTAATTTGCACTCAGTAGTGTAACTGGGTACCTTTTTGTCATCTAATTTGCACATTTAATTGTGTAACTGGGTACCTTTTCATCACCTAATTTGCAATATTTTTAAAATAGTATTTAGATTTTCTCAAATGCAACAAGCAAACAATAACTCGTTTTGACACATAATTCATATTAACAATGGTGAAATTATCAGGCTATGTGTTTTGCTACTAATGATTTTATTTTGACTTGTTTCTTTTTTCTTTCAGAAAGAAAAGTGACATCAGATCTTAGTCATTATGAGATTATTAAGAAACACAATTTAGTCAAATTCAGGTAAAATATGCACGGTAGGGTTACAGGGTACCGTTTATACTTGCTTATATGTCAGATCTAACTGCAAACTGCATAGATCCAGATCTGCCATCAGATCTGGATCTTTGCAGTTTGTTAGGAGTAATCAGTAGAACAAACAACATAGACTCTAATCTGCCAGTGCATTATGTGATGGCAGATCAGGGTCTATGTTGTTTGCAGTTGGACTCCACTTATAAGCGAGTATATATAGAACATTATCCATTTTCATGTATTATATTCAAGCATATCAGACAATGTGAATTCACCTTTGTTCATGGGGTACAAGTTTTCATGGGTTATGTGGTTGCATTAAACCAATGAAACAAATTTTTTGAAAATCCATGAAAACTGATTCCTGCGAAATTATGTTTATTTGCAGTATACACAGATCTCTTTATTTTTGCATCTTTTAACTAGGTATAATTCTAGATCAGATGCAGAAGCTTTTGCCTACTGCATGTTCATATTATGTAGAGTGTAGATATCCAATCTTTAAATTTGTATACATCCACTATAAGGCAGAGCATGTGTTCATCCACCCATCAGTTCATCTACCTGTTCCCTGTTCCATTTCAGCACAATACCTCATGTTCTGCACTATCTAAAATTACCAAACTTTGGGATACGGAAGAAGCCTATAAATTTCCAGTTTAAAAGGTGAAAGGTCAAGGTCATTGACTGAAAGAAGAAAAATATTTTCCACACACTAACATTAGTTCTACATCGCAAACCTGAACTAAACATTGTTGATGGCTTTCACTTGGATCAAGGCAACTTATTGATTTTATTGTCAAAAGGTCAAATACCAAGTTCACTGGCTGAAAAATGACAAATCTTTATGCACAAAAATTTCAGTTCTTGATTATGTACCTTGGCCAAAGTTTGTGGATGGTTTCACTCTGCATAAGAAAGAAGTGTTTTGACTTTTAGTCCAAAGGTCAAGGTCACTGTGACTGACTGCAAGAAGAAAAATGGTTTTTGCATAATAACTTTAGTTCTTGACCAGGTACCTTGACAAAAGTTTGTGGAGTGCTAGTAATTCAGGTGAGGAAGAGGCCAATTGATTTTGGGGTCAAAACCTCAAACATTAAGGTCATTTATACTCAAAGAGAAATATGTTTTGCACCCCAACTTTTGTTCTAGAGAAGTTCCTCAACCAAACTATGGATGGTTTACATGTAGAATAAGAAAGAAACCTATAGATTTAGGGGTCTTAAGTTCAGAGTTCAAAAGTCATGGTAAGTCAAATGAGAAAATAATGGTTTTGCACAGTAAGTTTAATTAGTAGGTCCAGTTAATTTGGTCAGTAATCTCCAGTCAACCATGTGCTAACATAGAGGACTATTAAACACAGGGTGGGCATATAACATATCATTCATGGTGCTCTTGTTACATTAGAGTTTCACTCATGATTGATGTATAGGTTGAAACTTCACTAAATTGGCACTCTCTATCTGCAGACTGGTTAAATATATTTCATTTTGGTCCTAACAATGCCGTTTTGATTCTAATCAAACCTCTTCATACTGGTCACCTTTATAAAACATCCAAAATGTTTGGTCCCAATAGTGTCCAGTTTAGGGAAGTTTTAGTGTAATACAGTATATGATTGTTCGACAGCCTAAAGTATACAGAGAACATTTACATAGGTAATTCAATAGGACCTACATCAGCAGTAAACAAGATGAAGAGTTGCAAATTCAGGCATCCATTCTCTAAAGAATTGTGATTAAATGCAACTTGCATTTTCATGCCATTGATTGGATGGTGACCAATATTTGATAAGTAGAGTTCAACATCAGTTTTCTGTACACCAATTAAATGGACTTTTTATCTCATCAATGCAACAACCTTTAAACCTACAACTAGTTTGTATTCCCACACGACATCTATGGAGCGGGTATGCAGTATTACCCGAGTCTGTCCATCTCGTCCCATCACATCCTGTCCACTCCTGTCTTATCCCATCATGTCCATCACAAAGTTTCACTTCTGCTCAGTAACATTTGAAAGGCTTAATGAATTGAACTAAAATTTGGTATAGAGCTTTACATTAAAAAGACCTAGGTCAACTTCAGTTTTCACCATTTTTCTGGCAAAATTTAATGGAGCTGTGACTCTATTTGAGTTACAACTTTGCCTTAAATTTGGTATCTGCTTAATAACTTGTGAAGGGTTTCATGGATTGAAATCAAATTTGTTATCTGCTCAATAACTTTGGAAAGGTTGCATGGATTGAAATCCAATTTGGTATCTGCTCAATGACTTGTGAAGGGTTTCATGGTTTGAAATCAAATTTGGTATCTGCTCAATGACTTGTGAAGGGTTTCATGGATTGAAATCAAATTTGGTATCTGCTCAATAACTTTGGAAGGGTTTCATGGATTGAAATCAATTTGGTATGAAGCTTTAAATTAAGAAGCTCTAAATCAAGTTCAGTTTTCACTGTTTTCCAGCAAAAGTTAAACAAAGTTATGTCCCCTTTTCAGCTTAAAACTTGGCCTTTCAATTTTTCTCCCAATCAGTTGGCACTAAACAGTTTCATAAGATTGGCCGTGGGGTTTATTTTTAATATTGGAAGTATCGATAAGCTACCCAGATGTATTTCCATCATTATTGGCAAAGGTGTCATGAATGTATGTCCACCTGTGATACGGCTTATGGAACATCAGTTTTGTGTAGAAAAACTTGGCCATTTTTGAGATTAAGTTCAAGGTCACAGTGGATATGGGAGGCTGTCCAGCTAGGACTAACTCTACATGAGCACCTGCTTGGCACTTCTCAAAATAAGTAATTTTGCTGGAAAATGGTCTGTTTCTTGTCCAATTTTCTATTGATTGCTGGAAAATGGTCCATTTCTTGACCAATTTTCTATTGATTGTTTTTACATATTTGTATTTTGCTTGATAAGCCTTTAGTACTATCATTTCCACAGTTTCATTTGGTATTGATCTATAATGGGATTGAAAATGTGGAGTTTTAATGATTTTCACTCACTGCTGGAGGGTGAGTGATTATGAAAATAAATGGGTGAAATAATCTGAGGCAACATTTGTCATGCAAATATTGTATTTAGACAGTTTCTTCACCCTCTTATGAGCATAAAAGTATATACATGTTGATGGTTGCATGGGGTTGATTTTCAACCAACATAGTGCATGTAGGCACATGCACCTTGCCTAGTTCTATTTAGTGCTACCATAAGAACTATTGAAGGACTTTGTGGATTTATATCAAATTTAGTACGAGGCCAAGTTCAATTTTCACCTTCTTTTGGTAATATTTTACAGAGTTATGGCCCATGCTTGATTTGGAACTTTACCTTTCAACTTCCATTCAGTAACTTTTGAAGGACGTTTCATATGAGGCTTTATATTAACAACACTTAGGTCAAGTTTGATTTTTAACATTTTCTGGCCACATTTTTGTGAGTTATGGCTCCTATTTGACTTGGCACTTTGTTCTTTAACAGCATCAGATTGGAGGGGGAGTCTGGTGGGTATGGACATGTTTCTAATTTAT
The DNA here is from genome assembly GCA_029931535.1 of Margaritifera margaritifera. Classification (NCBI taxonomy): domain Eukaryota; kingdom Metazoa; phylum Mollusca; class Bivalvia; order Unionida; family Margaritiferidae; genus Margaritifera; species Margaritifera margaritifera. The sequence goes on along the minus strand of JAQPZY010001342.1, from coordinate 553,885 downwards.
TTTATTATTATTATCCAGATCATATATCTGGAAAAAATCAATTTTTCCAGGAGTCAGTGTAATCAGTGTTTGATTGTGATAAATACATTAAGGATACAACTTAGTTTCTTCTTCAGATACATAACTTGATTATAATACATAGGAGTACAACCACTAATTCACAAATCCAGCCCTCCCAAGCTTGTTTTTAGCAACAAATGTGCTTAAAAGTCATTTGCCTACCTAGGTGGAAGTCAGACAAAAGTGATCTCCCCTTTGTTAGAGGGATTGACACCAATTCCATCCATGCATCAGTTACGACTTCCGCTCATGCTAGGAAGCACATTTTTTCGAGACCTTGCAAAATTAAATCTACTTGTGCCTTTACATCATTTTAGTGATTTTGTGGAGTTTTTGCACAACACAGAAGTATACTCCAGTTACATTTCTATTTCTCGCTCTACTTCTGTCATAGATGAAGAACTCACACTTAATTTGTCTAACTTCATCTTAAAATATTCAGGTGAATGCCATTTTAATTACCTGCCCTAAGGTCTGTACTGCATCAAGTAATTGTCTATTGTTGCATGTGGTAATGTTGTTCAAGAAATTAATTTAGGCAGTTGTGTTTTTCATTAGTGTCCTCTTCATAGTAGTTTCACACAGTGCTTAACTGATTTCACCAGCATGTACCTTTGATTTGCACCCTGTAATTACAGTTCTCAACACAAAGGACTGGACTAAGTGCACGTGGTGTAACCATTATGAATTGGCAGAAAACAGCCATGATATCTGTTTGAATTGAATTGAGTGCAGTTCAGGCCATGATATATTGGGCAAGTGAGAGAACGAGGAAACTCACCAGCAAAGATGCAGACTTCCTCTGATGCTGCTTTAATTTGCAGCTTCCTATTAACAGAGTCCAGAAGAAGCTTAAGCCTAACATATCATCACAGACTTCACAAATATCACCAGCATTGCCCTCACCTCCATGACTGGGACAGGTCTTCTTGGCAGTACAGTCCTACCCGTTTAAGTCGATGTCAAGATAAGTGTTGGGGTGGGGAGTGACCTGTCGTCAGTGAGCAGGATTTACACTGAGAAAACAAACAATGGAAATGTTGAGTACATGAAGACAAAACCAGCGTGAAATACACGTCTATATTGACAAATTACATTTTGGTTACCTTTGTGTAATAACATCCACAATGCATTAAGTACATGTATATGAAAAATCCATGAATTCATGTACGGGTCTCATGTTAGAAAATGTATGCATCGGTCACATCCTGATAGGAAACACACGTATAAAAAAATGGTTGTCCTCATTTGATCTAACACGTCTTCACAATTCACTACAATAATCATTGTCGCCAGTAGCACATGGTTGCATAGTTGTTATTTACATTCTACAAAGTACATGTACATGTACTTAAATTGGCCTAGATTTTGGTCAGCCTGAAACAATGTTCCCATCTTACTGAGGCTACCAAGGGGATGGGGCTATTCACAGGGAAATGAAAACATGTATTTATTTACAGAAGTCATCGTGAAAAGTACATAAAATTGAACAAGAGATATGCGGCTGATATGATTAATTTACCTTCAACGTAGCCTTTCTTTATAGGCTAAGCAGCTTTCATCCATCTAGACCAACAAGTTGTTCTCCTCCTTTTGTTTTTTTTACTGGTCCGCCACCAGTAAAAAAAAAATTTAAAAAAAATAAGGTGGAGAACAACTTGTTGGTTTATCATCCATCCTGACAGGGTGTTATGTTTAAGTGAAAAGTTTTCACAGACATCTTTGCAAGATGCCCCACCTTCAACTTCCTTAACAGCCAGATATTTAGTTTCTAGAGACTGTAAATTTAATATGCGTTTTACGCTGCTGTTGGTAGCCATCGTAAACATAAATAAAGTTCAAAAGGAAACTTTCACAGCACAATAAACTTGTTTTAATCACTGATCACTTTGGAAAATGCAACAATCGATCAGATTTCATTGCTTTTATTCAAGTTTGGTGATGATTTTTTTAATGAAGGGTGGATTGTTTTTATTGAACATTGTAACCGGCTTGCTTTGATGAAGGATACATGTGTTATTTAAGTCGTCGCTAGAGGCCAACTTTATAGGACCAAACAAAAGCCTGTTTTTTAATCCACAGAAACATTAAAGCCTGGCGGCAAGATCAACTAATTGTTGAACAAAGTACAGGTCGGAACTGGCCGCTTGTCGACATAAATGATCCGGCGGCAAAATTAAAGCTTGGTGGCAAGATCAACTAATTGTTGAACAAAGTATGGGTCGGAACTGGCAGCTTGTCGACATAAATCATTAGAAAACAAAGGATTTGTTCAAGCTGGGACCAAGGGCTTCTGTCGACATGTACGTTTTTTTTTTATCTCGATGTCGACATAAGCATGACAAATTTGGTAGTAATAGCAGACCAAGGGACTGGGACTTTGCTTTCTTGTCGACATAGGTGGCTTGTCAACATAAGTGATGTCGATATAAGTGGGTAGGACTGTACCTCAAAGGCAGCACATTATAGGTACAATGGCACATCTCAACCACCGATGGACATACCAGCACATCCCACATCCCAGTACTTGTTATGGTGATCTTTCACAGGATGACCAGTACCAGACTTTGGCATCAGATGCTGATCGGTTACGGACAACAACAGCTCTCATACAGCCTTTACCTATTTTCCCAGTGTACCCAGTCCCAGCTTCATAACACAGTTTTGACAACCAGAATTTCACATCTCTGCACCAGCTCTGATTCAGGCTTCTTGTATTCCTAGCACCAGTGTCAAAGAACGAACTTCCTCTATCCAGTACCAGACTCTGGAAGTATCGTGGACTGACAATGGACAGCTCTGGCACCAGCACTTTCCCTGGTTCCATTATGACCTGGCACCATCTATGGCAATACTTTAATCCTGGATGTGCGGTACCATTCCTGGATCATCGATGATTCACCAAGTGAAAGTCTGTCGATAACAGTGTCACAACTTGGCCTGATCACCAGTCTTGTTCAACATAGATCTAAGCTGGCTTCACCAGCTTCATTACATACTTCACAGGCAGTGTCCATATCACCTTATTCTTCTTTCTTTGAGGACTCAGACTTACAAGTGCATCATCTGTGTTTGATCTGACAATGTCCAGAGAAGACTCAGGCTTCTGCACATCAATTGAAGAAGTTTTCTGGCTTTTGTCGCCCAAGTTTTGCCTGTTTCCTCCTACTTTATCATTGGTAACTTACGAAGTTCCCATATCTGTCAATATTTTGGCTAAGAAAGACCAGCCGATATTCAAAGAGCTACCACAGTCTGGTCAAGTTGCTGTTGACAGAGACTTTGCAAGTCTGGGAATGTCAAAACCAATGTGTATGGACTAGAAGTCTTTCCTCAACACACAGTAACTGGTTCAAAATGTTTTTTTGGTAGGATCCATGCGCGATCTGGTATCCATGGCTATATTTCTGAACACAGCCTAGACCCTTCTGTCTATAATCCTGCTGGTCACACTTAGGGGTCAGTCGCATGGATGGTGCATGTTCTGAACACAACACATGCTTACCAATTCCATTGCAGCATCAGTGAATTTACAGCTTGTGGAAAGAGATGCCTCACTCTCCACATCTGCCTTCCTTAAGGAACACCACAAGGCCACACGTACATTACAGTCACTGACATCCAACATACTTTTCCATGCTCATGTTGAGGAAATTTAAAAACAGGCCACCAGAGGTAAACCTTATGCAAGCCCATCATCCTACAGCTCAGCCCTCATTTCAGAGGAGAGACCAGAGAAACAGGAAGGATTCCCCAAAGGCACTTCAAACAGGGAAACAGTCATTCAAGTTCTTTCCTCAGTTTACAATGGGTATTGACAACAAAACACTGGTAAATAAAGATTGCTTCCATCCCAGTTTCTCTCACCTTCATATGTCATCTACACAATTAAAGAAAGACTCGAATACTTTACCACAAAATGGGAAAGACTTTGCAAATCATCTCAGAGGGCCTCCAGATCGTGGTTAGTGCCCCTTCCCTATTGTCAAAGGTTTCCGGATATTCCAAGAGACACATTCAGAGTTGACATTCTGCAGCAAGAGAGAGACAATCTTCTCACAGTAGAGATTGTTCAAAAAGTAAACTCACTGGGATTTTACTCCAGACTGATCCTAATGCAATATTTGGCCAATCATATATCTGAGCTCTCTCAATATTTATGATGTCGGAACAATATTTCAGAATGGAGACAATGAGACTGGTTCTCAGTACCATTCAGGGGGGAGACTTTTGCAGTAATCTGTTACAGTATTAAACGTAGCAGGGGAGATTCCCAGGAAAATTCTCAGCTTTTCTCACCTGCTAAAACAACCATGCATGCAGTTGTTCCATTTAAACCAGAAATTGTTGAACATATATGCCTGGCCCAAACAAACTATCAGAGGAAAACAGTTCTCAGAACAATTGATGGACAGAATCACTCAGGCAAGAAAGCCCTCCACATTGAAAGCATATGAAAGGAAGTGGAGAGTTTTCTTCCAGTGGTGTGAACACATCACTCCTTTAAAAGCCTCAGTACCACATATAACTAACTTCCTCCTTTGGCTCTTTGAAGAATTGAAGTTAGCACCCATCACTATCAATGGCTACCATTCCACAATCTCAGACATGTTTTATCATCATGGAAGGGAACATATAGCCCAAAACAAAGACCTCTCTGGCCTTGTGAAGTTTAATTTGTCCTGTCCAAAGACCTTGACCCTGTGTCCAAAATGGAATCTACCACGGGTTCTGACATTGCTGAATGAAACACCTTTTGAATCTATGTCTGGAACCTCCTTGACTTACCTCTCCTACAAAACCTGCTTCCTCATTCTAGCTACAGAAAGCAGAATTAGTGAGAAACATGCCTTGTCAGTTGATTCGAACTATCTGCAGTTGAGCCATGATGGTTGGGTTCAGTCATGATGGCTCCTGCTTTCATTGCTAAGAACAGACTCCCACTAATGTGGAATCAGTCCTTTATTGTGAAATCTCTTTTGACATTGGATCCTTCATCTCGAGGGCTTGGAAGTAGTACCTCAAGTAAACTGAGCCAGTTAGAAGGAGATTTCAATTATATTTACTATTAAAAGAAGGAAAGGACAATAGCTCAAGCTCTGTCATCCTGTGTACAATGGGTTATCCACTCTGCATATGGAAGACTAACATCAAAACCAAATGAGTTTCATGTGTATAGCAGCTCACCATGTTAGGGCAGTATCCACCAGCATAGCATTGAAGCGTAACTGTTCCCTAACTGACATTATCCAAACCATGTGTGTGGGGCAGAGATGAAATTTACTTGCTTTTACATCAGAGACCTTTCATCCCAAAGGTCTCAGTTTGACTTTGTGGACCTCGAGCAGCAGCATAACAGGCTACCTTCACAGGTTGTTCAGCTGCTTCTCAATGACATTGTCATGCTACTTTAGTTGGATTTGTAGGATTGCAATTTTTCTACAGGTGTATCTATATCTGTTGGCTAACTCAGCCCTTATCTCTCATGAGATTTGAAACTGCTTCACATTCATTAGGAGACTGGAGATTGGGACTTATCTGGGGTTAAGGGCATGTAACTCCATGTACCTTTTTCTTATATATTATTATGAGTGGGTAATGTATTTGAAGAAGAAACCAATTTTTAGATCAAAATATGTTTCTTCTATAATACTTGCCAGATCAAATTACAGACACACCCTCCCAGCCTCCCTGAAGTTACATTAAAGCCTGGTAGTACATGCATATCCGCTTCAGGAGTAACTGACATATCAATGGAATTTGGCTCCAATCCGTCTACTCCTGGGAAATCACCTGTGTCGGACTTCCACCTAGGTGGACAGATGACTTTTAGCGCTTTTTATTGCTAAAAACAAGTTTGGCAGGGCAAGATTGCAAGGTAGTGGTTTTACTCCTAATATATTATGATCAGGTAAGTATTGTCGAAGAAACAAACTGTACTCCAAAAATGTGTTTCTTACCAAAATTTGTTTCTCATTCTACATGGATCATGTGGTAGCATCATATTGTCATTCCTGTCAAACATGAAAGGTGTAAGTAGATGTCTAATTAAGGGTCCCAAATATTTAGAAGTAAGCACAGTTACTTGTAACTTACGACACTTTACTTAATGTCAAGCCCACCTTGGTACAAGGCTGACATGGACATTTCTTTGGCATCCACACGCTTGTCTATTCATTCATCTTTTCATGTCTCCACTCGCTAGATTAAGGTCAGTGTTAAAGTTTTCTTTACTTTCTAGCTAGATAAATGACAGGCTCGACAAAAAGGAAGCATTTTGTTTTCAGTATATAAAAAAAACTTCAAAAGAAAAATGATTGCCATTAACAAAATGTGATAAGTTAGATTCAAGTCAATTTATAGTGACATGAATCAACACTTTGCCTCCCATTACAACCAGTTTAGCTTTCTATTCAATAAAGGTTTCCATATGTTGGATGTCACTGAGGGTTAAACGGTCTCAATTTAGAAGAGCTCTTTGCAATTACAAAGGAGAATTTTAGACATGTTATGTAAAAGTTTTTTATATTCACTGGAAATCGACACTGAATTTCTGCATTATACATGCTTATATAATGTTTCTGTCAAATTTGAAAAACACTGCATTGAGCATTTAGTATTTTTTAATCAGATTATCCTCTGACTTTACATAAAGGGACATAGCTCTTATGTTTCCCAGATAAGTGTGGTTTTTTGTATTAATTCTTTTGATTCATTTCATTTGAGTAACACAAATGTCATTCTAAAGTTTCCTTCAGTATATAGAGCAACATATTGAATGATTTTAACATATGTGAAAAAAAGATATTAAGAAATAAATATGACCAACCTTGGAGGTCTACGTAGCCCTTCATAACTGCTGGGTATCATTCTAAATCACTTTTAATTCAGTCGTAGGTTTTTGAATAGAAGTTTAAGTGTTAGATCACCATTGCAATAGTGGAAACATAGACTGGTTGGCAGATATATCCTGTATTCAATCAAAATTTCAGAAAGTCTGCTCCAAACAATCCAAATTTCTGGCCTAGCTTGTGTGCAAAATCAACACTAAACCTTATGTTGAAAACCCTGAAGTCCATCTGCATATAAAGAAATAAATAAATTCAATCTAAATATCAAGAAATCAAGGAGGGAAAAATAATTAAGGTTATATGATGACCTCCTTATCTCGTGTTATTTTAGTTAAAATGCTAAAATCTACTGCAGGTCTGAAATTAAAGAATAATAGAAGTGAGATAACTGTCTCAATACAGCAGACTGTGGATGAATTTTTACTCTTTAAATCTTCTTTCAGCAATGTAGGTCCACGAGCTTCTTACATGCAAGAAAAACTGGCTTTACTGGAGCAGGATCTCATTCGGTATTTTTCCCAGAGGCTGGAGGTGGATGGATTTGTGCATTGGACCTGTCCAGAAATGTTTAAAACTGTAGTTGTGGTATGTGATATAGGATTTTCTAATTCATCTACAACACTAATTGTTAGAAGTTACGACAATATCTGAAGTGAGAAATACCGTATATACTCGCCTATAAGTTGGGTCCAACTCCAAAAAGTATAGACCCTGATCTGACGTCGCATATAGCGTCTGCAGATCATGGTCTATGTTGTTTGTTGTACTTATTAATCCTAACAAATTGCATAGATCCATATCTGCTGGCACATTATTTATAGGAAGATCTGGATCTATGCTGTTTGCAGTTGGATCTGACTTATACATGACACACGGGTTTCCTGGAAACTAAACTAGAAAGGTTGGATGATCTTGGTTGATTTGTGTGGTAAGACCATCACTTTACATTGTTATTGTCCACTTCAGCACAGTCTAATAAATATACCCTTTTAGTTTTCGTGAAAAAATACTTCAGCAAAGCACAAAATGATAACTACAAACCTTGAAAACAGGAGATCTCACTTACCGTATATACTCGTGTATAAACCGATACCAACTGCAAACTGCATAGACCCAGATCTGTCATCACATAATGCACCGGCAGATCTGAGTCTATGCAGTTTGTAAAGACTAATCAGTAGAACAAACAACATATAACCTGATCTGCCGGCGCATTATGCTATGGCAGATCAGGGTCTATGTTGTTTGCATATGGTTTCGACTTATATGTGAGTATATATGGTAATTTGGATCAGGTGACTGTCAGTTTAAGTTAGAAGTTTAATTTACAGCAGATGACTCCAGATACAGAAATTCCTGTACAAATTGGCCATTTTTGCAAGGTATTATGGATATAACATATTAGATTTATTTTTTGGAAAAATTCAAATTGCTGTAATGTATGAACTGTAACATTGTACCAGTTTTACCCACCTTTTACCTTGCTGAAAATCACTATAATGATTTGCAGAATGGCTAATTGAACAGATACTCTACCATTGTCTCTAAAGTTTACTTCAAAATGAAACTGAAATTCATTTAAATGCACAAAATAACTGAACTTTCATGTTTTCAGGATTTTTAGTTATCATTTTTAATTTGGTGAAGTATTTTTTAAGAAAACTGAAAGGATATAGCTGTTAGACTCTGTTGAAATGGACTTTAGGTGATACCAGAACACTCTCATAATATTAGTTAAAAATCAGTTTGAGAAGGAAAGCATCAGCTTTATAAAAAACTTGATGAATAATACTATATACCACCTGATGGAGGCCGTCTTAACACAAGATATTAACTAATTTCATGAATTTCATATCTCATGATCTCTCATGTAAGATCCTCCATTGATTTGCTACTTGTTGTTTTATAATAATGATGATTTTTTTATTTGCTTTCTAGGAGGGTTCTGGGATGGACTTCATGAACAGAGATGAGGTGAGTTTAACATTCAGATTGCAATCAAACCTTTTGTAACAGATCCCTGATTTAGACAGACAATTCTTCTCAATGGACAGATTTTCATGGCACTGTTCATGACAGTTAATACTGAAGTCCATTTCAGCGTGATTTAATAGGTATACCCTCCCAGTTTTCTGAAAAAAAATGTACTTCACCAAAGTAAATATAATAACTACAAATCTTAACAACACAAGAGCTCACTTTTTGACGGGTAAATAAATGTAAATTTCAGTTAGAAGTAAAATGTATAGCAGATGACGGTTGGTCGATATGGAAATTCCTGTACAAATTGGGCATTTTTATGAGACATTGTGAGTAATTCTCTGCAAGGCATTGAGGGTATAAGTGGTACAGTATTATACTTTTACTTATTCACTCCCTATAGCAAGAAAATGTTTGTAAAGAAGAAATAAATTACCAGAAATAAATTTTGAAATTTGATGGCTATTTTTTACAGCAACAACATTTAAAACAAAAACACAATACCATACATGTATATAATTTGTATTCATGTATTATGAGTAAGAAAACAAGCATACAGTAAAACCTGTTTTGAGAGACTGCCCCTTCAGCCAACATAAAGCAGTCTCTCACAACAGGTGGTTTCTCATAGCAGGTTCATACAAAAAGACCAGTTTCCAACGTCGAAATTCAGCACTGTTTAAGATGGAAAAATAAACACAATCACTGTACATTTATTATACTCTTTGTTCATAGTTCTTGTTAAAATATTGCATGCATTCACCTGAAAATCATTTTATATAGCAATAAAGATTCATATCTATCATTAAACATGAATCATATTTATATTTGAAGATCACATGTACATGTATTAGCATATGAATTAACACCCTGAATTTGAGTTTTACTGATGTTTAAACTGCTATTTTGTTAACGGTCTCCCCTTTTTCACTTCTTTCAATTACAATAATTCTTTCCAACAGTGTTAGAATTTGTATCTTTTTCGTTGGAGATTCTGCCATTGTTATTAAGGTGCTTGGTGTTAATGTTATCAGTGATCAATTGTAGTAACAACTAGCGGTTTTGATCAGGCTTTGGCGAAATATGGAATACATATACAATGTATATGTAACAATGAATGAAATAAAAAGACATAGTTAACTCGTCCAGAAACAGAATAAATTTATTTAGAGACAAAAGTCAAAGGCTTAATTCACCGATGACATAAAGGGATTAACTCTACAAACAAAGGGTGTAACCGGCTGCACTCAGGTGAAAAGATGATGGCTTGATGTGTGGTCTGTAATCTTTAAAATACAAACAACACAACCCTTTAACAATTACAATTGAATCCACAAAACAATTCTCACCTACTGGTATTAAAGAAATACATCATTCGCCCCAGGCATTATGGATCAACTCCAAAGACAGACATTGACTTCGGCACTACAATGGCAGTTAGTGACAGATATTTTAGTTTGATTTACAGTCTGTAACAAAGGACACTACATGTATGACCTGTAAAATTTAGGGAACCGGTAGCCAGCCTAATATTTTTTTTTAGAACAGTCTTTATTTTTAAGCGGTGTTTGTCTCAGTTCTCGCAATAGGGTTGTTCATAGCAGTGTTTTTTTAGAACAATCTGCCATTTGCAACTTCGCGGTCAATCCTACGGATCATACTTTAGTCTCACAGAAATAGCAGAGGTAATTCCAAATGAACAATCTGCATGTGCTCTAGTCTGGTTTACAACCTATAACATATAACAAATAACACTACATGCATAACCTGAAAAATTTAAGAAAGCGGTAGCCAGCCTAATTTTTGGGGTTTTTTAAATTTTGTTTATGACAGTTTTTATTTTTTAATCTGTCCTGGTTACAAAGGATTAAAGAAAAGGTCAGTTGTATTTATCTCTGTTTTTCTTATGTGATCGTTCATAGCAGTGTCAAAATGCATATTTTGCCAAGAAATCATGGGCGCTGGTCGCGTTATGCAGGTGGTCACTCATGACAGTGCGTTTATATAATAAAATTGATCCATGCATTACAATTGTGGTCATAAATGACAGGTGGTTGCTCATAGCAGAGGTCGCTCAAGACATGTTTTAATGTAGTATTTTTGTTATGTGTCACCATGACAGTGGTAGGGGCATATGTTGTAATCATTGTCCATCTGTATGTCAGTACATAGGTCAATTTTCAGGTTGGCCATCTGTTTTCCATGAACAGTTTCTTTTCTTTCTCCTGCCAGCTGTTTTGCCTGCAACAGAAGAGCAAAAGTGATGATGACTCTGGTGACTCATCTAGCACCATAGACTCAGTGTATTTCAGAGGAGTCTCTCTAGCCTCATTTTCAGGTATGTATGCTTAAATTTCAGTGTTATTTATTTGATGTAGATTGTCCAACAAGTTCTCACTACTTGATATTGAATACACTGAAATCTACCTTAGTAGATAACTCCTTATTAAGGATTATCGCTTGTGAGATGTTTGAGTTTTTGACATTTTGAAATGATGATATTTTACATAGCTAAGGGTCCAAGCAATCCAAAAATCATTAATGTTGATATTTACATAGCTACAGGTCCAAGCAATCCAAAACTCTTTAATGTTGATATTTACATAGCTACAGGTCCAAGCAATCAAAAACTCTTTAATGTTGATATTTACATAGCTACAGGTAAAAGGAAATAAAAAACTCATTAATGTTGATATTCACATAGCTACATGTCCAAGTAATCCAAAACTCATTAATGTTGATATTTACATAGCTAAGGGTCCAAGTAATCCAAAACTCATTAATCTTGATATTTACATAGCTACATGTCCAAGTAATCCAAAACTCTTTAATGTTGATAATTATGTAGCTACAGGTCCAAGCATTGAAAAACTCTTTAATGTTGATATTTACATCGATACAGGTCCAAGCAATCAAAAACTCTTTAATGTTGATATTTACATAGATATAGGTCCAAGCAATGAAAAAATCTTTAATGTTGATATTTACATAGATACAGGTCCAAGCAATGAAAAACTCTTTAATGTTGATATTTACATAGATATAGGTCCAAGCAATGAAAAAATCTTTAATGTTAATATTTACATAGATACAGGTCCAAGCAATGAAAAACTCTTTAATGTTAATATTTACGTAGCTACAGGTAAAAGGAAATAAAAAACTCATTAATGTTGATATTCACATAGCTACATGTCCAAGTAATCCAAAACTCATTAATGTTGATATTTACATAGCTAAGGGTCCAAGTAATCCAAAACTCATTAATGTTGATATTTACATAGCTAAGGGTCCAAGTAATCCGAAACTCATTAATGTTGATATTTACATAGCTACATGTCCAAGTAATCCAAAACTCATTATTGTTGATATTTACATAGCTAAGGGTCCAAGTAATCCAAAACTCATTAATCTTGATATTTACATAGCTACATGTCCAAGTAATCCAAAACTCATTAATCTTGATATTTACATAACTACAGGTCCAAGCAATCCAAAACTCATTAATCTTGATATTTACATAGCTAAGGGTCCAAGCAATCCAAAACTCTTTAATATTGATATTTACATAGCTAAGGGTCCAAGCAATCCAAAACTCATTAATGTTGATATTTACATAGCTAAGGGTCCAAGCAATCCAAAACTTATTAATGTTGATATTTACATAGCTACAGGTCCAAGCAATCCAAAACTCATTAAAAAGTACATAGGTTTGTGTGCATTTTTTGCGCTATTAGTTGAATATGTAGCCCCATGTAAGGATCATCAAACAGAAAAATATGGGAAAAAGTACCCTGTCACCGATTTCCCAGTCAATAATAGCTGGTTGAGTATTTAAAAATAAAATTTATTAAATTTACACAGGTTGAAGATTATAGACTCCTAAATAAATACACAAAGTAAATGGTATGTTGGTGAGTGAAGTTTTTCAGTACAACACAATTTTTGAGATCACATCAGTTTTCCATCACAGAAAGCCTGTGTGGTCAGTTAACAGCAAGTCATAAATTGCTCATGCTTTATAAAGGTCTTGTTTACTCTTTGTTTATTTTATTCCATTCTTTTATCGGGCTGCTATTGTGATATTGAAATTGTATAAGAAGTTTTTTTTTTCATTATTTAATAAGAGACAGAAATTGTCATTTTACATCTTGTCTCTCCCAGAGTTTATAGAGCGTATAGTATACCTAGGTAAAAAGTGATGTCATATCAATGACATCATAATGTGAGCACGTCATTTCAAACTGTGGACTACCTTAACAATACATCCTCACAGAGGATTACATTTACAGGTATAATTTGACTTGTTGTGTATATAACGCTCAGAACTGATGCTGACATTGGTAACTCATATAATTGAAGAGACTGGGCTTTTCAAATTAAAGCTTCTTGAACAATTTGGGATTTTCATATGTGTATATAATCAGAATGATATTAAGATACTATTTGCTCATATAAGAGCAAAAATCTTAGATCAGTTGACACAGAACTGAATATCTTCATTGAATTCATCTCAAACATTAGAACATTATGCTTTGTATAAAATCATCTTTTATTTGAACAGTATCTGCATTTAATAAGAGTGTTTGATTTAGAAATGCATTGTCCAGTTTCAAAACTGTGCCTCATACTTTAAGAATAGAATTCAGTCATTATGATGGAATACCCAAAGATGAACGATAGTGTTTGCAGTATGAAATCCATTAAAAAATGAATATATTAACTTTTTACTTGTATATTCATTTTATAAGGAATTTATTTTATACTAAAGTACTTTACAAAATTCTGTTCATGGCCAAAGAAAAGTTGATGAGTATATCTTAAAAATCCTCAGAAATTGTAGATTAATTGTCAAAATGAATATATTTTGCAAATAAAAAAATAGTCACAACAAAAATAAACATTGATATAGAATGATTGATTCTTATTTATCTTAATTATGTCCTCTGTAAACCAAGGTTCTAATTTGTTCATGAACATTGTTGTACTATAGAAAATTAATGATTTTTTCCATCTGTAAATCAATTACTCTCTAACATTCTTACACTGGCAGATATAAATTTTACTGTGCAAACAATTAAATGCTGAATACAGTTTATGTTCTTCTCAGTTCTGTTCATTTATAAACTTGTTATATTTCACATATTACACCTGTTCATTTATAAACTTTTTATATTTCACTTATTACACCTGTTCATTTATAAACTTGTTATATTTCACATATTTCACCTGTTCAGTTATAAACTTGTTATATTTCACATATTTCACCTGTGTATAAAGGACTCCCATGTATAAAGGATGCAAGTATATAAAATACCTGTAATATTAAGGGCAACTACATATAAAATGACACCTGTCCACAAATATTGTGGGTCCCTAGTGTGACCATTCAAGACAAGATTCACAGTACTGTATAAAAGGACACCTGTCCACAAATGGTGTTGGCCCCTAGAGTGTCCATTACAGACAAGATTCACAGTACTGTATAAAAGGACACCTGTCGACAAATGGTGTTGGTCCCTAGAGTGTCCATTGCAGACAAGATTCACAGTACTGTATCACCGGTCCACAAATGGTGTTGGTCCCTAGAGTGTCCATTACAGACAAGATTCACAGTACTGTATAAAAGCAGATGGTGGCACAAAGCGATCTTTGAGGAACAAATTCAGAAAACAACTGAACTTAAATGGGTCATAATGTACCCTGTTACATGATAGCTCTATGGATCAAGCTAAGGACCACAAGCTTATAAAATGAGTGGGTTAACCAGTGTGCTGTAATACAGAAATATATTTTCTATGGAGAAATGTATAGTAGATTTGATGTTTTTCTATAAAAAATCGGCCTATTGATCTAAGATATTTTTTGCCTGAAATTTCACATTGCAGTTACTTCTGAAGGAAGAAATTTACATGGAAATACAACAAAAGTTAAGCTGAAGACATAGTTTCTTTTCTCATGATCAGGTAATGATCATATGTATTCTCCCATCGAGTAAATACAGGAGCACAGAATATCTACCAATTGGTTCATCAAATCTTTTCAATATAAAGGAAAAGATAGTAGGGAGCAAATAGTTGGTAATCTCAAGACAGATATTCAGGCAGTTACTAGATAATTTGATAATCTCAAGACAGATATTCAGGCAATTCCTAGATAATTTGATCATTTTTAAGAACAAAACTTACTGTGAATCCAGTTATTTTAATGGGGAATGAAAATCCAGATAATTTACATTAAGATTGGAAACATTTTACCGTATGCAAATTCCAGTATGAACATAAAACTTCAAAAGAATATTTTACCATATGCAAGTTCCAATATGAACATAAAACTTCAAAAGAACATTTTACCATATGCAAGTTCCAATATGAACATAAAACTTCAAAAGAACATTTTACCATATGCAAGTTCCAATATGAACATAAAACTTCAAAAGAACATTTTACCATATGCAAGTTCCAATATGAACATAAAACTATAAAAGAACATTTTGCCATATGCAAGTTCCAATATGAACATAAAACTTCAAAAGAACCTTTTACTGTATGCAAGTTCCATTATGAACATAAAACTTCAAAAGAACATTTTTCCACATGCAAGTTCCAGTATGAACATAAAACTTCAAAAGAACATTTTACCATATGCAAATTCCATTGTGAACATTAAACTTCAAAAGAACATTTTATCATATGCAAGTTCCAATATGAACATAAAATTTTTAAAGAACATTTTATCATATTCAATTTCCAATATGAACATAAAAGTTCAAAAGAACATTTTTACCATATGCAAGTTCCAATATGAACATAAAACTTCAAAATAAATTCCTGCACCCAGTTGTGCTTGAGCCAGATTTACCTCTAGGGCAATGATAAGATGGCCAGAAAAATCTGAAAACTTTCTTGCCAAGAATCAGAATTTTCCTGAAATTGCATGAAAATTAAAATTTGTCCTTCTTGTTTTAGTGAAATGTACAGTTCTGAACAAGTCAAAGAAATGTTTAAATTGTTAAATCATCAAAGGCTGCAGGACAATGGATTTTTTCAGTTTTTGGATAAAAAGAACCTTTTTGCAGGAATCTGCTAAACAGTCAAAACAAACACACAAAAAAATAATAGATAGATAGATAGATAAGATGTACTTAGATCAGAATTTCATACTATACAGCATATAATTATAATTGTCACTTCTGAAAACATACTGGGAATTCACTTGTATACACGGGGTTTACCAATTTTGATTCGATAATATTTGCTATATTTTTGTTTGTTTGTTTGTTTATTTATTTATTTATTTATTTATTTTTTTATTTATTGTTTCTTTTCTTCTTTTTTTATGTTTCTGTGTATTTACAGCATATCTAACAAGGTCTTTCATTGAGGAGTCAGCACTACCAATGAGGATATTCACTGTAGGCAAAAGTTATGTCCCATGCACACAGAATAGTCTGCCTGGTCTGTTTGGAGGTGTACAGTCAACAAAGGTACGCAACTCATAATTTAGAGATAATGGTGTTCAGTATGAAGTTTTGAGGACCTAATGGTGGTTTTTCTGTTGCCAGAAGAATTTTATTTATAATGCCTCAAGCCAATAAAGCATTTATTTGCTACATTCAAACCAGGTTCATGTCTTTTAGTTCTTAAATACAAAACTAATATATACCAGGTTCATGTCTTTTAGTTCTTAAATGCAAAACTAATATATATATATTCCAACCCATTTTTGTGATGTTATGGAAGATATTGTGGATGATGTAAAATATTCTCAATGGTACAGCATCACATTCAAGACCATGATGTCACAATGGAGTCAATGTTGCAACAGGTTATATGGGTTTTATTGCTGCACATTTTGGCATTGCACCAGTCAGTTATGTTGCATTACAGTCTCATAATGTTTAACATGTGTTTGCAGACTTTTTATATACCAGTAGCTTTTGGGACCAATTTCTAATATTCCTTTTAGCAATCATAAGCAGCTCAAAATAGGTAATTGCTATGGAAACAAGAATATATTTTTTAAGTCATAATTATGATGTAGAATGAAATTCTAAGAAAAAATAGGTAACTAACTTAATTTGACATATTTAAAAAATATATAACATAGATAAAATGTATGTTTCTTCAGTAGCTTTCTTCTTTTTTCAGTGTTGTGTACTGGGAATATGCAGATCTTCCAAGGAATCCTGGGATATGTGTAATAATTTAAGAGAGAAGGTCTTCATCCTTATTAAACCCTTTAAGGTTCCTCTGAGGTCAGTTGATCCCAAGGTCACATTTATAGATACATGCACTTATAAAGGCCTTATTTAAATTTTGCAGCATTAGAAAAACATTTTGCTTATCAGACACTTCTTTTAGTCAAACTGCATACCAGGTGGTTCTTGATACAGGTTTAAGAACAAATTAAAGGTACAGAACCTATGAAGAACACATTTCCAGTATTGAATTAAAGAAGCCTGATACATCACATGATAATTTGAAGTAGTGATACATACACATGATAATTTGATAGCATATATGGTTTGTTCATGATACCAGTGCACAAACAATAAATTAAAATAACTCATCCATTGTTGACCTTAGGGATGTTCAAGTAAGGTGTGCTTTAAATGGTTTTGCCATTAGTGTGTTACAGTTGGATGATTTGCATGCATTTCAAGCTAAGCCATCAACCTGCTCTACCCAGAGTGTATAATAGACTTTACCCAGAACCAACAAGAACATGAACATCATGAACTCACTATATATTAACTGTATGTTTTATTTATTCCCTGTAGCAAGTCATAAGTTAATGTAATAACCTTTGATTTACATTTTTGCCTGTGTTTTCAACTATTCCTAATTGAAACTGTTTAAAGATTTTATTTCTTTAAAAAGAACTTAAAGTAAAAATTATATTTTAGAGGTATTAAATTATTTACTTGATGGCACAATAATAAAAATTAATGTTATGATTCTAAATACTTGTTTGCCATTCCATCACCAGACTGGTTGTCATGCCTGCTTCCTGTTTACATTCAACTGAAGAATACAGGATGGAAATTCAAATTTGGGTTCCCAGTCTAGAGCAGTATGTTATGGTAGGTACTGCCTCCAGCATGCATTTTGTTTCCTGTCTTTTCTGCAGTGTATTTTTCAATAAATTTAAAAATTCAGTGTTGTAAAAAAGAATAATTTTGCGACATGTCTACAAAATAAAAATTTGCAGTAATTACCTGACATGAAAGAGTTCCACTTTTTAGCAGATATGTTTTTTTCCACATTGAATGGATAACTTCTAAGATCATTTTAAATTTGGGGGCCCCGGGTGACGGAGTGGTCTAAGGTGCTCACCTTTGCAGATCACTGACATCTCACCTCTGTGTGCATGGGTTCGAGTCTCGAGCTCACCCAATGTGGATATGTGAGAAAGCTTGCTGCTAGCTTCCCATGGGTTGGTGGTTCTTCCCGGGGTTTTCTTGGGTTCTTCTTCCACCAAATATACTGGTCGCCATGTATAGCCTATTATGTGCTGAAAAATGGCATTAAACCCATAACAACCAACTGTGTAAATTTGGTGTGATAATGAAGGGGGGGTAGATTTATAAGGAGTTCCATCATAAATTATCGGTTGCTTACAAGTAAAACCAAGACCTGTGTCAACTAAGTTTGCAAAAAAAAAATATAACATGTTTTTGATTGGTTGAACTACTTGGAATGGTCTAATTCAATTATCCTTAATAATAACTGGGTTTTTTTTTAAAGTGCTTGTTTGATTGGATTGCATCTCTAAATCAGTCAATGGATTTGATTGTTGCATGTATTTAATGTCACATGATCAAGTATTTGTGAAAATGGCACTTAGGAGTAGATTATGACTTGATTGCAGATTGATTAAACCTTGACATACCAAAAACACTTGACAGGTAGGACAGTCTTCAATTAAAAGAAATAGAAAAGGGTAAAAATGTAAGGGGACTGACCAGAGCAAAGAGTTAAAATTACCAAGGATGACTTGAAGATATATCAGTGCTATCTTGGTCAGTGCATTTGAAAAGTGAATATTTGAGGGCAGATTGTGTGCATTTTCTGCAATGATCTTGTATATTATGGAACAAGAGGTGGTAATGTTAAGTAAGTCTCTGAATAAGCTTGATTCTGGACTTGTTAAGTACGTCTCTGAATAAGCTTGATTCTGGACTTGTTAAGTAAGTCTCTGAATAAGCTTGATTCTGGACTTGTTAAGTACGTCTCTGAATAAGCTTGATTCTGGACTTGTTAAGTAAGTCTCTGAATAAGCTTGATTCTGGACTTGTTAAGTATGTCTCTGAATAAGCTTGATTCTGGACTTGTTAAGTAAGTCTCTGAATAAGCTTGATTCTGGACTTGTTAAGTACGTCTCTGAATAAGCTTGATTCTGGACTTGTTAAGTAAGTCTCTGAATAAGCTTGATTCTGGACTTGTTAAGTACGTCTCAGAATAAGCTTGATTCTGGACTTGTTAAGTAAGTCTCAGAATAAGCTTGATTCTGGACTTGTTAAGTAAGTCTCTGAATAAGCTTGATTCTAGATTTGTTAAGTAAGTCTCTGTATAAGCTTGATTCTGGACTTGTTAAGTAAGTCTCTGAATAAGCTTGATTCTGGACTTGTTAAGTAAGTCTCTGAATAAGCTTGATTCTGGACTTGAAAATTGTTAAATTTAATTTTCTGCCAACTGCACTGGGATTTGCCACTGGACCCTGACAGGGGGCCTAGGTGGCCCCTTGACCTCCAGTCTGTTTACACTTTTTCATTATTTCTGTCTTTCATATCTTTAATGTGAAAATTATTGAAAATAAAAACCATGGTTCCACAATATGCTATGATTTATTCTGTATGATTTTCAGAATTTAACACCAAATCTTTTATAATTGATATTAACAGAGATTTCACCACTGTCACTCCTGGAAGAGATACATGTGTCTTATATCTAGTAGTTGACGCAAGACAAAATTAGGGTTGTCTTTTCAAAACCTTTCAATGTGCTTAAACCAATGTGTTTACCAAATTTCAGTTAGAACAGGGGTCTCGAACTCAAATAACCTTAAGGACCGATTCAGGATTATTACATTGGTTTGATGGCTGCATTATTGGCAACTTTCCTTTTGTCGTTCAAGATAGCACATCAGCAGGAAGTAAATTCTAAATCTCTACCAAAAGAGAGCACCGGGACCGCACTGGAACCTTACGGACCGATAAAATATTTCCTCTTATATTTTATTTTAGATGTGTAGTCATTGTGGGCTGCAAGAAATATTTTGGCAGGCCGCATTCATCCCATGGGTCGTATGTTAGAGACCCCTGACTTAGAACATTTTCACATAAAGGACTTACTAGTTTGTATTCAAGAAGCAGACCAATATGGCTGCTATAACTCAAAATGGACAAAGCTTGGAAATCATTGTTACCAAGAGCTGAACAAATTTTGAAAAAAATTAAAAAGAAGCATCAATGTCGTTTAAGTTTGCAAATGATGTTGACTACCATGCTTTCAGGCTTATTTGATGAGCTCACACCAATGTCTAAATCAATCATGCATCATGCATATTTTTGGAGGGGAGGGGACGTTATACAGTGGAGACTGTTTATAATAAACTCAAATACACTGTTTAAATCAGTTGAAATTAGACATTTGTTGAAGAAAAAAAATGTACATAGATTATATTATCATTTGGACTTACAAAATAAGTACTATGCCATAACAAGAAAGTCAGTTCATCTGTGTTAACTGTATACAAAGTATGTACTATGTCATAACAAGAAGTCAGTTCATCTGAGCTCACTGTGTGCAAAATATGTACAGTGTCATAAGAATAAAGTCAGTTCATCTGAGTTCACTGTGTACAAAATATGTGCAGTGTCATAAGAATAAAGTCAGTTCATCTGAGTTCACTGTGTACAAAATATGTACTATGTCATAAGAATAAAGTCAGTTCATCTGAGTTCACTATATACAAGATATGTACAGTGTCATAAGAATAAAGTTAGTTCATCTGAGTTCACCATATACAAAACTTAAACCTGTGATAATAAGACATGAAATTTATGAAACTCACTGCATACAGTGAATTCATTTATTTTCGTGGGTGTCAGTTATGCTGCTTTTTGAAAATCACATTTTCATCAGTTCTTAAATTCATGGATTGAAGAAGGAGTCTATTTCTTTCTACATAAAGAGTCTTCTTTATACATAAGGAGTCTTTCTGCATAAGGATCATTTATTCATTGAGTCTTTACATTTGTGGTTTGAAGCTACTACAAAATCCACAAAAATTGGTATCCCACAAAAATAGTGAATTCACAGTAATTCACTGTGTTATGAACTGCCTGGCATAAAGTATCATTCAGTCTGTTTCAGGTTGTGTTATTTATCATCTAATGAACTGATGTAAGATTTCCTCTTATGAACCTTTATTTCAGATGGGATTTGTGTCCATGTTGAGTGACTACGTCAGCAGACGGCTCATGATCAGATGTGGAGAAAATCCAAATCATCCTCAGAAGTCCTCACCAGTACACATGGTACTTAGATTTTGTGTGTGTGTGTGTGGGGGGGGGGTCCTTTCTCTTCACATATTGAAAGAAAATTTAAGAAATATAGGTATATACATGGGCAAAAAGGCTGGCCCTTCTATACTTCTATACTTATATACTTCTATACTTATATACTTATATATGTATAAGATGTGTTTAGGGTGGAAGAGCACTTAAACAAAACCTGTGAAAGAGTAATGTAGCAAATCTAGAAAGTTAATGATCCCTGCATACTGGGGAATGTAGAATAGGTCTAGTATACAAGTGCACCCTTCTACATGTTGTAAGAGAAAGTGAATAGAGGCTATTTGTTTGCTATGGAGTGCATCCTGTGATGATGTTTCAACTGAGTCTAGGACTTTTTAAATGAGTGCAGTTTATATAGACAAATTCTGATTTTTTTTTTAAGGATTTTATGTTTTCTGCGTTGACCCTTGTTTTCAACATTTTTGTCTATTGGTGCATATTTACTTTTGGTTGGAGGGTTTGTCTTTATCTGGACTTTGGTAGGGTTTTTGCCTTACCATTTTTGCTACCTAGCTTTTGTTTGGCATATATAGCATGGATTGTGCAGATGTGCCATCAAACCCTTGACATACATACATACATACATACATACATACATACATACATACATACATACATACATACATACATACATACATACATACATACATACATACATACATACATACATACATACATACATACATACATACATACATACATACATACATACATACATACATACATACATACATACATACATACATACATACATACATACATACATACATACATACATACATACATACATACATACATACATACATACATACATACATACATACATACATACATACATACATACATACATACATACATACATACATACATACATACATACATACATACATACATACATACATACATACATACATACATACATACATACATACATACATACATACATACATACATACATACATACATACATACATACATACATACATACATACATACATACATACATACATACATACATACATACATACATACATACATACATACATACATACATACATACATACATACATACATACATACATACATACATACATACATACATACATACATACATACATACATACATACATACATACATACATACATACATACATACATACATACATACATACATACATACATACATACATACATACATACATACATACATACATACATACATACATACATACATACATACATACATACATACATACATACATACATACATACATACATACATACATACATACATACATACATACATACATACATACATACATACATACATACATACATACATACATACATACATACATACATACATACATACATACATACATACATACATACATACATACATACATACATACATACATACATACATACATACATACATACATACATACATACATACATACATACATACATACATACATACATACATACATACATACATACATACATACATACATACATACATACATACATACATACATACATACATACATACATACATACATACATACATACATACATACATACATACATACATACATACATACATACATACATACATACATACATACATACATACATACATACATACATACATACATACATACATACATACATACATACATACATACATACATACATACATACATACATACATACATACATACATACATACATACATACATACATACATACATACATACATACATACATACATACATACATACATACATACATACATACATACATACATACATACATACATACATACATACATACATACATACATACATACATACATACATACATACATACATACATACATACATACATACATACATACATACATACATACATACATACATACATACATACATTATTAAAGGTGGACCTGAGTGCCCTGAGTCAAGTCCTTTAATCTATTGTGTGATATGATATATGCAGAATCTGAAAATTTCACTGGATTCGATCAACAATGACGACGATATTAGAACATAAATGTATCTGTCACATAGTTTTTCCTCTGAGTCATTATTACTTCGCTAGATTCCATGACCTGAGTCCAAGTGATGTCACTTGAAGAACACAGCTTGTGGATTGCCATTGTTGTTGCATGGGGTTCACTGTATGTACATATTAAAAACCAAGCAATGATATCTTGGTTATGTTGACTAAAAAGCTAATTCAGATGAATATTAAACTAAAACAGGTTTTAAATCAAAGGAATTGTTTATTTCATGTTCAAACATGACACATTTACATCATTGCCAGTCAGACTTAAAGCATAACAAATTTCACACAGAATTTTTTAACAAGCAGTTTAT
Source organism: Margaritifera margaritifera (assembly GCA_029931535.1). Taxonomy (NCBI): domain Eukaryota; kingdom Metazoa; phylum Mollusca; class Bivalvia; order Unionida; family Margaritiferidae; genus Margaritifera; species Margaritifera margaritifera. The sequence continues at coordinate 530,033 of JAQPZY010001342.1, read as the reverse complement.
AAGACCTGGATCAACATCATAGATGTGTCTTGGAATCACACAACTATTGCTTGAAATAATAAATAAATCAACACGAGTACTGCCTTTTCAGTTGTTTTTTTTTTCTCTCTCTCTCTCTCTCTCTCTCTCTCTCTCTGCAACCATCTTCTGCCTGTCTGGCCATATTTCTGATCTGATTTTCATCTAACTTGGAATAAAAGCTTATATCATAAGATCTTGGAAAAGTTTGATCATGAGCTCTGTTTACACATTTTAATGAGGTTATCTTGCATCTGGTTGGTTGAGCTTGTTACCACTCTTGAAGCCATATTTCCAGAGATGCTGCCGGGGTGCGTGATTGTGCGAATCATGCAAAATTTGTATGAATTCATGCACTTGGAAAGCAGTCATGCACAAGAACTCCCGCAAATTAGTTTAAAGTTGCACATATAAAAATGATACTCTGCGCAGTATACAATTTTTATTTAACTGTTTACCCTTAAAGTTCTTGTTGTGGCATAAGTCACATCGCCAGTAGAGGTCTCATAGCGATTGTCTTTTCATCTGTCTTTTTTCATGTAGGCAACTGTTTACACATCTGAGTACTTGGGCTTGACATAAATGGTTTCTTAAACTAAATTTGATTGGCACATTGGGCCATGAAACAAACATTCTGCCAAGTTTGAACCTTGCTTTGATGAAGGAAGTTTTGCAAATGATTGTGTGTAAAGTAAGGGCTCCTAGAAAACCCAAAATGGCTGACTCCAAACATGGTTCATCTTCAGATGATGATTTCATTTGGCAAATACTGGCTGATGATAGCAATGATGGCAATGATTTTTAAAGTTTTGAAGTATATGAGATTATTGGAGCCTGGAAAGTGTTACTGGAAATACCAGTGAGTCATTTTAAACCCGAAAATAATGTTGAATATGAGTCTGATTTACATACTGGATGGACAAGAACAGACAGCATACCAGTCAACCCTCTATTAATCAGTATTTCGAAATTAAATGTCATAAAGGCAGAATACTAAGCTTAATTAAAATACAAACAATTTAAAAGTAGAGTGCAATTTTCATTTCTTTTCTCAAACAATTCTGCCTTGAGGGATCTTGTGATACAAAACTATATAGCAATCTAAGGTTTAAGATAAATTGAATAATTAAGAATCTAAAAAGATATTAAAAAGTAAGGATATTTATTTTTGATCAAAATACCTCTATCTGAACAAGCTGACAATGGTATTGATAGACTTGAAACTCTAATACAACATTGTGGAACCGATAAGAAATCTGGCATAGTAGTCAGCAAAGCACTGATTAAAGAAAGTGAAACTTTGGCAGAGCTCTTGTTAGTGAAAAATATTATTTTGGAGCAGAGATATCCAAGAGACAATACCTATGAGCTGTTGAAAATTGTACATAACAACCATAAAGAACAGTTTTGCAACTTGTTCAAGCTGGTTTATCTAGCTATACATATGTGAAAGGGGATTTTTAAGCACAGAACAATATTCGTACTCAGATAAGACACAAATTAAGCTCAGAAATGATCAGTAGATTAATGCTTATGCAACTAGAGGAGACATCTTTTGAGGATTTCGATTTCAGTAGAGCAGGAAGAAAGAAAGAGACGGATATTTATGTGTTAGGTAAATATTGAACTATGGCTGTTTCCTCCTCCCCCTCATTTTTTGTCTACTCCCCCCTTATTAGGATGACAAGGGGGGAGCTCCCCCCTTTAGATAAAATCCTGGCAGCATCTCTGTATTTCTGGTCCAGGTTGATCAAGTGTGCAATATGGGCTTATATCATTAAGATCTTGGACAAGTTTGATAATGAGTGAGATCCATGCATATTAATGAGGTGATATTGCATCTGATTTGCTGAGCTTGTTACCACTCTGAAGGCTATATTTCTAATACAGTTGTAATCAAAGTTGGAATATGGGCTGATATCATCATGATCTCAGACAAGTTCAATAATGAGTGAGATCCATGCACATTGAGGTTATCTTGCCTCTGATTGATTGAGCTTGTCAACACTCTAGTGGCTGTACTTATAATCAGATCGTGATCAAAAATGTTAAATAGTCTTATATCATCAAGATCTTGGATGAGTTTGATTATGAGCAAGTTCTAAGCACATTTATGAGGTAATCTTGCATCAAATTGACTGAACTGTTACCACTCTTGACACTAAATTTAGATTCTGTTTTGTACAAAAACTTGATAAATAAGCTTATATCATAATTGGTTTAGACCAGTTCTTTAACAAATGAGATCTGCCCATATTAATGGAGTGATTTGTCATCCAGTTTCAATAAAAGTTGGTAAATAGGTTTTTATCATCAAGATCTTGGATGCATTCGATTGAGACCTAGAGATATACATATTAATTATGCCTTTTTTTTTTGGTAATCATTTTTTTCAGACTGTAGCAGGATCATTTCTGGAACTGAAAAATCAGGGGAAATTCCTCCCTCCATTTTGAAATAAACGGTGGAATTTTCTAAATATAGAAAGGATTTATTGAAAATAATGGTAGGGTTTGAAAATATTATTCATGATATTTGCACATTTGGTTGATTTTTCACCATGATTATTGAGAGATTGGCAAGAATACCACAACCACACATCCTAGAATAGATCCTGCTGTAGTAAAATAGGTCAAATCTACATGATATTAAGGTTGGGAAATAATTTAGATAGGATTATGTTCTTACATTACTTTATAAGCCTGCTTAATGAAATGGTCAACTGATAATTTATATAAGTCAGATGAGTGATAACAGGTTCATGGGCCTCTTCTTTATACATTTCTGATTACACACAAAATTTTAGGCGATTTAAGGTGACTGTGTCTTAGCATTTTTAAGGTTTAAAGTGCTGACATCTCAATTTTTATTTTGTCTTTCTTCCTCTTCATCAAATGAAGAGGAGCAAGACAACTAATAAAGGTTCAAAATTGCCTTGACTTTTATGAGAATATGCTGTCATGCCTACCATATCTTAAGAGTGGATTTCCCAACAAACATCACAGGCTCATATCAGACTGTTAACAGATTCTTTCTCAGCTATTTTCACAAGGGTAGCAGCGTTTGAGTTTTTAACAAGCAATATATCCTAATCCAGTAATCAGACATGTGTACAATTTTCTTGGTTCAAGTAAAATGACTTACAGATGTAGATTATTGATTTACAAAAAGACACTCAGGTCTCCCTATAATATTCATGTCTTCCAATAGTATACCAAGTGCTCAGGTCTCCCTTTAATATTCATGTCTTCCAATAGTATACAAGGTGCTCAGGTCTCCCTTTAATATTCAAGTCTTCCAATAGTATACAAAGTGCTCATGTCTCCCTTTTATACTCATGTCTTCCAATAGTATATAAAGTGGCAAAGTGTCCCTTTAATATTCATATCTTCCAATAGTATATGAAGTGCTCGGGTCTCCCTTTAATATTCATGTCTTCCAATAGTATACAAAGTGCTCAGGTCTCCCTTTTATACTCATGTCTTCCAATAATATATAAAGTGCCAAGGTCTTCCTTTAATATTCATATCTTCCAATAGTATATGGAGTGCTCTGGTCTCCCTTTAATATTCATGTCTTCCAATAGTATGCAAAGTGCTCAGGTCTCCCTTTAATATTCATGTCTTCCAATAGTATATGAAGTGCTCAGGTCTCCCTTTAATATTCATGTCTTCCAATAATATACATCTCAGGGAATAAGAAGTGCTGGTGAATTATTAAATTAAACATAATTCTTGTTAAAAGAGTGCAAAACTGTAATTTTTATGATACAAGCATACATCTACATCTACATTGCTAAAGGGGAAAATTACTCAAGATTGAAGTAAAAAGCAGGCAAATACTTAACTCACTATTTTTTTTCAGGTTGCTAACTTTTGCTGATTTCATGGTTGTTTTGTGTTATAAATTTACAAGACACAACAAACAATGATCCAACTGCAGGTCACAAATATATAAGTACCATTGAAAACAAATTTTCCCTCAAGACACGAAAATTGATACCAAAAAAAATGTTGTATTCTCAGTTACTCACCATATCATTATGTTTAAACCAGGAAAAACGATAAATACCATCTATACTTGCTAATAAGTCCAACTGCAAACAACATTGACCCTGATCTGCCTTTGCATAATGCACCGGCAGATCAGGGTCTGTGTTGTTTGTTCTAATGATTACTTCTAACAAACTGCATAGACTCGTATCTAGAGACACATTATGTGATGGCAAATCTGGGTCTGTGCAGTTTGCATTTGAACTCAACTTATAAGTGAGTATATACAATATGTAAGTTATTGGTAATAGAATAAGCAAATGTATAAACTTAGTAAGTTATTGGTAATAGAATAAGCAAATGTATAAACTTAGTAAGTTATTGGTAATAGAATAAGCAAATGTATAAACTTAGTAAGTTATTGGTAATAGAATAAGCAAATGTATAAACTTAGTAAGTTATTGGTAATAGAATAAGCAAATGTATAAACTTAGTAAGTTATTGGTAATAGAATAAGCAAATGTATAAACTTAGTAAGTTATTGGTAATAGAATAAGCGAATGTATAAACTTAGTAAGTTATTGGTAATAGAATAAGCAAATGTATAAACTTAGTAAGTTATTAGTAACAGAATAAGCAAATGTATAAACTTAATAAGTTATTGGTAATAGAATAAGCAAATGTATAAACTTAGTAAGTTATTAGCAACAGAATAAGCAAATGTATAAACTTAGTAAGTTATTGGTAATAGAATAAGCAAATGTATAAACTTAGTAAGTTATTAGTAATAGAATAAGCAAATGTATAAACTTAGTAAGTTATTGGTAATAGAATAAGCAAATGTATAAACTTAGTAAGTTATTAGTAACAGAATAAGCAAATGTATAAACTTAATAAGTTATTGGTAATAGAATAAGCAAATGTATAAACTTAGTAAGTTATTGGTAATAGAATAAGCAAATGTATAAACTTAGTAAGTTATTGGTAATAGAATAAGCGAATGTATAAACTTAGTAAGTTATTAGTAATAGAATAAGCAAATGTATAAACTTAGTAAGACCAGATTAAAGCCAGATTCTGCAACAAAGCTGCATTGTTCCCATGATGCATTTAGGTATTTTTTTCCTCATCCTCACCCTCCCACCCCTGGTTGAAAAATGATGGAAGATTAGAAATCATTTAAATTTAACATAGTTCCTTTTTATTTTTTCATTTTAATCAAAATGTTTATAAACAAATATGCACTTCTTTCCTTTTTTTAAGGTCTATGGAGAAGTATCAGATATTTCAAGATTAATTGGCTGCATGGTTGAGTACAACAAACTGGATGTTCCTCAACTGGTATGGGTATTTTTTTTCTTCACAAAAGAGGAACAGATAGTTAGATCATACATTAGATTGAATAAAATTGATTTGAATTTAGAGGATAAGTTTGAACTTGTATAAATTAAATGTAAACATAAAATCTGGATTTATGGAGAAAGCAAATGAGGTGATAATTGATGATTGGTCTCATTGCAGATGAAATTAGATGGAAAAGTTTTTCTGGACAGTATAATCTCTCCTTGATACCAGTCACAGAAATAAGGTCACTTCCTGATAGTAACTAATCTTCATCATTACCAGTTATTTTGTACAACAGTAAAATTTGCTCTCTAAAATCAGGCCATTTCTTCCACAGTGTAATCAGTTGTCTTAATTCATAGGTGTTACTGTTATGACCTTTATCTAAGGCAGCAATATTGCTATGATTATATTTTGGGGGAGGGGGTTGGAGGAATCCCTCCAAAGCCTATGGCATGTTGTCTACTCTCTGTTACTAAGAATAGTTTGTATTTCTAATAATATGGCACTTTCTATATTATATGGCTTTTCTGGCCTTTTGACCTTGAAAGGTTAGTCAAGATTATGTAAAAATCCAAACAAGACAGTCATAATACAGTAATCCCCATAGCAACAAAACTAGTTTAGTGCTATGCACACACAGAAACATAGAGACATTTTTTACTCTGACCCACATAATGTGGTCCATTCTTCAATATATGTTAATAAGAACAATTTCTTGTCGATAATTTGAGTATCGGTAGTCTTCTGCTTTTAAAAGTTACATTTTACCTTGAATTATTTTTGTCTTGTTAAAAATGTTCAGGGCATAACAGTTGCATTTATGGCAACATCTTTTTCAAAGTAAAATAACTTTATACTGTACAATTTATGGTTTGGTTTTTATTTTACAGGAGAAGAACACATAAGGCTCGTGCAGTGAAAACAACAAGAAAACATTTTATAAAATTTGGTCAGAGACCTTGCTCCAAGCATCATGCAAGACATGTTTCAGCTTCTCTTCTAGTGAGACAGAAATACTCAACAATACTTTGAAAAAAAACTGTTCCTTCCTTCAACCAAATTCTTCTTGCTTTAGAAGATGATACTTTAAATGGTTACATTTCCTGCAAGAAGTAAAAGCAAAATGATCACCAGTGTAAGCAAAATCATCTTGTTTAAGTGTTTCATTAAAAACAAAAGTTAATCGTGCTTAATTTATTATTAAATAGAGGATCTTATGTAAGTGCCTGTTTCAAATAAAAATTTACAAAATGAGGTGAATAATTTCGATCTTTTGCAAGCCTTGGTGAGAAATTTAATTGGATCAACTAATGTTGACAACATTTGTGAAACCATGAGGTGTTTTTACATGATGTAATATTGAACGAATATTATATGGTGTTGATGTACCTGAATAACACAGTGGTAATGTGATAACATAATGCAAGGAATGGATTGTGCTAACAATATGCAGGGTCTATTCTAGGATTTGATATTGTAGAATAAACTGCAATTTTAAAAAAAATCTTGCTGAAAAATCGACCAAAATGGGCTAAAGTTGTACATCAGTTTTGCAAGCCCTACCTTTATTTCATCATTAAATCGCTTCTGTATTTTGAAAATTTCCCCCTTTTTTTACAATGGAAAAGGCATTTTTGCAAAGAAAAAAATTGGATTTCACACAATGCCCATCAATTTGGTTTTTTGAAATGAACAAAAACTTGAATGTTTAATTTTGGTACAGACAGGGCATGGTTTCACTTTCATGATCAGCATCTTCATCTAATTTTAGTGATCAAAGACCACAAGGGCTAATGCAATATTGTCCCTTCATTCAACTTCCAGCATTTTTCTAGGAGGAAAACAATCAAACTTGGTACATAGTCTCATTCTAAGTCCTTAAATACTTTGTCCTTGTTGAAACTGATGCCTCAAAGACAACCAGTATAACTGCCAAAGTGGCATTCTTGAAAATCTCATTATCACTATTCATTCTGAATGGACAATTTGGTGTTTTACGGCACAGCAATACTTATAAAGTTATATTATGCCAAAGCAAGTCGAGCATAGTTCCTCACCCAAGGACGCACCACTGTAACCAATGCAGGTTGATCTGAAGGTGGGAATCTAACCTCACCCATCTGGCTGTGAGTCAAGTGCCTTAACCACTGAGGTTTTCATTAAAACACTATTTGCCTTGTAGAGTTGGTCCTAAATGAAAATTGTGCAGATCCGAACATCAACATAATGTCATGGCATTCATCTTGAAAATATTGTAAATTCTAATCCTTTTGAATAAAATAGAAACAGACTTGGTATGGACTCAAATTCTTTTCAGCCAGTAGAACATGGGTTGATAATGGAGTTTAGCCCATGTTGGAATATGTATCCGTGCTTTTTAAGTGCTACCTGTTTATACATATCTTTGAACAAAATGATGTCCATGGAACTGACAATCATGAACACAATTTTTCAGACATGAAAGATGAATTCATATATGTATCCAAAATTGTCTGCTGGGTCTGTCCTTTCCACCAGGGACTTAGCTCCTGGGTCATAACTTGGAAACTATTGAAATCCCTACCCTATAACCACATACTTACTGGGCATGAAAAGACAAATTCAGATGTGCAGCTGATATTGTCCCCTGGCACTATCATTACACCAAGGGACTTTTCCCCAGGGTCGTAAAATAGAAATGAGATCCCCATAAATACACAAATTCAGGGATGTTGTAGTTGTTGTAGTGGGTTTAACGCCATTTTTCAGCACATGATAGGCTATACATGGCGGCCAGTTTTATCTGTTTGAGGAAGAACCCGGGAAGAACCACCAGCCCACGGGAAGCTACTGGCAAGCTTTCTCACATATCCACATTGGCCGAGTTCGAGACTCGAACCCACGCAGACAGAGGTGAGATGGCAGTGATCTGTAAAGGCAAGCGCCTTAGACCACTCGGCCACCCGGGGCCCCAATTCAGGGATGTAAATGTTTGTTCCTGGGTCTATTTTTACCACCTTAAGGACTTTTTGTTCCTGGGTCTATTTTTACCACCTTAAGGACATTTTGTTCCTGGGTCTATTTTTACCACCTTAAGGACTTAGCCCATAGGCTGTTACTTGGAAGCTATCAAGGTCACCACAAGGTCATGAAAAGAAGGGAACATATGCTGCAAACATTAACCCTTGGGTCGAACCTAACCCAAAGGACTTTGACAAGAGGCTCAAGTTTGGGTTGTTGGTTAAAAGAGGTTGGAGTGAGGATGTGTTTTACAGAGCCTTCTAATTACATTACAAAATTGAGACTAGTAATCTTGGAAAATGTTTTGTAATGTACAAGAACATTTAGCAGTGTATAAAATGTTTTGTAATGTTTAAAAAGTTTAGCAGTGCATAAAATGTTTTGTAATGTACTAGAAAGTTTAGCAGTGTATAAAATGTTTTGTAGTGTACAAGAACATTTAGCAGTGTATAAAATGTTTTGTAATGTACAAGAACATTTAGCAGTGTATAAAATGTTTCATAATGTACAAGAACATTTAGCAGTGTATAAAATGTTTTGTAATGTACAAGAACATTTAGCAGTGTATAAAATGTTTTGTAATGTTCAAAAAAGTTTAGCAGTGTATAAAATGTTTTGTAATATACTAGAAAGTTTAGCAGTGTATAAAATGTTTTGTAATGTACAAGAAAGTTTAGCAGTGTATAAAATGTTTTGTAATGTATAAGAAAGTTTAGCAGTGTATAAAATGTTTGGAAGTGTGGTTGCTGTTTCATAGATGTGTTTATATGTAGATTTGTTTTGTTCCCTTTTTCTAAAATGTTCTAAGATGAATTGAATGCCATCATGATTAATTTTTATTAGGATAAATATGTAGTGTCAATTGCGTGTTACATGATATTGCAAAATAGATTTTAAACACTTAACTTTCTATTTTTTTAGCTTTTGCTAAAATATAGATAACATACTTCAAAACATAATTCATAAAAACACTTTGTGTTTTGGCTTCCATGATATTTTAGTACTTCATAGAAGATATAATAATATGTAATTTAAATTTAATAACAGATATTTGCATATGACTGTACAGTAATGATTTATGTTTGAACTCTTTTACTGTCAGGCAGGAAATGTGAATATATGCTTACCATAAATGGTGAAATTTGTATTATTATTTTTTTCAATATGTTCACACTTGTATGCAACACATTTCAATAATAGTTTATCTACATTAAGAATATGGATGTAACATTATGACATTTATTTGTTTCTTGTACTCTGCATGTTTCCTTTTCAGCTTCCCATGCAAATTTACCACTTTTATTTCTAGTTTTCACATGTAGATTTGTTTAAATATATAATTAGTTTATTTGTCTAACTGGTAAATATTTTCACCAGCAAAGTTGATCAGATGGTTGAAACTTAGAATATGTGTCATATGCCTTCACTTCTTAATGGGCAGTAATGTTAATCCATCATAACTGATATCACTGAATCTGATAAACATGTGCTGAAAGGAGAAGTAGAACCTTACATTAATTTAATGAATGATGTTCTCAGAATTGCAGCAGTGAGTAGATTAAATGATTACTGATAATTGTATAAAATTATCAATTATTTTGGTCTTTTTTTTTCACAGTGTGCATTCGGTAAAAGTTATGTTATCTCAAGATTTGCCATGGTGAGGTCCAATTCTTGTGCTAATTTTTGAAACAACAGACCTGCTTGATATATTGGAAAAATGGTAGAAAATTCTTTTTGATAAAAATTTGTTTAATCTTTTCATCTTTCTGGTAATGAGTGAAATTGTTCATTTTCTGTAATATTTACCCTCAGTCACTGTAAAAACAGACCATCACTCCAAAAGAAAAATGAGGTGAATTATATTTTATGCAATTATTCAAACTTGAGAACTGGCCTCAGCAGAAAAGTAACACATTTGAAAGATCTTTGAGGAATTTTATTTCTTCAGAAAATGGGTTAGAATTTATTTTTCAACAATAATATATCTCGGGACATCATCATTTTGAGAGCTGCCTTGAAATAACTTAGTTCTGTGACACCTCTTTTCCCTGTCAAATACATTACCTAATCACATTAACAGTAGGAATTACTTTCTGCTACCTCCAGAATCTATAGACGTGAAAATGCCTTGTTGTTTATACACAATATATACAAAGGGAAGCAACTCTTATAGATTAACTCCCCTTATCCAGCTAGGTGGCGACCAGGAACCTGGATATCATCAGTTTTTAACTTTCACTTGCACTGTCAAGAGGCCCCCTAGAAATCCATTGGATTTAAATCTTTGTTTTCACCCATCCACCTGTTATTGTTGGTGGTTCAGTAAGTCTAAATATTGTTAAAGGTAGTATATACTACATTTTTGCATTTTATAGCGCATTTACAAATATTTGCATTTTGTGACCGCTTCGTTGATGATACCACAGTAACCACATGGCATCATATATTGACAGTTCATATGACGTACCAAAACACGAGGTTGCCTATTTGAACATTATTTATAGTAATAATTGTTATTATTACTCATTATTTAGTTGCCCCTTAGTTACTGTAAATCGTGATTCGATAGGTAGCTATATCTATTTAATCTACTTCGCAGGTGCATTGGCATTTTTTTTTTCCTGTTAGTGTAGTCTCGTAAATATGTATACATCTTCTTGATCATTTTAGGTCTGTATCTGAAGAAATGTCAAGTGCAAAAAATGCTGTCACTTCAAAGCAGGGGATGATAATCATGAAAGATGTCTGTCATGTTCTAAATGTTCGTCTTCAAAGACTTGTGATGCCTGCTCCAGTTGACATGAACAGGCATGGTCCATAGTCCTAGTTGACATGAACAGGCATGGTCCATAGTCCTAGTTGACATGAACAGACATGGTCCATAGGCCTAGTTGACATGAACAGGCATGGTCCATAGTCCTAGTTGACATGAACAGACATGGTCCATAGTCCTAGTTGACATGAACAGGCATGGTCCATAGTCCTAGTTGACATGAACAGACATGGTCCATAGTCCTAGTTGACATGAACAGGCATGGTCCATAGGCCTAGTTGACATGAACAGACATGGTCCATAGTCCTAGTTGACATGAACAGACATGGTCCATAGTCCTAGTTGACATGAACAGACATGGTCCATAGTCCTAGTTGACATGAACAGACATGGTCCATAGGCCTAGTTGACATGAACAGACATGGTCCATAGTCCTAGTTGACATGAACAGACATGGTCCATAGTCCTAGTTGACATGAACAGGCATGGTCCATAGTCCTAGTTGACATGAACAGACATGGTCCATAGGCCTAGTTGACCTAAACAGACATGGTCCATAGTCCTAGTTGACATGAACAGACATGGTCCATAGGCCTAGTTGACATGAACAGGCATGGTCCATAGTCCTAGTTGACATGAACAGGCATGGTCCATAGGCCTAGTTGACATGAACAGACATGGTCCATAGTCCTAGTTGACATGAACAGACATGGTCCATAGGCCTAGTTGACATGAACAGACATGGTCCATAGTCCTAGTTGACATGAACAGACATGGTCCATAGGCCTAGTTGACATGAACAGACATGGTCCATAGGCCTAGTTGACATGAACAGACATGGTCCATAGTCCTAGTTGACATGAACAGGCATGGTCCATAGGCCTAGTTGACATGAACAGACATGGTCCATAGTCCTAGTTGACATGAACAGACATGGTCCATAGTCCTAGTTGACATGAACAGACATGGTCCATAGTCCTAGTTGACATGAACAGACATGGTCCATAGGCCTAGTTGACATGAACAGACATGGTCCATAGGCCTAGTTGACATGAACAGACATGGTCGATAGTCCTAGCTAAGCAGCTTAAAGGCAGAGAGAAAAGAGGCAAATATAAATCGTCCAATCCTGACATCTTAAGCTTATATTCAGACTCAGATTCAATGAATAGTTTTGGGGATGTGGAGTTGCCTACCCCCCCCCCCCCCCCCTGCTAAGAAAGCTAAGCTTCCTCCCCTACCCATGAGACACCTGGGGAGACTTTGCCATGCAACGTGAATATAGATTTGGAAGCACGCATGATCATTATTATCAATAAGGCGCTGTTGACTAGAATGTTGAACAGTGGCAACAATGAGTTGGCCTCTATTTATTTTGGGCAACCCTCTGGGTGTAAGTCCAGATTCCCACCCATGTTTGATGTAGATAATACACAAAAGGCATTTGGGGGTAGTTTTTTACTTTGCCGGCCGACCTGGCCAGCCAAAGGTTCCTATTACAATGCATAATGTCCTGGCTGCTGACCATACCATCCGGTCATCCAGATAAAGGTATATGAATTGTCAACAGCAGACACTGTTTGAAGCGATATCATATAGTAAATTTATGGGTCACACTAACCAGTATACTGCCCAGCTGACCCAGCCATCCATCCAGCCGAACTGGCTTTATCCATGCCATCCATATATGGCGATCCAGCAACCCAGCTGACCCAGCAGGCCGGCCATACCGATGCAACTGACTGCACCAGCTGTACCGAGCAAACCAGCTGTACCGGACCATCCGTCAGTTCCAGCCCGGCTCAACCTATTAACCGCAAGTCCGGTTCGAAGCTCTTGTAGACTGATTCTGTTGGCCATTCCCACAGGCAGATTATTTATAACACAAGCTGAAAATAAGCATCATCGTTACCATGTAGTTTGTAGTATCCCATGACTTCGACACATGAGGAGGACGCTCCATAAGCAGAAGATCACTCTGGCTCAGACCTACTTAAGAATTCTGATGCATACAGTATTTAGCTTACAAGCTGCAATCGAGGAGATATATAGAATACTATCTCCTACTAAATGTTCTCCTCCAGTGGTGAACAAAGCCTACAAAGTGAGAACTTCCATGGATGCTGAAGATGCGGACAAACATCTGTCAACTTTTAGATTTCTCCCACAATCTTCCAAGATTGTAGACATTTCTGGACTCTTTTCTTGGCCAGTCAGCTACCAGATTCTTTTTCATCAAATTGGTATAGGACACATACCAATATTTAACACATGGTATGTGTTTACCTGCTTCTTTGGTTAAGAACCCCAGATCTCTAGAAAAGAGAGATACTATTCATTTGCCAAAAATATGTGTATGTTTTGTGTATGTCTATCTTTTACAACTAAAACTTAAAACCCCTTGCCCTAGTGTGATAGATGTTGTATTTATACGGGTATAGTTGTGTATCTGTTAACACTCCTACCCTTGCTTGCTTATGTGTGATAGTATAGTATGTTTCTGTGAGAGTGTGTGTATATTTTATCGCCCTTTTTTTACATTCTGCCACCTTCTGTGTGATAGTATGTTTGTGTGTTTGTAAGTATTCCATGTGCATATCAACACTTCTACCCTTTCTGTTGGATAGTAGGGGTGTGTGTTTGGATAGTAATCAAAAGCAGAAAATGGATAGTAAGTAGTGTGTGATGGATTGTAATGAAAAAGCGACTGCTGGATTGTAGGAAAGGGGGTGGTGGATTGTAATAAAAAAGTGGCTGTTCGATTGTAGGGTATATTTTGGTACTATGTTTGACCCTATAAATTTTGACCATATATATTTTTTACCTATGTTAAACCTATGCACAGATTTAACATAGGAGTTCCTGTATGCCGTATGACCACATAGAATCTCCCGCATGTTAACCTATGGCATAATGTTGATTCCCGTATGACTCCCAATCGGCTAACAACTTAAAACTACTTAAATCTCTCTCTCTCTCTCTCTATATATATATATATATATATATATATATATATATATATATATGTTGAAAATGACGTATCGCGTCCGCTGTCTTCTGATTAGAAGTGAGACAACACGCCCTGGCTGAATTATGTTACAATTATGGTGGAACATTTCAATCCGGTCCTAAACTATGTATAGAGGCGCATTGGCCCATTATGTTGGGTGTTCTCAAGACAATTCGTAAACATGTTGACAAGCATGGAGTCTTCGACTATTGTTTCAAGTAAGCTCTTCAATCCAGACTTCCTGGTATATGTCAAGGCACTGTGGACCGTTACCAGGATCAAATACTCAGCAACGAATCTAAATGTGAGTGTTGGATAGTGTACCAACAAAGTGGTATGTTAGATAGTATATCAAAATATGAGTGTTGGATAGTAATCAAAAGTGTGTGTTGCATAGTGTACCAACAAAGTGGTATGTTAGATACTGTAGTATCATTTATTTTCGTGGGGCTCAATTTTCGTGGTTTTGTAAAAAAAGATATTTTCATGGGTACTTAAATTCGTGGTTTTGCCTGTCAAAGTTTGCATATTACTAAGTGTTTAATTTCGTGTTTTAACCTGTACAAATACCCAAAATAAAAAATACAAAAGAAGAAAACTCTGCCAACGCAAACGGCGGTCACTTGAATGTTTATAACAATACTTTCACATGTATGAGCACAAATCAACAACCTGACAAGTTCAATACTGACACCGTGTTTTTGTCCAAGTGAATAACATCAATGGAAGCCGACGCAGCCAACAACACTAAAACAATACTACCGCCTCTATAATCATAAATAACACATGTCAAGGTCAATCACTTACACCGTGTTTTCGTCTGAGTGCTCAACATCAAAGGAAGCCAACAAAGACTGCAATAAGTCAATCGGTTATTAAAGTAACCTGTATGATCTCTAACTTAAACCATTATCCATAAAGGGAACAAAACACGTGACCGGCTGCCCTTTGCTCAATGCAATCAGCAGACAGTGGCAATATTTGATGTGTCTAGAGCCCATCAATGTGAAAAGATGCTAACTAAATTGAAAGACAGTGGAATCACGTGTTTTGTTTGTGCCTGCCTCATGTACAGACCAACTTGACCACTAGACTTGACAATAAATAATGAGTACAAAGAATAATTAAATCACACTTCCACAACTGGTATGCTAAACAGGTCATGGAGGCCATCACGAAAAAAAGGAAGATGATACTGGTGACGATCACTGATTGCAACCTCATTAATCAAGCCTATTCGGGCTGAATGGATAATGGCAGCACAAGTGACAATGAGTGAAAGATGTGACCTAATTATCAGTGGTTTGGAGAAAGCTGGACTTGTTTAATTCTGCAATTTGGGGATTATTTACCTGACAAGCATTTGTGTATACACTGAGACTTGATTAACACGATGTTGATACAGTGGCTTTGTCCGAAAATCAATGAAGTGTGAGCTTTAATACTCTGCTGTAATTAGTGTATATACGTAGTGTTTCATTAATAATAGTGCTTCAAGCAATAGTTTAAGTATTTTACAGACTTATTGTTCAATTTGGATTAAAAATGCTTGGATAACATGAAATGTGGTTTCAGGAGGATTTAAATTGTGTACCTTGAGACTTGATTGACATAATGTTGATACAGTGGCTTGTCCGAAAATCAGTGAAGTGTGAGCTTTAATACTCTGATGTAATTAATGTATATACGTAGTGTTTCATTAATAATAGTGCTTCAAGCAATAGTTTTAGTATTTTACAGACTTATTGTTCAATTTGGATTAAAAATGCTTGGATAACATGAAATGTGGTTTCAGGAGGATTTAAATTGCGTACATTGAGACCTGATTGACACGATGTTGATACAGTGGCTTTGTCCGAAAATAAGTGAAGTGTGAGCTTTAATACTCTGCTGTAATTAATGTATATACGTAGTGTTTCATTAATAATAGCGCTTCAAGCAATAGTTCTAGTATTTTTACAGGCTTATTGTTCTTTTGGATTAAAAATGCTTGGATAACATGAAATGTGGTTTCAGGAGGATTTAAATTGTTCAACAACAGTTGTACTCTAGTGAAGGATCGATTTGAACAAGTATTTAATTTAATTTTCATATACTATTATTTTGTATTATTCTTTCTTTCATTTTCAGCATTATTAGTGTTTGAATACCTTATGCTTTTTCTCGTTTCTCTCTATTCTTAATTATCTCACATATCGATTTAAGGCAGTAAGTGGAAATTACAGCTATCAGATACCTTATCGATACGTGTGCATTAAAACAATATAAAATGCTTTATAATTCTTTTTTCAAAGGTTTACAATAAAACAAACACGTGTAAAAGCTAATATTTTATTTCCAAATTACAGTATTGACATTGATTTATGAAATACTAGTAGGTTCCTTAATCTCTAGGAACGACACACAGTAAGAAAATGAGCCGGGGGTGGGGGGGGGGGGGCGGGGCATCATCATCATACGTGACTAATTTTTCGTTGGGTATTTAAATTTGTGGTTCGGGGCAACAACGAAAACCACGAAAATTGGTCCCCCACGAATATTGATTATACTACAGTAGTATATCAAAATATGAATGTTGGATATTAATAAAAAAAAGGTGTGTTGCATAGTGTACCAACAAAGTGGTATGTTAGATAGTATATCAAAATATGAGTGTTGGATAGTATATCAAAAGAGTGTGTTGCATAGTGTACCAACAAAGTGGTATGTTAGATAGTATATCAAAATGTGTGTGTTGGATAGTAATCAAAAGTGTGTTGCATAGTGTACCAACAAAGTGGTATGTTAGATAGTATATCAAAATATGAGTGTTGGATGACGATGATGGCCCAAAGGGCTCGAATACGAGGCCCGAGTGTTTATCAGCCGTTTTGGCACCCCAAGACCTCAGGCGCCCGGGGCAACCGACCCGTCCCCCCCCCCCCCCACACACACACACGCTTTTTAGTACGCCACTGTGTGTCGGATAGTATCAAAAAGTGTGTGTTGGATAGTATAGCAAAAAGTGGTATTTGGATAGTAATCAAAAAGTATGTGTGGGATAGTATCTACAAATTTTAACATTACATTTCCAGTAGACCACTATCAATCTTTTAACATGGAAACGGCCTATAACGGTCAAGTTAACATTACATTTCCCGTAGACTTCTCAAGTGCCATCGGCATGTTTTAAACCTATGGACATTTTTAACATATGATTTCCCGTAGACCCCTCAATTACCCCTCCCAGATCTAAACCTACGGCTTAATGTTAAACCACCATAAGCTGGTCAAATGCTCCATATTACTGCTAAGAACATATAGTTGCCGTCTTTTTCGACTTGGAAGTACGGCATAATGAATGATCTATTCAACCTAGGTATAAGGGTCTGCCTACCTAACTATATGTCCATTTTTTGTTAAGATAGAAACTTAAGAGTTAAGGTAGGCAGCACCTTTTCCGAAAGCTATCCTCGGGACATGGGTGTTCCTCAAGGTAGCATATTGTCAGTCACTATTTTCAACGTCAAAAAAAAACAGCATGGTGAGAGAACTTGATCCAGGAACTGACTGCTAATTATATGTTCACGACTTTTTGATCTGCTGTAGATGAGCATAAACAAAGTTAAGAAATGGGCAGAAGAAACGGGTTCAGAGTTTCTAACTCAAAATTAACTGATGCATTTCTGACTATTGCAATGTATTCATGATGACCTCAAAGCTTTATCTTGACGGTTGTCTTATTTTTGTTATGGAGGAGACCAAATTTCTAGGGCTTAGTTTCGACCCTAATCAAACATTTCTTCCATATATAAGATACTTCAGAGACAAATGTGAAAAAAAAACCCCTGGATTTAATACGAGTCGTGGCAAACACAGGTACGGGAGCAGATTTGAAGGTCTTGCTCTGCTTGTGCAGGTCATTAGTAAGATCTAAACTTTACCATGGCTCATTTATGTTTGGATCAGCTTGTAAATCTTACCTGCAGATGCCTGATCTGATACACAGCCAGTGACTTAGACTTTGTCTGGATGTATTTAGTACTTCCCTTTAGAAAGTCTCTAAGTTGAAGCAAATGAAGTATCACTTTATCTCAGTCGAACGACATAGGCTTTTGAGAACTACCAAACTATCTTCTAATTCATCTAACCACGCATGTGATATCGTCTTTAGGATTAAATACAAAACCTTGTACACTAAGAAACCAAATTTCATTCCACCTTATGGCATACGAATTCGTTCTCACATAGATGCAGCAAAAAGCAGTGTTGCAAATCTTGCAAAATTCGTAAATAACCATAGTGGTTATTAAAACCTCTCCTCTTTGCCAATTCAAAACGTCTTCGACAAATCCAGTGGCGGCGCGAGCGTTGTGGGTTCGGGGTGGGGGCAATGCCCCCTGGCGCTAGGCGAATGGGGGGCACCGTCGGGAGCTTTTTTTGGCAGCTGAAATTTTCATAGTATTTCACCTTGCCTTAGTGTATCAGTGTAAGGGGGCAATATTCTTCACAAAACTTATATTTAGAAGGGGGGAGGGAGGTTTGCAACTGACATAAATAGCGTTTTCTGTGGCAAAGAAGGGGCGCCACTAAAGAACATTGTCCCAGGGCGCCATCACTAAAGAACATTGTCCTAGGGTGCCTCGAACCCTCGCGCCGCCACTGGACAAATCCTCTCCTTTTTCAGAGTAGATTCAATTAAACCAGAGCTTCCTATCTTAGCCATAAGTCACTGTATACAGACGGTTCGAAAGATAAAGGCAGACGTGGAGCTCACATGGAAACACTCCATGGCACCATCTCGAGACGGTTGCGTGATAAAGAGTTAACTTTTGGTGCAGGAATTACAGCCATACTAAAAGCTTCAAACTATACTGGAATCTCTCGAAAAACAAATTTCATCATCTTTTCGTACTCCCTTTCAACATTGAAATCCTTGCAAAATCTGAAATCTGACGACCCGTTAATATCTCAAATATTACAGAAAAACTATGTCCTTACACAATCTGGGAAAAGTATTCTGTGCGGTCGACTGCCTATTTTCATAAGAGTAATGAAAGGGCAGGTAAATCTGCCCTGCAGTCACCTGTTTCCAAATGGAAGATTCCATATACTGACTTCAATATCGTATAAATCGGCATGTTTGTCATACTTGGCAACATTTGTGGAATGAAAACTCAACAAACAAAATTAAGAACATCAAAACTCATTACTGGGGAGTGGCATCCCTAGTATAGAACAAATTGGAGAGATGAGGTGGTATTGTGCCCATCGAGTATCGGATACACACATCGGACTAATGCATATCTCCTGAAGCGTGAACCTCGACCTGAATGTATACCATGCCAGTGTCTACTGATAGTGGACAAATATTCTTGACAAGTGTCTTGATTTCTACCGCATGAGACAGAATTATTATGAAGTGAACTGCATGAAGAAACTGCATAAAGATGTACCACCTAAGAAAATCTCTCTCTCTCTCTCTCTCTCTCTCTCTCTCTCTCTCTCTCTCTCTCTCTCTCTCTCTCTCTATATATATATATATATATATATATATATATATATATATATATATATATATATATATATATATATATATATATATATATATATATATTGTTACGGAATTATATACAATTTTTTATATATAATGGTATAGTTTATTAATTTGTGATCTCTGTTCTTAGTTAACAGCTGTCGTCTTGCTGTGTGTACACATACCGTAAATTGGATCGATATTTCACCAAAGCCTTAGTGATATCACGTGTTTTTAGCGCGTGAGGGTATGAACTTCTGACCTAGATTCTTTGAGTAAACACTTTATTGACTGTTAAAAATGTTAGTACACTGGTACTTTAGAGATGTCACGCATAGCTTAGTTTCTGATTGGTTTGGAGAAGGTTGTTTCTAGAAGGATTAAATGGGTTTTTATTTCGATTCTGCGTATTAAGAGACTATTTAATAGGATTTATAGCAGCATTCTAGCATTACTAGCATAGTTTGACAGCCTGAGAGGTCATAAACGAATTTTGTTCATCAGTGTGTGTGGATATAAATATTTTAGGAAATTATAAATGTTTCTTCACTTTAATATTTGCTTAAATCTTAATGTTATCAGGAAAAACATGTTTAACTAGTGTCCTTGAATTAGGTTGTTTTGATCAATATGTTTTCTCAATTTGAAGGTCAAGGTTGAATTTTGTTTACAGTTAGAATTCCATTAAGATGACTCATATTCTAGAACATTCTGTCATGTGACCAATCTTTATATATACCATGTTTGGTGGACATTTTTTCAGTTTTGACATTACCATCAGTCTTGTAAAGAGCTATTACAGTTGTGAAAATTTATTCCAAATTCTAAGAGAGGAATTATTTTAAATATTCATTGGATTATAACAGTGCTCATAAACTTTTGGATTTTGGATTTTTAATTAATGATTTTGGAATTTAACTGAACTTATTCAGAGATTTTGGAATACTTCATTTTGACATCAGCACATCAAGATTTCTAGTACATCAGGACTTTGGAGACCATTAGCACATCATAACATTCAAGGACACAGCCGTGAATTCGGAACATTCTATATTTAGGACTTGTGATTAGAACAATCATTCTTATTGAATTATTAGGATTTCAAAACACATTACTGTAAGTGACTTTTTGATTTTTCATTTTAATTATCTAGTAATAAATTGCTTGTTGATTTTTTACTTGATTTGTTGGTTTCACTTTCTTTCTGTTACATTTTTCTTAGACCATAGAGTCGTAACAGAAATTGGGGGCTCGTCGTTCCGGGATTGAATTTCTTTAAAGCATATTAGAGATATTAAATTTATCTTTGAAATTCATATTGATTTTGTCTCTGAATTTTTTTTTTGTCTTTGGCAAAGATTTTTAAATAGAGAAATTTTTTTGTGTGAAACCAACAAGCATTTACAATGGCATCTAATGTTCAGAATTTCATTTCAAAACCTACCCAGGAGGGGTTAGAGTGCATGAGAAGGGATGAGTTGCTCGAGCTTGCCAGAAAATACAGTCTATCTGAGGCAAAAGTATCATTGACAAAACAGGAGATAAAGATTATTTTGATTCAGTATTTAGTAGGAAAGGGAATTTTTGAAAATAGTGCTTTAAGTTTGAAGAGAAAGCCTGTATCTGGTTCTGACAGGAAATTAAGGGAATTAGAGTTAAAGAACCAGATGGATTTAGAGTTAGCAAAGCTTCAGATTCAGAGAGAGAGAGAGAAAGAAGAGAAGCAGCTACAAATGCAGAAGGAAGAGAGGCAAATACAAATGCAGATGCAGATGCAAAGAGAAGAAAGGGAAATGCAATTTAAGTTAAGAGAATTAGAACTGGCAAACAGAGCACACTCCACTCCTTTAAACACAAGTCCAGGTTTTGATGTTACTAGATATATTAGGTTAGTACCCCCTTTTCAGGAAAAAGAAGTAGATAAATACTTTCTTCATTTCGAGAAAATAGCTGAAAACTTGAAATGGCCTAGAGAGCATTGGACTTTGTTATTACAAAGTGTACTTATTGACAAAGCTCGTGAAGTCTACATTTCACTGTCAGTACAACAAAGCACTGATTATGATGTGGTTAAGGAGTACATCTTGAAAGCTTATGAGTTGGTACCAGAGGCATATCGACAAAGGTTTAGGAATTGTAGAAAAGAAACTGGACAAACTTATGTCGAATTTGCATGGGAAAAAGAACGACAATTTGATAGGTGGTGCTCAGCCAAGAAAGTTGATCAAGGTTATGATAACCTCAGACAGCTCATATTAATTGAAGAGTTCAAGAGGTGCATCCATAGTGATGTTAAAACCTATCTTGACGAGCGGAATGTGGAAACTTTGGAAAATGCTGCTCGTATGGCTGATGATTATTCCTTGACTCACAAAATTTCATTTGGTAATAAATCGTCCTCTCAGCAGTTTTCTGGTAAAAAACCATTTCAATCTCATTCGAGTACTTCCAAATTTCACAACAGCACAACTGTTAGGAATCAAACATCTGATAAGACTGATCAGAAATCCTTATCTCTTCCTACGTGCACTTATTGTAAAACGAAAGGGCACATTATTTCTGATTGCTTCAAGTTGAAAAATAAGCAACAGAGTAAAGACAGAGCTTTTCCAAATGCTCTTATTTCTACGAGGTCAAGGTCACGGTCTTGTATTGAAAGCAATACATTTGTTGGGTCAAACAAACCCCAGTCTGATTCTATTTTGGAGGCTTATGAACCATTCATGTCAGAAGGTTCTATATCACTTATTGGTGATTCTGCCAAACCTATCCCAATTAAAATATTAAGGGACACTGGAGCTTCTCAGAGTCTTTTATTATCAGGTACTTTGCCTTTGTCTGAGGAGTCTTCTTCAAGTGAAAGTGTTCTTGTTCAGGGAGTTGAGTGCGGCTTTGTAAATGTTCCTCTTCATTGTGTAAATTTGGCATCAGACTTAGTTTCTGGACCTGTGACTGTTGGGGCAGTGACTTCTTTACCCATAGAGGGTGTTCATTTATTACTAGGCAATGACCTAGCTGGAGATAAGGTTGTGGTTAATCCACTTGTAACTGACAAGCCTTGTTTGGATCAGAAAGTTGATCCTGTCGAAACTGAAATCCCTGATTTGTACCCTGCTTGTGCAGTTACTAGAGCTATGGCAAAAAGAGCTCTTGAGACTGATGTTGATCAGGATATTATTCCTTTAGCTGACACATGTATTGGTTAGTCTTTTGATGAGGTCACTTTTTCCTCAGGTATTGAACAATCAAATGGTATTGATCACAGTGATCCTCTTTTGGCAACTCATTCTCTTTGTCCTACTCAGGGTGACAAACGACAATCCCTTGTCGTTGAACAGGAGCAAGATCCCGAGATATCTTGTTTGTTTCAGAGGGCTATTAGTGAAACTGAAGCCACACAAGTTCCAGTGTGTTACTTTGTGGAAAATGGGGTCCTTATGAGGAAATGGAGACCACCTGATGTACCCACTGGTGACGAGTGGTCAGTGAGCTATCAAATTGTTGTTCCTAAGTCATATCGACAGGAAATTCTTAATTTAGCCCATGAAACTCCTTTGGCTGGTCATTTAGGAGTCCGTAAGACTTATCACAAGATCTTGAATCATTTTTATTGGCCGAAACTCAAAAGTGATGTTTCTAAATACTGCAGATCTTGTCACACTTGTCAAATGGTAGGAAAACCCAATCAGAAAATACCTAAGGCTCATTTACAACCTATTCCTGCATTTGATGAACCATTTAGTAGAATAATAGTAGACTGTGTTGGTCCTTTACCTAAAACCAAGTCAGGCAACCAATACTTGTTGACCATCATGTGTGCATCTACAAGATTTCCAGAGGCAATTCCTCTGAGAAATATAAAACTAAAACTATTGTGAAAGCTTTGGTGAAGTTTTTTACACTTGTTGGCCTTCCCAAATCTGTCCAGTCAGATCAAGGATCAAATTTTATGTCTGAAATTTTCCAACAAGTTATGCATGAATTAGGCATCCAACAGTTTAAATCTTCTGCCTATCACCCTGAAAGTCAAGGTGCTTTGGAAAGATTTCATCAAACTTTGAAGAATATGATTCGATCATATTGCTTTGATACAGAAAAGGATTGGGATGATGGTGTTCATTTGTTGTTGTTTGCTGTTAGGGAATCAGTTCAAGAGTCGTTGGGTTTTAGTCCCTTTGAACTAGTTTTTGGTCATACTGTCCGTGGACCATTGAAATTATTGAAAGAGAAACTTCTTTCAAATGAAGACTCAAAGATTAATCTTCTTGATTATGTTTCTGATTTCAAATACAAGTTGTCAAAGGCCTGTGAAGTAGCAAGAACTAATCTTCACACTACCCAGTCAAAAATGAAATTAAGGTATGACAGAAATTCATAGGAAAGGAGTTTTAAACCTGGTGACAAAGTTCTGGCTCTCTTTGCCATACCTCAAAATCCTCTTCAGGCTAAATTTTATGGTCCTTATACCGTTGAAAAGAAAGTAAATGACTTAAATTATATCATTAACACTCCTGGGAGACGGAAACAGAAACAACTTTGTCATATAAATATGTTAAAGGAATATTTTGACAGAGATAGCCCAGCTAATTATTCTGTTAATTTAGTTGTACCTGTCCCACACAGTGAAGATATCAACGATGGAGTACGATCAGACTATAGTGACTCTGGTATAACCAATCTTCGGAATTCAGAAATATTGAACAACCTAGACCAGAAACTTTCACATCTACAACAAACGGAAAGAAATGAACTAAAACAGCTATTACATGACTATGAGCACTTGTTTCCTGATGTTCCAACACGAACAAGTAAAATTTATCATGACGTTGACATTGTAGATTCTGCGCCTGTGAAACAGCATCCTTATAGGATGAATCCTCTCAAACAGAACTATCTGAAGAAAGAAGTTCAGTATCTACTGGAGAATGATTTCATAGAACCAAGTAAAAGTAACTGGAGTTCACCATGTATTCTTGTTCCCATGCCAGATAATACATTCCGTATGTGTACTGACTATAGAAAAGTCAACAGTGTCACCAAAACTGATTCATTTCCAATCCCAAGAATGGACGATTGCATTGATAAAATTGGAAATGCGGAATATGTCACCAAGTTTGACCTTTTAAAAGGATTCTGGCAAATTCCACTGACGGAAAGGGCAAAAGAAATTTCAACATTTGTAACTCCAGATGGACTTTATCAATATAAAGTCATGCCGTTTGGAATGAAAAATTCGCCTGCAACGTTTCAACGTCTGATGAACATGATAACATTTGGTCTTGATAATTGTGACGCTTATATCGATGACGTCATTATCTACAACAACACCTGGGAAGATCATTTGGAAACCATTCGAAAATTCTTTGATCGACTCAGCGATGCGAATCTGACAATTAATTTGAGCAAAAGTGAGTTTTGCCATGCTTGTATCACATTTTTAGGACATATTGTGGGACAAGGTCAAGTTAAACCTATAGAAGCTAAGGTCAAAGCTATCTCTGAATTTCAAGTTCCAATTTGTAGAAAGCAACTGATGCGATTTCTAGGTATGGCTGGATATTATCGGAAATTTTGTTCCAATTTTTCCAAAATTGCTGAACCTTTGACAAGTTTATTGAGTAAGAAAACCAAATTTTTTTGATCTGACAAGTGTCAGGAATCTTTTGACAAGTTAAAGGCCATGCTTAAGAATGCACCAGTTCTTTCTGCACCAAATTTCAGCCTATCATTTAAATTATCTGTTGATGCAAGTGATGTAGGGGTTGGTGGAGTATTGATTCAGGAAGACAAAAGTGGTGTGGATCACCCTGTGTGTTATTTTTCTAAAAAACTAAACAAGCACCAGAAAAATTATTCCACAATTGAGAAGGAATGTTTGGCTTTGATATTGGCTTTACAGCATTTTGAAGTGTATGTTACCTCAGCTCTTTCTCCAATTATTGTGTACAGTGATCACAATCCCCTTACTTTCATCAACAAAATGAAAGATAAAAATCGGAGATTGTTGAGATGGAGTTTGATATTGCAGGAATATAACATTGACATCAAACACATCAGGGGAAAAGACAATGTGATTGCAGATGCACTCTCACGTGCCTAGAAATGTAATATTGCTTGATGTAATTAAGTCCAGTATCATAAAACATGTTCTTATGTAATTTTGGTTGTTATAGTATTAGATGTATATTCAAAAGAAAGCTTTATTACATAAATCTTTCTTTTTCTTTATGAGGTGAGGTGTTATGTATGATGTTTATATAATATTATAAATATTTTAGGAAATTATAAATGTTTCTTCACTTTAATATTTGCTTAAATCTTAATGTTTATCATGAAAAACATGTTTAACTAGTGTCCTTGAATTAGGTTGTTTTGATCAATATGTTTTCTCAATTTGAAGGTCAAGGTTGAATTTTGTTTACAGTTAGAATTCCATTAAGATGACTCATATTCTAGAACATTCTGTCATGTGACCAATCTTTATATATACCATGTTTGGTGGACATTTTTTCAGTTTTGACATTACCATCAGTCTTGTAAAGAGCTATTACAGTTGTGAAAATTCATTCCAAATTCTAAGAGAGGAATTATTTTAAATATTCATTGGATTATAACAGTGCTCATAAACTTTTGGATTTTGGATTTTTAATTAATGATTTTGGAATTTAACTGAACTTATTCAGAGATTTTGGAATACTTCATTTTGACATCAGCACATCAAGATTTCTAGTACATCAGGACTTTGGAGACCATTAGCACATCATAACATTCAAGGACACAGCCGTGAATTCGGAACATTCTATATTTAGGACTTGTGATTAGAACAATCATTCTTATTGAATTATTAGGATTTCAAAACACATTACTGTAAGTGACTTTTTGATTTTTCATTTTAATTATCTAGTAATAAATTGCTTGTTGATTTTTTACTTGATTTGTTGGTTTCACTTTCTTTCTGTTACATTTTTCTTAGACCATAGAGTCGTAACAATATATATATATATATATATATATATATATATATATATATATATATATATATATATATATATATATATTAACACGGTACATTTAGGATTAGTACTGTTTCTTCAACTTTAGTAATTATACAGCTCCGTGGAATTATTGGAAACATTTCTAGAACTTGTGGTATTCCATATTCACAAGGACTACATGGATTTGGAATTTATCAAACTTG
This sequence comes from Margaritifera margaritifera, assembly GCA_029931535.1. Lineage (NCBI taxonomy): Eukaryota > Metazoa > Mollusca > Bivalvia > Unionida > Margaritiferidae > Margaritifera > Margaritifera margaritifera. The sequence continues at coordinate 503,177 of JAQPZY010001342.1, read as the reverse complement.
GATATAACTGATTCTTATTAACACATCAGTACAGTAAAGGTTTCATGCGGAATCTACTTCATTCGGAATATTTGGATTAACTTCCGGATCAGTGAACTTTAGAACAATTTAGGACTTTTAAGGATATTCTATACTGTAAGTTATTTTTAATTCTTTCACTTTGATTGTTTGTTGAAATATTTTAATATTTTAGGAAATTAAATATCTGTATTTTAAATCTTGAAAGCTTGTTTGAGTCTTTTCTTTTGCTACATTACCCCTAGTCGTAACAATATTGTTATGTATATTGAATTTATAATATGTGTCCGTGAGGTAAGTTGTACTTTAGTCATTTTGTAAACAACATATTTACAGCATTTTAGTTCAAGGTCAGTCTTGTTTACAGAGAATTTAACAATTAGATTGGAATTCTCCATGGTTTGATGTGAGAAAAGTGAGGTACGCACAGGAAATTTCCATTAGAGTTACTCATATTCTAGAATATTCTGTCAGATGACTTGTCTTTATATTTATTCAACATTTGGTAAACAAGATTCCATTCCTATACTAAACTTCATATTATTAAGATCAGTCTATTAAGGAATTTATTGTAGTAATCAGATGTTACAGTTGTGAAAATCAGAGCAAATTCAGAGAGAGAGAGAGAGAGAGAGAGAGAGAGAGAGAGAGAGAGAGGAAATATTTATTTGAAATATTCATTAGAATTACTAAACGTCCTCATTCTCATTTTGGATTAATACTTTGGGATTTATGTGAATTCATTCAAAGATATTCTAGATTACACCATTCAGGGATTAAGGACATTCAAAACTACTGACACATTAGGGCATTCACTGCTGCTGGAATTAATTCGGAACATTCTATATTTAGGACAAGTAAGAATATTGGATTATTTGGACTTTACTTCTCGTTATTGTCCTTTTGAATTTTCACTTTAATTGTCTAGAAATAAATTGCTTGTTGATTTTACTTACATTGTTGGTTTCACTTTCTTTCTGTTACGTTATTTTAAGACCTAGAGTCGTTATATATATATATATATATATATATATATATATATATATATATATATATATATATATATATATATATATATATATATATATATATATATATATGATAGGCATGTGCAATCTACGGCCCGCGACCTCGTTTTATCCGCTTATTTGCATCATAGTGTTTGGCTTTAATAATCGCTTATCCGGCCCACGCCCTGGAGGCTATTGCACATGCCTGATATATGATAACATTTGGTGAGTAATTTTTGGGGGGGTAACATCAATAATTTACTGGGCAACCAGTCGAAGTGATTTCCCAGGGACAACTATGGATTTTCAAATTTTTTCTACTAATGTATGCGCGCACACACACACATACATTTGCTTTAGTGTTTGCGCTTTTTACAAATCGAGGGTTGAACGCAAAACAACTGTAACTCAGTTTTTCATCAAAAATTTTTTATTTCATATTTAGGACCAAAATAACTTTGCACATTTATTCTCAAATTTTTAGGCCTCAATACACACAGTTTTTATTGATTTATCACTTTTTGCATTTATTGTATCTCATATCAATTTCTGCAATACTGTTGTAACTCAGGTTACTGTAGTATTGCAGTGAACCGTCTGCAAGGTACCTATGATAGATGGTTTATGCAAAACTACTGTAACTTGAGTTACAGTAGTTTTGCATAGCATTAGTTTAATGAAGGAGTTCTTTGATATATGCAAAACTACTGTAACTCAATAGAAGTTTATAGAATTTAACTTAAAATCATCTATTTCATCAATTGACACAAACTGAGGGAAGTAAATTCTATATCATCTTCAGAAATTAACATCAGTTCATTTTTTTGTCATTTAATATATATGTATATAACATGTATATTTGCAAAAATAACTTCTCCCTTTTGTGACCTTCACCCTAAATTTTATTGATGGAAGAAGTTTCAGAAGTGGGAACTTTGAATGAAGAATCTGGTAAGTATTATTTTTATTGTTCTATATTTTACAAAGAAATTGCTCATGCTACATGTAGACTTTTGTCTTGAGTTTATCATTAGAAAAGTTACTTTTCTGAATAAAAAGAATAATATATGATGCAGGTATGTTAAACAAAAGGGAGCAACCGTTGTACAGAATTTTACAAGTTGTGAATGTTTTTAAATGCAATTTGCATTTATTAAACTGATTCATTATCACATATTATGCTTGCTTCTTTAGTGAAGATGCAAAATAAAAATGATGCAAGCAGAACTAGCAATATTAGATCCATAATATTGTACTTAGAGATATTCAGAAGGCCAAGTTTCTTAAATGTCATGGAAATATGGAAGAATATTTTGTCAGAATAACAATATCTAAATGGAAAAATATGGACTGGGGTGGGGTGGGGGTGGTAAAGATAAAGCTACATAGGAGTTTCTTATGACAAAAGGGAGAGGTACTTCTTTATTTCATAGACCAAGATGTATTCTCTTTGATTTTAGGTACCACCATGAGCCTGTGTGCATCGATGCATCAAGCTAATCCTCTGTTTAAGGGGAGTGGATGCCAGTGCACCTCCAATGTCCTCATGTCATTCATCAAAGCATCAACAAAACCCTTGGAAAACTGGTCACAAGCCACATTGGACAAAATATTGATTAAGGGCGATCTTCTTTATACCAATGTTGCAAGTCTAGTGGGACAACAATATCTACTGCCTGATGAACTTCCCAGCAAAATACCCATAGAAGGCAGATTTTGTCAAGTAACTTTATACGAATCAGTAAGTGGTACACTGTTCCAATCCGACAAAGAAACAAATCCATTCCACAACCTAGAACAAGCCATCACATGTCTTGAAATTTGGAATTATGCATTCTTGACAGTTGGTAGCAAGACACCATCTTACACCATTGGGCTCCTTCGAACCAACAATCAACCAATGATTAGTGTTTTTGACTCACACAGTAGGGATACGAGTGGACTGTCATCACCAGATGGTACAGCAATAGTGACAACTCATCCAAATGTGAGGCATCTGCTCATGTTTATCAGAGACCTTACACTGTCACTTAGCCTGGGAGACAGCTGCCCCTTTGAAATAGTCCCAGTATCCATCATAGTACAAAGAACAGACTGTATGTATGTGGACTCAGATTCTACTGCCACCATTGCCAGCTTTCTAGGTTTTAGTGACTCCGAAATTTACCCCGACACAACAAGGATCACAAAAGACTCAGATACTGAAGTTTCTGATGAAAACATTCCATTAACTCATTTGAAACAAAATGCACATGATGATGATGATGATGATGATGATGATGATGATGATGATGATGATGATGATAGCTCTGATGACGATGTACCTCTTGCCCAATTAGCTGGCTTTGCTAGTACTAACCTTGAAAGCAGTGGAAGTGAATATACACTGACTAAGTCAGAGTTTAAATTGCTGGAGAGAAACATATCATCATCAGAGCTATCATCATCAGACACTAAAATGAAGGGAAAATCAATGAAACTGAGAATGGATACAAAAAGCAAAAGAGAGAGCAGAAAAAAGAAAAAGGTAAATAAGGTAGCAAGGAGTATCAATGAAATCAAAGGGATTAGAAAATCATTTTTAGATACCAAGATTTCAAAAGAAAGTAATACTATCAGTGATGCCAAAGGTCATCTTAAAGCAAGATACATTATCAGATGTCAACCAAGTTCCCACAAGTATGAGTGAAAGTAGGGTTGATGATGTCAAAAGCAGTTTTAATTCCAGTGACCAAACAATGTATGTCCTTGCCCAAAAAGAAGATGGTGAGTGGATGGTATCAGGTCCATTTGAATGTCCAATGGATGGGTTTGACTCGGGAATCTTAGAAGGAGTTTGTCTAGAGGAGACAATTCCTAATGTCTCTTTTAATTCCAACGTAGATGTACAGGAAGAAGAGATTAACACCTTTTCACACCTGATACAAAATACAATAGAAGGAATGTGTGAATATGTAATGGACGGGATTGAAGACGGGGAAAATTCCAGAACAGACAAGTTGTTAAAAGATCATGATTACATAGATACTAGTAGCAAACAAGAAAGTTTTACAGGCATTAAATCTGCAAATAGTCAATGGTTTAGCAATGATAATGAGAGTGTTCATGAAAATATTATGGGGGACATGCCCTATGAGGAAGGGACAGGAAAGGCAGCACTAGATAATGAGGTATTGATAGATAAATTTGGCAAGGAAAATAGGCAGAATATGATTGAAGGGACAAAGAATGGTGGCAATTGTAGACAGAGTAGAAAGCGCCAGAGGGATAGCCTGGAAATGAAGGGAAGAAAATGGAGAAGAAAAGAAGATTGCTGGTAGAGATATCTAGCAAAATTTCAAAGAAACTCTGGCCAAAAATATGTTACAAGTGGAGGTATAAACAAGTCATCTCGTTTATTGAAAAAAGGATGTGGTCCAAAATGTAGGTACAGGTGTCATGAAAAAATACCTCAGGAAGAAAGGGAGAAAATATTTCATACATTCTGGTCCTTAGGTGATATAACAAGGCAAAGAGATTTTCTTCTTAAATATGCAAAATCGTATGAAACCAAGCAAAGGACAGTTTTGACAAGCAGAAGGTGTCTTTCAATCAATTATACCCTTTCTGTGCATAATGTGGAACACAAAGTCTGTAAGACATTTTTCCTTCATACCCTAGATATTAGTGACCAAAGAATTTACACAGCTGTATCCAAGAAGGTGGCTGCAGGGATATCTTCTGGGGAAGGAAGGGGGAAACATTCAAACAGACCAAACAAGACACAAGAAGATCAACTGGCCAAAGTTAGAAATCACATCAAATCTTTCCCATGTGTTGAAAGTCACTATTGTAGGAGAGATTCCAATAAAAGTTATTTATCCCCAGACCTTAACGTAAAAAAAATGTACAGATTATATGTAAGCAAGTGTTTTGAAGATAGGTCTAAACCTGTCTCAGTGTCTATTTACAGAAGAATTTTTGATAGAGAGTTCAATTTGGCATTTCATCACCCTGTTAAGGATCAGTGCGATCTATGCACAAAATACAAGAATTCTAGTGATGCCGAAAAATTAGAAATGAAAGAAATATATGACAATCATATCAGGAACAAAGAAGCAAGTAGAGAAAACAAAAGTAAAGACAAAGAACAGGCAGCTCAGTCTCAGGGTGAATTTGTTTCAGCTTGCTTTGATTTACAAGAGGTCCTTACAACACCGAAAAGTTTCGAGTCCGCCTGCTACTATAAGAGAAGACTAAACACTTTTAACCTCACACTTTACAACCTTGGAAATTCAGATGGTTACAGCTTCATATGGAATGAGAGTATATCGGGAAGGGGTTCATGTGAAATTGCATCTTGCATTTACAGATTTTTGAAAGTCTGTAGTGAAAATGGGGGGAAAAGGTTGGTTTTTTATTCAGACAACTGTGGAGGCCAAAACAAAAACACTTCTTTTGTATCAATGCTGTGGTATGCCTTACAGAAATTCAATCTTACATCAGTTGAACACAAGTTTCTAGAAAAGGGCACACCCAAAATGAGAATGATAGCATACATGCAGCAATAGAAAATGCCAGTAGTAAAATATCAGTATACACAACTCCCCAGTGGGCTGCCATCATTAGTGCAGCAAGACCTCAAAAACCCTACATTGTAAAGGAAATGGACATCAATGATTTCTACAATTTCAAAGAGGTGTCAAAACAATTGAAAAATCTTGATCTGGATGTAAATAGGGAGAAAGTCTACTGGTCTATGATTAGAACTATGAGAATTACAGCACAAAATCCAAACATTCTACAGTTTCAATATGAATATGAGGGCCCTATCTATGAAATAAACCTTGCTCAACGTCTTAGGCGAAGCCATGAGATTCCTCCCAATCCACATAACATCATCCTGCAACAACTGAAAGATCAAAGACCTCTCATCTCAAAAGAAAAATATGATGATTTAGTCAGCCTTTGCCAAAAGAAAATAATCCCTTCAGTACATCACCAATTCTTCCTTTCACTACCCTATGCATGAAATACTGTTACTACAAATGGACGTTATTGTCATCACAGTTTATCTATTACATATTAAATTAAAAATGGCACAGCATTACTTCATTGCTGTTGCATAAATATTTGCCAAAAATATGCCCAAAGTGTCTGATTTCTTCATAAGCCCAAGTTGCATCTGGTTTATGAACATTTGTATCTTAAAAATTCTCAGCTGGTATACTCAGGCACAAAAGCTGTTAAAGATGAATACTCAAACTCGTACTAATTAGAAAAGTTGATGTCTGAGAGGTCAGTTTCTGGATTAAAATGTATATTTAATTATCAAACTAACATGAGTTTTGAGTTCACCATAAACACTCAGCAAAATCCTATTTGGGTCTTACTTGGTATACACAATTCTGTCTATGTAAACAAAGAGCAGTGAACTTCATGTCAATTTTATCAAAATCAATTACAAAAACAATGCAATACTGCATTAATCAGTTTTTAATTATACAGAGGTTAAAAGCACAATCATGATATTGGTTCTTGTATTATGAGATCTAGACTCTTATTTCATAAGATTTTCAATTTCAACTCTAATTAACAAAATTTGATTATGCAATTATGCAACATTAGCCAATTAAATGCTCGAGTTTTGTGCTAAGTGTCAGTTTTAATATAAGAATTATTTTGAATCATGGTTTCAGATCTTCCTACCATTATTTCTCCTTCACAGTCAAGTATAACTCAATTTTTTTCCATCGTATTTTCAATATTTATAAATTGTATCAAACATATGAAATTATTAAGAAACAGACACTAGCTATTTTAGATCATCAGTTGTCAAAGATGTGTGGGGGGGGGGAGGGGGCGGGCATGGACCCACAACATTCCTCTTGTTCATTGCCATCATCGCAAGCCATGGGAGACAATCCACTACACTCCTTTATCACCTGTGGCTGCCTGTGCCGAGATTTCCTTGTTTTTAATAAGTTCACATAAACAAAAATAAGTCACCAACAACATAGTGTAACAATGTCCTACACATCAATGAAAGTGTCAGTTTTATCGATCAATTAGTGACTGTATTTGGAAGAGAAATTTTGATTCAGACAGCATGAAAGGTTATTTATAGGGTTACAATGACAAAAAAAATGTACTTGTGCTCACAGTGATTCCAGGTTAAGCAGGTTTATACTTATTCATGAGAAATGAGGAAATCTCCACACAGGTGGCAACGTGTGATAAAGGAGCATTGCAGATTATCACCCATGCTTTGTGACGATGGTTGAATGCATGATCTTCATTTGTTATGGTAAGCAAAGTGTGCAAGATGTTACTTGAGTCCACCGTTAAAACAATGAAACTATACTATACAATTCTTTATCTTTCACAAAATATAATTCTAAATTATAATTGCAGGATGAACACAAATTTTATATTTTGGTTGGTCTAAAACAAATCATCCAAAATAAACATAAAAATATGATTTGTTACTATACAACAGTTCAGGTAAGCATATAAAAAACATTAAGCTGTAAGAAAAATTAATTTTCTCTAGTTTAAAGTTGTATCAATGAAAATATTGCATCCATTTCCAGTTTAGTCTCTTTTCAATTGCTTATTATGTGGTGCTTAATAGTTAGGAACCACTGCAATGGTCTGTAGGTTTATTATAAATAGATATTGTCTTTTGCTATACAATTATGAATCAAACTAATGAAGAACCATGAATATTTTTCGTATTGTGGCATACATTGCAAATTTAGCTAAGTTCAAAAATATTACAGAAATGAAATATGCATTTAAAAGTTTACATTAATTTTCAAGTGAATGTGACTTTAAAAATGCATTAGAATTGTTAAATATACATTATTAGTTCAGCATTTAAAATGTTATTTATTGTTTAAGTTTTGAAACTTATGTTTAATAATTCAGCACTTATTATTTATTTTCTTCAGTTTATAAGCAATACTGTTGTGAAAGTTGAGTTACATTAGTTTTGCTTATAAAAATTACTAAGAATGGAATAAACTATTTTGCAATACTATTGTAAGTCAAGTTACCATACTTTTGCATAAAACACATGCTGTCAGGTAACTTAACAATACTACTGCAACTCAAGTTACCATAGTTTTGCATAAATCTAACAGACCAATTAGAACACCATTTTGCTGCAATACTGTTGTAACTCACTTAAATGCTTATATTTTGTTGAAAAATAAACTATTTTCAAAAATTTCACTCTTGCTGGCTTTATTTTATGTTTATCTATTATGTGTGTGCATATGATGATATAATTAAGTGTAACAGAAAAATTAGAAAGTTTTTTCCTTCTCCTGTACAATTTGGAAAATTTGAGTTACAGTAGTTTTGCGTTGAACCCTCGAAATGTTTTAATTAAAAATATTTGTTTGATTTCTATTTTCCTTTCTGAGATGTAGTTTCCGTTTTATATCTTGGGATAAAATATGTAGATCACGGCAATTGAACAAGCTATTTAATAATTACGCTGGAAGTCTATCCGATTTTTAGATGAGGGAACTTCTGTGTTGTGTGATATGGTATACAATTTATAGAAGGGAAAACATCTATAAGTATGTGGCGGCTGGGAAATCCTAAAGCCTCGTTCTAGAACAGGAACTTTGCAATTTCTGCATGCCCGTCAGAAGAAACACGTCGCCGGAAGTTACATTTGACAGTTACAAACGATACAGTTGAACGACTTTCGTCACTATTAAAGAGGGATAGATTATTTGAAAATGGATGTGTGATATTCATCTTTTTCTGTTTGAACAATAATGCTGAGTTCCTCAAGAAGATATGAAAAGACGACAGAAGAGGATTTGTTTTACAATCCAGTTTTGGTAAGTTACTGTAGCTGAATCATATTTGTCAGAGAAAAATTCGGTCAGTAGACCTACATTCTTGTCATTCATTCATAAAAGTATGTCCATTACAGCGACCCCATTATGACAGCTTATTATGGCCGGTTAAATAAAAAAAAAAATGCAATTTTGGCATGTAAATGTTCATTCAGCTCTTCATTTCTTTTCTTTATCATTTGAATATTGGTGTAGTTTTCCTGTGATTTAAGAGATCACATCGGATAGACAGTAAATTACACGTGCTTGCAACTGTCACCAATGTATTCTCGATCTTTCCATATTCTGAATGGCGTATATTAGTCGGAAAATGTTCGCAGTCCCATTTCATTTAAATATATTTCAGTGGTCTTGGTGTACCGCAAATATTGTGTAATTGAAAATGTGGGAAATTGACAATGACACCTGTATAGCCAGACAGCAACCACGTATGTCATGTTAATGTGTGATCGTTGCTTTATAGCACTTAGAGCAGACTTTTTTGTGCATGTGGTGTATGATGTCGTTGCAGACGGTTGTTGTAAATATGTTATGCGTGCGGAGATGTTTTACATTTACAAAAAAAGCATCACAATTGGTTGTTTAAAGTTGCAATACAAAAGACATTTGTAGGGGAGATAAGAATTTGTTTACATTGACTACCAGATATAATGGTTTACAGTGGGGTTTGGATGGGGAAGGCCATAATAAAGGTTCTTTCAGTGTGTATGTATTGGACACCAGTCCATAAATGGATACTTTTGGGGATCCTCAATAAAAATATTTCTTAGTCATTTCTAATGCATACAGTGGTCAGTGTTTCTTTGGTCAACAGAGTGGTGCAGAACAGACATTGGGACCAAGGGCATGTGCATATTTGACTCCTTTGCAGCTTACTTAAGGTGCTATCGATTGTGCACACATTTGTGAAACACGGCTTGTTCTGACATGGAACTATTCTTTGGATAATAACCATTTTCCAGTATGTCCAGATGTCTAATGTCAAGTTCTCTTAGTACTAATATTAGTACTCCTACCTTCCATTGTCTGAAGGTAAATTGATCCTATATCTATCAAATGAGCAGCTGGGTATGAATCACACCAGAGTGTGTTCTTTAAACACTTTTACTCATTTTCATACCAATGTATAGGTGCGATTACAGACTAAAGTCTCAATTAACTCCAGCTAAAGCAGCTGCAAGATCTTACCAAAATTACTCAATGTGTCGTCTAAACTTTTGAAGCATAATATCCTAAAGAATAGGCCATCATTTTGAACAGCATCATTCATTTCATTTTTCATTTCTTCCGTAACCTTGCTGGTCGTAGGGGCGCCACTGATGACTTTGCGACAATCTTTCTCCATTTTGCCCTTTTCTCCACTGCTCTTTGGTACTTTGCAAAGTTCATGTCTGTCCACTCTTTGACATTGTCTTCCCATCTCTTCTTCTGTCTGCCTCGTTTTCTCTTTCCTCTCACTGTGCGATGTAGGATTGTCTTTGACAGGCCAGTTGAGCGTGAGACGTGACCATGCCATCTTAGTTTGCGTTTCTTTACAATGGTGAGCAGATCTTCATAAGGTCCAAGTTCACCTTGGATTTTAGTGCGCACCTCCGCATTAGAGACGTGGTCTAAGTATGAGTGCAACATACAGGCAGAGAAAAGTTCCATGTCATATAGATGCTCATGTTAATAACTACAGAATCTCTTCATAGCCTCTACTTATCCAAATGTCAGTCAAGGGTAAAATGTCATAGCTAAAGTTTGCTTTGCATTAATTTCGTAAATGATATGATTTTGCTTTAATCAGATTAAAAAGAGTACATTTACAGTGATGGACTGCCAACTGATAAACAGAATGATGCTTCTGAATATCTTATGAACTAAACCGTTAGCAGGTGTATATGAGTGAAAGGATATGGCTAAAAGTTAGTATACTATTAAAAATATGACATATAATGCTGAATTTAGTGAAGAAAATTTATGTAATGGTCAGTAATGTACATGAGCTTGTCTACTTCCAGTTCAAGTAGCCTGTCATTAAAGGACAATTTTGTTATGTCCCTTGACTGTCCTTTATATACAGGTTTCACTGTGTGTGTGTGAGAGTGTGTGTGTATACTAAAGATTCCAAAATTCTGTGGGTAATGTCTGACTGACGAGCTGAATGAATGGTTCCTCTCAGTATGTCAGACATTTTTCATATGGTGCCATTATTATTCCACTAGATGATTCTCGCATCCAACGGGATCCGCTTGATGGGTCATGGTGGAAAGAAATAATTAACGTTTCAATTAATTCATAAATTAACATATAAAAAAATTTTGTGTGCAAGCCTACAGACTGAAAGTTAATGAGACCACTCTCACCTTTATAGTTATGTAATTCAGTTAACTGTCAATTATCATGTAGAATACAATTATTGGGTAATGTTTCTGTAATTATGTAAGTACCCAGTAGTCTCAGACTAAAAACTGTGCAGATATGAAGGCCAATCTCATAATGTCTAGACCTCTCAAACCATACAATTGAATGATTGCCCGGGGGTCTTTATTGTAGCCATTTTAATCCTAATATCAGCCCCTCACACTGTGTGATATTTGGCAATGTGTCAGCACATATAAGACTTTAAAAAAACATACACGTAGTCTAGACCTTAGTTAGAACCAAAAGAAACGAAAGAAGCAGCAAAGCTAATCATTATTATCTCCCACAAAATACTATATTACGTTTGTGCAATAAGCATTGATTTTACAAAAGTGGACTGCCCTATTGACAAAATGTTATAATATTTTGATAATTACGGATGTCCACACTTGTAAAATCAATGTTTACTGCTCATTTTGAAATGACATTATCATTATATCATGTTGTCATCAATATGATGTCACTTGTGACTAGGGGTGAAACGATACATCAATGAATCCTTTCACCCCTACTTGTGATGTAAGTGAAGTATATCATATTACATTGAACCTTGGTAGAATTGGATGTAAAATGATTGTGATTTCTGTCTCTTGTTAAATATTTAAAAATGCTTATACATTTTAATAATAAGAATAACAATCATGTGAAAGAAAATGTTAAAGTGAGTGAAAAGCATTTAAGGCACAGGGAAATCATTAGCAAATTATGACATGTCTTACAGGTCATAGAACAGCCACTCCTGCTTTCTTTTGTCAAAAAAATGACGTGATCTTGATATCTGTGTCATACTGAACCTAATTCACTGACCAGCATATCATTTTTATTTGTATATTTGATAAGAGGAATCAACAATCTTCATCATGTGCAGATTTTATGAATTTAAAAAAAAAGAACTCATTTAGTTATTACTCTATGGATAATTAGTGACAAATTACTTTTCTCCATACTTTTATATGTAAAGATCCTTACTTGGGAGCAGATATTCAGCTAAAACTAGCACAAGAAAATGCACACAAACCTAGATACATTTTAAAGTAATGTTGGATTGATTGGACCCTTAGCTATATAAAAATATAAGTTTTTTAAAAAATTAAATATTCAAACACTTCACAAGCGATCATCCTTAAAATGATGTTTCACTGCCATTACTGGAGGATAAATCTGACTAATCATCCATTTTTTAGCTTCATAGAAGACATAATTTGAAGTTAGAGAGGTTTGTAGGGTTATCGGTACAAGTTTACATGTAGGTGCCAAGAGTTCATAAAATGATAATGGTTTTTTTTTCTTCTTGGTATTATATTATATTATTGTGTTTAGTTTTCATATTCCACGCCCGGTTTTTGATAGTCTTACAGTACCTATCCTCTTCGCAAGCCACTGGCGATAATCCACTACGCTCCTTTATCAACAGTAGTCGCCTATGCTGAGATTTTTTTCACGAGTACATATAAACAAAAACTGTCATTAACAAGACAATATAACAATCTCCTACAGAAAGTACCCATTTTATTGGTCAATAAGTGACTCATTGGAAGAGAAACTTTAATTGGCTTATTCAGGTAGCTTTAAAGGTCATGTTGTTAGCCAAAGTGGCGAGAAATATTTACTTGTTCACAGTGATTAGTTAAGCAGGCTCATACAAATTCATGAGAAATGAGAAAATCTCCACATATGTGGCCATAAAGGAGTGTAGCAGATCATCACCTGTGGCTTGCGACGATGTATCCTAACCTTTTTGCTGCATGCTGTGCAAATAGATGTGAATTAAATTACTGAATAAATGTTCAAGGAAGTCCAAAACCATAGTTACGGCTTCTTGAATTACATTAGCATTTTTTTCTCTCCATTGTTCAGGGTTCTTTCATGCATAAATTATACTAAGTTGCCTTGGTTTGTTATCTATAGACTATATAATTCTTATTTAAAATTTTGCCTAGTAAGGTCAGATTGAAAATTTATGTCTCATTTATCATTGATTGTTACCTTATTTTATTACCTTCCTTTTAATGACACTGTTCCTGTATGTTGGGTATAGATAAGAGATGAGAAGCACTATAATAGGATCTTGTGCAATTTAATACTTACACCATAAATCTGTTTTTCCCATTTTGATATCATGTATAAATTTACTATGAACTTAGACTAATGCAAATATTTTGGTATGGTTGTTGATGCACTGCTCTACCAAAGATGCTGTTGCTACTGTTATGTAAAAACTAGGATCATTTTGATGATGCTGCGTAATAACCCAGGGCTCGCTCAAAGTGCACTGTCTGTATAGTGCCGATTAAAAGTTAAGTTTTAAAAAATATAAAGATAAAAGAATTGCCCCCCAAAAGGTAACAGCTTCCTAATACATGTAAACATGTAGTACTAAAAGATAAAATATAAGTACGTTCACATTCTTTTAAGGGTTTATAAAATAATATATAAAGATAAGCAAGTTGATATCATTATTATCACATAATAGAAATTCTGATTTAATGAACACTAATGTGATTGTTACATGCCAAGCCATGAACAAGAGTGATTGAGCATAATTAGGTTGTTTTCTTTTATTTTCAAACTGGTTTGTGACTTGGAAATTTATTCTTGCTTAACAGAGATTTTTCTGGGGTTAGGCTAATAATAATCAGGCTTCATGCTGGACTCTAATATTTGGGCAAAATGACTTCTCTCTCGAGCCAGAATAGGGCAAAGAGGGTGATATTAAGGAGACGAAATTGTAGAAAAGTTTTACATTTATAATGTTAAAAATAATTACTTTAATCTCCATTTTTGCACATTTTCACGTCAGATAATTAAAACTCTGATGAAATACTATAAAACTTTATAAAAGTGTTCAAACTTTATACAGATATTCTTACTTTTCTTAATTTGATTCATCTTGAAAATGGGTTTCAGTCGCAAATTGGCAAGTTTCCAAAGAAGTTCTCATTTCATACGTTTAAATTATGAAATATTGTATAAGATAATTAATTTTATTAGTACTGGACCTGGATATGTCCGCCGAGTCATAATTCAGTTGTGATTAGGCTTCACAAATTTAGTTTTTCAATTTTGTTTTTAAAAGATCGTGGGTGATTTTTGGGCGCCATTTCAATAGATAGCAATATAATTTCTGGCATTTATGATTGTCAAATTAGCTCCAAAATCGACTACAGAGTATAAAACATCTTTTTTTTTACTTTCCCCTCTTTTCTTTGAAGAGAAAATTGACACGAAATGTGATGTTTACATTGTGTTTAAACAAAAAGTGGGTGGAGGGAATGTTGCGAAGTCAGTGCAGGTAAAGTGAACTTCAGTTATTGGGCCTGTTCAGGCAATATTACAGACTGTAGGGTGACTATTTCACCAGAATCACACCTTAGTGTGGACCAGGGGCTGTTGAATTATTTAAATGTTCGAGTATTTTCTTTGTAAATTTTTGGGGATTAACAGTGTGTAAAAAAAGAATTGATAAAATTTGCCAGTTTGACCTTTTTATGCATAACAAAATTCACAATTGACACAACACTTAGCTTGGTACAACACTGTTGGCATTGATTTATAAGATTGACACGACACTTAGCTTGGTAATACTCTGTTGACACTGATTCATAAGATAGACACGACACTTAGCTTGGTATAACACTGTTGGCACTGATTCATAAGATTGGTATGACACTTAGCTTGGCATAACACTGTTGGCACTGATCCATAAGATTGACACGACACTTAGCTTGGTATAACACTTGGCAATGATTCATAAGATTGACACGGCACTTAGCTTGGTATAACATTGTTAGAACTGATTCACAAGATTGACATGACACAGCTTGGTGAAACATTGTTGGCACTGATTTATAAGATTGATATTACACTTAGCCTGGTATTGATTCATAAGATCGACACGACATTTAGCTTGGTATAACGTTGTTGGAACTGATTCATTATATTGATATGACACTTAGCTTCGTATTGATTCATAAGATTGACATGACATTTAGATTGGTACAACGTTGTTGGAACTGATTCATAAGATTGACACGACACTTAGCATGGTATAACATTGTTAGCACTGATTCATAAGATTGACACGACACTTAGCCATTGTTGGCGCTGATTCACAAGATGGACATAACACTTAGCTTGGTATAACACCATTAGCACCGATTCATAAGATTGACACTACACTTAGCTTGGAATAATGTTGTTGGCACTGATTCATTTAATGGACACGACACTTCGCTTGGTATAACACTGTTGGCACTGATTCATAAGATTGATACAACATTTAGCTTGGTATAACATTGTTGGCACTGATTCATAAGATTGACATGGCACTTAGCTTGGTATAACATTGTTAGAACTGATTCATAAGATTGACACGACACTTAGCTTGGTATAACATTGTTGGCACTGATTCATAAGATTGACATGACACTTAGCTTGGTATAACATTGTTGGCACTGATTCATAAGATTGACACGACATTTAGCTTGGTATAACATTGTTGGCACTGATTCATAAGATTGACACGACATTTAGCTTGGTATAACATTGTTGGCACCGATTCATAAGATTGACACAACATTTAGCTTGGTATAACATTGTTGGCAATGATTCATAAGATTGACATGACACTTAGCTTGGTATGACATTTGAACCCATTAGTGTAGTTATGATCATTTGTGCATTTGTGTGACTTTTTGTGTGTTTATGCATGTGTACGTATTGTGATGAGTATTGACTTCATCCATCACTACTTGCCAGTTCATTCCACATTGACCCTTTGCATATGCAGATAGCTGAAATAGTATTTACCACTCTACTGTCTAATTGGATGCAGCTGAAAGAAACTGATAAAATTTTACTGAACATTACATTTACAATGTACCTAGCAAGACAGATATAATCATTAACTCAGGCTGCCTTTGACAATATTTTTTGAATGTAAGTTTCTCCAATTTAAATCATTCATAGATGTTTTTTTGCTGTCAAAAGATGCTAACATCATGGAATTTGACATATTGAATACCTGACAGGTTACTCTACAAGCTATCTCATTGTGCAGTTTACTTTTAGCTTATGTGCAGTAACTCTTGCCAATGCATGAGGGCACACGTGGAAAGAGGTTTCAGCTAGCTACATATGCCAAGGGTAATTGTGGAGCAAAAATGTATCGACAGCCCTTGCCTAGCAAAGATGGAGTTCATCATATTTCTATATCATCACAGGTCTAAAAAGGACCAAAACAGAACTTGTTGATCCTGGCCCCAGTTTCACTAAAATTTGCATAAAATTTCCCTAAATTGTGATTTTGAGTTACTTGTGTCTTGCTTATGATATTTTTTACAGTATTAAGACTTTTTGAGAGGTAAATACAATACCAAGGATGAACAATACATTTTTAGTTTTAAAATTGTACTCTTGGGAGTGATTTTATTCATTTGAGGAAATTTTCAACTTGTCCTTGGAAATAAAACCAGACTAATTTCAGGAAAATGCAGGATGTTGCTACTGTATTTAAATTCCTAATGTCTGCTTTATGTTTAAGGTAAAACTCATCCAAACCAAGCAATAAAAAATATATTAAAATCAATTTGAGGAAAAAAGTCGAGATGTTTAACTGCAAATCTGATGATTAAACAGAACATTTATTTTGTATGTATCAGCAAGTTGCACAATTACTGTAAGTGACAAACAGATGCTTCCATTTACTGGATTCTGAACCAGAGTGAACCAGAAATGTGGAGCGGTTGTACATGTCTTGATTTATATGGATGCAGCTGTTTCATAACCTGAGTCAGTTGCATTGTAAAAACAAGAATAGCATAACACATGAGTGGAATGGCCATAAAAGGATTATCATATGGATGTTTTTATATGTCTGCTGTAAGGCTGAGCATATCATGTTGTGATGTTTGGCCACGATGGTGTGTTTTTGGGTAAGGCACTTTACTCCAATTGCCTAAGCACTAAATAACCTACTTGCGTTGCTGTGCCATAAAATATCAAACCAAACCAAATTGTCTGTTCATCTGTCTGTTCCTATTTGGTTTCTGCACAATAACTTCAGTTCTCCACCATCTACTGTTACCAAACTTTGTAAGTAGTTTGCATTTGGGGTAAGGAAGAAACCTATACATTTTGGGCTCAAAAGGTGAAAGGTTATGGTCACAGGGATTGAAGAAAGGAAAACTGTTTCCACACAGTAACTTCATTTATGTATCAGATATCTTAGCCAAACTTAAAAATAAAGACACCTATTGATTTTCGGGTCATGGGGTAAATTTGTGGCTTTTCTATAGGCGGAATCACACAGATGTGAGCAATACTTACATAGAAAGTATGAAAGACGTAAAAGAAAATTAAACTATTTAATATTTTCATTTAAAAATGATAGGAATGTTATGGAATCAATGTAACACAACTTGTATCACTGTTATTTAAAATAATTATCAATAATCAGCAGTTGTGGTACAAATCCACCTTGTCAAAAAAAAACAGGGTACAAGAATCTGGCAGTATACCTATCCCTGTCTTCTATTCCATTTTAGCACTGCAGTAGAATGTACATTGTATATTGATGATGTTCATTTGAATCTTTCCGACTTTGAATTTCTCAGTAGTGGTCAAAATAAAGGACTCTCCCTCTTTTCATTTAGATGAAATGCTTTCACTGTTTTTTTTTTAAAACTGAGCATGTCTGATTACATTTTGCATTTTTTGCAACAACTTGTTTCTTCATTGGAAATGTACAAGTTTTTACACAAGATGCTTAGTGCTTACAAAAGAAGTGAGCTTGTCACGTGATCAACTGGGTTTTTAGTTTCTTTGTTTCTAGTAGTGCTTTATGGCACCTCAGCACAATAGTGGCTATATAATGCCAATCAAAGGTAGATGTTCGAAAAATGTAAAAATGAATTGCACAAAAACCACAGGAAGATAAACCCTTCCCAAAAAATATAAAACGTGAAAAATGTTAAAATTCTGTAAAATGTATATAAAACAAAAGATGTAAAATCACTTAAATGAAATTCAAATGGTTTTAGTCTGGTACCCTTTCAAATGTGATAGATAAGTCACAACGGCCTACATACTGTACCATTTTGTCTTTTTGGCAACTGATGTCATGCTGCCTTCAGAGCTTATCAATACTTTGCTTCTCAGTGGTTAACTTTTGAGATCTTGATAATTATTGGTGGTAATAATAGCCAGTAATTATCAAAGTGACAAAACTTAACATCTAAAGAACAGGAAACAATAAGGATAATTGGATTACTTATCCCCATGTATGGATTAAAGTTACTTTATTGGCATGTTGGAACAAATGTCAGTGTGTTGAATTTAGAAATCAGCAAGTATTCTTGAGATTTATGTCTGTAAACACCATTATATGGTCACTTGCGAGGAGTAAAATTTGAGTTTTTGCACTAATATGTGGGCTGCTTGCCATGGTAGATTGGTGGTCATCGTAGAAAGGTATTTTTGAACCCAAATTCATCCATGGCAAGGGATGAGTGGCTGCTGGTCAGGGGGGACATTCAAGAGGGGGCCAATGTGTAGAAATTAACCTTGAATAAATTTTTCCTATGTGTTTTGTCTTACAAGACTTACATGTATAGTTGGATTCATGAGATTAAAGTCTGATTTTTAGGTCAGTATTCACCCTGAACTTTGATAATAACCTATTGTCATCTTTATTTCAGGTTACCTTTCATCCTTATGCTCATCAGTTGTGGACCTTGTATCACTGAAAATATTGGCGATGATGTTTCTCTGGCAAGCATGGTAAGGCTCTTTGATGTACACCTGGATAAAAAGCTGATTCATTCAAACATGTATATCAGTGACTCAACACCTTTCACACACTCATTTTCATGTATAACATAAGTTTGTGTCGCTACTTTTTATGTTTGAGTTTTGGGATGCAAGAAGTTAGAAAGAACAGAACTACTTAAATGATTTCTGTTTGGATGTCTTGAACTTTTAACCCATGGACCTGAATACAGTAGCCTTCCTTTTTGTAGAGTGACTGTCAATTTAGAGAAGAAACAGATTACCTTAGATCCATTTAGAAAGATACTTTCAAGAGTAAAATTTAAAAACTGGGAAATCTGACTTATATTAAAAAAATTTATTTGCTGATTTAGTCGCAATTACATTATTGTTGGGCGTATGCTGTGAATGTGTTAATTATCATGGGTATACAATTTGTGTGTTTTTGCGAACAAAAGACATTTTCTATAGTACTTAAATTCATGGATTGCATGAGGGGTCCAGTTTATGCTAGAGAATAATCGTTGTTCATTAACTTGGTAAATAGTGGATTGCAGCAACCTCAAAAATCAGTTTTTCAGGGAGACCTGGGGAAAAAACACCTAACTTGACATGTTTGCTTGACTCCACAACCACCAAATTCTGAGTTGTTCATTGTTAAGATCATTAAGATCAACCATTTAACTACTGGCACTCACACATCACATGGCAAAAATTATGTACTGTTAACGTGACGAAAGGGTGGTGTGGTTTGGCATTTTACAGCACAGTAACACAAGTACGTTATTTAATGCTGAGGCAATTGGACATGCCACAGTAGCCAGTTTGGGCTGATCCATTGGTAGGATTCGAACCTGTACCATTTCAGTCACTAGTCAGGTACACTGACCACTAAGCCACTACTGTTCCATGATTACAGGTTCTGCATAGAATACCATAATTCATGATATTTTAGCGTAATTAGTAATTTTAGCACATTAGCAACATAAAACATTTTCAAATTGCCATTTGGATAAAAATGTATCTTTTTGGGTGGTATTGCACAAATAGCAGTCAAAAGTGAGGAATTTTCAAATAAAATTAAGGAAAATTCGTCGATCAGAACATGTACAACACCAATAAGTCCATATGCTCACTTGTTCAAGTGTATTAAGTGCCAGCAGATCTGGGTCTATGCAGTATGTTAGGAGTAATCAGTAGAACAAACAACATAGACCCTGATCTGCCACATTATGCAACAGCATTTCAGAGTCTATGTTGTTTGCAGTTGGACTCAAAACTTATACCTGAGTATATATGTTACATCCTTTGTATCCTATGGCCTAAAAATGTAACAGAAAGAAAGTGAAACCAACAATGCAAGTAAACTCAACAAGCAATTTATTTCTAGACAGTTAAAGTGAAAATTCAAAAGACACTTACTATAATGTGAATTAAAATCCAAATAATCCTAAGTGTCCTAATCACAAGTTCAAAAATATATAAGGTTCCGAATGAATTCCAATATCCTTGAATGTCCTGATGTACCACAAGTATTGAATGTCCTGATGTACCACAATGATGTAATCCAGAATGTATTTGAATGAGTTCACATAAATCCCACAATACTGTATTAATCCAAAAATGAGTGAGCAAGTTAGTATTTCCATTGAATATTGTACATAAATAATTCCCCTCAAATTATATCTGATTTCAACAACACAACTAAAATCGATTCCTTACAGACCGATCTTTTAGAATTTAAAATTCTAGAATAGGAATGAATTTGTGTACCAAAATCTGTATATAAATACACATGCCTACATGACCTATGTCACATCACAGTACAAGTAATTTTAGTAGAAAATTACTGTGTACTTGACTCTTGTCACAAGACATGGAAATAACAGTCCAGCTGGTAAGAAAACCAGCCTTGAACTCAAATGCTATGTAAATATGTAGTTTACCATAATCTGACTAAAGTACAACTTACAATTATGGACACATATTATAAATTCAATATACATAAGACATATCACTTGTACCTAACCTCAGTTACAAACATCTAGAGATGTCCATCTGAGGAGTCATCTGCATTTATTTCATGTAAACCTTTACCGGGCATACAATTTTAGCGAAAATTAGTCTGCTCTTGATTTTAGATTTGTTTTCAAATACAAATATCCTTTCTGACAATATGGCCATGGCGTTGAAAACTGACATCATATGAAGGTGTTTGTAAAGTGATAACATTGGCTACATTATGCAGTCAAACCATTATATCTCTGTTAATACAGCTGTTTCCCTCTTTTAATTGGCCACTGTGCCTGCTGCCAAAATTTTATATATTTGAACTATTTTGTACACCTTATGTGAGGTCACTCTTTTTATAAGATCATATTTTTATGGCCGAAGAGGTGGTCTGATAAGAGGGGGACCACTGTACATGTATTACGATATTTGTATAAAATAAACTATATTATATTCAAGAAATATTGTTAGTCTGAAAATGTACTAATGTCAATTTTTGGATAGAAGGGACGTTTTCTTGTGTCACAGCCCACATGTACATAGCTAATCACAGCATGGGGTTCTGATACTTTTTTGCAGGGGATTGACTGTTATGAAAAGAAAATCAAATATCATTGATAAATTATCCCCATTAATGATTGTAAATCTATTGAGGGACTTTTTAATATATATGCAAAAAGACACATTTATTGTATAGTGGGTGTGATTACCATTTCCAGACTTGACTCTGCAGTGCTGAAGTTTATCAGAGTATTAATATTTCACACACCCTCTATTCATAATTGAGAATTTATTTAAGTAGTATGAACACAGCATTTTACAGTTACCACGCTGTAACAGGTAGCAATTGTAAATGGTAAAAGGACTGTTGTTTATGGCCAAAGGTGTTTCACTCTATCATGTGACAGGGTAGAAGTGCTATATAACAGATGGATTATTAAAACAGTTACAACTGACTGATTTACACACATTTGTAGGCTTATTGAATTTAGTAAATTGACTGTCAGGCATCACCTCAGACCTATAGCTGTGCTTTAGACCCAAAATTTGCTGATTGTAACATACATGTACATACCATCTAAAGGGTGGCTCCCAAAGTACTTTATCATGTATGTATTAAAAGTTCACATTGGTCTTTCTAAGAAATGAATTGGCCTTAAGTGTTTCATTATTGTTCAATTGTATATGTGAACTTGGACAAAAGATGCCCTTTTGCACTCATTATCATGCATTCTGATCAATAGGGAACTTACAAATATATGATGGTTTATGGACCTATTTTGGTCATTACTCTATGTATTTGGGCCATATGACTTCAAATGAGCACAGCAGAAACTATATACTGTAATTAATTCTAACCTAAATTACTTTATGGTAATTGCTAATAGGGAAGAAATGTTTATTAATCAAACTTCCATTAAAACAACAAATTCATTTTTTGTTAGTTTATTAAACTTCAATATAAAAACATTTCAAAGCTGTTTTGAAACAAACCCTATAGATGTACAGGAGAGCACCCACACAGATGACTTCTCACCAAAGTAGTTGTGTATTCAAACTATAGTGGTCATGGATGTGAGTAACCTCAAATTTACAACATGTTTAAGGGGTCATTTAAAAAGTAACTTTGGTAGAAAATAATTTTTTTCTTCATGGCAGTTGATTACTTATATTTACCAGTTTGTACAGCAAGCTAAATGTAACCTATTTACTCCTATAAGTTAGAATTAATTACAAGGTACATGTATCTGCTGTGCTCATTTTTTAAGTCACGTGGCCAAAATACATGGTGTAATGAGCAAAATGGGTACATAAACCCTAATCTGAATGTCCCAAAGAGAGATAGGCGAGTATGAATTAGCAAATGTTTGCTATATATAAACCAGCAGCTGTCAAAATTATGCAACCTTACATCATACCCACCTGCTTGAAATTGATAACTATGATACTTATCTTCTCAGACATGATGATCAAAACACAGTAATAAGCCACCCTTTGGCATTATTAAGAAAATCATTTTAATATGTGATAAAACACCAACAAAATTTAAATTTAATCCATTTTTTGAACTAATTTATTATCAGTATTTACATATTACATGTAGTTTGTGGTTAATTGTATAGTGTCCATTATAAAGCATAATTTAATTTGTTTTTTATTATTAATGTTTTATGTACATTTCCATAACATTCATAAAAGTATAGGATGTATAATTTGAATTTTGACAGTTTGTAAGGCTACAGTGTTTACACGTGTAAACGGTTTAATTTACTGCCTGAAAACGTTGACAAAAACGGTGACCGTGTAAATGAACATGCACATGGCTGTTAGTGATGTAGAAACCAACCATTCCAATTTAATGATATATTTCCACATCTCTGATTAAGAGGACTGTTTAGTAGGATTTGATTTACTAATCATGCTGACAAAAAGTTCTGTAAACTACATTATTTGCCTTTGAAAAACATGTTTGTTAACAGAACCTTCGATGAGAAGCATTTTATTTTCAGGAAACACCATTTTAAGTTTATAAACCACTACACAGTTTCTTAGTCATTGTAGATCCTACAAAAGCATCCTATGTGCATGTCCAGGCAGTATGTTTGGTTGCATTGTCGATTTTTCATCATGTACATATATGTAGCAGCATGAAGCAATAACACGATGATCCTAGGATGTTTTACCTGAATTGTCAGGTATATTCAACAAAGACACATCTTACAAACTAAATCATGTCATGATAAGCAGTAAAAGACATATTGCAAATGAAACAATCGCAGTTTGATTGAGGTACAGCATGCAAATTGTTAATGGCTTACATATAAATAGCTTGCATCTGTAAGCCAGGGGTCAAGCTAGACTTTAATTTTAGGGAGAAGTGACTTCTATTATCTGACAGAATAGGGAGAAGTGAGAGCAAAACAGGGAGAAGTGGTAGTGATGCAAGAAACGCAATATATATATATATATATATATATATATATATATATATATATATATATATATATATATATATATGTGTGTGTGTGTGTGTGTTATGTGCTATGGTTCTCTTATTTTATTATTTGAATTGTCCTGTATTTCTCATTATGCATATTTGCATTTAATACTAGTTTTAAGCAATATTTTATCTTCAAGTAGAAAATTCTCCGTGTTGCTGTGTTGTATGTATATTATAAACACATTCTGTAAGTGTATGAATGTATCATATTCATATATAGTGTATTCATACTTAAAAGTGTGTGTGTTTAGATGGAGAGAAATATGCAATGTATTTTGGCCATATGACTTCAAAAAAGCATAGCAGAAACTAATTTTAACTGACATGGGTACCTAGATTACAGTATTGTTGTTACAGATAGGTAAAAATAGTTAAGCAACTGCCTCTTCAAGAACAAATTTAATCTTTTGTTAGTTACGTCACTAGAAAATGGCAGTCGACAATATTTTCAAATAGTTTGAAACAACCCCTATATTAGGCCATAACACGCACATGAGAGCACATGTACATTTATCTTCAACATCATTGTGTTCGTCCATTCAAACCAGTGATCACTGACGAGTTTTCTCAACTTTACAACTGCATTTTGAGGGAGTTTATTCTAAATTAAATGTGAATCTTTTGACTCATTTTTGTTATTGTTTTTAAAAAGCAGATGCATCTATTTTTAGAAACAGGGATTTTCTTCAAATGACCACTCACTTTCTAGCTTCGTTGCAACAATCGCTATATATGATTGAAAATGTATGGTTTTAATATTTGTCTACCTGTGCGTAATAACGTCGTGTACTGGTTGGATATTTTTTTCTTTGGTACTTTTTCTCGCATTTGCACAAAAATGTGTGCTGTAAGCTAACAACCTTGACCTGAAGTCACAGCACTTATCAATTCCACAACATATAATTGTCCCATTCGTTTCTGACCAATACATTTGTATTTCTAGGCTAAATCTTTTATCACAATATAGCTACACTTTACTTTCTAGGAATTTTATAATTTCCTTAATATTTGTGCCCAATGAATTACGAAACCAGGCAGTCTAATAAAGACGTACTTCCAAGACACAGCGATGTCCGCCATTATTACCCCTCAGCAGGTTCACTTGCGGTTTCAAACTGATTTTGTGAATAAAATAATGCAAGCACGGCAGTTAAAATTCTTAAAACGATATATTTAGAAAGTGCTTTCACCGATTCTATCCTTAAAACACAAATTGTTATTTATATATAGATGATTTAGTTTCGAAACACCTTATTAAGTTTTCATCATCAAATGATAACTTGGGGAAATCGGGCAGCGATATCTTGCGGGGCGAAAGAGTTAATTGG
Organism: Margaritifera margaritifera; assembly: GCA_029931535.1. Lineage (NCBI taxonomy): Eukaryota > Metazoa > Mollusca > Bivalvia > Unionida > Margaritiferidae > Margaritifera > Margaritifera margaritifera. The sequence goes on along the minus strand of JAQPZY010001342.1, from coordinate 477,781 downwards.
TCAGTCAGCTATTAAAACACATGCCTGTGAATGTGCAAGAGTTTGTTTTATCGGCGCAATTGATATGAACACATGCTAATGCAACACGCAAGCCACTTCGCCCGCGGCTTAACACTACTTGGCTCGGTAGAGGGAGCGTCTCAAAACCTATAAACTACAGGCACTCGGTGTAGATCTAAAATGACAGGGCGAAGTCGTTTTCGCTTTCCTAATACAAGAAGGCGAAGTTTACATTTTTTCGGCGACTTAGTCGCCCACTTCGCCTGGTAGAGGGACCCCTGGTAAGCCTAACGTTAAGATCAGGGGAAAGGTTGAGTTTTCAATTAGATTAAACAGCATCATTTTTTTTTATTTTTTTTTATACCAAATTCACATTTTAATATGTTGGTAAACATTGCAGCCAATTTGTCTCAAATTTATTTACATCAAGATTGTACAGTGTGCAGAAAATAAATGACCAAATGTTACCATATCTCAAAAGATTAAATCACAATAAATTCATTTTGTTCCATGACAGTAATTTGTTGTCTTTAAACACCCAAACAGATCAGCAGACACAGAGGAAGACAGATAAAATGTTAGATGCATACACAGAAAAAGACGGACACAGTGGAATAAATAGGTTGATGTAGATTTTGATACCTATTTGATAATGGATTGGTAGGATTATAATAATAATAATAATAATAATAATAATAATAATAATAATAATGACTTTATGAGAAGAAGCTCATTTGATCAACTGACCAATCTTCCATTAGTCCTTCTACAATTACATGTGTATGTTGTAAATTTTGTACAAGTTGTGGTGTCTTTAGACAATAGTGCTACTAAAAACTAGATAATTGATCTACTGCTACTATAAAATATGGCGGCTAGTACATTTGGTGGAGGAAGAACCACCAACCCACGGGAAGCTACTGGCAAGCTTTCTCACATACTGTAGTATCATCAGTTTTCGTGGGGGACCAATTTTCGTGGTTTTCGTTGTTGCCCCGAACCACGAATTTAAATACCCAACGAAAAATTAGCCACGTATGATGATGACGCCCCCCCCCCCCCGCTCATTTTCTTACTGTGTGTCGTTCCTAGAGATTAAGGAACCTACTAGTATTTCATAAATCAATGTCAATACTGTAATTTGGAAATAAAATATTAGCTTTTACACGTGTTTGTTTTATTTTAAACCTTTGAAAAAGAATTATGAAGCATTTTATATTGTTTTAATGCACACATATCGATAAGGTATCTGATAGCTGTAATTTCCACTACTGCCTTAAATCGATATGTGAGATAATTAAGAATAGAGAGAAACGAGAAAAAGCATAAGGTATTCAAACACTAATAATGCTGAAAATGAAAGAAAGAATAATACAAAATAATAGTATATGAAAATTAAATTAAATTTTTGTTCAGATCGATCCTTCACTAGAGTACAACTGTTGTTGAACAATTTAAATCCTCCTGAAACCACATTTCATTTTATCCATGCATTTTTAATCCAAAAGAACAATAAGCCTGTAAAAATACTAGAACTATTGCTTGAAGCGCTATTATTAATGAAACACTACGTATATACATTAATTACAGCAAAGTATTAAAGCTCACACTTCACTTATTTTCGGACAAAGCCTCTGTATCAACATCGTGTCAATCAGGTCTCAATGTACACAATTTAAATCCTCCTGAAACCACATTTCATGTTATCCAAGCATTTTTAATCCAAAAGAACAATAAGTCTGTAAAATACTAGAACTATTGCTTGAAGCACTATTATTAATGAAACACTACATATATACACTAATTACAGCAGTGTATTAAAGCTCACACTTCACTGATTTTCGGACAAAGCCACTGTATCAACGTAATTAGGTCACATCTTTCACTCATTGTCACTTGTGCTGCCATTATCCATTCAGCCTGAATTGGCTTGATTAATGAGGTTGCAATCAGTGATCGTCACCAGTAGCATCTTCCTTTTTTTCGTGATGGCCTCCATGACCTGTTTAGCATACCAGTTGTGGAAGTGTGATTTAATTATTCTTTGTACTCTTTATTTATTGTCAAGTCTAGTGGTCGAGTTGGTCTGTACATGAGGCAGGCACAAACAAAACGCGTGATTCCACTGTCTTTCAATTTAGTTAGCATCTTTTCACATTGATGGGCTCTAGACACATCAAATATTGCCACTGTCTGCTGATTGCATTGAGCAAAGTGCAGCCGGTCACGTCTTTTGTTCCTTTATGGATAATGGTTTAAGTTAGAGATCATACAGGTTACTTTAATAACCGATTGACTTAGTGTTGTAGTCTTCGTCGGCTTCCTTTGATGTTGAGCACTCAGACGAAAACACGGTGTAAGTGATTGACCTTGACATGTGTGTTATTTATGATTATAGAGGCAGTAATATTGTTTTAGTGTTGTTGGCTGTGTCTGCTTCCATTGATGTTATTCACTTGGACAAAAACACGGTGTCAGTATTGAACTTGTCAGGTTGTTGATTTGTGCTCATACATGTGAAAGTATTGTTATAAACATTCAAGTGACCGCTGTTTGCGTCGGCAGAGTTTTATTCTTTTGTATTCTTTATTTTGGGTATTTGTACAGGTTAAACCACGAAATTAAACGCTTAGTAATATGCAAACTTTGACAGGCAAAACCACGAATTTAAGTACCCACGAAAATATCTTTTTTTTACAAAACCATGAAAATTGAGCCCCACGAAAATAAATGATACTATAGTACCCCCAATGGCCGAACCGAGACTTGAACCCACATGGAACAACAAGGGAACAACTTAAAACCTGCTAAATCACCTGAACTTCAAACTCTAACTCATGAGGTAATGAGGTAATCATGATGTCAAAATTCTGACTAATTACATTGCTCCCATCATTGCCATTTCCATTCATTATACTTTCAAAGACATATCATGTAATACGGCAATTTGATGAAGAACATGGTATAGAATAGAGGCCATATCAAAGTCAACTACCCTGGTAAGTCTTTATGTAAGTGTTTATTAGCATTGAAGAGAGAATGAAATGTTTGTATGAGCCATACTCCTTACAGTGGGTTACCCTCATTTGGAAGAATAACACTACTGCTACTTTGCCATCAATTTGGTGGTAAAATGAGATTTGGAGAAAACCTTATGCATCACACTCCATATAGACTGTATTTTCTGCAATCTTTTTTTACCATAGTTTTAATGCATGTATATCCAAAATGTAATATGTGACTGTTGCAATTTAATTTATTTTTGCATGTCATTAAGTCATTAATGCCAGTTTAGAATACAAGCAATGATTGAAAATGGGTTTGTACTCATTCTGTCCCAGCCCAATTCATTTTGTGGTGTCTTCAGTATGCTAAAATTCAGGCTCATGGTTCAGAAATAAGAAGTCGGTGTTTTGTTTGATTTGTACTAAAGCTAATATTTATTGCTTCCAAATGTTACCAATAAATGATAAAAATGCATGACCATTTCTTTGATAAAGATAATAATTATTTCATTTTCCCCATTGTTACATGCTGACACAATTTTGCCTTTTTACCTTGAACTTTTATGTCCTCTCTATCTCTGTACATGTCTATGCATACATATATATATATTTACATAACTTGTGTGTGTGTGTGTGTGTGTGTGTGTGTGTGTGTGACTACCAAAGCTAGAGATTATACTATTAATCTCTTAGTAAAATTAGGAGAGGAGGGGGGATTTCAGCTAATTTAATTACTTTACTATCCTTACAAATTTTCAGCTTTTCTGCATTGACTGCTGCCATAAAAATAAGAGAATAATTTATTTAGCCGTACTTACAGATTCTACTAACGGCCTATAAAATGAATTTCATTTATCAATGTTCTATCTTATTTCCATGGTAACCAATCCTGTAGGGGGGTGCTGGAAAAAAAGAATTCTGCAAGTTGTGAAAATTGGCATACATTTTAGCATGTTTGAATCAAGCATAAGATCGGAAAACATTCTTGGACCGCAGTAAAAATTCTGATTTAGTATTGATTTCGATTTTGGTGTTTTTTACGGCACCTCAACACACTGAAGTTTGATTATTTCTGAGGCAAGTAGAGAAAAGTGCCTTGCCCACGGACACACCACAGTGGCTGATGCTGACCTGTCCTATTGAAGTTCAGCTGATTGGGTGTACAAATTTCTAGTTTAGTGCAAGATTGTAATATATGTTAATATTTTCTTTAATGCTGTTACAAATGCATATTCCACACCCTACAATGGTTGGTTTGCTCAATCCAGACTATGTTTGGTTTGCCCACTCCAGACTATGCTTGGTTTGCCCACTCCCAGACTATGTTTGCTTTGCCCACTCCCAGACTATGGTTGGTTTGCTCACTTCCACGCCTGTTATGCTATGCTGCGAGCTGTCTAACCTGGTTTGTAATGACCTGGCAACAAGAATGATTGTGGGGATAGACAAGGTGACAGACAGCCTCATACATCCACATTTAAATCAATAAAGTGGCCAGTTCTGTACTGCAACAAAGGCTTATTTTCCCCAAAAGTGTATTTCCAGCCAGGTTTTTAAATGTTTACCAATAAAAAGGAGTCCAAATTTAAATGAGACTAAAATAATAACTATATTAACATGTACTGAATAGTGTATGGTGATACCCACAATGTATCTGTTACAGTTTATGTATCAATTTTGGTCATTAAACCATATTCTGGCCATATAAACTTGAAATGAGCACAGCAAAAACTGTACATTGTAATTAATTGTAAGTGATGATTTTCTTGGGGGGTGGGGAGTTATGTTATATGGCACTGCAACACAAGTAGGTTGTTTGGTGCAGAGGCAGTTGGAGTGAAGTGCCTTGCACAAGGACACACCACGGAAATTTGCCTTGGTTGATCTGATGGCAGGTTTTTAACCTGCACCATCTCGATTGCGAATCCGGAATGCTAACCACTGAGCCTCCATGGCTCCTGATCCGGATTACATCATTGTAATTATAAAAAGGTCAAAATATTTGATCAACTGCCACTTGAACAAAAGAAATATTTGTGTAGTTTCCAATTCTTCGCCAAAAATTGACACCCCCAAAAACATTCACTTTTATTTTGATTTGACCCCTTAAACATATTATAAAGTTGAGGTTATTCACCCATAACATCAGTGACCACTATGGTTTGAATACATGACCACTAGTGTAAAGACATTTGTTCATGTTATCTTGTGTACATATTGAGGGTTTGTTTCAAAATACATGTAGCTTGTAAATGTTTTGGACTTGATCATTGTTTACCGAAGATTTAGAAACTAACAAAAATACATCAGTTATTCTATTAGCAACTGGCACAATGTAATCATCTAGGTATTCCTATCAGTTAGAATTAATTACAATATATAGTTTCCGCTGTGCTCACATGGTCACAATACATGGTGTGGCAACCAATATGGGTACATACACCCGAAGTCTAATTTTGAAGTTGTTTGTACACCATGGATTGGAATAGTTTGCTGATGTATGTGCTGAAATGAATAACTGAAGGTAAAGAACATAGTATAGAACAGGGGTATACTCCACTTATAAGTGAAATGTGAGCCATTCACTTAATACATTTATAGATCACTTATAAGTGACATAGAGGTGAATAATTAGATTTTATATGCAAATTTAGGCATTTTACTTATGAATGAAGTATACCGCACTTAAAAGTGAAATGTATGTCATTCACTTACTACATTTATGTGTGATATAAGAGTGAATGCCCACTTACTACATTTATGTGTGATATAAGAGTGAATGCCCCCTTAACTTAATGAATTTGGGTTGTATAAAAGCCGCCTTCGCCTTGACAAGAAATAGTGTCCTCTATAAATAAAGGTCATCAGTTTTACAGAATGACCATCTAAAAGTCCCATAAATTTCCATTTAAATAACAATTTGTGAAATGATTCCAACACATTGGCCTGCTGCTTTGAGTTATCACATTTGAATAGGAGTAATTTTTGTACAAGAAAAAAAAAACTTGTCATTGGTAGCTTAATAGGTTGTGCACTGGATCCAGTAGGTTAGTAGAAGACATTGCCAGTTTTATTAAATGTCGCTAGTTACACTTTCAGAGTAACATTATGGTACTGGTGTGTCATAAAATACAAATTACTGGCTACTTCTATCACCTTATTTTTCTTTAAATATGTACTCCTCTGGTAATTATCCAAATTTTTTATGAAGCAATCTTCAGAGGACAAAATAACAAAAATCACATTAATTTCTGCCTTAATTTTAGTAGTTTTTAAAAAATGTTACAAAAGTTCCTCCATTTGTAAACAATAACATTTTTTTGGCTTGAAAAAAGGTTAAAATCAATCGTCTGCATTTAATAAGCACCAATTTCTAGACAAAAAACTAATATTACAATTTTGTTTCTTAGGTGTTTTTCACAGTTCATTATTAAGGGTGTAATGATATACCGGTAAATTGCAATACAAAATGTAAATGCCTGTTCAAGTAATTAATCTTATGTTAAAACAAAGTATTGGAATCATTGATATTACAAATTTACTATATTATTCATTTTTCTAATCAAAGCAAAACATTTGTCAATGTGATAATTTGCAATTACATGTATTTTTGCTTATTTTGTCCCTTATCATGATTGTATGGCAAGATATGAATCTATTAATCATTTTAGTTTATAGACCAAAAGACCGTTCTAATCAGGCAAAATAATCCTGTAACTCTTTTTTGAGTATTTTTGTTTTCTACTGGTAGAAGTTTTTCACTCATGTTGATATGTTTATTATTTTCTACATCAGGGATGTGATTATTATATTAAGTGGGTGTTTTGGTAGAATAAAGAGCAAGATAGCTTTATTTTCTTGTTAAGATTTTATTACATGTAAGGAAATTGCTCATTATTACACTACATAATATGCAAAATTAACATTAGAGTTCATAAATGCTGTCAATGACCAATACCTATTGATACATATTGCAATACACACATGCCATATTGCAATATATTGTAATATGTTTTTTTATGGCAATACTAACCCCTATTTATTATCCCCGGGTATGACTAAAGTGCGAAAAGTTACAAAAAGGTACAAAAAGTTGCGAAACGTTACAAAAAGTTTATGTAGGCCAAGAAGAGAAAAGTTGCTTTGAGATCGTTATTTAAGCTTTTTTATTCACAAAAGCTATACTATTACAGTAACTGTTAATCATATTAAATGCTTCCTTTATTTGATTATGCTTAATAAGAAAATTAGTTTCCAAAACTGCTATGAAAAGTTAATATCGTACCCAAAATCCAAATGTCGGCCGCTAAAAGTTGCAACAAAATGATTTTCCCAACATTTTTATTTAAACAAGTATTATAAAAGGTTTTAATTATCTTCATTTGCATCGGTGTCAATATATTTTTCGAAACTGCTATAAAAACTTGATTTTGGCTTCGAAAACTGAAGTACGGGTTTGAAAAGTGCTTCAAAAATATTTATTTTCTTGATTTCGTTCAAAAGGCATATATATTTTAAATTGAAACATGAGTGATAAAAAAACGGTATGCAAAATATTGGCTTTAGTCTAATATCCTAAAATCTAAAAGAGTGCATATTATCTTCGGAAACCAGGAATATTTTATTATACAGGAATTCAGATTGCCTGTTTCCTTAAGAGATATTATCTTATTGCAATCATTTTCATTGATGTAAGAAGACACCCTATCATTACTACTGCAGAAATGAATAAACTAGGTAATAAGAAAAAGGCACATACCTCACAGTAAATACAATCCTGAGAACAAACAGAACAAGTATACTTCTTCAACATTTTGTTGATGAACGCAAAGTAGGAATAAAAGCAAGAGTATACAGACCGTAATATATAGTTTTTAAGCAAGTTTTTGTATATTCCACAATTATCATTATTTTTTATAATTTAAATACAAACTGGGGTTGTTGAAGAGATTCTTCTTTGATGTAAGTTTTCAGCCATGGTGCCAAATCTGTAACTCAATTAATTGTAAGATAATTATCACATTCACAACTGTCCAAATGTGACCTACACTTAAATGATTAATTATGAGGTTGCAATAGAACAATTATAATAAACGTGTGAGAATCAAGTCAGTTTATCCATTGGCGACATTACAATATCGGCTTTGAAAGTCACCAGATAAAAGAACCACTATCAGGTCATTAATGGTCACCTTGCTTATGCCAGATGTAGATAATGATTTCTTGTCCCATGCTGACGAAGTTTTCTGTAAATCCAATTTAGGGGAATGAATGTAATTTCGTTCTAATGTAGACTTCAAAGTCCATATCCTTTCAAACTATAATTCTATAACCCCATTGGCTAAAACGACCTTTAAACGCTCATTATTAAAATGATATGTTAAACGCTATGGAAAATGAGTTATTGCACATTATAATTTCATTTGTGAACAGAAATATTGATTGCAACTTATAATAAAATTTAGTCGGTCCATTTCACAGACATATAAGTCTATTTTGTGAAAAGGGAACCACTCGCTAAAAGGACCTTTTTTTTAAAATACTTTATATATAAAAAAGATATATTAAATCCTATGTAGAATGAGTTACTACACAATATTATTTCATTTCTGAAATAGAAGTATTAATTAAAACTGAAGATCAAAATATAGTCTGTCAGTATATATATAATTTTAAATGAACTTCTCGCCATCAAAGAAAACTTTTCACAATATTTGTGTAACTTTTTGCACTTTAGTCATACCGATTATCCCCATTTGGTTTTCTTCATTTTGCTGCTGTTGTTGTCACACCTGGAGACAGTAGAAATACCCTTTGTAGGTCTTTTATAAGTGACATATAGGTGAATTAGGCATTTCACTTATAAGTGACATATACATTACTTATAAGTGAAATGGAAGTCATTCACTTACTACACTTGTACGTGAGATAAAAACGAATTTTCACTGAATTTAATGAATTTGGGCTTGAAAAAAAGTGTCCCCCCCCCTCCTTGTATAAAAGTCATCAGTTTTATAGAATGTATAAATATAAACGGTTACCTATAAGTTCAGACCTTATACAAATCTCATACATTTCCATTTAAGTGACAATTTGTGAAATGATTTCCAAAACATAAGGCTGCAGCTTTGAGCCACCACATTTGAAACGGCTTACTCAGTATAAAAGTGTTAGCTAAAATATACAAATAAGCCATAACAATGAAGATAATTTATTCACCAAGTAATAAATACAATATTTCTTTGAAACACACATTTTTTCGGGAAAAATCCTTCATCATCAAGACAAGTAGGCCCCAACAAATGAATTCAAAAGCTTTTAGTTAAGTGCGGCAGTTTTTATGATGGCCATTCTACTTTAAGCTGGTAAATGAAGATTGTCCCAAATTCAGTTGTCAGCATGTTAAAACTATGATATTTTTATAATACTTTTATATACCGATTGATGCTGGAAAGCACAAAGAGTGATAAAAACAAAACCGCCATAGGCGAAAAAGTCGGCGAAACATAATTCTATTGATGCAGACCGCCAATGGTTTAAATTCTGGAAATGGAGGTGTGGCCAAGTCTACAATATGATAGCATTTGCAGCGGAAATCTTTCGGGCTCCGGATTTTTACTGTTGAAACATCTTTTCGATGTCAAATAATTTTTCAGTGTCCAACAATAAATTATTTTCTGTCATTTCATTAGAATATACACGATTTAATGTTTGGTGCCAATAATAACGTTTTAAATGAAATTACAGAAAATAATTTATTGTTGGATGCTGATAAAGACCTTGTTTACATGGTGTATGCAATGTGTGCTTGTGTATACTCACTCATGTCCTCATTTTGCAATTCACAGACACACACGTTGCTTTATTCTAGCTTTGATACATAATATCCAAAGTTGGAAGTTTTATGTAAATGTTTTTCTTTTTACAAATCTTAAAATATTTTAAATAGAACATGATGAAATTCTTTTGTGTGTGTTGTTGTTGATACAACTTAATGAAATTTACAAATCTGGTTGGAAGTTATGAATTTTGGAGAAAAAACTCACAGTAGCACCTTTGTTGAACTTGGATTGTATTTTGCATTAAACCTAATGGACTTGAGACAGGCTGTATTTTGCAGTAAACCTAATGGACTTGAGACAGGCTATATTTTGCAGTAAACCTAATGGACTTGAGACAGGCTATATTTTGCAGTAAACTGTTAGTCAGAAAATGATAATGTACATATTTATGGTTGTAAATACAAGAGACATTTTCTGGCCAGGATTTTAGCTTCGTTTCAGGATACATGTATCTTTCCATACTAGGATATTTTGTGTTACACCTACATTTGTGTATAATGAAGTTGAATTCATCATTAGCATTTAATTACTCTTGTTTGTGCATGTAAATAATTATTTGTTATTGTACCACTTGTGGTTTGTAAGTTAAGGAGAAACATGAATAAAAAAAGGTGCAATTTAGTCGTGGTTGCTCTTTCCTTAGGTACTTGGATCCTTGATAGTTAAAGGAAATTACAAACTCTTAGCAGAAGAAATACAAAATAATTCTTAGTGCCAATCTTGAAAATTGAAAGTTTTTTCCCAGCATATTCCATTCTGAAATATATCAAAACAGTTTTAAGTCCAAACTGTCCAGCCTTTTCCATTTACAATGTCCAGGGTTTCCAGGATACTTTCTGCAAAATGTTTAGTTTTCCCACTGTTTTCCAGGGTTTTCCATGTTTTTCCAAGGTTTTCCAGAGTATACCATGGAAAAAGTACAGCTGGGCAATAGGAGTGGAGGTTATGGGCCAAGCTGAAGATGGCTGTGGTGACACAGTGCTTGTGTTAGATCTATTGTTTTTGTGTTTATTTTGAGTGGTTTCAATGTAGTTCAAAGATGAGTACCATATTTAGCTGTGTATAACGCGCAGTTTTTTCACCAATTTTAGTATCTTAAGTCGGGGGTGCGCGTTATATACAAGAACAAAAAAAAAAGATTTTTTCCAGGTCGATCTTTTCGAGAGTGATTACGACGAAGAGGAATTTGAGGGATTTGATGCAATAGATTGAACTCCATCAACTAGACGAACCTTTAAAGGGCCCTTTTACGGGCCAACCATAAAATCGGAAAGATACAATTTTAATATTGCCACTTTTTCATTCACTATCCAAAATGACCAACTGTTGTTGCACTATGAAAACTGAGCGAAATACCGGTAGTCACGATTTTAAAATGTATTATATCACATGCGCGTTATATGGCAGAACTACGTTTTTTCCACTCATTTTGGGTCAGAAATCGGGGTGCGCGTTATACACACCTAAATATGGTATGGCTGTAACTTCTGCAGTTAAATTGGAGGCTTTATTTGGTTACCAGATGTAGACAATGGAAATCTGTGTATGATGCACCAGTATGGTTTTGGGTTTGTTCATGGCAAATTCCGGGCAGTCTCATGCTAGCTGCAGATGACAGTACATAAAGAGGTCTTTAATGTACTGGCCAAAGGAAGTGAAAATTGGCAAATCGATACTGCATAGTAATCAGTGAAATTAATTAAGAGTAGCGTCAAGTCGAGTCTATTATTTTCCCTGAATAGATTATACATGTACTTCAGATTTTAGTGACCAAATTCTGATATTGACAGTGTGGTAAACTCACATTTAAAAAAAAAAAAAATACTCAGTAGGATTGAAAGTCATGTAAGAATAACGTTCATACATGGTTTGCTGTGGGAAAGTGTCTGCATTTAAATCTCAGTATCAAAGTCGTCCTTAGTGCTCTGGCAAATGTTTGCAGACATCCAACTCATTTAACGTGTTTTCTAATTTACTGAACTTCAACATTTTTGCAGCGATAAATTTTACAATATAGAGTTCAGACTTTGAAACCTTTGTGACGTAGAGGTCCTAGTGCCACAAACACATTTTTTTGAATAACTGTACTGGGTTTTGTCTCAGACTGCAAAGCATAGATAAGACATAGGGATCACTTTTAAGATGGTGGTGTTTTATTTGTCGATGATGAATTTGGGTTTTACAGTGCATCGACACAATAAGGCCATACAGTGCCAAAACAAACGTAATAATGAAAGTACATTACCTAGAAGCACCTATAAAAAGAAATGGAATTAAAGTATGTTAAGAATCCCGATCAACGGGCAATGAAAACATTGTTATATTTTGTTATAAATATTTGCTTCTCTCAAGAAATGTAAAATTTGAGATACACTTATTGTGTCAAAAAGGTCTTTCATCTTTTTGACACGATTGTATCGATCATGTATTGGTTGGAGGTCAGTTAAAAAGTGTTTGCCTGTAAAGGGTTCATTGCAACAGACACTCAGGTGGGTCCTCATCCTTGAAAATGAAGGAGTGAGTTATCCGGGTCTACCCAATTCTAAGACATGCAACAACCACCATATTCTTACGGACTAGTCTATAGGATGGGGACCATTCACCTAATGTAGGCTTTACTGAGTGAAGCTTGTTATAGACAGCATCATTCCATGATGCCTGCCACTTATTAAATAAAAAACCTAACATGACAAGGTTTAAAATCAGTACAGGGTATTTTAAAATCAGAAGGTTAGAAAGATAAGGTTGCTTTGGCAAGATCGACTGCCTTGATGTCAGCTGAAAAAATCGATGCACCATCTGCTAAATGACATTTTACAATGTAATTACCACTAAAGAAGGCTGTATCAGTCTTTTCACCATCTTTGTGTAGGTTTCATATTCTGAAAAGAGTTCTTGGTAGGAAGCATTAAAACAGGAAAGACTTGTTTCTAACTTTTTCCCTTAATACAGAGTAAACAGGACTCTGGGTTGGTTTAGAAGCCATTGTGGTATTTCAGGGATGGAAGCTTTTCTAATTTTGAAAGAGCAATCTTTGCACTGTCAAGGTATGGTGATATGCTTATTCAAACATTGGGATGGTGTTCGTTTTGGTTTCAAAAAGTGTTTTGTAGTTGGGACGGAAGAATGATATGTAGGCAGGATTGGAAGAATTTGGTCTAGAATTGCATGGCATATTGCAGAGACAATTTTTCTCTGCAAGTTGATAAGGATGGCTCATTGGCGTCCACATAAGGACATTCAATTGGGATTTTTTGTATTCCCTGATGGTGAATCGAATCAAGCATGCTTTAGTAGGACTTTCTGGTTGAGCCATAAACATTGCAACCATAGTCAATTTTGGATCTGACAAGAGTTCTATGAAGATTAAGAAGACCTTTTAGATCTGCACTCCAGTCAGTATGCACTACAACTTTGAGTTGGTCAAGGGCTTTTAAGCATTTAGTCTTTAGTTGTTTAATGTGTGAAATGAAGGTGAGTTTTCTGTCAAAAAGCACCTAAAACTTAGTTTCCTCCACCACCAGAATAGGTGTTCATCAAGCAGGAGTTTAGGTTTGTCATGTTATTTACGTGGTTGACAGAAATGCATACAAGCTGTTTTGGATTTGAAAATTTAAAACTGCTTACAGTTGCCCAGTTATTGATCTTATTTATATACTGCTGCAAATGTTGTTCAGTTGTGTGCACAAGTTTCGATTGATAACATATAAGAAAATGATCAACATACAGAGTGCAATCTAGGCCAGGGGTGTCAAACATATGGCCCGCAGGTCAGATACGGCCCGCCAGACTCATTGTTTATTATTATTATTTGTATCAAATCTGGCCCGCCATAGCAAATGAGTTTGACACCCCTGATCTAGGCATTTACATTACCGGTAAGTTTTTTGCATTTAGCTCAATTTCTCTTATACTGAAGTATGTGCAGTTATGAAACTTTATGGGTGTGTTCATCTTGGTGGGTACTACTCACTGGTAGTTATCAAACACCAACAGTAGATCAATCTGACCAACTTTTCATGCTTCAGTGATTGCATAGTCTTTGTATATACAGTCGTGAAACTTGACGGGTACATCCATTTTGGAGGTACAAACCACCATAGTCAAAAATAGGTCACAATGACCTAATCGTTACACTCTAGTGACTTTTCAATGTTTTTTGATTATAATACAGCAGAGCAGGCAAGAAATGACATTCTGCAAAATTCTTGTTCGATTTGCTGATGTAAATAGTTACACTGCCAAAAATTTTAAGTTGATTGGCTTTCATATTGGCTATCACAGTGTCAAAAGAACTAAAAAATTTGCAACAGTAGAATCACTTATATGCATAAAAAAATAATAAAAAAGATTGTAGTTATCTGTCTAATTTTATAATCATATTGAATTTTATAATGAGTCATTTATAAAGTGCATTGTTCCTTGACCATCAAATATGGCAGGGTACATTTTCCAAATGTGGACACTTAAAGTGGGATAATACCATTTTTGTGGGCAGTGGTGGGTTGATTGGTTCTTAATGGCACTTTTGACACATTGGCTGTATCATCTCGAGGAAATAGGAGCCAAGTGGCTTTCCCAAGGACACACTGAGGCAGCCACTGGGCTGGCCTGGGCAGGTGTTGAACCTGTGATCCTTGGACGAGGAGTCTGATGCTGTACTAACTGAGCTAACACAAGGGCATAAGCTTTTCATTGGTTAGGCAGTGATTGCAACACAGCGCTGTTAGCATTTCATTGTTTTTTTTTTTGCCTTAGAACAATCATCAGTGCATAAATGCTCTCAAATTGCTAAAGCAGAAATCCATGAAGTTGAAAAAAAGCATTTGATGCCAGTGAAATATTGATTTTTCTAAAGAAATGAACATAACATTTTCTGGGTCAGTTTCGTAATCAGGGCAACGTTTGCATTTTCTGCAAAGCAACAGGGCACACTCAAAGGAGTGTAGGGTGCATATGTATGCCATTTCTTGGGACAACACAAGTGTATTTCATAAAAAAATATTTTAGTGCAACTATTTAAAGAATTGGAAGAGCTGACATTGTATTGGCACTAACTTCAACATTCCTCATGACTACAACGCTTTTGAGCAAGTTGTTGCAGTAGCTATAATCCTTGGAATACTTGAGCTGCATGCTCTCCTAGTAGACATGCAGCTGTTATTCCATCCAGTAGTAACTAGGTCTGTCAGTAAGTTAGTGTTTTGCACAACAGCCCCTACTCTAAAAGCGATAATCTAACAAAGCTCATTTTTATATGTGACATAAACTCTTGTCACGATACAAATGCCTACCATGTTTCATGAAAATAGCTCAAATTTTTTAGAAGAAAATAACTGTCAAGGGTGTGACAGGGAGACGGACAGACACCACTTTTAATAAAAATGGGTATTACTCTTAACATACTGAACAGACAGAGCCCATTATTTTACAAGACACATTGTATAATCGTGATACAAGAGCAAGTTTCTTGAAGATATCTCAAACAGTAAAGGAGATATGTGGTGTAAATACAGTTTTCAAATTTGCGGAGAAACCTCTCAAAGTACGAAGCTGTCAAAGATCCATTTTTTATGGGACACAAACTCTTGTCTTTACACTAAAGATTACCAAGATCCATTTTTTATGGGACACAAACTCTTGTCTTTACACTAAAGATTACCAAGATCCATTTTTTATGGGACACAAACTCTTGTCTTTACACTAAAGATTACCAAAGTCCATTTTTTATGGGACACAAACTCTTGTCTTTACACTAAAGATTACCAAGTTTCATTAAGCTATCTAAAATGGTTCAGGAGATGTTAATTGCAGAATACAGTAGTGATGGATGGACAGACACAATGTAATAAAAATGGGGACAACTCTTAAAATGCTGACCAAACAGATTCCATTTTTTCACAGGGCATAGTGTCTAATCATGATACAAAAGTATTCCAAGTTTCATGAAGATATATCAAAGGGTTTAGGAGATATTAAGCAAACAAAAGTGTGATGATAAATAGGTTTATTCCATTATTCCCCTTCTGCCCCCTTTAAGGGGATTGGGTGGGTGTATACTAAAATGCATAGCTTCATTGACTGTTAGACCTAAAAGTACAGATCAATTCACAAGTGTCTTCCTACTTTTTTTTTAATTCCAAGGACTTACATAATTGACAGCAAATTTGGTATTTATCACTAATTGAATATAATATTCTGAATACAATTCTTAAGCATTTATTCTCAAGGACATTGTGAAAACAGAATGTGTTTATGTTAGATGCCCCTCTATAAACATAACCCGGAACATATGTGAACAGGACATATCTGGTTTCCCTTGTCTCTCCAATCTCTCCAGTAAAATTATTTGTTGAGGTCAGTGTCTCATGTACTGTTAGATGCAGGGTCATGCAAAGAGAAACTGGCAGGATATGTGTTCTGTGATCACATCATTTCATGTTTCTCATGGAATGTTGTAAGCTGAAACTGGTGTACACTACAGGCTTCCAATAAAAAACAATAAATACTTATCAACCAAGTCTCATAGCTTTAAGATTGGCTTACAACACTACTTTTAATAGAATTTTAAAAAAACTGCAGATATTGTACTAAAGAAAAAAATACAAATATGAAATACAGAAAATGATAAATCATATTAAAGTTTTATTTTATTTTTTTCAAGGATATTTATATTGTGTTCATTCAGTCAACAAAGTTTTGTAGTTATTGTTTTTTTGTCATCAACATCTTAGTGTAAATAAAATTTTAATTACGTTGTAAGTTAAGGAAATTTTTAAGAAGTGGGAACATGATAATGGCTAGATACTAATGTTCTCAATTCACCAATGTGGTTGTCCTACAAACTGATATATACAATCAAGAAATTCGGTCAAGGCTTTCTCTTGTTTGTCCTGCGCTAGTGAAGTGGTTGACATAAAAGCCTGGCAAGTTATTTGTAGTTTCTTATCTGTCTGGCAAAATGACTTTTTTTACAATATGTCTGTCTTGTTTCTATTGACATGTTGATATTGTCAATCCCAGTTTCAAAAGACGATTTATTTATGGATCAAAGGAATAACACATGACGAGATAAACACAATTGAATCTTAACAAAACATATTGCTCCACTGTATTCAACAACAATTATGTACACAGACTTGAATATGAATGTTAAATGTTTGATTATGTGCATGATAGTGTTTTATATACCATCTGTACTCACTTATAAGTCAAGTCCAACTGCAAACAAAATAGAGCCTGATCTATCATTGGATAATGTGTGGGCAGATCAGGGTCTGTGTTGTTTATTCAACTGATTCCTCCTGACAGACTAGCATACACCCCGATCTGCCAGCACATTATGCGATGGCAGATTTGGGTCTGTTCAGTTTGCATTTGGACTCTACTTATAAGCGAGTATATACGGTACATACATACATACATAAATTTGCTTCAAGAAATGGGTTGTATCTAGGATTCTCTTTGTGTGCTGATCCATTCCTTGTGGTTGTGTATATGACCTGTATTCATAAAACACCACCTAAGTGCACACTCAAAGTCAACTTTTGATACAAAGTAATTAGTAAACTGATTTACACACAAGAGAATTGAAAGTTTAGATTTATTAGAGTAAAAAAAATTGTTAAATATTTGGAGTTATTTTCCGAAAATATTGTAAATAGTGTGTCTAAAGAAACAATAGCTGATTTGGAATGTCCACTTGTGTGTGTGTATGTGTGATATGCCTATTAAGCCCAAGCTTGCAAGGTGGGTGCATCTTGGGGAAAAAGTCTATTGTACACTAAAACTGTATCACTGTGACCTATTTGCCTGAGGTTATTTTCAACAATACTCGCACATCACATTTAATCTCTTGGTGCAAAATTAAGCCCATACAGAAAAAAGGGTGTATAAAAGGTACACCCAGGAGGTGTATTGTAGGTACACACCACAGGTGCATTTATGGCCTATGCAGGTTACAAATTAGGTCCACTTGTATATTTTAGGTAAATAACCCCACTTTTTGACCCAGTAGGGGATCACTGGGCCACACAGTTTCCATTTCTGGAATGAAAAGAGTACAGGTAAATTATATCTCTAAGAAAGGTACATTCCAGGTGCAAGTCTCTAGCTATATTCTAGGTACATCTTCCATTGGCACTTAAAAGACACATTATAGGTACGGTACTTAAAAGATACATTATAGGTATGGTACTTAAAGATACATTATAGGTACATTACTTAAAAGACACATCACAGGTACGATACTTAAAAGATACATTATAGGTACGGCACCTAAAAGATACATTATAGGTACGGTACATAAAATATACATTACAGGTATGGCACTTAAAAGATACATTATATGTACGGCACTTGAAAGATACATTATAGGTACAGCACTTAAAAGATACATTATAGGTATGGTACTTAAAAGATACATTATAGGTACGGTACTTAAAAGATATATTATAGGTAAGCTGCAAGTTATGATTTTTGCAAGGTATGACTCGAGTTCTTTTAACTTTACCACTGAGCAAAAGTATAGAAGATACAGAAAAGGTACAATGTTAAACTTTTCAAGAGGAATGTAAAAGTTTATTTCAAACTTTTAATAAGGTACATTTTAGTTACATTAGAATCATGTCAGAGGTAGATAAAATACTGTATCATTTGCAAATAGGTATTACTGAGGTACATATTTTATTTTGCCTGTAGTACTCTTCAGGGTATTTACGTATATTTGAGGTATCCATAAAATTTTGACAAAATTCTTAAATGTTTTAAAGGTTTCATACATGTACTTTTTTGAAGGCAGAAGGTATGCTATATGTATATCTTGGCATACCAAAGTTATACCTATTAGGAGTAAACAATTTTGAAGGAAATATAGTTTTACCTATGTAGATCAATGTTGAAGTGTGTGATGCATCGTGGACAGAGCTTTTATCATGCACCAAATTAGGACACTGCAACCTATTTTCCAAGGATGTATTTAATATTGCATTTGTTAAAAAATAAAGATTCAAATATAGTATCAGGAAGATGGGGTAGTTAAAGTAATTATTCAAATATGTATGTTTTTATGTTAATGCCTGCCTGCATGTATATACATCTTTCAATGCTACTGTAATGTTTATAATATTTCTTGTAATTTTTATTATTCTTGTACAAATAATATATGAAAATATAATAATTTTGATTGAATATTAAGTACAAATATTAGCAAGATCATAATAGGATATTTTTCAAAGATCTCGGATCAAAAATTAAAGGACCCAAAAAATACACATAATTGTGATTTTTATGGATTGCATAAAAAATTAGAGTATGTGATAAATTTGAGATAAGACGGTACCCAATATGGTGTTATTATTCTTGGCACATTAATCATTACAAAGAAAATTACTTAAGGACTTTCTGACTTTAATACCGTCTGTTACATCCTGTATTGAGTAGACTACAAAATTGTTGGACACAATCCACATTAAAATATTACTGTGGTCCTAAATCTCTTGTTATAGAAAGTCAAAGTTCAATGTCATTGATATGTCAGGGTTTCGTGTACATTGTTGTAGTGTTATATTTCCAAAGTCACAAGATCTTATTGCATTATTTCCAAATATCGGACCTTCTAGTTGAGTTTTGTTTGTACAGTACAATGATCAATACAACAGGGATGAGAATTCCCAAGCCCAACTAACCTGGACAGCTAAACATTATTTTTGGTCTAGTGACATTTCATACAAATAGCGCTGTTTTAAATAGAAAAAAGTACATGAATTATATTTTGAAACCATTTTCCCTGCATCATTCTTTGCCGGGCTAGTAGGTCAAAATTGAAATTGTCACCCCCAGTACAGAGTGACCTGTTTTATAATGTGTACCCAGTTGCAAATAGTGTAGACCCAGATCTGGCATCACATAATACATCGCCAAAAAGGGTCTGTGCTGTTTGATTGCAATTGTATTTACCGATGAATAGTGTATATTCTGCTCTGCATGTGAATCATGTGACATATCTGGGTCAGCGCTGCTTGCAGTTGAGTTCCTTATACATGAGAAAATAAGTTACTGTAATGTACTGTTAAGTTACTATGAAGCAGAATTACTGGCTCGACTGTAAAGCAGTCTCTGGTAAAAGTCTTTCAGCATCACGACTTCAGTAATCTTGGACAATCCTTCTAGCAATTCTCCCGAGTCGTGAAGAGTTTCCAAAAAGTCTCTAAGAATGTCACATGCATCCATTGCAGACTGAATGCTTGGTTTCTGTGTTATTGGTTCAGCTGTATTGTCAGCATACTCATGGGGGGCATAAGCCTGTCTGGTAGTTATGATGTCATCAATGATGTCATCATCTGTCATGGAAGCACAGGTTTTGAGATTGTTGTCAATGCTTAAGTATTCATGTAGATTTCCACCAATGCCAAGGGCAGAAATTTGAGCCAATGGAATTCCCAATTCGGGGTTTGTGGCTGAATCGTCAATATGGCTTGTATCGTCCTTAACTAGCAATTCAAGATGCTTCAAGCAGGGCGCCATACTTTTGCATATATACCCAGGGACACAACACCATGCTTGCTGCAGTAGACGGAGTGCATCTAGAACATTTATACTGAATATTGTCATTTTCTCCATGGCCCTAGCAAACCATAAGAGTAGACGTTTACGATAATACACCTTCAGGTTCTGAATAACACTCATTGTCATAGGATGTGTTTTGCTGGTGGTGTGAGGTGGCAAAAACACTAGTTTCACAGCTTTTAATCCTTTC
Source organism: Margaritifera margaritifera (assembly GCA_029931535.1). Classification (NCBI taxonomy): domain Eukaryota; kingdom Metazoa; phylum Mollusca; class Bivalvia; order Unionida; family Margaritiferidae; genus Margaritifera; species Margaritifera margaritifera. Next base: position 457,178 of record JAQPZY010001342.1, on the reverse strand, counting down.
ATTTCAACATGTACTGGACACTTGTTTATCACTAAAGCCACTTTCCTTTTTTCTTGGTAAAATTTCATGTCCAGTTTGTTCACCCATCTTGAAAAGATTTCAGGCGTCATCCAGGCTTTTGTGTTAGCTTGATATTCAGTCGGCAATGTGCGAATATTTCTGAAGCAGTTAGGCCTAGAAGTTTTGCCGATGACTAGTAATGGTAGCTTGTGAGTTCCAGACAAATTTGCACACACTAACACAGTCAGTCTGTCCTCACTTTCTTCTCCCTTACAACAGTCTAATGCTCTATATTGTTCCGTTTGATTTGGGAAAGCACGGAAAAATAGGCCAGTCTCATCCGCGACATAGATGTCATCATGACTGTACTGACTCAATATGGCCAATGGCTGAGTTTTAACATTTTCAGGCTTACCGATATTAATGTTACTAGTTTTGGTATTTGAATCTGCGCCCTCTGAGGTTGGGTTTCTGCTAGCTTTTCTGAAATATATTGCATTCCTTGTCTTAAACCTGTCTAACCACCGTGCAGAACATTTAAAATCAGTGATACGAAGCTTAGCAGCAAATTCACCTGCTTTAGCCAGTATCAAAGGACCAGATACGGGTACATTTTTCTCTTTTGCAACTCTGATCCATTTTAGCACTGCCGCTTCCACCTCTTCACAGCTGCCTGTTCTCATCCTCTTTCTGTCTGGAGCATAAACCCCATTCAAATAGGCCTGTTTAATTTTGTCTGAATTTTTTATCCAGGTGGAAAGGGTATTTGGAGGGATGTTCAACTCTTTGGCTATTTGAGCTTTGGACTTTATTCCCCTCTCAACTTCCATTAGTGCCTCATACTTTGTCTCAATGCTTTTGGTACATAATTTCCTTTTTACACCGAACGTTTTGATCTGAATACCCTTGCGGCCTTCATTAGACATGTTAACATTTTCACAGAACAAGTCTAATGGATAAACACCATCACTGAGCCCGTCTGTTGACGCTGCAGAATTTTCAGGCTCCAGTTCTGCCCTTGCCTCTGCCCAATTATCAGATCTGTTGTCAGGTACTGTGAGAGTATTTTCAGGCTTCATTGGGGATTCTGATTGAATCATCTCCCTTGACTGGTTCGATCCTTCATCGTAATCACTGTCTACATTTTCAACCTTTATTGTAATGGATGACTCTGATCTGTATATTTCTGATAAGTGCACTGTTGTATCAGATTCCATTGATGCTGAATATTTAACTTCTGCAAAAATAATGAATCAGATTTGGTTATAATCTAGCACTTGCCTACAATTGGATTTGCCTATTGGCCTTTAATAACTTACTCCTTCAGGAATTTCACTCTGCATATTCGACAGCTATTGCTTTGTCCTTGATCCACAGTCAAAAAGACTTGTAGAATTTTTTTCCCTGCAGAGTGAACACTTTGAATGCTCAGTCTAGGCTGTGAAAAGAATCAGTCAGAAATACTCTTCAGATGATTTGACTTGTCTCCGAAAATTTCCTAACATATATTGATATTTTCCTTGTCTGAAGTCACAAAAGAATTAAGTTTTCAGCAAATTAACTCTAGCCTATTCTTGGTATCAAACAACCAGCCACGCCAGTAATCACATTCCGTCGACCAATCCCACAAATCCCTTCGTCTAAGCCAGGGCAATGGGACCTTAGTTAGACACAACTGCAATGCTTGACTGATTGCATGATTACTTCTGCATTGATTTCACAATGCTTCGAGGTGTACGATTCGCAAGTGTGAATGGGTAATCAATAATACAACTGGATAGCTTTGTTCGAGATATGTCATGTGTTCGACTAAGCCTGATAGTCTAGCTGAAGTCACTCAGAGTTTATTACCGTACATGTACATAGGTAGTAGCAGACGAAATTTGATACATCGCCAGTGGCAAGAAAAGCATAAGCATTGTACACAATAATGAGATCTTCCTACTTTGATATCATACACGTGACATGTGGCAATAGTGAAAAATCATTAAATGGGGCAATTTAGACGGTTTATATCTTTATATCAGCATTTAGAGATAATGTAATCTCTGAAGTTAAAAAAATAAGCATCTGACCCACATTGAAACGGCATTATAACTCCCTCTCTCTCCATTATGACCAGGTTAACTGACGACATTCCGTTTACCCTTCATTGTAATAATTTGATTTGCCTAGGCCAGTTGACAGATAGATAAATGAGTATGCTTGCTTTGTTTTGAATTGCAATATGGATGAGCAAAGCGACCGGGCAAATCGACCTTGCATTAGAATAACCAGGCCTACTGCAGTAGTAGTCTACTGACATCATCACGTGTGAATGGTAGTCTGCGGGCAGACCTATATATAGAACACATGACTGTCTCTTCTACAGACGATTCATTTCATCAACATAGCATGCATTACATGAATACCTTTTACGCAGAGTTCACTCAAATAAATCGGACAATTTGCCACGTCATTTTTTTTGTTGTGTAAACTGTTCTGATGTGTAATGTCGAATGTCAGTCTGGCCATTTGCATGTAAATGCCTTGGTTTAAAAAAAGAAAGATTTATATGGCATATTTCATTTAGAACATATATAATTTAAAATTAAAGTTGGGTAACAATGCAGTGCTCATAACAACACGTTAACACATTCCAGTAAATGAAAGGTGTGTGTGTTAACAGCACAATGGCTCTCTCAGTGTCAGAAATATGTCTTGTAAACTATATGCACTTCCTTAAGGTCTAATATTGTAATGAAAGGACCAACGTACTGCAAGGTCATTATTAACTATAAGAATCAACAAATTCAAGTTGTATACATTCATTCATTCATATATTACAATTCTGTAGGCAGGTACAAACTGCAACTTGAGCCGTTTCAGTGGAAAGCCAATAATAATAATAATAATAATAATAATAGAACCACAATGCTGTTACCCACTGATAGTACTGTACAAAGTTTAAAATACATGCATGGGTACACAAATACACAATATAAACACTTTTGGGTTTTTGTGCACTTACAATTTCAGCTAAGGTTTTAGTAAACAGTGATTGTGTACTCAAATTTTGAAAGCTGGAACATATGTGCAGCTAACAAAAAAAGAAAAAAGAAAATTCAGACCTTGTGGTATTCAAAGGAGTTTTATGTCCTCTTAAGGAAAAACGAAGTTCTTTAAAGTCATCACTATGGTTTTGGATATAGATGTATTTTTCAAAGAAGAGTCATATAAAGATGGCGTCATCCTGGTTTCCAACTTATACTCTCAATTTGTGTACTAATTACGCAACACTTTGTCTTCATGCTAAGATAAAATATTGAATGTGGAAAATTTTAAGTATCAACGACCCTTTTACTAACTTGCTTGACATATGAACATGTACCATGTTAGTTGAAATACCTTGACAATAATAATTATTATTGGTCAGTGGTTTCAAAATGTTCCTAAGGGCATTGACATTTGTACACCCTATTGTTACCCACATCTGTCTGTCCTGTCTGTTTGTCCTGTCAGTCTGTCCATCTGGGTCCAACAAATCTTAGACACAGCTAGGAGTCCAGGTGCTACCAGAATGCTTGGTCATAATGCTATCATATGTTGAAAATCAGGTAGTCCACTGGGCTACAGCACAGTATCGTGGCTTATTCTAAATTTTGTTTTGGTTTGGTGTTTTACGGCACAGCAACACAAGTAGGTTATTTAGTGCAGAGGCAGTTGGAGTAAAGTGCCTTGCCAAAGGACACACCAGAGTAGCTGATCCAGGCTGGTCCGATGGTAGGATTCTAAACCAGGCCCTTTGTGTCACGAGTCCGGCACGCTAACCACTGAGCCACTGTGGCTCCTCTAAATTTTGTCAAAATACAAGTACAAAATTTGCAAAGGAAAATGACTCTTAATAAAATAAAAAGGGAAGTTGGAAAGCTACCAGGTTCTTTTCTAGTGGTTCTCCTAACTAGCATCTGATTTTGCAATTTATCAGACCTTGGTCCATCTGATTGTATTAAACATTTTTAATTTTCACTCAATAACTTAAAGAGATGGAAATTGTACAAAGATTGCCCTTTATAATACAATGGTCAAGACTGATGTGCAATTTTACTTGTCCTTATTTAACAGAATTATAGACCCTTTTTATATCAGTACTTTTGTGTATCTATTGTGATTGGTCATATTTGTCAGTCTGTCTCTGCATTCATGTGCCCACTGTCTCTCTGTCCATGCATCCACTGTCTCTCTGTCCATGCATCCACTGTCTCTGTCCATGCATCCACTGTCTCTGTCCATGCATCCACTGTCTCTCTGTCCATGCATCCACTGTCTCTCTGTCCATGCATCCACTGTCTCTCTGTCCATGCATCCACTGTCTCTCTGTCCATGCATCCACTGTCTCTCTGTCCATGCATCCACTGTCTCTCTGTCCATGCATCCACTGTCTCTCTGTCCATGCATCCACTGTCTCTGTCCATGCATCCACTGTCTCTCTGTCCATGCATCCACAGTCTCTCTGTCCATGCATCCACTTTCTCTGTCCATGCATCCACTGTCTCTCTGTCCATGCATCCACTGTCTCTGTCCATCACTCGGTTCACCTTGTAGGCTGAACTCCATCTACACTGATTGAGGAGGGGATCATGTCTGGCATGGTGCTGTAGGATGATGAGTAGATGACATGATTTCAGATCCTGGATGCATCCTAAGGGTCAGGGGAGGGTGTGGGTGTGATTCAATGGTCACATTTTTGTAGGTACAGTGGACTCTTCCTTGTAACCTGAACTCCATCTTCACCAGTAGATAGAACGAGTAGATAGATGACAACAGAGGTTTTGTATCCAGGAGTTGGGGGTGGAATGGGATATTGTGGGAGCAAAATTAAAGAAAGTGGATATTTGTGATGCTGGTAGGGCCCTGTCCACCAAAACAATCAGTTTAGTAGTAGGCATTCATCTTGTATGATTGGTATTAATAAGAGACTTTGTCCATACCACACAGACAGAATATATGCTCATTTATAGAATGGACACAACTCTTTTAGTCAACATTCTTCTGTAAGGTTAAATTGTCTGGTCAGTTTCATTCGTCTGTATTTATGGAGATATGTTACCTGTGAATTCATTATGGTGATACATTAATGCTCTCTGTACTGCAAAGTTATTATGGAAATACATTAATGTTAATAATTAGTGAATTCATAATGGAGATAGATTAATGTTACCCATACAGTGAATTTATTATGGAGACCCATTAATGATACCCATACAGTGAATTTATTATGGAGATACATTGATGTTATCTATACAGTGAATTTATGTTGGAGATACATTAATGTTACCCATACAGTGAATTTATTATGGAGATACATTAATGTTACCCATACAGTGAATTTGTTATGGAGATACATTAATGTTACCCATACATTGAATTTATTATGGAGATACATTAATGTTACCCATACATTGAATTTATTATGGAGATACATAAATGTTACCTATACAGTGAATTTATTATGGAGATACATTGATGTTATCTATACAGTCAATTTATTATGGAGATACATTAATGTTACCCATACAGTGAATTTGTTATGGAGATACATTAATGTTACCTATACAGTGAATTTATTATGGAGATACATAAATTTTACCTATACAGTGAATTTATTATATTAATGTTACCCATACAGTGAATTTATTATGGAGATACATTAATGTTATCTGTTCCGTGAATTCATTACGGTGTTATGACTCTATGGTCTAAGAAAAATGTAACAGAAAGAAAGTGAAACCAACAAATCAAGTAAAAATCAAACAAGCAATTTATTTCTAGATAATTAAAATGAAAAATCGAAAAGACACTTACAGTAATGTGTATTAAAATCCAAATAATCCAATAAGAATTAGTGTTCTAATTACAAGTCCTAAATATAGAATGTTCCAAATTCACGACTGTATCCTTCAATGTTATGATGTGCCAATGGTCTTCAAAGTCCTGATGTACTAGTAGTCTTTAATGTGCTGATGTCAAAATGAAGTACTCCAAAATATCTCTGAATAAGTTCACATACATTCCAAAATCATCAATTAAAAATCCAAAATCCAAAAGTCTATGAGCACTGTTACAATCCAATGAATATTTAAAATAATTCCTCTCTCAGAATTTTGAATGACTTTTCACAACTGTAATAGCTCTTTACAGACTGATACAAATGTCGAAATTGAAAAACTGTCCACTAAACATGGTATATATAAAGATTGGTCACATGACAGAATGTTCTAGAATATGTGTCATCTTAATGGAATTTTACTTGTATGGACATGACTTTTTACACATAACTCTAAGGATTTTCCAGTTTTATCTGTAAACAAAATCAACCTTGACCTCAAATTCAGTAAACATTTTGTTTATCAAAACTATCCTTTAGCTCAAATCTTAAGTAAACAACCTAATTCAAGGACACTAGTTAAACATATTTTTCCTGATAAACAACATTAAGATTTAAGCAAATATTAAAGTCAAGAAACATTTATAATTTCCTAAAATATCTATAATATTATATAAACATCATACATAACAATGGAGATACATTAATGTTATCTGTACTGCAAATTCATTATGGAGATACAGTAACGTTACCTGTACTGTGAATTCATTTCTTTTCATGGGTATCAATTTTCATGGTTTGCATGAAATAAAAATTGCAGGTACTTAAATTCATGGAATGGAGAAGAAGTTTTCATGGAAAGATTGTTTGTTTGGTATTTAAATTTGTGGTTTGTAGAAACCATGAAATCTACTAAAATTGGTACCCCACAAAAATAGTGAATTCACAGTTTGTCAAAGAAACATTCTCACTGGCTAGAATAAAACATTATATGGCAGTCCAGACATGCACATGTATATTGCAGGATGTTTGATTGAGGACTGGGGGATCTCATAAATCAGATTGTGAGACAGAAGTTATAGAGAAATGTGCAAACAGACAAATCCTACACACATAAATCCTTGTTGTTGCATCAGTGCACGCCATATGATACCTACCATCTAACTGATTCAACCTGTAGATGGGGTCAGAGGTTGAGTGGTTGAGTCTATCAAGTGTATTTAGGTGTGAACAGAGAGCATTCATGAGTTGACATGATCAATGCATTATCACATACAAACCTTCATGATCTTAAACTCGTATGTTGTTGCTTTACAATTGGTTGGCTGTGCAAGAATAAGCATATATGAATTTAAATATTAGGCATTGTAAAATTTAGACTTGTTATACATATATATATAAATTAGACTCTTCCATCTAACCTTTAACCTTGCCATCAAATATAATTTGTTCACATCAATGCACAGGCGATAGGTGTCAACACTGGGTCTACTGTTGGCCTAGGGTGGGTGGTCAGTGTGTTGCATTGATGAGATTTGCATGAATTTTGCTCAGCACCATATCTGGTTTCCCTCTGGATTACAGTAGATCTGTCCAAAAACCAAAACAAAAACAGAGACTCTGTATTGATATTGTAAATGCAGTTAGTGCCATACCTTTACAACAGTAGAAGGTCACTGTGACCTACATTGCACATTTTACTGGCATAGGTATAGCTTTTGTGTTTTGCTCATGACCATATACATTTTTAGCTCCCTTTATATATACACAGTACTGTTATACTTAGAATCATGAAACTTGCTGAGTTGACACCCTTACCAACTTTTCCTATTATAAGTGGTACATTCAAGTCTATACAGTGTATAGCTCTAACATATTGTACATACTCGCGTATAAGCCAGGTCCAAATGCAAACAATATAGACCCTGATCTGCCGTTGCATAATGTGCCGGCAGAATAGGGTCTGTGTTGTTTGTTCTACTGATTAGTCCTTACAAACTGCATAGACCCAGATCTGCCGGCACATTATGCGATGGCAGATCTGGGTCTATGCAGTTTGCAGTTGGTTTTGGTTTATACGCGATTATATACGGTAGCTAACAGCTATTCCAAACACAAACCCTCTCAGTAGTAAGCAATACTGGGGATGTATTATGTTCATGACAAGGGCAATGTTGTATTTCTTGGCTATTGAAGTATTTAATAGGGCAGAGTGCCAGTCTTTGAGATCTTTTTGCACATTTCTTTCTCAGCTTATAACTTATAACAAGGACTAGCATTTGTGTATTATGCTTTTGGTCTGTCAGAGTGCATTAATTAAAGTGTTAGATTTAATGATTATGCTACCAGACAAATCCTTTTGTCGGTTCCTCAACCTAGCTTGTTCATTTTGCTAGTGTGCATTTAACTTCATGTACTCTCTTGCTTTCTCTTATCTCTCACAGACCTCCAGTGGCTCAGTGGTTATCATGTAAAACTCCTCACCAATAGGATTTTGGTTCAAATCTTATCATCAGCCAATCTCTCTCACTCATGCATGCAAAATGTATGTGCAAATGCATGCTTTTCCAGTTACGTCAAAATAAAATGTTCAGATTTTTTCCAGTTTTAAAAAAATTGCCTATTGTCATTGAAAGTACTTACATAAAATCGGTAGCACTTGCCTTTCTTCCGTTAGAGGGGCATGTCTGGAAGATAAATGTTTATATGAAAGGTGTGTATGTACGTTGATTGCCATAGAAAAGGAAAGTCAGTTTTGGAACTTCCTTCTCCTTTTCCAAGACTTCAGTTTTTACCACCTTTGAGAATCTTAGCAGTCCCTTTGGCAGTAATGAAATTTCAAATTTAAAATTGTGTCATTTTATCAAAGGAAGATGTTTCCTCAATATAATTGCCATTGTTATGTACCCGAGGTGGAGAGAGATCTACCTGCAATAACATCAGGCATACATTTCAGAAACAGGTGAAAATTAGGAAAATAAAAAAAAATATCTATGATAAATTAAAAGATAAGTTGCATAAGCAAGATACCAAACTTAACCGATAGTGAAATGTAACCTCATTTAGTGACACATACAATTTGCCCTTATACAGGCTTTTTATGAAATTTATAAAAAAACATTTCCAGTAATTATTTTCAGCCAATCAGCAACCTTCATTCTTTTAATTATAGCATTTAATATTCTACAACACATAGGTTGGTTCCATTGATCTCAAAATAATTAGTTGTATGTGACTGAAAGAAAATACTGATGTGTGATGACTAAAATTTAATAGCAGCCAGATCGGAAACAGAAAATTCCTTTATGCGGCACTTTGGTACACCATGTTGGTATTTTTAAGGCAAAATTTGGCAACCACTTAAGAAATTATAGCACCAACCTAATAAAGCTTCAGTTTTCTGATATTACATTGGTGTTAGGTATCTTCATGTAACTTGGTTCGTTCGTTGGATTAACGACGTGTGCGGCCATTCTGCCATTTACGTCGAATGTAACTTGGTCAGGTGACTCAGGGTATTATATTGGGAACCATTGCCTTTTAAAAATAGGTCACACTCACATACTCTGTATCAATGGGTTATGTATAGGCCTTATAATCCCAGCATTAAAATTTGTCATCCTGGCAAATCTCCAAAGAAGTTAGTTAGGGTCTTTCCCAGATAATTTGAAACTAACTTGGAAGGAATGTAGGTCATAGAGGCCTACTTTTCTCATTCTAATGACTTTGCTGTTTACAGCTTGAAGTTGATCATTAACTATTCATACCGTTAGTGTTAAAGTTATATTTTCCTGTCATCCAGATAATGTCTAAAACAGGCTATGGCCAACTTTGTTATATATTTGTATATGTATATATAATATAAAATGCCTCTGGGTGTGTGTGAGTGTGTGTGTGTGTGTGTATGAAAAAGTTTTCAGTCATGCATATTTGTGTACAAAATGCTCTGTGTGCTGAATCCATGCTCCATTGGTCTTGTGTATACTAATCCATAATACCCTTTTTGTAAATTTTATAAATTTGCCTGTACATACGTAGATAATTGAGGGCCACAAGGGAAATTAGTTTCTGTACTGATTGTGTAACCCTCATAAAATAAAGACTTTTTTATTATTATTATTATTATTATTATTATTATTATTATTATTACATGTATTATTATTATTGGCTTGAGCTTTTTGTATGTATAGATGCGTGGCAATTCATGATCACTGCATTTTCTTTGATTCATTGGAAAGCATAGATTAAAACTGCAACATCAGACAAATACCATAGTAGTCAGGTATGCTTGATTGTCTCCCTGAAATGCTTGTGCTTACTGTATGTGTGGCTTTTTGTCTGTCTCTCTGACTTAATCACTCTCTATTGTTTAAGTATTTATTTTTTGAATGACTGTACTACATTTTGCATCAGTAAGACCAAACTGAGTACTGAGAAATCTTTTCTCAAAGGATTTTCAAATTATCATTTAGGTGACAAGCATTTTTCCATCCAAGACATTACCATCAACTGAAGAAGAGCCTCCCTTTACAGAAGAAGTAAGTATTAGACTCATGAGAAATGAAAGATTAAACCAGAGATGCCATCCATTCCAGATTTTGCATAATTATTACAAAGTTTTATTGAAAATTCTACATTATAAATTATATTGATGAAACTCCAGTAAATCAGAAGTTTGGGGAATAAAATTTTGAGCAGGAGTTTTCTTTATGGAGAAGGAAAAGGAAAAGTACTTCCATCAACAGTATGATAGTCTGGTATGTAGAATATAGTTTCTCACTATAAAAAAGAGGTAGATACCAAAAAACCAGTCACTTAGACTGTAAATAGGTGAGAAATGGTGGCAGAGATGAAGAGTAAAGGAAGATGCATAATTTGTGAGGAAAAGTAATGTTTATGGTTATTTTTTTTGCCAAAGATATTGAAGGAATTTAGGCATCTGGAATTGGAGGAAAGGGTACACTCTTTATGCTAACTGAAACTTAAATGTTTTTTGACTGTATATATGTATTGGCTCATAGGAAGATGCCATATAATTGCATAGGTGTTTGTTACTTTTAATGAACATGTTGTCCATTCTGGACAGGCGGCCTAGATTCCCCAAAATTGATGCTTGGATTCCTGATAAGCATGTTCATGGGCTGGCATATCTGTTCAACTTGAAATTGCACTTAGTCTAAAAGGTCAAATTTTGATGCTTATGTGAAGTTAAAAAGGTTAAAATCTTCCCCACATATTATTTGTTTCTACAGCAATAGCTTAGTAAAGTCTCCATGCTATGAAGTGACTATAAAAAGGTGGGTAAGTTGCTTTACATGGGAGGCAACTATATTGTAGATTAACCCTCAAGAGGATGCAGTTTCCCATTTATAGATAGATTAAATGGACCAGAGATTGTAGTTTTGCACTCACAAATAGTTTTAAAGGAAAAGCTTTAGTGGAGCTACTGAAATGAAGAAAAATAAAATGCCATTGATTTCCTCCAAGGTATTCATGTCAGTTCTAATACATTTCAAAACCTTATATTGCAAAATTAGTTAAAATATTGTTTTCTGTTGCACTACATTACATAAAGTCTCACGATGTGACAGTGACTTTGAAGTTCAGATCGATTATCTTGGATTTTGCTTCTGCAGATCTTGATATTTGACCATTAGATCGCACGTTACATTCACAGATATACTTGACCAGACCAAAAATTTACTTGAATTTGTTCGGGTCATTTAAAATACCTTTTATTGTATTTACCTTGTAGGACTAGATGTTTAAGTTTTTTTGGAAGGGATTATCTTAAAGTTGTTTTTTTTTCTTCAATTTTTAACCATGACATTTGTGGAACTAAACTTTTAATTAGCACTATATAGCCAGGATTGTGCTGACATGCCGTTAAACCCTATACCTACCTACATACATACATAGACAAACTTTTCTGAAGCAGCCATCTCAGGAGAGCGAAAAATTGTCTTTTATTACAGATGGTTGTTTAATTCAGGTGACTGCTTAATAAAGATGACCTTTAAGTCAGTTTTGACTGTACAGTGAAACCTGTCTATGAAGTACACTAAAGGGGTCAGGTGTTCTTTATATAGATGCTCAATGTGTAAAGTGAATTAAGAGAAATAGGATCACCAGGCTATAAGGGCAAGTGAGCTTATCGTATGGCCATGTGTCTGTCATGCATCGTCATGTTACCACTCTGGAGGCCATATTCATGATTGGATTTTGTTCAGACTTGAAATATATGCTTATATCATCTAGATCTTGAACAAATTCAGTAATGAGGAAGATGCATGCACATTCATTAGGTGATCTGGCAACAGATTTTTTGAGCTTGTTGCCACACAGGAAACCATATTTCTATTCCATTTTGATTAAATTTGAAATATGGGCTTTTATCGTCAAAGTCTTGGATGGGTTCAATAATGAGCAAGATCCACACATAATAATGATGTAATCTTGGATCTAATTGGCTGAACTTGTTACCACTCTGGAAGCCATATGTATGGGATCAGATTTTGATCAAACTTGGAACATATACTTGTATCATCAAGATATTGGACTGTGTCAGTAATAAGCGAGATCCATGCATATTTATGAGGTGATCTTGCATGTAATTGGCTCAGGTTATTACTACTCTGGAAGTCATAATTCTGATCTGATTTTTATCAAAATTGGAATGTGGGCTTATATTGTCAAGATCTTGGCCATTTTTGAAAGTAAGTGCAAATCATGCATATTAATGAGGTGATCTTGCATCTGATCGGCTGACCTTGTTACCACTCTTGAAGGCATTTTTGTAATCTGTTCAGTTTATTATCATCAATGTCTGGATGACTTTGCAAATCATCATGCCTTTATCTTTAGAAAGAATTGTTGTCAGGATAGTAAAATTGGTAAAATCAACATGATATAAAGTTTGGAAGATAATTTGCTTATAATGTGTTCTTACAATGCTACATATGCCTGCCTAGTGAAATGGTTAACTGTTAAGTTGTGTAAGGAAGGTGAGCAATATCAAGCCTACCTGGGCCTCTTGTTGTTCTTCAAAGCAGGTGTTCCTTATATGTAGGTGCCTGCTAAGTCAGTTTTCACTGTTTGTGAAAATACTTTGAAGATTCTTTCTATTTACATTTTTTTAACTTAACTTTTGATCGGCACCATATAACCATATAGCCAGTATTGTGCTGTTAAACCCTGTACATGCATGCATGCATGCATGTATGTATGTACATACATGTATGTATGTATGAATGTATGTATGTATGTATGTATGTATGTATGTATGTATGTATGTATGTATGTATGGATGGATGGATGGATGGATGGATGGATGGATGGATGCATGCATGCATGCATGCATGCATGTATGTATGTGTGTATGCATACACACATTGATTAACTTGGAATGCTTTCTTTGAAGCACCTGCAGGAAAATGTGGACCAGAGTTCAGTTCTCCTATCTCCATCATCAACAGCAGCAGCAGAAGATTTATCTAGTATCACAACACAGACTCAGCAAGCCATGTATGTATACTCTAAATACAGTCTTCTTAATCTAACTCCTATTTGCCTGTGGCCATACAGATGTATGAGAGTCCAATTTGCCTGTGGCCATACATATGTATGAGAGTCCTATTTGCCTGTGGCCATACAGATGTATGAGAGTCCAATTTGCCTGTGGCCATACAGATGTATGAGAGTCCAATTTGCCTGTGGCCATACAGATGTATGAGAGTCCAATTTGCCTGTGGCCTTACAGATCTATGTAACTCCTATTTGCCTGTGGCCTTACAGATCTATGTAACTCCTATTTGCCTGTGGCCTTACAGATCTATGTAACTCCTTTTTGCCTGTGGCCATAGAGATCTATGAGAGTCCTATTTGACTATGGCCATACATATCTATGTAACTCCTATTTGCCTGTGGCCATACAAATCTATGAGAGTCCTATTTGCCTGTGGCCGTACAGCTCTATGAGAGTCCTATTTGCCTATGGCCATACATATCTATGTAACTCCTATTTGCCTGTGGCCATACAAATCTATGAGAGTCCTATTTGCCTGTGGCCATACAGCTCTACGAGAGTCCTATTTGCCCATGGCCATACAGCTCTGTGAGAGTCCTATTTGCCTATGGCCATACAGCTCTGTGAGAGTCCTATTTGCCTGTGGCCATACAGCTCTATGAGAGTCTTATTTGCCTGTTGCCATACAGCTCTATGAGAGTCCTATTTGCCTGTGGCCATACAGCTGTGTGAGAGTCCTTTTTGCCTGTGGTCATACAGATCTATGAGAGTCCTTTTTACCTGTGGCCATACAGCTATATGAGAGTCCTATTTGCCTGTGGCCATACAGCTATATGAGAGTCCTATTTGTCTGTGGCCATACAGATTTCTGAGAGTCAAGGATGGTTGTCGATGTAGTTGTTGGTGTGGGTCTTGGAACTTTTTTTCTATATAAAGCAAAACCCATTAAAACACAGCTCTGCCATTTAGCAGCAAGCAAAGAAGTTGCATTTGCAGCTAAAAATTGGCATTTGCAAGTGAAAGTTACCAGCTGGTTACCATCTGGAAACCTTTAAGGATCATAATGCAACAGCTATAAACTGACATTAACACTTTCCAGTTACAGTTAGGTAACATGGTTTGCACAAAAAAAGTTAGCATATACAATTTAATTCACAGCGTAATCCATTTTCAGTTGTGAGACTGTCGGTTCCTACATTAAGTAGCCATCTCTACATGCAACGAGTTGGGCTCACAGCCTATAAGTGGCCAGTCTAATACATAACCTGTGCAACCTTGACTTATTAATATGAATCTACAAATATTTGGACATGTTAACAAGTACATAAAAATGTGTCCACAGTAAAATTATGATTTGTTGATTTATGATAAATGTAGATCTGGCAGAGGTTTAAAAAATATCAACTATCATCAGAAAATAATGAAGACAAAGGACCTTTATTAGTGAATTTGTGGCATAGTAATGAGGTGATCTTGCATCAGCTTGGATGAGCTTGCTACCATTCTGGAAGACATATTTTTGATCCATTTTTGATCAAACTTGGAATGTGAGCTTGTGTCATCATATATATGAATTTTGATCTGAGCAAGAACAATGCGTATTAACGAGAGGATCTTGCATCTGATTGAGCTTGTTACCACTCTAGAGGCCATATTTTTGATCAAATTTTGATATAACTTGGAATACAGGCTTGTATAATCTAAAGCTTACGTGAGTTTGATAATGAGGTAGATCCACACATGAGGTGATCTTGCACGTGATTGGTTGAACTAGTTAATCTCTAGAGACTGCATTTTTAATCCAATTTTGAGTGAAGTTATTAAATAGACTTAAATCACCAAGATGTCCAACGAGTTTTATTATGAGCGTGATATGTGCATATTAATCAAATTCAGTGCATTTAGAAATAGTTTCAAATTGTATGCAATTGAAATAAGTTTTTATTTATTTTTGTTTTAAAATACTATTTCTCTATCTCTAAAATTAAGGCAAAGCAACGGAAGTAACCCATGACATTGATTATTGAGAATCACAGGTTTGAGGTTACAGAGTTATACCCCTTGTAAAAATTAATCAAACAAGTATATAAAAAAAATAGATTTTAGAATACAAGATGTGTAAATTCAATAGAACAATTTATGAAAATTACCAAACTTAAACTCCATAGGGATTACAATAAATTTAGTTTATAACTGAAAAAAGTATCAAGTGATATATTGTTAGAAAAAATGCACAATTGCAGGCTAACATAAAATATGTGCAATGTTGAAATTAAGGATCAGAAGTTCTTTACATAATTATGGATATTTGTTCCGAACGACACACTGATGCAGACAACACAGGCTGGTGTGTGTGGGTATTGAACCCATGACACTTGGATTACGAGTCCAATGCTCTACCAACTGAGCTTCTGCAGTTCCCCTCCAGTAAGAACATATTTCCTGTAAAAGCCAATTCCGAATTTATATATTTACTTGCAGAGAACTGTTTCAAAAAACTTTGCCATGATTGAAATTCATAAATATTCGGAAACAAGTTTGATATGTATGGTAAAGTAGAGTTTGACAGTACTTGTATTGTCATGTTAAAGTGCCTGAAACATTTGTCATTTACATGTTTTCACATGTATTGGGCATTATTTTATGGCATTTCATATATTCAGTGCCATTACTAATATATTTTTTATTTCTAGCCATTAATAAAAAAAATACCCCAATATGCTTTTCTTCTGAAACACTTCCAGATTTACTTAGCATTAGTTAAGAAACATATGGTCTAAAAAAAACAAAAAAAAAAAACCCTGTGAATTGTAATTTTAATTCATGTGAAAAACATGAATCTGTAGACCACAAATTAAAGCTTTGTCTGCAAACTTTTAAAGATCTTGGATGACTTTGATTATTTGCAAGAAACTCTGCATATTACTTATCTTTTATCTTTGGAAAGAATTTTTATCAGCCAATAGTAAAATAGGTAAGATCGACATGATATAAAGTTTGAAAGATAGTGTGCATAAGTTGTGTTCTTACAATACAGCAAAAGCCTACCTAACGAAATGGTCAGCTTTTACATTATGTAAGTCAGGTGAGTGATATGAGATCCACTTGGGCCTCTTGTTTTATAATTATTCTTTAATTTGCCTCAACTTAAACCTTAACTTTTTGTCACTACAATTAATACCTCACTCAACTGATTTCTGCTTTCACTATCTATGGCAACCAATTATTATAACTTGCCAACCTAAAATTTGAAATGACTACTAAAATTTTCAAGTAGGTTGTCCTATGGCTTCTAAAATTTTACAGGTTTATAGATCACTCTTTGGTCTTGAACCCACGATTTCCAGCTTTCCAGTGGATCTCTTTTCTTCAACCCTCTAATACACTTGGCAATGAGTAATCATACCTAACAAGAAAAAAAAAATTGATGTACAGATTACCTGTATGTGGTGCTGTACAGAATCTGTGCATTATAGTGAGTGAAGCTTAATTGGGGGCATTGGCTCCACTTGCATCGTGACCTGAGTAGATGATGCATGGATGTTAAACAAGGTATATAAAAGATATGCCTCTAGCAGTTTTAAAACCATGGCAAAGAATGTGCTTATAGTCTCTGCCGTTATCTTTAGTGTTTTACATATACTTCATTGCAGAAAAGAATGCAGAAAGACGAGTAAGTGTTTGTAGCATTCATCATCGATTATTTTCTTGGTCATGGAACTTGTTTACAGTTAAAAATCTTTAAGATTTGTATTCTTTTTGTTAATTCAATGAAAGTATAAAAAATACTCCTCAAAGCTCAGGAAATGAAATTTACAGTCAGTGAACATACATAGACACTGTGCATCACATAAACATGGTGTCATGTGATGTCAGAACATGTGCAGCAAGCATCACTTGTTACTAAGAGGTAAAAATTCAGGTACACAGGAAGCAGTTGTTTAAATTTTAGGTGGGTGGTCAGTGATGAAATTCTTTTGATCTGGCATTAACAGTGAGGGCACAGACAACTAATTTAATTCCCCATAGACCGTAATGTTAATGTTTTTCAAAATTACTATACTTGTACGGTAAGACAGGCAAAACATGCTGACATCTATACAAGAGTCGCCTTGTAAAAGAATGAAAATGATCTGCTGCACTGCTTGTTTTAGAGAAAAATTCACTTTTTAGTGCCCTGTATAAAATTTTAGCCTGGTGAGATTTCTTTGTTTACAACGTTTCATTAAAGAAGATTTACCCCTAAGTTAACCGGTTTTGGCATTCCTCGGCTCCTGTCGCTCTTCAACCAACTGAAATGGTGCCCTACAGAGTTTGAAAAACTCAGCCACTTAATTGTGCTTAGATATATTTCAGTAAGGAAAAAGGCATTACAGTGAGTATAGTATGACTAAATCAGTTAGACTTTAGTCAGTGCAATAGTGTCAATATACTGGTTGGCTGCCAACTATGCGAGATATTCTTGCAAATTTGGCCTCAAGTTCCGGGGTTGAAGACATTGAACCCCCAGTCATGCATATCAGGTTCGATGTCTCACATTGTAGGACTAACAAAAACCAAATGGAAGTCAAACAGAAATTGAAACTTCCAATGAAGAATTGGATTCCACAATGGAGGAATGAAGAAGAAAAACATTATTATACCCTCAAGAAATCACTTGAAAACTGAAGCTTCACAAAGACTGATGATTATAATGTTGGAGGGGCATACAATTGTAGATTTTAACTTCTCCCACACAGTTATAGTGTGGTCTGAGGCATCAAAGAAGAGAAAGAAGAGAATTCTACAGTAAAGATGGTTATTTATTTGGTATTTCATATAAATAACATGTGAAGTAGCCTGTATTAATGATATTTCATTTTATTATGAGGTTAGCCCATTATGATCACATCACTGGCCCACTTTTATCAAATGAAGGGCACCAATTGGCCACTTTTTTGACAAACCTGGCTGAAACAGTATGTATTCCATAATATTTCTTGGTTGAGAGGTTAAGAATATGATCGGAATGTGACTGACTTGCAATAGTCTTGATAAAACAATGTGCAACAAATTCAAGTAACATGTTTAGGTAACTTTGACTCCTGTTTTTGTTACCTTTTTAACTAAAAGAAAAATTTGTAGTCACAGCTATTCTTGTAAGCATGTGGTTTCAGTCACATGATATGTAGCACCATTTATCAAATGTAAACTTGGTGAAATTTTGCCAAGGTATAGATTTGGAATGATGGAAAACTGATTTCTTTACCACAGTATCACACTTAAATCCTGAAAGCAATAACAGTTACCACAGATATCATGACTCTACTTGAACAACCCCGTAAAACCCACAAACACCAAGACGAAAGGCAAACAGAAAGTGAAACTTCCAACAAAGAATTGTTTCTTTAATGATGGAAAAAAGAAGAATAAAAACATCACACCCTCAAGAAATCACATGAAAACTGAAACTTCGCAAAGACTGATGACTATAATGTTGGAGGGGCAAAATTGTAGACTTTGACTTCTCCTGCACTGTTAGAGTATGGTTATTTATTGGGTTTTCATGCAGATAACATGCAAAATATACTATGTAAAAGATAATTAATTTTATTATGTTATTGGTCAATTATGATTACACTATTGGCCCACTTTATCAAATGAAGGGCACCACGTGGTCCCATTTTTGTCACACCTAGCTGAAACACTGCTGGTCAGTTATAGGCTGAGAGCCAGGCTAATCACATGTAAAGATGGCAATTTAATGTACAAACCAACAGTCTCATACTCATATAGGCATTATGCAGTTACCATATATACTCGCGTGTAAGCTGGGTCCAAATGCAAACAACATAGACCTTCATCTGCTGTCGCATAATGCACCGGCAGATCAGGCTCTATATTGTATGTTCTTCTGATTAGTCCTTACAAACTGCATAGACCCAGATCTGCCAGCGCATTATGTAACAGCAGATCTGGGTCTATGCAGTTTGCAGTTGGTATCGACTTATATGCGAGTATATACGGTAATTAAATTGCATCTGCTGAATATTTTTTTGCACAAAGAATGGTGCATACTTGTAATAAGAAAGTCTTGATGTAAATTTCTATCTGCCACAGTATATTTCTGAAGGTTGCCAGAGCACACACAATTGACAATTTACTCTTGTTGATTCAGAAATTTTGGTCACAAATGTGATCATTTTAGCTGCAACTGCAGCACTGTATTTGCATTGATTGAAGTAAAAATGGCCCATGCTCTAAACTAAACATGTTTCACTCAGAGTGCAGGCAAGGAAAAGAGGTACATCAATTAATCCATAATTTGCTGTTTTAGAAATATATTACAAAAAGAAAACAAAACTTTTGTAGTCTCATGATTGTCTGTCATGGATTATGCCCTTGAAAATTATAACATGCATAGTGGAAAGTCCTCAAAAAGTCCTTGAATTAGATACTTCAATAGCTGTATGAAGTCTGTAGCAAAGAAATCCTTGAATTTGATACTTCCATAGCTGTATGAACCCTGTGGCAAAGAAGTCCTTGAATTTAATACATCCATAGCTGTATGAACCCTGTAGCAAAGAAGTCCTTGAATTGTATACTTCCATAGCTTATGAACCCTGTAGCAAGAAGACGATTGCTTTATATTTTGTTGGATACACCCAAGACAAAGCAATACAAATTAATGCTCAACTGAAAGATCAGAGCAACAGGTCACATTGCTTTAACCAAAACACTGTGCGGGTACTGTCTTTTTATTGACATCCTGTTCCATACAGTATGAATACTGCCCCTTCAGTGTTGGACATTGAGTGCTGGCTCGTGGGTTTCCCACAATTTTTTGTCCTATGTCCCCCAAATCTTGACCCTGTGCATCCCCCTGGGCATGCTTTCGTTAGAAAAAAATAAAAAAATATGCCTGCAACTTTTCATTAGTGGTTATCTGTCCATGTTTCTGTTGGTGCTAGCAATGGCCAAAGTCATGAAGGGTGATAAAAACTGTAAGATGGCAGTGAATATCTATTTTAAAACAATGTATCTGAATATGAAAATGTTCAAGGTTTGTGGTAGTCGGCCTAGTTACAATGT
Organism: Margaritifera margaritifera; assembly: GCA_029931535.1. Classification (NCBI taxonomy): domain Eukaryota; kingdom Metazoa; phylum Mollusca; class Bivalvia; order Unionida; family Margaritiferidae; genus Margaritifera; species Margaritifera margaritifera. Next base: position 436,716 of record JAQPZY010001342.1, on the reverse strand, counting down.
AAAGTGTTTGATGGCCATTAGTGTGCCTATTTTCGAGGTTAAAGTCATCCCTACGGCAAGGAAGATTTAATTTATTTTGAGGTTGAAATAATGTCAAAAGAGACTTAATTTATGCAAATACCCAATTTGTCATTTAATTAATGATTTATTAGTTTGGAAACAAAAGTAATTCAGAAAACATAGGTATTTATTGTAATAAATGCTGGTAGATAATGAGTGAACATTCAAGTTAAATGAGAGCAAGACCCATAACAGAAAAATTCCATGGTGCAGCTCATTTCAGGTTAACCATGTTTTCATGAGTTACTTGAGCACATGATAAAAATTTTATTGCAATAATGCAAGTGTTCAAGGAAAATATGATAGTACAGTGCAGACCACAAGGTTAAGGTGGTAAAACTGTTAAAGCAAATAAGATATCTAATTTTTATAGCACTATTAATGTATTATGTACTGTTATTTTCCTTTTTCCCTCAAAAATGATGTGTGACTCCCAAATTTTGGAGTGTGGGGGACACAGTGTCCCCTGCCCTTGGGATCCTATGTGCAACACTGCCCGATGCAAATAACATATCTTCTTATCTGTTATTGCACATGGTCAACTGCGGACAACATTGACTAGGATCTGCTGCAGCATAATGCATTAACAGATTAGGGTCTGCTCTGTTCATTCCATCTCTGAATTCAATCAGACAACATAGATCCAATCTGTCAGTGCATTATAAAATGGCAGATTTTGTCTACACTGTTTACAGTTAGGTGTTATTAGTTACATGGCTTGTTATTGACCCAGTATGGAATAAAAGTTGTTATTGACCCAGTATGGAATAAAACTGAGTCAGTAGGAAATGGGTAAATTTCTTACTGACTCGGTGTCATTCCATACCAGATTTACTGACAAACCATTCAATGAATTTACCCCACCAATGACCTTTGATACACCTTAGTTTCTATCCTTTCATGTGTAAGCATTGCCAAAAAATGTTGAGTGACTTAATGACAGAATGACATCATTCATGATGTCACATCACACTGACCTTATATTTTTCCTTCTTGGTAGGTATTCTTGCACACCAGGTCTTCATATGACTCATTTAAAATGCAAGAAACTACCATATATACTCACTTATAAGTCCAGTCTAACTGCAAACAACATGGACCCTGATCTGCCATTACATAATGCACTGGCAGATCAGGTCTGTGTTGTTTGTTCTACTAATTACTCCTAACAGACTGCAGAGACCCAGATCTGCCAGCTCGTTATACGATGGCAGATCTGCATCTGTGCAGTTTGCAGTTGGACTTCAGTTATAAGCAAGTATATATGGTAGTCGGAAGTGGAGTAAATGTTAAAAGCGGGTCAATGTCGTATATTATGTATCTTACACCATCTGTCACATGGGATTGTTGAATATCAGGAAGGAGTTTTTACAACATGTTGATCAGTCAGTTATTGCATTGAAAACACTTCTTACATTAACATGAAATTTTGCAGTGATAGCAATTTGTACCACTAAATATTGATCTAGTTATATGATGGTTAACCTTCTGAATTACAGATTCATATGCACATGGTGAACTCCTTGTGCTTGCTGTCAGTTTTAATGATTCATGAAAATTATTGTGAGATTTACATTTATTTATGATATCAGAATAATGGGTGACTCGTTCATATGCACTATAATACAATATACGAAAAAGTTCCTAATGTATTGTTCAGAAATGTAATAAGCTACCTGCTCAAAGAATTTCAGGGTTGAAGCAAACTTACCTGCACAGCCATGTTTTGGTATTTTTCCACATACTGTAGCATCATCAATTTTCGTGGTTTTCGTTGTTGCCCTGAACCACGAATTTAAATACCCAACGAAAAATTAGCCACGTATGATGATGATGCCTCGCCCCCCCCCCCCCCGCTCATTTTCTTACTGTGTGTCGTTTCTAGAGATTAAGGAACCTACTAGTATTTCATAAATCAATGTCAATACTGTAATTTGGAAATAAAATATTAGCTTTTACATGTGTTTGTTTTATTTTAAACCTTTGAAAAAAGAATTATAAAGCATTTTATATTGTTTTAATGCACACATATCGATAAGGTATCTGATAGCTGTAATTTCCACTTACTGCCTTAAATCGATAATAAAAAATAATAGTATATGAAAATTAAGTTAAATACTTGTTTAAATCGATCCTTCACTAGAGTACAACTGTTGTTGAACAATTTAAATCCTCCTGAAACCACATTTCATTCTATCCATGCATTTTTAATCCAAAAGAACAATAAGCCTGTAAAAATACTAGAACTATTGCTTGAAGCGCTATTATTAATGAAACACTACGTATATACATTAATTACAGCAGAGTATTAAAGCTCACACTTCACTGATTTTCGGACAAAGCCACTGTATCAACATCGTGTCAATCAGGTCTCAATGTACACAATTTAAATCCTCCTGAAACCACATTTCATGTTATCCAAGCATTTTTAATCCAAAAGAACAATAAGTCTGTAAAATACTAGAACTATTGCTTGAAGCACTATTATTAATGAAACACTACGTATATACACTAATTACAGCAGAGTATTAAAGCTCACACTTCACTGATTTTCGGACAAAGCCACTGTATCAACATCGTGTCAATCAAGTCTCAATGTATACACAAATGCTTCTCAGGTAAATAATCCCCAAATTGCAGAATTAAGCAAGTCCAGCTTTCTCCAAACCACTGATAATTAGGTCACATCTTTCACTCATTGTCACTTGTGCTGCCATTATCCATTCAGCCCGAATTGGCTTGATTAATGAGGTTGCAATCAGTGATCGTCACCAGTATCATCTTCCTTTTTTTCGTGATGGCCTCCATGACCTGTTTAGCATACCAGTTGTGGAAGTGTGATTTAATTATTCTTTGTACTCTTTATTTATTGTCAAGTCTAGTGGTCAAGTTGGTCTGTACATGAGGCAGGCACAAACAAAACGCGTGATTCCACTGTCTTTCAATTTAGTTAGCATCTTTTCACATTGATGGGCTCTAGACACATCAAATATTGCCACTGTCTGCTGATTGCATTGAGCAAAGGGCAGCCGGTCACGTGTTTTGTTCCCTTTATGGATAGTGGTTTAAGTTAGAGATCATACCGGTTACTTTAATAACCGATTGACTTAGTGTTGTAGTCTTCGTCGGCTTCCTTTGATGTTGAGCACTCAGACGAAAACACGGTGTAAGTGATTGACCTTGACATGTGTGTTATTTATGATTATAGAGGTGGTAGTATTGTTTTAGTCTTGTTGGCTGCGTTGGCTTCCATTGATGTTATTCACTTGGACAAAAACACGGTGTCAGTATTGAACTTGTCAGGTTGTTGATTTGTACTCATACATGTGAAAGTATTGTTATAAACATTCAAGTGACTCCCGTTTGCATTGGCAGAGTTTTATTCTTTTGTATTCTTTATTTTGGGTATTTGTAGAGGTTAAACTACGAAATTAAACACTTAGTAATATGCAAACTTTGACAGGCAAAACCATAAATTTAAGTACCCGCGAAAATATCTTTTTTTACAAAACCACGAAAATTGAGCCCCACGAAAATAAATGATACTACAGTATTTGTAAAATTCTCCATTAATCTGAAGCATTCTAAATTATAAGGGACATTCTTTTATCTGATGGAGAATGATGATGGACATGTCAAACATTTTGTTTACAGTCTGACTTAAATACAACAGATAACATAAAATACAATATGAATACAACAGCTAGCTAGCTCACAATGTGATATGTATTATTCTTGAAACTGAGTATACTTACTTCAATTCTTTTAGAAACAAATCTGTAATTTATTTCTAATTTGTCACATTTTCAGCACAATTACAGTATTGTACGTAGGCCTACAGTATTTTCTGCCCTCGGCTTCACCCACACCACAGTACATCCTCTTCTTAAGTTGATTATTTATATTGTTGATTTTAGTTCATGTATTATGAAAATTAATATTTTTTCTTATTTTCCTTAATATTCTATCACCTGGCAACTTGCATGTGGTCATACTTCTTATTTAGCACTTTTTATACAGAGTTTTATTATCAGCTAAGAAAAAGAGATATTCATTTCATTTAAAGATCTATGAACATATTGCAGTGGTTCAGTAATAATATCAATAAACCTGATGATTCTGCATATATATTTTTTTCCTTGTTAGGATTGGACTCTTAAATTTATTATAAGAAAAAAAACTTTTTAAATGTATACAAAATTCAATACAGTGGTCCCCCTCTTATAAGGCCACCCCTTCTACAGCAAGAAAGTGGCCTTATAAGACGGGTGGCCTTTCTAGAGGGGGATCACACAGTTGTGAGAAATAACTACATATAAAGTATAAAAGATGTAACTAATTTTTATATATTTTATATTTTCATTTAAAAATCACAGGAATATTATCTGGTTAAGGACTCAATATGATAAAACTAATATCAATGAAATTTTTAAAAAATATGAATAATCATGAATCGTGGTGCAAAACAACATTGTCGGTAAATTCTGGGCACAAACATTTGGTTGTAACTATCCCTGTACGTCCGTTGATTCCGTCTTCCCACTCAATGCAGTTGAATGTATATTGACGATGTTTATTTGAATCTTTCTGACATAAAATTTCTCCGTAGTTATCAAAAGACTCTCCCTCTTTTCGTTTAATTTAATTGCTTTCACTTTTTGTTCTAAACTGAGAATGTCGGACGATATTTTGCGACAACTTAATCCTTCGCGGGCATTCACGCGTGAGGCACAGTGTTTACAACGGAAGTGAGTCTGTCACGTGATAGACTTTTGTCTTCTTCCCCAGTCTGGTACCGGGTTATTTACATTTCATAATCTATTAGAGAGAAACCACAAAGGCTAACATACCATTTTACTATCTGGCGACCGGATGTCACGCTGACTTGAGCTGAACAATGCAGTGCTTCTCAGCGGTTAGCTTTTGTCCTTTTGATAATTATAGGTGGTATTAATAGCCAGTAATTATCAAAGTGACAAAAGCTAACATCTAAGGAACACATGGCAGTAATTGGATTACTTAACTCTTTGTAAGGATTAAAGTTACTTTATTGGCATGTTGGAACAAAATGTCAATGTGTTGAATTGAGAAATTAAAAAATATTATCGAGATTTTACTCTGTAAACAACCATTATGTGGCCGCTCGCGGGGGTAAATTTGACCGCTTTTGCACTAAAATGCTGGCCGCTGGTCGCGTTAGAGGGGTGGCCGTCCTTGAGGGGTACTTTTGAACACAAACTCGTCGGTGCCAAGGGATTGTGGCCGTATAAAGCGGGTGGCCGCTGGTCAGGGGGGCCGTTCAAGAGGGGGACCACTGTAATACATTAAAATTATTTTACAACAAATTTCACCTTTATTCATCAAGGAAAGACTGTCTAACTTTAGTTGATACCCCAATACCATTTCAGCATATGGGAGGTAAAGACCCCTGAACCACCAGAGGGAGGTTTTGCTCCTAGCCCACCACCCTCCTGCTACTTTTCCAGCTTCTCCTGTTTTATATTTCGTTGGCTTCAAAAAATAAAGTGTGTGCTTGGTGTCTGGACATTTTTTGTCCTATTGAAAATTGTTACAAAATTTGCAAATTTGGTGTCTGCAAAATTGGAGTGACCAGATATATAGGTTAATTTAAGTAATCTACAGTGTATTTCACTGTCATAATTAACCATAATGTGACAGTAATATGCAGTGTATTTCACTATATTAACTAGCCATATTGTGACAGTAATATGCAGTGTATTTCACTGTCAAAAGTAGCCATATTGTGACAGAACTAAAAACAAAGATCAGTCTGCAAATTTAACAACTTTGTCATCATGCAAGAGTCAGAAACTTTTATTACGATACTTAATTATTGTTCATTGGAACTAATATATACTGTCTTGGGTTCTAATGTTATATCATGATATGTTGGTGATAGTGATTGGCAAAAGTAACAATAGTGATAAAAAATTTAAGATGGCAATTCATTTCAATAAAAGTAACATATTTGGCGAATTAACATTTATGGGTTTTTGCTGTGGTCTGAGGAAGTTTTGTTTTTGAAGTCGCTGATGTTTTGCTAGTGCAATATATTTTTGAGGTTGCATAAATTATGTAATGGACTACCTTATATACTCACGTATAAGCCGATACCAACTTAAAACTGGGACTAATCAGTAGAACAAACAACATAGACCCTGATCTGGCGGCACATTATGCGACGGCAGATCAGGGTCTATGTTGTTTGCATTTGGACCTGGATTATACATGAGCATATATGGTAAATTTCTTGAGAAAATAACATACAGAAATTAAATGAATCAAGCTTTAATTACTTTGAAAATAACTTGAACAGAAAGATGGAAATTTAGGAAAGAAAATACTAGGTAATAATGGGTAATGACAGAAGTTAATTAAGAACCAGATCCCAGAATGGAAAATTCCATTGTACTGACCATTTCAGGTAGCCAGGCCACAGAATGGAAAATTTCAGGTGCAAGTAGATTATTGAACATGTCATTACTTTCAGCATGTTCAGGGAAAAATTGGTGACTGCTTGGGAATTTCTAATGCCAACATAGTTCATATGTTTTGCGATACAGGGATGGTGATACCTTCATTCTATGGTATATTCCACTTTCAAAAGAGACTATGAAGAACTATGTCATTTATCTCTTTGTTTCTCTCATATCAGTTCAAGTACTACTCCAGAGCTAGAGACAAGCTATATTGAATCAATCAGTGAACAACAGAGGACAAATCAAACATCGGAGCTGACACCATTAGAAAAAATTTCAACAGTTTCCATAGAGTCATCACACAACCCTATACCCTCAGAAACACAGGAGGTCTCTGTATCGGAAAAGCCTGTCACAGAGCAAACTACACAAAGGTAAGTCCCATCATTTTAGCAAGACTGTGAATCATCAATTTTTTAAAATTAAAATTACATTTTTAATATGCATTAAATTTTCCTGTAATATCAAAAACAATATCATGTATGTGGCATAAGAAAATTCAGCATATTATCCAAATATAGAATATACATATTTATGATTAACGAAAATTGATAAAATTGTGTCGCAAATGTGTTTCATTTAAAAAAGTTGGGGAAGTCTCACAATTCTTGAATTTAATGTGCTGTGTGTACCACTTCTATACAGCATCTGGCTAGTCAATGGGTCTACTGTTTACTGGAACAAAATATAACACTGACATAAAGCTATTGGAAATATAGCAGAAAATATTACATTAGACTTTAATGAAATACATGGACAATCTCTATGAGAAGTATTAGTAGGAAATTCTATATTTATACACTCACCATTTGTGCATGATAACTTAAGTTCTACAGCACCTACCTTTGCCAAACTTTACAGATAAGTTCCACATGATGAAAGAAAGAAGTTTCAGGATCTAAATGTCAATGGTCAAGGTTGTTGTGACTGAGAAAAATTATTTCTGTACAATAAAATTAGTTCTACATCACAGATCATGATCAAACTTTGTGGATATCTTGCACATAGGGGAATGAAAATGCCTATTGATTTTGCAGTCAAAAGGTCAAGGGCCAAGGTCACTGACTAAAAAGAGAAAATGGTTTTTGCCCAATAACATTCGTTCTGTATCACAGACTTGGATCAAACTTTGTGAGTGCTTGCACTTGGGATAAGGAAAAAGCTTATACATTTTGAGGTCAAAAGGTCAAAGCTCAAAGTCATTGTGAATGAGAGAAGAAAAATGAATTCACACAAATTTAAGTTCTTGAACAGGTACCTTCACCAAAGTTTGTAGATGACTTACATGTTGCATAAGAAAGAAGCTTATTGTTTTGGGGGTCAAAATGTCAAGGTCACTGTAACTGAAAGAAGGAAAATGGTTTTTGCATAATAGTTTTAGTTTAAGACCACATACCTTGACCAAAGTTTGTAGGGGGCGTGCACTTACGGTATAGAAGAGACCTATTGATTTTGGGGTCAAAAGGTCAAGGTCATGGTCATTGTGGCTAAAGAAAAGAATGGATTTTGCAGAAGAACTATTTTTCTAGAGTAAGTTCCTTGACCAAACTTTGGGGATGACTTACACAATTGGTAATAAAGAAACCTATAGATTTTGGGGTCTAAAGGTCAGAGGTCACTAATATTAAATTGCTTCCAGAATAAAAAAGGAATTGCTTGCTTGTCCTTTTTAAAGGACTTGGAAACTTTTGTACACACAATATCAGGTTTAATAAGAAGAAGCACAAGAAACTGTAAAGTGAATACATGTTGTACTAGTAAATGTACTAGTAATAATACTACATCGTTAATCCCCAAACCTTTGTAGTAACATTACCCTATTTCCAGGCACCGATTTTGTGATCTCCAGAACCTGATGTAGTAACAATACTACACTGCTATCCCCAAACCCATGTAGTAATGTTATCCTATTTCCAAGACTTGATTTTGTGATCACCAAAACCTGATGTAGTAACAATACTACATCACTATCCCCAAATGCATGTAGTAACATTACCCTATTTCCAGGCACTGATTTTATAATCTGCAGAACCTGATGTAGTAATAATACTACATTGTTCCCCAAACCCATGTAGTAACATTACCCTGTTTCCAGGCACTGATTTTGTGATCTCCAAAACCTGATGTTGTAAAAATAGTACATTGCTATCTCCAAACCCATTTAAGTCTAATAAAAACATAATGGTATCGGCACAGTAACTTTACTTCAAGACCACATATCTTGACCAAAGGTCCATGTCATTGAGACTCCCAGTAATCTCCAGAGTCAGCCATGCCATACTAGTGCGTACATAGAGGACTGTCAAACATGGGTGGGCATAATGTGCCATTCATGGTACTCTTGTTATTTTTTGTTTGAGATTCTATTTCCCTCATGACAAAATACACAGTTTTCAAGAAATCTTTTTAAAATTGGATCAGTTTATCCAGAAATTCATTTATGCACTGCCTATGGTGACATCTCGATATATAGAGGTTATTCGCTTCTATCGAGTGAATAACATATTTATTGAGGGGGTGAAAAACTCTGTTTTACTTGAGTTTTTCACCCACTAGATGAAATATATTGTTTATTCACAATAAGGAAGCAAATTTTCTTTTTATTTTATGCTCAGATGTATTAGCTAGCAATATGTATAACAGTTTGAAGTAGCAGATTTTGTATGGTGTCCCGCATGATAATGTCAGCTGTTTACCGTTTATGTTCTGGGTTTTTTTTGTATATTTGCATGGAAAATATCAGTAGTAACATAATTCTCTTTCCTAATTCACGGCAAAGAAACTTAAACAAAACAATTGTTGAAGAAAGAAAAAAAGACATGGGATTTGAACCTGGTACTCTTGTGTTACAGAAGGCCATAATTACCACTAGACCAAGCAAGTGACAAAATGGCAGATCAAATTTCTTTATCATAATTTTATCGATGTCTATTGACCGCAGTGTAAAAAATATTTTTCATAATTCCGTCTTCTTAATTATCAACATTATTTCTATTGGAAAATCCACTAATTCATGGTCTAGCATACAATAAAAAAACACAATTACCTAAAGCAATGTCAAATGGAATATTTCACATGATAACACCTCAAAAATCTAAACCTGGTTAAAGCAACATCATATTGATGAATTGTTATCATAATTGGTTACAAGGACCAGATTTTAATAGAATCAACTAAGATGTCACAAATTATATCTACTGTGGCTCATCATCATAATTAACAAGTTGAAACCCATAGACATTGTTCATGACAACAAGGCCTTTATTATTTTAAATATTCTGTATGTGCCAGATTCTAATCTAGGAGCTGCAATTGCAGGATTTACGCTAATTTCTATGAAACATTTTTTTTTTAATTCAACTGCATGCACAAAAATCATACATAATATTTGCAAGCATAAACTTTGTTTACTTCAGTAAATATCCCTAATATTTAGAAAATCCCTCCTTTTTTGAAACTAAGGGGGGAATTTTACCCCTACATTTGTCAGTTCTAGAATAGACCCTGAATGTGATGTATTGAGGTCCATAGATATTTAAGGGAATTAGAAAGGTTTGTTATGGCAAGAAGTCATTGTTATTTTATTTTGTATATACTGTATATGCCAAAGACTTGTCAGTTGATGCTACCAACTAATCAGTTTCTTTTATTTTCATAGTAAAATTTGTGATATTTAAACAGTGAGATGCCTCCTATAGAATCCAGTCCTGTATCACAGACCTCATCAGATATACGTGCAGATATAACACAGTCCCAATCTGACGAGGGATCAATAACACAGTCTGCCCTCCCAGTAGAGCCATCAGGAGTCCATGGCAAAGTCCTTTTAGATGAGAAGGTAATCAATTTACAGGTATGTATGCAAGAAAGTGGAAAAATATAGTGATACATTTTTAATATGAATGGGTTCTGAAAGTGATAATATTGTGTTATTATATAACAGTGTTGCACCTAGGATTCCAAGGTCAGATGATACAGTGTGCCTCACCCTTCAGATTTGGGGGACACGCAACATTTTAAAGGGACAAAGGAAAATTGTAGCACATAATGCGCTAGAGGTGCTAAAAAAATGAGATAATCTTATTTGCTTTGACAGTTTTGCCACCTTAACTTACTCATATTTTCCTTGGACATTTAGATTATTGCAATAAACATTGTATTATGTGATCAAGTAACTCATGAAAACATTAACATGTTTGAATATCTGGTTAACCTGAAATGAACTGCACCATGGAATATTCTTTTCCAGATCTTGCTCTCATTTAACTTGAGTGTTCACTCATAATCTACTAGCATTTATTATAATAAATACCAATATTTTCTCTATTACTTTTCTTTTAAAAGTATTAAATCAATAATCAATGACAATTGTGTATTTGCATAAATTAGCACCTTTTTTTCATTAATTCAACCTGAGAATAAAATTAAATCTTCACTGCCAAAGTTGTGACTTTAACCTCGAAAATATGTTACAATAGTGGCGGTCAAAGACTTTAGCAACTTGATCGATCTAGCACAAACCTTGAATGTTTTCATTGCCAGATTCACAGGGTCAAAATTTAGGGGACATAGAACAAAAACTTGCTGGAAACCCGCGAGCCCGCGCTCTAGGTGCAACACTGTATAACATATAATATTATATAATATAGTAAAAAAACTAGAGGGTGTACACGTCCTGTCAGTCCCTAATATTCTACTACTGCTGTCTTACTGCCATTCACTTAACCTCAGGTGCTCTCATCTTTGACTTTGATTTAAGATTACTAGAGCAACTCATTAAAACTGTTTTATTTTATATTCTTGTAATTTTTATTGTGCCCCCACTGCTTGCAGAGGGGCATCATGATTTGGTCCAGTCTTTAACATAAAGCTTTTTAGCAAGATTGCATAGAAACCACTCATTGTAGACAAATTAAATTTGGTAGGCATAATTGTATAATTGTAATTGGTAGGCATAATTGTAATTTGGTAGGCATAATTGTATGCATATATTTAGGACCTGAGTTATTTTTTCAGGCCATTGTAGTTTTTCAATGTTTTACATGTGTTAGAAAGATGCAATGTGTAATGCATATATGTATTTATATGTACATGACCTGATTAGATTTCATGCCAGTATAGCAATTTTTGAAATATTTATCAATTCTAAGAACATTTTAGGACTTAGACCTTGTGGTTTGCATTGAAGGCATACATATTTTACAATCTCAAATCACCTGGTTGTGCATATTTTTGATACAAGTGAATTTGTTTTTATATCTGCATATTTGTTGATTGGTTATTATCATCCATCACTTTGTGTGTCCATACATCCATCTGTCTGTCAGTCAATTATCCTTGTATTTCATCTACAGTGATCATGTAGTTGTTGTTTCTTGAAAATGAGTAAGTGACAAGAAAGGTTTTTGGATCCTGGATGCAGTTCTTCTCTGAGGAGGAGGTGAGGAGTTGGGTGGCTAAAGGCCACAGTCTAATACATACATGCATTATACACTTTTGTGTGTATACTGATTGAGGGTGATCACACTTGGTACAATTTTTCATGAGGATGAGTTGATGACAAGAAAACGTTTTGATCCTAGTTACAGCCCAGGGGGTGGAGAGTGGCTGGGTATGGGATCATACACAAGGAAGTTTTGATATAAAATTTCACATCAAGATCAAAGCATGAGCTCCAGTGAAAAAGAGTTAATGAAGGTTTTAAGCCTATTTGTTGCCATTTTCTCCACCCACATTCCATGCGAAGAAAATGACTGATTGGTGTTCTGACCTTTTTATTTATTTAAATGAAGAAACAAACAAAAAAAAAATTTCATTTCGACAATTTATCAAGCCTGATTCCAAAATACATTTTTTTGACTACAGGAAATTGCTGAACCACTAAAAACAGGGGAAGAACCAGTCACATCAGGGGCAGACAAACCAGAAGATTTTCCATCATTCAACGAATGGCTCGCAGAGCAAGAGAAAACCAAACACGTTGGTAAGAACTATTTCAGAGTTTAAAAAGGGGGTGGGGAGGCTGAATAGCACAGCTAAAACAAAGCTCAGTTTTTCCATACTAGAGCCCAAGGTTTAATCCTTGGTACCAGCATATGTGATCAGTAGTTCATGTAGGTTCTCTGGTATAAGTTGGTAGATACTAGTATACAAAAGAACCTAAAATAAATAAATACATAAATTGTAAAATATGAAAATAAAATCCTGTAAATGAGCATTTCTTACCACAGAGTTTTAGTAAATCTATTAGGAGACAAACTTCACCAAAATACAATGCACAGTCAAATACAAAAAGAAACTAAATTTGATACTGTTTCCAATATTATAGGTTACCAATACTAATACTTTAATTTGCTGATCATTATTACAGCACTTTTTCTCAATGAGGCCAAGGCAAGGCAGATGAGTTATCCCTGTCTCACCTGGGCATCTTGTTTTTCTTAATCCTAAGTGCTAATCGAGTCCATACTACTATAGTAGCAATGTTCATGTAGATTTGTCATAAAATTATCATGTGTCAACATTGCTTAGGGTACAGAAGAAAATAATAAATGTATACCTGTCAGCCAGTTACAGATTCATAAAGATAAAAAAATTATAAAAATTCAGAAAAATAATCCGGAATTGTCTTAGCTGTATTGTCCCAATGCATTACATAGGCATCTTTTTTTTTTACAGCAGCAACAGTTGAAGTGAGGGCAATGGTGGCAGCACCATCAACAATGCCAAGTTTTTGTGTTTAAGTTTTTGAAAGGCATGTAATGATGACACGATTTTGTGTTGAAGTTTTTAAAAGACTTATAATGATGACAAGATTTTGTGTTGAAGTTTTTAAAAGACTTAAAATAATGACAAGATTTTGTGTTGAAGTCTTTGAAAGACTTGTAACAATGACAAGATTTTGTGTTGAAGTCTTTGAAAGACTTGTAACGATGATGAGATTTTGTGTTGAAGTCTTTGAAAGACTTATAACGATGACAAGATTTTGTGTTGAAGTCTTTGAAAGACTTGTAACAATGATGAGATTTTGTGCTGAAGTCTTTCAAAGACTTGTAACAATGATGAGATTTTGTGTTGAAGTCTTTGAAAGACTTATAACAATGACAAAATTTTGTGTCAGATTTTTTCAAAGTACAGTTTTTGTAGTCAAGCATAGTGTTCTGTAGAACCCATGTAATTTTAATCTATTTAAATTCTCATCTCTTTAAAAAAATTTATTATTAGTAAAACCAGAGGGGGATAAGAAGCATCTGAAACAGGGGAGGCGAGGAAATTATGCCTCACGGGAATGTGGAGCAAAAATCCTGGCCAACAATCCGGAGGCAGTCAATTCCAAATCTATGCTCAACAGCAACAAGGACGAGTACATGATAAATCCCTGTAAAGCCAAAAAATGGTAAATTTTTATTACATATTTAGTATCAACTTGATATCATGGTGAATTTTTATTACATATTTAGTATCAACTTGATATCATGGTGAATTTTTATTACATATTTAGTATCAACTTGATATCATGGTGAATTTTTATTACATATATTTAATATTATCAACTTGATATCATGGTGAATTTTTATTACATATTTAGTATCAACTTGATATCATGGTGAATTTTTCTGACATATTTAATAGTATCAACTTGATATCATGGTGAATTTTTCTGACATATTTAATAGTATCAACTTGATATGGTGAATTTTTCTTACATATTTAATAGTATCAACTTGATATCATGGTGAATTTTTCTTACATATTTAATAGTATCAACTTGATATCATGGTGAATTTTTCTTACATATTTAATAGTATCAACTTGATATCATGGTGAATTTTTCTTACATATTTAATAGTATCAACTTGATATCATGGTGAATTTTTCTTACATATTTAATAGTATCAACTTGATATCATGTTGAATTTTTCTTACATATTTAATAGTATCATCTTGATATCATGTTTTTTTTGCATTGTTAACACAGTATGATAGAAGGAGAACTAACTTACTTAGTACTATTTAGATAGCTATTCTTGAATCACCGTGTTTGATTCCTCTTTTAAAAGGGAATACCTAATGAATGAAACGTCTTTCCAGCACCTTAATATCTTTCGATTATGGCAATATATAAAACTTAAACTTCAAGAAAAATAAGATAATTTCAGTATTATCCTTTTGCTATAATTTTACTACCAAATGCAGGGTTCTTATACACCTGAAGTAAAGCTGGCAAACCTGCAAAGTGTCTATTATAGGGATTCAAACTCTGTCCAGATATCCTTAGACTGTTTTTCTTCTGGCTCTGGCTTTTTTTTATTGTAATCTTATATTCAATGTGAGTTTTCATATTTGTTCAGGATGAAGGGGGACAATGCATAGAGTTAATCATCTAGATAGAACCTTTAATAACATTGTGGATCAAAGAAAAGAAATAGGACATTTTTACAAAATTGCAGAAAAACTAAATTCATCAACATAAAATTTTTTTGCACGAGATACTTTATGTGAGATAGCTAATGTAGAGATAATATATGTTAGGATGATATAGTTCACAGAGAATGGTTCTATATTTTCAGGTTTGACCTTGAGCTTTGTGAGCCTATTCAGTTTCAGAGTGTGGAGATTGCCAGTCTGGAAATGTTCTCCTCCCAACCTAAGGCATTCAAACTCTACATAAGTGACAGGTTGGTGTTCACAATCATAGCATTTGTATGTCATAAAAATCTTACTCTCTTAACAATCACAGTTGACAAAATTGGCATGCTACACCCAGCTACTGCCAGCTGTCATTATTTATTGACATTTCCATTGGACTGCTGCCCAATCTCAGACTGGGCTATGTATGACTCATTACATAATTATGTCCAAGATGCGAAGCTTATCTGACTGTTGTGTGGAATGCTACACTAATGGTCTAACACTTAGGCTAATTTCAATAACATAAAAAAATTAATGTTGTTATAACTTCACTATATTTTGCTCAATTTTGTGAATTTTTTACTATGAACTGAAAATTCTTACAGAATAAAGTGGTAAAATTTTCCAGAGAAAATCCTTGGTTTTATTTAAAAATGCTACACTCATTAGTAGACCCGGTTAATTGTGCTTTGGCTCCTTATCAATTGATATTAAATGCTTTGTCTCACCTGCAGATAGAACAACATAGAAATTACTTCCTGGTAGTTAGCAATGAATCTTTTGATAGCATTCAAATTTTGTTTAATAGTTTTCTGAAAGACATATACTGTATACTATAAGACAGTTTGCAGGTAAGGCATGTTAATTTTCCAGATACATCCAGAATTCTGGAATCAGGGTCAGGTGTGTACATTAAAGTAACCAGAGGAAACACTAAGCGTTACTTTTCTTTCCAATGTGTCAATGTAGTGCAAGATTCATTTAAATTATTGTGCACACCAAGGTTCTATATAGCACAACAAGTGAAAATCAAAGTTAGGGTTTTGTTTACTTTGCAGTTTTGGCTCATTCAACACTAATGGGCCATTTGCAAAATTTAGTGTTGAAAGGGAGCTTGAAGAAATATAAAATTTGCATGAGAAACGTTTTGACTTGAACAAAATCCAGTTACAAAATAATGATTTCAAAAGTATCTGGTTGCATTTTATGGCAGATGAAGTTCCCAAATCCCTTGTGGGATTTAGATGAGTTTCATGATTTCTGCCTGTTGGAAGTCTATAGTATCTTGAAACAAATGAGAGTTACAAACTCAAATTGTTATGCACAGGATAATGAATTAAAATATACCACAGTTTGACTCTTTACATAATTTAGTGAGACGAGTGCTTTTTTTTGGCTGTTGGAGATTTTGAAACGGATACATTAATACATTTTGAGGACACATTTTTGTAAATGGAGCAAAGTGAATTCAGAGGTGTTCAAGGAGATTTGGAAAGATCTTTGTCTCCTCAAAATTCTTTATGAATTATGTAACCACATCTTGTATACTTTCGATTCAGAAGAGTATATAACTCTAATGCTGTGTGTTATGCGTGATTTAGAATGGATATGTTACTATGATTTCATTAATTGTAACCAATACTAAACCTCGGAGAACCATACACTTGTTATATCTGACTTATATCTCCAACGACTGATGCCCATATAAAAGCACTGATCTTACAAGTGGTAATATGTTCTTTATATGGCACTTTTAATTTTCTGTCACACATCTTGTTTGTATGTTTTGCTTGGTTTTGTTGGCTGTATCATGCTGAGGAAAATGGAGCTAAGTGCCTTTTCCAAGGACACACTGAGGCAGCCAACCCCGGCTGGCCTGAGTGGATATCTAACCCCTGACCCTTGGATTATGAGTTAGTCACTCTACCAACTGGGATACCATGGCTTCCTCTGTCAGACATATGCTACCATCAGATACATTGCCATGAAAATATATATAAAGTATACCATGCCACTTTATGGTAAGATTCTTGTTGCCAGACAACTTTTTGTTAAGACCACATTAGTGGAAAAGTGTGACATAGTAGTCCCTATTCAGAATTAACTGGCAGCAGCGACATCCACAGTTTTGTTATAGATTTGATTAACGGTTTTCATTTGCTTATATTTCCTACACCCCTCAATGGTTTCTATCAATACTTGGGATGATTCATTATAAGGTAGAATACATTTCTTATTTTGACACATTCACTTGCCCCTTTTGACCTTGGAGTCAAAGGTCACATTCATAGACGATTTGGGGTTTAGGTTGAAAGGTGTTGATTTGCATATATTTCCTAAGCCCCATGATGATTCTGTTCATTCTTGGTATGTCTCATTGTGAAGCAAAGAAAATTTAATTGGTGACATATTTGCTCACCTTGAGGTCAGTGTAACAAGGTTTACAGCAATGTCTGAGAATAATAAGAATCCATCATATGCACTGGTGTAGAATGGGGAAATCCCACCCAAGGGTCAAAATTTGTAGTCAGGAATGAGGCTTTGCCAAGTTCCTGCTAAAAAATGTTGATCCCAACTATGGGATTTCCCTATTTCACACGGATGCTTATGAAGGATTATTTTTCTATCATTTATCACTAGGAAATAGTGTTGGAACAAAAAAGATAGTGTCCCATCGGTATTGATATAGCTTTAGAAATTCTGAGTGTTTTCTAAAGGTTTTGATGTCATTAGAGCATAAATAGTTGAGTTTGCAAAAAAAAATGTTGTAAACAACTGTTAAACATCTCCCTCAATAACTTGTGCTGGATAATGATTTTATTTGTCAGGAATCAATATTTGGCGACTTAACGGTTACTATAAAGCACATATTTAAATTTTACCCCACCCAAAGTTGCATTTTTGTCATGGCAGGCATGATAATTTTCCAGATTCATCAGTCTGGAATTCTTGAATTGGAGGGTTGGGTTTGTTCATTAAAGTAACCAGAGGAAAGAGTGTAAAAGTTACTTCCTTTCCAGTCGATTGTTGTAATACAATATACACAAAATTTTACCAAAACCAAGGTTCTATGGAATAAAAAAGTAAAATTAGTGGTAGGGTTTTGTCTTTTTTTAAAATTAAAGACACTGTATCAGTTAAATTTTGGAAAAGGTTCCAGATAAAACATTCTGGAACAATCTCAACCCTCTAGGAGTATATCCACAGATTTGAGTGCCAACATAAATGTAACTAGTTGTAAAACCATGCAAACTGATGCCCAAGTAAACAACTGAATTCACTGTCACTCCAATGATTTGTTACTTATGTTATGAATACAAGTAAATTGTATTTTTTTCTTCAGGTATCCAGCTAAGGATTGGAAATATGTTGGAGACTTTCACATGAGTGAGGCACGGGGCCCTCAAAATTTTCCTGTCACAGGCATAGATGAATTTTATGCTAAATTTGTGAGAGTTGAGCTGTTGGAGCATTATGGAGATGAGCACTTCTGTCCTATAACTTTCTTCAGGTAGAGTCATAAATCTTTTGAGTCAAAACTACTTAATTTGCTGTCCCAGTTGGTTAGAAATAGAATGGGACAGTCTTTATAAAACATGTTCATGGGAATTGATAAGTAATAATTAAGAAAATTCTGCATCCATTTTTTTAATATTGTATGTTACTCCTGCCCAAAATCTAAACAAGGTTTTTATGGCTAGAGATAGTTTAAGACTTTTAAAAAAATTATATGCAGTCTAATTTTTGTTATTAAACCAACATTCACATTTCCGGTTGTTATATCAAATATTTGATACCATAACAGGAATGATTATCTTGCAGGTAATTCGTAAGTTTTTCCATTTACTGTGAATTAATTTATATTCATGGGGTACAAAAGTTTTGTTGAGCTATCTTTGGTGGAAGCTTGACACAGCAATCACTTTTGCATCAGTGTGCGTGTCGGTCCATTTGTCTGGCCACATGCTTGATTGGTTTGATTCCAACCAATGGATCAGTGACCATCATGTGTCCTTGGGCAAGGCACTTTACTTAACTTGCCTCAGCATGATGACCTGAAAAGTGTTGCTGTGCTGTAAAACACTGAACCAAACCAGACCTTCATAAGTGCACACCCCTCTTTTTGGTCAAAACTCGCACAAAACTTCCATTACAGAGCACATGTTTCTTAATCCCATCATGCCTCATGGGAGGTAAGCAGCAGCTAAAATCTGCCTAGAACATCATGATTTTTTAGGAACTGACCCAGATGCAAGTCTGATGTTTTGTTACCACTTAAGGTAATGGATTAAATCAGTCTAAAAAACAAATGTTACATAAGCTTTATTCAGCATGATCATATTGGGAGAAACAAAGCATATCCAAAGTGGAGTGCTCGCAAATTAAAGGGAGCTAACTCTTGTAACATGTACATACACAGAATGGGGACATTGTCTATAATATTGTTGGTGTACACATATTATAGTTAGCCTTAATGTTACAAAATTTACCCAAATAATAATTTCTTATGCACACAGTGTTTGTATTATGTTGAATATGGTATCTTCTTTGCAACTCACACCACATGAAACAGAATGGAGTTTAATGTTAACTCAGTCGCTGTGTAATTTCATATATGATATAATGAGTCATATTAATACCTTTGTACTGTACAGGGTGTATGGAATAGCTGTGTATGAAGATGACGATGATGACGTGGAGACACAAAGGCCCACCACGGAGGAGGAAGAGGAAGGTTACGTTACAGGAGGTATGCTGCTTGGTAGATCAAACTCTAATTCTAAATTTGTAACATTATTTGCATACAAAACTGACTCAAGAACTTGGAATACATAGTAGCAAGTCTGCTAGTATTTGCAGTCTCTAAAATATTATGATTCAGAATTTTTAGTTGACATTTCTCAGAAAAGGTGCAAAAATAAATGGATTAGATAGAATAATTTGTTATTTGTATCATTACAGAATTTGCAGGGCAGGAGGAGGATGCTGGAGTTAATATGAAAAAATTGCTGGCAAGTGCTAAAGGTCAGTTTAATGTCTGAATGTATATATGTATGTATGTATGTATGTATGTATGTATGTATTATGTATGTATGTATGTATGTATGTATGTATGTATGTATGTATGTATTATGTATGTATGTATGGATGGATGTATGTATGTATGGATGGATGGATGGATGGATGCATGCATGCATGCATGCATGCATGCATGGATGGATGCATGCATGCATGTATTCTATTTTATTTGCTCTATTGATTACTCCTAACAAACTACTATTAATGATATAACGTATACTTGAAACTGTTGTATCTCAGGGCTTGTAACAAAGACTGATCCAGAATTAAGGTGGTGGGGGTGGGTTTGGAACACTTTTTAAATGACACCACCTCCCCCCCCCCCCAAAAAAAAAAATAATTTAATTTTAAATTGATAGGCAAATATAAAACAATTAGAACAATCTTTTTGACCATCACTACCCAAATTTAATTGGAGTAAGTAACTTCTGACCACCCCTCCCCCTTTTATTTTAGCGCAACTGACTGTAAGACCAAGTGAGCTTATGGTATGGACCTGTATCCATTGTGGGTTGTCTGTTGTTCATTATCCGTTTATCAACATTTGCTTTGGAGTCTTTATTTCTGATCTGATTTCTATCAGTTTTGGAATATGGGTTTTTATTATATACCCATCATTATACAAATTATAATAAAGGCTACTATTTCCCAAGGCTGATGTGAAACCTTGCATTTGATGTGCATCTGATACAGATTTAGATTTCTTGCCATCAAGGATGGTGTCACCTAACAATGGTCACGTAACAGTTATGTTATATTTAGATGCATTGTTTAGTTTGAGTAGATGGATGGAATCAAAGTAAAAAAACCCAACAATAACATAAAACTTTCCTTTTTATTATTAAATAATTGTTTAGGGTATATAATAAACACATCAGTACATTAACTTGATCTGGGTGCTTATATCTTGTCTTGTTTGAAAGCAGAACGATATTAGATCATGCTTTACCCGTTGGGTCTCGCGAGATCCAATGGCCTTCTGCGATCAAACTCGACATGATACAAGAATCCAGATCAAATTACTCTACTCTACAACCAGTATATATCATGAAAATCTGTCAAGTCTGAAAGTGAGTGAGATCCATGCATATTAATGAGGTGATCTTGTATCTGATATGCTAACCTTGTTACCACTCTGGAAGCCATATTTCTCTCTCATTTTGATAAAACTTAATGCTTTAATAATGCTTTAATACTGCTTTTATCATTAAGAGCATGGAGAAGTTTGATAATGAGCGAGATCCACACGTGCTAATGAGGTGAGCTTGCATCTTATTGGCTGAGCTTGTTGCCATTCTGGAAGCAATATTTGTGATCTTATTTTGAGGAAACTTAATTCTTTAATACTGCTTTCATCATTAAGAGCATTGAGAAGTTTGATAATGAGCGAGATCCACACGTGCTAATGAGGCGAGCTTGCATCTTATTGGCTGAGCTTGTTGCCATTCTGGAAGCAATATTTGTGATCTTATTTTGAGCAAACTTGAGATGACTGCTTTTATTATCGTAATCTTGCAAAATTTTGATAATGAGCAAGATCCACACATTTTAATGGGATGATCATGCGTCTGATTGGATGGATTTATTTCCAATCGGGGAAACCATAATTCTGATTCAGTTTCATAATGCACAGGATCTGTGCATATTAATGAGATGATTTTGCATGTGATTGGATGAGCTGCTTGTTACCACTCTCGAGACCATTTCTTATCCAATTTTGATCAAACTGGGTACATAGGCTAAGGTCACTAAGATCTTGGATGAGTACAATTATGAGCAAAATCCATGCATATTAATGAGGTGATTTTGCATCTGATTAGTTGAGCTTGTCAACACTAGAGCAACTCAATTTCTCATCATATTTTTATCATAACAGTAAGTAGGCTTATATCATCTAGATATATAATGTGTTTTATTATGATCAAGATACATGGATATTAATGAGGTGATCTTGCATATGATTGGCGGAGTTTATCACCACTTGAGAGACTGTATTTGTGACCTGATTTTATTTAAAGTTGGTTGTCAAGATGTTAGATGGTTTTAAGCTCTACTGGTCATAGACCAGAAGAGCTTATGAGATAGCCTGTTATCCATTGTACATCATCCAGTGTCCCTGTGTTGTCCATTGTCCCTTCATTAGCAAGTGTCTGTTGCTGCAACCCCTCCTAAACTACTTGGAGGATTGACATGAAACTTTACACACACATTAATTCCAAGATCCAGTTGATCCTAAATGAAAATGGTGCCACTCAAACATCCAGTGTGGCTGCCATTGCTACCCTCTTGAAAATCTTATCACTTCCACTGACAGTTACATCAACATGGGGTTTTCACTAAAAGACTGATAGTGCTGCTCTAACATCTAATATGGCTGAATGGCAGCCATCTTGAAAATCTTGTTATAGCTGTCCCAACTAAACAGAAATCATATTGACATGGAGTATTCATCAGAAGACTTCTTTTGGTGTTGGTCCTCAATGAAAATGATGCCAATCTGACCACCATGATGGCCATCTTGAAAATCTTGGCAGCGCTACTTCTTCTGAATGGAAAGTCATATCAACATGGTGTTTTCACCAGAAGACTTCTTATGGTGTCTGTTTGGTACTAAATGAAAGTGATGTTGATCTGACATTCAGTATGGTCACCATGGTGGCCATCTTAAAAAATCATATTGCTACCTATTCAGAATCGATGGCAATGTTTGACACGAGGTTTTCACCAAAAGACATTTCATAACATCTAGTTGGTCCTGAATGGTGCCAATCTTACATTCAATATGGCTGCCACAATGGCCATCTTGAAAATCTTTTATTGCTACTTTTCCTGAATAGATGGTCATATTGATATGGAATCTTTACCAAGAGACTTTTAATGACTTTTAATGACATCTGGTTGGTCTAGTTTAAAATGGTGCCTGTTGTACATCCAATATGGATGCCATAGCAGCTGGTTTTAAACTCTTGTTATTGTTTAAGAATATCAGACATGGTTTCAACACTCAGATAAAAAAAGAAATGATTCTGTCTTAAATTCCTGGAAATTATTGTTGGCCAGTGGAACATCAGACCCTTTGAGGGACACTTGTTATTATGAGTGAGACCTATGCATATTTATGAGGTGATCTTGCATCTGATAAGGATTTTTTTTACCAATCTAGAGAATATTTATAATATGATTTTGATCAAACTTGGTAAATAGGCCTATGTCATCAAAGATCTTGGTTGAGTATGATTTTAGTGTAATTCATACATATTAATGATGTGACCTTGCATGTAATTGGTTGAGCATGTCAACAATCTCACAACTATAGTTCTGATTAGATTTTGATCAAACTTGTTTTATTGTCTTATATTGTCAAGATGTTGGACGAGTTTGATTATGAGCTAGATCTATGTATACTAATGATATAATCTTGTCTCTGATTCCATGAGCTTCTCACCAATTGGATTTTGCTCCACCTTAAGGTCATTGTCATAGGTTCTATAATAAGTGAGATAAGCACACGTATTAATGAGGTGCCTTGTATCTGAATGGCTGAGCTTCTGGATCTTGAGACTATATTTTTCATCCAATTTCTATAAAACTTGGTAAATGGGTTTATATCATCAAGATCTTAGATGGCTTCAGTATTGAGCAAGAGACTATGCATATTAATTATGCCTTTATCTTTTGATTGAATTTTATCTGCATGTTGTAAAATAGGTAAAATCAACATGATATAAAGTTTGGGAGATAGTTTGCATAGATTGCCTTCTTACAATACTTCATAAACCTGCTGCTTGAAATGGTCAACTAGTAAGTTACTTAAGGAGGTGAGCAATATCAGGCTCACCTGGACCTCTTGTTTTAAATCTGGAGTAGCCTTGAATATTATTCCATTTCTTTAGCATCAGAGATGCCAGCCATTCCAGATTTTCTGGAATTATTACAAAGTTTTAGTGAACATTCTGAATTCTGAAGTATATTGATAAAATTCCAGAACATCAAAAATTTGTTTGTTGAAAATTTTGAACATGAGTTTTCTGTGTGGACACAGGTCGGAAGAAAAGTACATCTACACCAGTATGATAGACAGGTGAATCGGCTGTAGTTCGTTACTGAAAAAAAGAAAAGAATGTAGATAACAAGAAATCAGTTGAAAAAACAGGTGAAAAAATGGTGGCAGAGATAAGAGAAAAGGAGATGCAGATCATTTGTGAGGAAAACTAATGTTTATGTTTATTAATTTGGCAAAAAATGTTGAAAGAGTTCAAGGCTCTGGAATTGGAGGAATGGATGCACTATTTATTCTCATTGAATCTTAATTGTTACTGATGGTGTAAGGTATTAAATTCTCATAGGAGGATGCAATATGATTGTTAAGAAGCATAGGTTCCGAAAAAATGACCCTAGGATTCCTGGTAAGCGTGCTCTTTGGTTGGCATCTCTGGAGCATACATTATGTTCATTAATTGTCAATTAGAGGTATATTAGTGTCTGTATATTAGTTCATGTGTATTAGTCATAATGAGTCTTTTTATTTCATAGCAAAAGTTATTCCTATGTTATAACAAACTTTATATCAGTCATTTTTCTGCTGCAGACACAGTGATCAATATTGTGAAGAAAGTCCTAAAAGTTGATGAAGGTCAAAAAGAGGAGGCATACAGAAGTAAGTGAAAAAAGAAAACAGTGAAATTTATTTTGTACCAGAGTATGTTATTTAGTGTCAGTGTTGCATTTACTTCACAACATTACATAATTACATAAACCTAAGTTAACAATATTGTTTATATATTCAAAGTAGGGCAGTGCTGTGAGAGAGGTTGAATGTCATTATGATGTAATTACAACATTGCCCTCTGATTCAATATTGAACAGGAGTTTTTTCTTGCTATCAACAAATGTTGCAAAAGACAAGACATAGCAATCATGTCTATCCTTCCATCCTTCTGTGCAGCCGTACATCCATCCAGTATTAACTTTTTGTTTAAAGTGTTTTAAAGGGCGGTATTCCCAGTTTTATTGGTGGTTTGTCATCAGACTTTGCCCAAAAATACATGTGATGAAGGAAAATCCATAAAGTTTTAAGGCCATGGAGCTCAAATGTCAAGGTCACAGTTAACAGTTTAAATTTTTAGTTGAGTGGTCAATGGTTACTGTTTTTGATATGACAGTATTATTAGTGCTTTTCTTGATGAAGTTGGCAGAGTCATGTTGTAATCTTGTTGTATGTCTGTCTGTCCAGATGCCCAGATGTCTGCAGTTTGGTTTGTGCAAGATATTTTCACTTTTAATTGTTGGATTTCAACTAAATCTGGCATGCAGTTTTACATTGATAAGACATTGAAAGGGTTCGATTTCCAGCCCCCCCATGTCGTCATTTTAGAGGAGTTATGCCTCCTGATTGTTCATCCTCCTCACTTGGGGTTTCTGCAGTATAACTTTACTATGGTATGCTGAATTATTTAACCAGATTTGGCTTGCAGCTTTAAATATTGCTACTGTTGTGGAGGTCAAAGGTCAAGGTCACTGTTAAATGGCTTAAAGTTTTTAAAAGTATTTTTTAAATAAAAAAAAAATACTATGGACATGTCAGTCTTTTTTCTGTTTTATTTAGATAGGCATTAGACTCTGAAACATTTGCCATATATGTGGAGCATCTTTGGGGATGACAAATTCAGTGGTCCATGGTTAAGGTCACAACATAAATCGTTGTTTAGCTTTTGGAGGCAGATTATAATGAGCTTGATGGAGAGGCTATATCATCTGTTTTTCATACTTGGATTATTATCAGATTTGACAAACAACCTTAACAGAGGAAATGAAACAGGGCTGGTAATGGGGTGTTTAGATGGTTAGAGGTCAAGGTCACTGGTTGTTTGATAGTGATTTCCTAATGTCACAGCAACATCATGCGAGACAATAACTTTAATTCTTGGATTTCAACTAAATCTGGCATGCAGTTTTACATTGATAAGACATTGAAAGGGTTCGATTTCCAGTCCCCCATGTTGTCATTTTTGCTCCTTTTTAAATTCATATTGAAATCCAGGAATAACATGATAATAATTACAATAGTTGCATAGATTTTTGTTTGTCCTTGAAGTCACAGTTTAAACACATGATAAATATATAATATAAAAATTAAAAAAAAAAATCCAATTGACATAATTTGCCCATTTATTTTGATGTTCTTAACTGTTGGGTAGTGGTGTGACAATTAATCAAAATAATGAAAGATTGGTTGGGAAAGTTAAAAAACCAAGAGTTTGATTTTGATTTTTGCATAATCAAATGCAAACAGAGTTCAATTTTTTTAATTGTTCCACTGTTGTGGACAAAATGTTTCAGGAAGAGTGAAAGATGTGAATAACTGCTTCTAGCCAATATAGCCTTCCCTTGTTTAGCAGAACTCTAGCACCAACAACATGACCAATGACATATGTGTCAATAAACTGTTCAACTTTCTGGGATTAAATTTAAAAAAGATATCTCCCATCTGTTAAACTCTATGATTGAGTGGTTATGATGAACACTACTGTTGAGTTTGGCAAAAGTAAGTAGAATTCAAGTCTGAAATGTGAAACCTTGTCAAATCTGTTTAAAGCTGTGTCAGCAAAATAGAATTTTCCATGTGACTTTCAACCTTGCTATCCTTTTATGTTCCAGTGATAGAGGGAATTGTTTGCAGGGAACGGTTAATGAATGACTTCTTTGCTTTTTTTTAACAGATGGAACTGAGGGTTTTGTTGCAGATCATAGGAATGAGATGCACAATGGATCTTCATCTATGAATGATACATCTCACATGTTACCCTGTGTCCCTGAAGTCGGGTAAGATAGAAACCCATTTCATTAATAAATGCAAACATAAATGGATATCACATGGAACACAAACAAAATGCAATCAAAATGCTGATTTGATAAAATGACCCATTTCAGGGGTTGTAAGATAGAGATTCATTTAATTAATTTTTGGAATTCTTTGGGGAAAGAAACAAGGGTTTAAGGATTTTCTCAAATTAGCATGTAAGTCAATTAGAGTTTAAGTGTATGTCTGCTGAGTGCAAGGCAATAGATCTCAAATAAAGATGGATACTACCTTGCATAAAATTCAAAAGAATATTTTTCATCAGTAGTAATAAATCTGCTTCTCTTGAAAATTATTGTATAATTGAAAGTAAGATATATACCAAATATAAATATTTCAAGTTTAGGTTTGATTTTGTTTGGTGTTTTATAGCACATCAATACAGCTAGGTTATATAGTTCCTAGGCAGTTGGAGTAAAGTGCCTTGCCCAAGGACACACCACCATAGCTGACCTAGCCTGATCCATTTATAGGATTTTTAGCCACACCCTTTCAGTCACGAGTCTGGCACACTAACCACTGGTCCACTCTGGCTGCTGCATTCATTAGTTGCCTCGTGTGACATGCAGGAGAGCATGTCAGGCGTGTTCTATATCTCCGAGCCCATGGGGTCTCAAGTTTAAGAGGATGTTGAGAATCGTGGCATAGAAAATGTGTTTTGATGTTAAATAAGTTTATTTGTGGTTTTCTGTGGCACAGCAAAACATGAAAGGATATTTTGTGCCCAGGCAATTGGAGTAAAGTGCCTTTCCCAGGGACACACCATAGCGGCAAAATGGTAGACATGAATGAATCATTGTTGGTACCTTAAAGTCATCTGTGTGGTAACATCAGGAAGAACATATGAATCAAGCAGTACACTGTTAGCACAGTTTACCAAGGTTATGTGCTACAACAGTCATATGAAGTAAATCTAATAACATCTACCATATCTGGATTGTATTGTGATAATGAAATATGACATGACAGTACTCATGACAGTACTCATGACAGTACTCATGACAAGTTAAGTTCCTGCCTGCAGATT
Source organism: Margaritifera margaritifera (assembly GCA_029931535.1). Taxonomy (NCBI): domain Eukaryota; kingdom Metazoa; phylum Mollusca; class Bivalvia; order Unionida; family Margaritiferidae; genus Margaritifera; species Margaritifera margaritifera. Next base: position 408,779 of record JAQPZY010001342.1, on the reverse strand, counting down.
TTGATCCTGAGTTTGGTGGTTGATTGTGCAGCATGTGATTTGCTTTTTTTTTTACCACTTCGTTTCTCAAGTATGAAACATTATACATTTTAAAATCATAATAGTGACAAAATGACTTCTGTTCTTAAATCCTGATCAAGCACTCTCAGGGCATATCAATGGGAATAAATTTACAATTTAGAAAGAGGATCACAACTTCTCATGGTTATGGGTAAATTATTCTTGAGCGTTGAGGCAGCTCATATGGCTTATAATTTCATCATAGTGCTGATGTAGATGTCATAAAGTAACCGAGAATACTTTAGTTCCCTTGGATTGGATGCTGCTCTGTTGTAGGTTAACCTTCAGCAGGTCTGCTATCCAGTTTGGGGTTAGTGGTCATGATAACAGTCAAGTATTTTTAGATGTTATTGGTGGTTTTAATGTTGCAAGTTGAGTTTTACCTGTGACATGTTGGAAAATAGACTCGGTGATTTGCTTTGGTACTACATCACAGGATGGGTTGTAATGCCACAGTGGCATAAAACTTTCTGATAGTTTATGATAGATTTACTGCTGCAAATTTCAATGTGTATCCAATCAAAAAGTGTATTACATTTGCAGTCAAAAAGTGTGTTATATTTGTATATTTTAACCAATCAGAAAGTATGTTACATTTGCAGATGGTTTGTCCATTCAGAAAACGTGTTACATTTGCAGATGTTAGAATCAAAGTTAAGTGCACAAGGGCACATAGCATTAACCACATTGATATTTGGGCCCAGGACATTTCATTTAACGAGCCGACTGTGCCAAACATTAGGCCATTCTGCTTCAGAGCCTGTATTAACCTTTGTTTACAGAACAACAAATATAATGCTTGGTAATATTTCATTTGTATCCTCTGCAGAATTTCTGGAAGAAATGTCAGCATGGAAAACGAGTCAGTGAAGCAAGAAGAACCCCAACCACAGCCACCTCATGCTTTCATACCAGAGGGTAGGTATATCATGTAGATTATTATTGTAAACTGCAAGAACGTTTTGTTTTCTTTTCTTTTTCGACAGCTTCCCTATAAAGTGGGTTTTGCAAAACACTGGTTCAGTTTTCTTAAAAGTCCATTTCTCAGAAAAAAGTTTGCTGCAAATATGTGTGCAAAATTTGAGAAAAGTTAATTTAATAAGAACAGATTGATTGATATTCCTAACCCTTTGAATCCCTGTTGTTTTTAATCAACATGAAGGCATTAATCAAATCTTTTTTTCCTCTTCTTTTGTTTTTGAATACTGTGTTTAAATATTTTTCCTGTTTTTGAATACTGTGATTAAAATATTCATGTTTTTGAATATTTTGATTTCAGTATTTCTTGTGTTTTTTGAAAATTGTGATAATCATGTTTTTGAATACTGTGATTTCAGTATTATTTATAGGGTACCAATTTTGTGTAATTTGTGGTTCCTACAAACCATGAGGAATATGAAGACCCAGTATACAATTAACCTTCTGTGAAAACAATTGGACCCCTTCGTCAATGTATGAATTAAAGTTTTGACAAAAATGTGATTATTTGGTGCCCAAACAGAAATTTATACCCACAAAAATTAACATAAAGGTGCTTTCAGAATAATAAGCAGTGTAAATAACAGAAATTCTGTCATAGATCTCGATAGGGAACATGGATACATCTTGAGACAGCCATTTATGAGCATGTAACTTAACATTCATCAATATTCTGTGATAAATGAATCTTTGGTCAAGCCTATATAAATACTGTCTGAGTACTACAACCAGTAATGGATCTCTTTATACTTAAATAAATGCATATTTACCAGTATAAAATTACAGTCTGTTCATAATGATGGCTTCAGTCTGATACCTTGACTGGTTGTTGTGCACAAGTTTGACTGTTTATAACAGATGCCGATTTAATGAATTACAAAATGTAAATTCCATTTGGTTGCAAATCTTAACACAATCAACAAATTTTGCTGATTCATGGCAGTTTAGTATGGATGATTACAGTTTTCTCCTATACTTCTTTTGTTTCAGGTTCTAAAAAACAGGATAATAAGTTACCAATAGTAACCAAGCTTGAGGACAATGAGCAGATTCCCAGTGAAACCATTGAAATTCCTGCAACCTCTGACCAAGTGATGCTTGGTCTTAACCTCTCACATGCTGTCCCCCAGTGTTTCTCCTGTGACGAAGCAGATGTTTTGGATTTGGGCAGACAAGCAACCTTGACTAAGCTGTGTGCTTATGTAGTTCTTCTTCTTGGTAAACACTTGGCCAAAAGCTGTAAGCAAGTTGATGATTCCACCAAATTTGATTTCATACTGATTGAAAGCAGTATTCAAAGTGAAACCATGGCAACTATACAGACTGGTTCTGTATCTGAATCAGAAGCATCTGTAATAATACCTGTTGAAGTAAAACCTCTGACACAGTCTGACTCAACTTTAACCATTTCTACTCCTACCAAGATAGAGGAGCTATCAACAGTGGCAGTAACAGGTATTTCTACTGTAGAGTTTGTGAAACCATCAGTATCAGAAATTGTTGAGGATACAATCAAAACAGAGGCACAGATCTCAGAAACTCAAGTTTTTAACACACTCAGCAGTATTCCGACAAGTTCAGTATCTTTTTCAAATGAGATTAAAGATTCAACCATGCAGACATCATCTAGTGCTGTGATATCAGAAAGTTTCACTGAGACCACATCCTCACAGGCCTCAGAAACTTTGTCCACATCAACATCAGAATCTGTTTCTGATACACCTCTTGTTGAACCCAGCACAACAGGACTGCCAATCAACCTGGAGAGTAGCTTTGAGTCAACTGTGCTCAAGACTCCATCATTAATTGATGTGAAAGACACATTAAAACCAGACACTGACATTGTAGACAGCTCTATGCAAGAAAGCTTGGTTTCTAAACAGACAGAAGAGGCAAGTTATAACTGATAAAAAAGTTCACTGTTTAACATATAATGTCTTCTTAAGTGAACATATACCTGTGCATGTCTTGTCATATGCATGTGTTTGTATCCATTACATCAATCAGTCCTGTGTGTGTCTTGTCATGTGTGTGTGTTTGCATCCATTATATCCATCAGTCCTGTGTATGTCTTGTCATGTGCATGTGTTTGTATCCATTACATCCATAAGTCCTGTGTATGTCTTGTCATGTGTGTGTGTTTGCATCCATTATATTCATCAGTCCTGTGTATGTCTTGTCAATGTGTGTGTGTTTGCATCCATTATATCCATCAGTCCTGTGTATGTCTTGTCAATGTGTGTGTTTGCATCCATTATATCCATCAGTCCTGTGTATGTCTTGTCAATGTGTGTGTTTGCATCCATTATATCCATCAGTCCTGTGTATGTCTTGTCAATGTGTGTGTTTGCATCCATTATATCCATCAGTCCTGTGTATGTCTTGTCATGTGCATGTGTTTGTATCCATTACATCCATCAGTCCTGTGTATGTCTTGTCATGTGCATGTGTTTGCATCCATTATATCCATCAGTCCTGTGTATGTCTTGTCATGTGCATGTGTTTGTATCCATTACATCCATCAGTCCTGTGTATGTCTTGTCATGTGGATGTGTTTGCATCCATTATATCCATCAGTCCTGTGTATGTCTTGTCATGTGCATGTGTTTGTATCCATTACATCCATCAGTCCTGTGTATGTCTTGCCATGTGCATGTGTTTGCATCCATTACATCCATCAGTCCTGTGTATGTCTTGTCAATGTGTGTGTGTTTGCATCCATTACATCCATCAGTCCCAAGAAGCTTGTTAGCAAGATTGCCCCAAAAACTACTCAACATAAACAAATGAAATTTCCATAGTATATTTGTATGCATATGTAGATGACCTAATTAGATTTTCTAGCCATTACAGCAATTTTTCAATTTTTTTTTTTTAATACACATTTTTTTAACTTTTGGATAAGGACTATTTTGAAACAAACCTTGCTCTGACACAGACCTTGCCAGCACAATTAAGTAAAAACAACTTGATGTGGACAAATGAAATTTGATAGGCATATTTGTATTCCTATGTTGATGACTTAGATTTTCATGCCATCACAGAAACTTTTCATTTTTTGTTATAACATTTTTTAACTTGTTAGACATGTACCCCTTTTGACACAAGCCTTTTTAGCACCATTAAGCAAAGTCCACTCGAGATAATTGAAATTTGGTATGCTTATTTGTATTGATATGTAGATGACCTGATTGGATTTTGGGGCCATTTCAGAAAATGTATAAATTCTATTGCTAGCATGATTGTACAAAAAACACTTCAGTTAGACAAATGAAATTTGGTATGAATGTTTGTGTTCATATGTAGACCTGCTTTGATTTTCATGTAATTCTAGCAGTATTTCAATTCCTTTTTTAATTTTTTAATTTTTTCAGACTTAGACTTTTTTGTCAGTATGTCTGCAGAGGGTATGCATGTTTCTTTACAAACACAACTTTAGTTATTATATGCCTGCCATAAGGTGGAGTGTATCATGTTATGATAGTTGTCTGTCCATCCATACATATGTACATCCGTCTGTTCGTTATTCGGTTTTTCACAATAACTCGGGCTCTTTGCCATCTACCATTACCAAACTTAGCGAGTAGCTTGCATTTGGGCAAGGAAGAATCCTATATATTTTGGGTCCAAAATGTCATAGGTCAAGATCACAGGAACTGAAATGAGGACAACTGTTTGCACACAGTAACTTGACTTGTATGCCAGATGCCTGACCAAACTTTGTAAATGGCTTGCATTTGAGATAAGAAAGATACCTATTCATTTTGGGATCAAGGGTCAAGGTCACAGTGTTTCGTAGAAAAATATTTTCAGGATGATATCTTGAGTTCTTTATCACACACTTTGATGAAACTTTGGATGGCTTGTATTTGAAACAAGAAAGACACCTATTCATTTTGGGGTCAAAATGTCAAAGACCAGGGTCACTGGACTAAAAGAAAATTGATTTACAAAATGTTTTTTAAGTTCTATACCACATGCCTTGAATAAACTTTGTTGATGGCTTGCATTTGAGACAAGGAAGACATTTGTTGGTTTGGCTGTTAAAAGGTCAAAGGTCAAGATCAGAGGGAGAACAAAAGAACAATCTCCACAAAATAACTAAAGTCCTATGCCACAAACCATGACTAAACTTTGTGGATGGCATGAATTTGAGCCATGAAAGGCATCTGTTGATTTTGGGGTTAATAGGTCACTGAAAATGAAAGAAGAAAAATGGTTCCTGCAAAATAACTTCTGTACCTTTTACCTTGATCAGATTTTGTAGATGGCTTGCATTTACCACAAGGAAGACACCTATCAATTTTGGATTCAAAACATAAAGTATCTGACAAACAAAAGAGGGTTTTACATAGAAGAAATACTTTTTACCACATGGTGGGTGAATAATGTACCATTTATGGTACTCTTGCTTTATCAATTTATGAGTGTGAGTAATTAATTTTAGATTTCCAATCCATTATCAAATCTTCAATTAACATGAAAGATTACTCATTTTTAAAGTACCATACTGATGCATTCCATTCCATCAGGTCAGGGATGAAAAACCACTCCCAGAGGTTACCTCCCCTGTCATCCAGCCCACTGAGCCAATAACACCAACTATCAGCATAGCCCTGGAGCCGACACATCTTGACCTGCCCTCAGTACCTTCAGCAGAATCACCTGTCCATAGCAGCCCTATTTCAGAGAAGTCAAAGATGAACATGACAGAGATACCAACTGGCCCAGAACCTGATAAAACAGCAGCAATAGATTTGGACTTGGTTAAGGTGCCAATCATGCCTGTATCTAAAAGGGAGTCAGCAATAATGAGACTGAGCAATAGGATCAAAGTGTTGGAACAGAATGTCACCCTTAGTAGCTTGTAGGTGTTGGTTTCCCTGCTTTTACTGATAAACATAATATTTTTAAAAAAATGTTTTATACCTTTAAACGTGTTTAGATGTTTTCATATCGATAAGCACTGTCATATATCATTCAATCTGAAAATATTATCTCTAACATTCATAGGACATTTTTATACCAAAAATTAGACTAAATGTCTGTATCACCCTGTCATAGGGTGTCATGATGTAAGAAAGGAGCCAAAGATTATGTTTGGATTATACTGTCCAATGAAAAAACATGTTACATTTGCAAATATGATAGAGTTGCTTGTGTATAGGTTCCACATCTGAGTTTAGCATTTTTGCACAGGGTTTAAATTTAAAGAAGAGGTACCTCCTTGATTTCCCCAGTTGGTAATCCTTGTTATAAAAGGAGAAATGTTTATATCCTAGGGATGTTGAAAGAATCTACAATTATCTTTATTTTGATATATTGGTTGATTTGGGTTTTAGAGAACACAGCTAGGCCTTACTTCCTAGGTGCATCTCATACAAAATTTGCTAGCTCTGTATAGCTGTTTTCACTTTCTGAACTTCAACAGTAAATTACACACAAAAAATGAGACGATAACTTTTTCGATTTTTTTTTTAATTGTAGATTTTCATAAGTGCACTTATAGAAATTAGTACTGGCTACATTGTGAAACTTCATTTCTGTATTTCAATGACAGATAAAGTTAGTGTACATTGTGCTATTTCAAGGATAAAGTTAGTGTACATTGTGCTATTTCAGTGACAGATAAAGTTAGTGTACTTTGTTTTACTTCAATGACAGATAAAGTTAGTGTATATTGTGCTATTTCAGTAACAGATAAAGTTAGTGTACTTTGTTTTACTTCAGTGACAGATAAAGTTAGTGTACATTGTGCTATTTCAATGACAGATAAAGTTAGTGTACATTGCTATTTCAGGGACAGATAAAGTTAGTGTACATATTGCTATTTCAAGGACAGATAAAGTTAGTGTACATTGTGCTATTTCAATGACATAAAGTTAGTGTACATATTGCTATTTCAATGACAGATAAAGTTAGGATACATTGTGCTATTTCAATGACAGATACAGTTAGTGTACATTGTGCTATTTCAATGACATAAAGTTAGTGTACATATTGCTATTTCAGTGACAGATAAAGTTAGGATACATTGTGCTATTTCAATGACAGATACAGTTAGTGTACATTGTGCTATTTCAATGACATAAAGTTAGTATACATTGTGCTATTTCAATGACATAAAGTTAGTGTACATATTGCTATTTCAGTGACAGATAAAGTTAGGATACATTGTGCTATTTCAATGACATAAAGTTAGTATACATTGTGCTATTTCAATGACAGATAAAGTTAGTGTACATTGTGCTATTTCAATGACAGATAAAGTTAGTGTACATTGTGCTATTTCAATGACAGATAAAGTTAGTGTACATTGTGCTATTTCAATCACATAAAGTTAGTGTACATTGTGCTATTTCAATGACAGATAAAGTTAGTGTACATTGTGCTATTTCAATCACATAAAGTTAGTGTACATTGTGCTATTTCAATGACAGATACAGTTAGTGTACATTGTGCTATTTCAATGACATAAAGTTAGTGTACATATTGCTATTTCAGTGACAGATAAAGTTAGGATACATTGTGGTATTTCAATGACAGATAAAGTTAGTGTACATTGTGCTATTTCAATTACATAAAGTTAGTGTACATTGTGCTATTTCAATGACAGATACAGTTAGTGTACATTGTGCTATTTCAATCACATAAAGTTAGTGTACATTGTGCTATTTCAATCACATAAAGTTAGTGTACATTGTGCTATTTCAGTGACAGATAAAGTTAGGATACATTGTGCTATTTCAATGACAGATACAGTTAGTGTACATTGTGCTATTTCAAGGACAGATAAAGTTAGTGTACATTGTGCTATTTCATTGAGAGATAAAGTTAGGATGCATTGTGCTATTTCAATGGCATAAAGTTAGGATACATTGTGCTCTTTCAGTGACAGATAAAGTTAGTGTACATTGTGCTATTTCAATGACAGATACAGTTAGTGTACATTGTGCTATTTCAGTGACAGATACAGTTAGTGTACATTGTGCTATTTCAGTGACAGATACAGTTAGTGTACATTGTGCTATTTCAGTGACAGATACAGTTAGTGTACACTACTATTTCAGTGACAGATACAGTTAGTGTACATTGTGCTATTTCAATGACAGATACAGTTAGTGTACATTGTGCTATTTCAAGGACAGATAAAGTTAGTGTACATTGTGCTATTTCATTGACAGATAAAGTTAGGATGCATTGTGCTATTTCAATGACAGATACAGTTAGGATACATTGTGCTATTTCAGTAACAGATAAAGTTAGGATACATTGTGCTATTTCAATGACATAAAGTTAGGATACATTGTGCTATTTCAGTGACAGATAAAGTTAGTGTACATTGTGCTATTTCAATGACAGATACAGTTAGTGTACATTGTGCTATTTCAATGACAGATAAAGTTAATGTACATTGTGCTATTTCAGTGACAGATAAAGTTAGGATGCATTGTGCTATTTCAATGACAGAAAAAGTTAGTATACATTGTGCTATTTCAGTGACAGATAAAGTTAGTGTACATTGTGTTATTTCAAGTACATTTCGCCAGTACACAAAAAGAGTCATTTTCATCAGTTGTCTGTTTCAGACAGCACAGTGATCAGACTTAATGTCATTCAAAGTAGGTGAATAATGTAATAATGTAATAATGTATGAATGTAATAATGTATGAATATATGAATGTAATAATGTATGAATGTATGAATGTAATAATGTATGAATGTAATAATGTAAGAATGTATGAATGTAATAATGTATGAATGTAATAATGTATGAATGTGTGAATGTAATAATGTATGAATGTAATAATGTATGAATGTATGAATGTAATAATGTATGAATGTATGAATGTAATGTATGAATGTAATAATGTATGAATGTAATAATGTATGAATGTAATAATGAATGTAATAATGTATGAATGTATGAATGTAATAATGTATGAATGTATGAATGTAATGTATGAATGTAATAATGTATGAATGTATGAATGTAATAATGTATGAATGTAATAATGTATGAATGTAATAATGTATGAATGTATGTATGTATGAATGTATGTATGTATGAATGTATGTTATCTTTCACAACAATGTTAGAGTTGTAGAGCAAACAACTTTGCCCTCAGCCTTCCCCACTTTGAATGGTGCTTCCAAAACCCCAGAGTGGAACCATAAGCCCAGCTGTGAACAGCACAGATCTGCCTTAATATAATGCTCAAGCAGATCAGGATCTATTATTAGCTCAAAATAGGATTTCTGAAGGGAAAGCATAAAGAAAACTAAATCTGTTGTCACATGACATGATATCATATCTAGGTCTATGCTATTTGCAAATGGGTTAATGTTATTCACAGTTAAAGCTCTTTTAAATAGTTTTAAGGCCTTTATTTTAAACAGTTCATTTGTATGAAGACGGAAAGGATCATTCATCTTGTATTTCCCAATTGCTTGATACCTTTTTTGTTTTGCCTGCAATGAATGTCACAATAGCTGTGACAACGCAGTCAGAATGTCCACTTATCTGTCCATCCAGCATCAACTTTTGACTAAAGTCTTTGGAAAGGACAGTATATCCTCTTTAGACTAATTTGCTTGAGAAATAAAGTTTAATGGAAAAATTTCAAGATAAAAAATACTTTGATCATTTATAATCGATTATGGAAAACCTAACTGAATGCTTAGTCGTTTGACACTTCCAAGCAGTTTTCAATTATTCTGATTATTTGTCACACTACTAATAGTAATGCACTAAAAACCTCACCTTCCAGTCACCTCTTGCATTACAGCACAAACTAGTAACTGACACATCACTGTGATCTTGCTAATTTTGTACATGAATCAGCAAATTTTGTTTTATTGGGATTTCAGTCCCTTAATGCTTATGGCACAGTGTCCATTATCTTTTACCAAGTATGATTTTGTTACTAATAATACTACCAAACTTTATGGTCTTGCTAAAATTAGTAACAAAGGATATATCCTCCAGCCCTTCAGGTCAAGGGAGGCAACTAAAATTAAGGTAAATCATTATACCTGAGTAATCTCTCTTTGATATTGTTTCACTGATGGTAATACTTGAAACAATAGTAGAAGATGCTTTTAAAAGGAAGTCACCATAATAATTCCACCAATAATGTTTAAGATGTTAATATAAATTTTCTACTGATATATAAAGAAACAAAAATTTAGAAATATAAAAGTTGTTTAGAGCAGTGTATTCACAATAGTAGAAAGGACCATGAATAGCAATATCTCTGGAGTTATGTTCTTCCATCTGATCTTGTATTAAAATTAGTAGCACTTTAACCCTCTAAGTCATCATTATTCTCAATACTTTAATTATTGCCTGCCATGATAGTGGAATTGTATTCTTTGTCCATCCTTCTGGTTAAGTTTTGTATTTTGGCAGGATATTTGTGTTCCATTAACATATATTTTGTTTCCTCAGAAACAAAAAAACAACTCATTTCAGGTAAATTTTCTCCAATTTTCTAATTTGAACTTAGCACTGTATCTTTTATAGTTCTAGCTCTACTCGTGCAGCTCCAGTATAGAAACAATATCTTGATTTCAACTCTCTTGCAAGATTCATTACATATAAAGTCTAGACAGGTATTATATGTGTTATGTTTATACAGATTTTTGGATGCACTGAGTAAGAGATTCAGAAAGCAGTCCGAGGAGATGATGAAGACGTTGAACAAAACTGTTGCCAAGTTGAACAATGTTACCATGATATCAGCTGCAAAGGTATGTTTACTTTGAGGTACTTAGCAACATGTGCACATACACCATTTTAGTTTGGAATTTTAATGTTTTTGTCTTGACTGCAAAACATAGGCGAGTTATAATACATTCAACTCCTGTTATAATGATTAACATGATTGCAGGTCATATTTGTAATTGTATTGAGTGTGCCATTGTAAAGATCTGATTGTCTTTTTTATATGTCTGCCATTGGTGGAGCAGATTATGCCATGATACCATCTGTCTGTTAACATTTTTTTATGATGACTTCAGTTCTACAGCATGTACCCCAGCCAAACTTTGTGAATATTTTGCACTTGGAGTCAGGAAGAAGCCTCTCCTTTTGGGGTCATAAGGTCATGGTCACTATGACTTATGGAAGAAAAATGGTTTATGCAGAACAATTTTGGTTTTACATCACATTCCTCGACCAAACATTGCAGTTAGCTTGTACTTTGGCTAGGGAAGAAGCCTATTGATATCTGGTGAAAAGGACAAAGGTGAAGGTCTCTTACTGAAAGAAAAATGGTTTCCACATAATAGCATTAGTTCTACATCACAGACCTGGTAACAAACTTAGTGGATAGTGTGCACTTGGGGTACTCGATTTTGGTGTCAAAAGGTCAAAAGTCAAGGTCACTGTAACTGAAAAATGACAAATGATTTCCTTACATTAAAATTAGTTCTACATCACATATCTGAACCATACTTTATGGATGTCTTGCACTTGGGGTAAGGAAAAGCCATTCGATTTTAGGGTCAAAGGTGAAAGGTCAATTTCACTGCAACAGCGAAAAGAAAAATGGTTTATGCACAATAACATTAGTTCAACATCCCAAACCTGGAACAAAGTATGTTAAATAGCTTGCACTTTGGGTAAGAAAGAAGCCTATCAATTTTTGGGTTAAATTTCAAAGATCAGGAACCCTGTGACTGAAAGAAGAAAAATGTTTCTAAAAAAAAATTAAGTTTTCCATCATGTATTTTCACCAAAGTATGTGGATGACTTGCTCATTGGGTATTGATTGGGGGTTGCGGGGGTCAAAGGTCAAGGTCACTGCGTGAAAGAAGAAAAATGGTTTTTGCATAATAATGTTAGTTCTGGACCACAAACCTGGACCAAAGGATGCAGAGGACCTGCACTTGAGGTATGGAAAAGGCCTATTTATCTTGGTCTCAGTAGGTCACAGGTCAGTGTCATTGTGGCTCAAATAAAAATGAGTCTTACAGAATAGCTTTTATTCTAGAGTAAGTTCATTGACCAAACTTTGTGGTGACTTGCATGTTGAGTAATAAAAAAAATCTAAGATTGTTTTTGGGTAGGACAGTGGTCATGGTCATGGTAAGTTTGATAAGAAAAAAATAGTTTCTGCACAGTAACTTTGGTTCAAGACCACATACCTTGACCAAACATCCAAGTCATTGAGACTCGCTGGCCGATAACCTACAGAGTCAAGTATGTCCTACTAGTTCCTACATACAGGAGTATGAAGAACAAGGCAGACATACTATTCTGTTAACAGTATTCTTGTTTTACTTTTAATACCTGTGTTCAATTTTGAATTCTATTAAGGTACTAGCCTTGATCACCAGGCCTGTTTTAGCTCTCATGACTTTGCAGTGCAAACCCATGTCAGAATTTGGTGTAAAAGTGAAATGAAAATGAGGTGCCCCAAATTGTGGGCTGTAGATGGTGCTGTGGGCATTTGTTAAAATGTAGGTCAGTATAAGGAATATGAAGCATGATATTATGTCCTACATGAAAAAATTTCTACTTTCAGAAAGAATGTTGTAACAAAAATTTAATTTTAACTAATCTGACATCATCAAAGATCCGCCCACAATCTGTCATGAATTTGATGATGTAAGCAATATCACATGGGATAAGGTCAAAATACTTCCTATTGCTGCAAACAATCTGCATGGAACATGTTATTTAGTGCTTTCCCCGCAGACCAATATCTACAAATCATCTATACAAGTCAAGTTTATGAATGAATATGTATAAAACAAACCAAAAGAAATGGGGCTAAAGAAAAAATATGATGGTAAAGTGTCACATGAAGTTCCAATAACTGAAAACAACGGTAGAAAAACATTTCAAACCAGCTGAAAGTTATTATGTAATGATAAGCAGGTCGTGATATTTTAGCTCCACTGGACATAGACCAGAAGAGCTTATGGAATGGTCTTTTGTCTGTCATACATCTGTCGTCTGTCATCCATCTGTTAGCACAATTTTGTTATCGCTACTCTGACAAAACTACTAGGAGGATTGCCATGAAACTTTACACACACATTCATCCCATGGTCTACTTGGTCCTAAATGAAAATGGTGCTATGTGGACATCCAATATGACCACTGCAGCTACCATCTTGAAAATCTTGTTATTGCTGCTCCTCCTGAATGGATGGTCATATCATCATGGGGTTTTCACTTGAAGACTCCTTATAATGTCTAGTTGATCCCAAATGAAAATGGGGCTAATCTTTTGTCCAGTGTGGCTGCGACAGTGGTCATCTTGAAAATTTTGTTATCACTACTCCTCCTGAATGGATGATTATATCAGCATGGAGTTTTCACCAAAAGATTTCTTGTGATGTCTAGTTGGTCCTTAATGAAGATGCAGCCAATGTGATGTCCAATATGGTGACAGTGGCCATTTTGTAAATCATTATCGCTACTCCTGAATAGAAAGTCATATTGACATGGGGTTTTCTTATGATGTCTTGTTGTTTGTAAATGAAAATGGTGCTAGCCCGATATCCAATATGGCTGCTGCAGTGGCCATTTTGAAAATCTTGTTATTACCACTCCTCCTGAATGGATGGTCGTATCAACATGTGGTTTTCACCAAAAGACTTCTTATGATGTCTAGTTGGTCCTAAATAAAAATGGTGCCGATCTAATGTCGAATATGGCCACCACAGTGGCCATCTTGAAAATCTTGTTATTGCTAATCCTCCTGAATGAAAAGTAATATTGCCATGAAGTTTTCCCCAGAAGACTTCTTATAATATCTAGTTGGTCGTAAATGAAAATGGGGCCGATCTGATATCCAATATGTCTGTTACAACAGCCATCTTGAAAATCATATCGCTACTCCTCCTCAATGGATAATCATGTCAACATGAGGTTTTCATGAAAGACTTCTTATGGTGTCTAGTTGGTCCTAAATAAAAATGATGCCAATCTGATGTCCAATGAGGACACCACAGTGGCCATCTTGAAAACCTTGTTATCATTATTTCTTCCTGAACAGAAAGTCATATTGACATGGGGCTTTCACCAGAAGACTTCTTATGATGTCTAGTTAGTCCTAAATGCAAATGGTGTTGTTCTGATGGCCACAGTGGCCACCATGGTGGTTGTCTTGAAATTTTTTTTATCACTACTCCTTCTGAATGAATGGTCATATCAACATGGGGTTTTCACTGAAAGACTTCTTATGATGTTTTGTTGGTCCTAACTGAAAATGGTGCTGATCTGATGTCCAATATGGCTGCCACTGTGGCCATCTTGACTATCTTGTTATTGCTAATCCTCCTGAATGAAAAGTAATATTGCTATGAAGTTTTCACAAGAAGACTTCTTATGATGTCTAGTTGGTCGAAAATGAAAATGGTGCCGATCCAACTTCTAATATGATTGCCACATTGGCCACCTTGAAAATCTTGTTATTACTACTTCTCCTAGATGGCTGGTCATATTGACATTGTGCTTTCACCAAAAGACTTCTTATAATGTCAAGTTCATACTAAATAGAAATGGTGCCAATCTGATACCAAATATGGCCACCATGGCATCCATCAATCTTGTTATCATTTCTCCTCCAAAATAGTCATATCAACATGGGGTTTCCACCAGAAGACTTCTTATGATGACTTGTTGGTCCTAAATGAAAATGGTGCCAAGCTGACATCCAGTATGTCCACCACAGCGGCTAATTTGAAAATCTTGTTAACGCTGAAGAATATCAAAGATGGTTTCAACACACAGCAGTTAAAAGGAAAAAATGGTCCTGTCTTGAATTTCAGGATTTTTTTTCAGCCAGTAGAATGTTAGTCCCTTTGAAGGACTCTTCATTTTTAAAATTGCTTCGGAATCTCTTTCAGCAAGACATGAGACTGTAATGTTTCTATAATTTTGTGCTGTTTTGTTTAGGAAAAATCCACTTATTCTTACTCACCCATCACTCATCAAGACAAGTGGACTAATGGATTTTTCAGGTTGTGATATGTTGTTTTCCAAGCACAGTTGGTATTTTCCACATTTTCCTTTACCTCAAAGACCATACATCTGAGTATATGAAATAAATCTTCAGCATTTGTTGTTCTGTCAGTATATCAATGATTAAACTTGTATATTTTCTCTTGATTTCTCTCAGGACCAGATGCAAGAGGAGCGTATTCAGGTGTTGGAAGAAGAGATTAGAAACTTGACCAAGATGGTCAATTATCTGACCAATGACCTCGATACACTCAACCAACAGGTCAGTATTGGTGAACATGTAGCCAATGATGCATTTTGTCTTGTCCCATAAAAGTTAAGAATTTTTCGGTATAGTTTAAAAAATGATTATTTTTTGCCTTTTGATACCATTAATGGTAACAGTATTATTCAAGAGGTGCCAACCATTCTGATTTTGGCAGAATCATTGCTATTTTTAGCCTCAGGTTACACCATTATATCCACATTTATCAGATTCCAATCTTCCATTCAGATACAATTTTATAATGGCGAACCGCAACTGGGATTTAGATCACTGAAACTCTTGTAGTATTTGATTGTAATTCTTTTCTAAAAGCCTACCTAACTGCTTGTATCACAGAAGTTATTCAGTCAGAGCAATCTTGGCCTATTCCGTCAATGATGCTACAATTGAAAAGGAATTAAATATTGACCAGTCAAAAATCACATCAGCTTTGATACCTGATTCATCTGAAAAAGTTCAAGAAAAGATGCTGAAATGAACAGCCATCGAAGAATGTACCACTGTGCAAAAACAACAGAAATGTCAAACAAGATATGCAAGGTATCAACATTGGATGAATACTATGACTTTTCAGCCTGTTTTTGATGGACTTAAGCATGTCAGCTAATGGGTAAGATGATTGTAGAGGGCATATTTCAACAGAAGAGCACTTTGAATCAGCAAGGTTTAATCCCTAAAATAAATTCTTGGATAAACATTTTAAGTGTTCCAACTTTTATGTTAAGAATTTGATTTTTAAAAATCGACATTCCAATTTCACATGAGTAGGGTTTGCATCTCTGTTATTCATGTTTCTATATCCATAAAATGCTTTTTTATGGCAGTAATTTGTTCATGGATTTGTAGGAAAAATGGATGATAGAGAAAATTCTTTGATTTTTGTGAGTATTCAATTTTGGTTCTTTTGCAAAAATAATATTTCATGGTATTGACATTCATGGATAGGGGATGGAATTTTAATTTTGTACCTAGATTGATCATTGTTTTAAAATTTGTGGGTTGCAGTGACCACAAAATCCACTCAGATTGGTTTTCCATAAATATAAATGAATGTACAGTGTAATTTTTACCATGTTTTTGTATCTTGGTTTGAAAATGTACCATAGTAGTGCATGGGAATTTTTCCATGTTTTTCTTCTAGGGAAAACTAATGCATAAATATTAGCAAAAACTGGCAGTGCATAAAAGACCACCTGTTAGATGGTTTTTAGGGGGCAGTGGAGTTGGTTTATTGTAATTGATTGAAGTTACATTTGACAGCTAACTGATCGTCTCATGGAAGTAAGAAGTCACATGTGTCTATCATTATGACAGGAATGTTATAAATTGTAATGTACACAATTCTCATTTATTATAAATTAGAACATTTTACGCCTGAAAGTAGAGTTTGTAAATTGAGTTTGAAAATCTACATGCAAGTTTTTATTGTGATAAGGCTATGGATAATAGCAGGAACATTTTGAATTGGTTAGCAGAGCCTAGAATCTGACTATAACTTGTTATTGACATAATCATGATTCCCTTAGAATAGTACTAGTGAATATTGTATTTGAAAAAAAATATAGTTTAGGTACAATGCATTCATGAGAATTTTCTGCATCATGTTTTGAAAATTGAAATTTAGTAGAGATCCTGTTTTTTTAAAAAAAAAGTTTTTCGTTAAAACAATCAGACTTCTGACCTTGATATTAAATTCTATGTAAAATATCATCAGTTTTTTTTTAAAACAATCAAACTTCTGAACTTGATATTAAATTCTATGTAAAATATCATCAGATATTTCTTTAAAACAATCAAACTTCTGACCTTGATATTAAATTCTATGTAAAAGATCATCAGGTATTTCTTTAAAACAATCAAACTTCTGACCTTGATATTAAATTCTATGTAAAAGATCATCAGGTATTTCTTTGAAACAATCAGACTTCCGACCTTGATATTAAATTCTGTGTAAAATATCATCAGTATTTCTTTGAAACAATCAGACTTCTGACCTTGATATTAAATTCTATGTAAAATATCATCAGGTATTTCTTTGAAACAATCACACTTTTAATCATGATGTTTAAATTCCAGGTAAAAGATCGTCAGGTGGTTTGGTCCATAATAGAGATCATCATTGTTGTTGCCATATTGGTTCTTACAAATCGCCGTGGAAAGAAGTTGAACTTCAGTCCAGAAATTCAAAAGCTGATTGACTCCATGCCAACAAAACCATTGCCACCTACTCCTCACAGGCGGAATTCCTATTCAGGGCCAATAACTCCATCAAAACATAAAGACAAACTCACTGGCACTCTTCAAAAATATAGGAGTGAAACTGCATTAGGTATGTTTCCATAGTTCATATTCTGCAAATTCATTTATTCTTGTGGGTGTCAATAGAGCAACATGAGGTAAATATCGATACCATAGCATGAACTGAATGAATATATCACTGTTTTTTTTTGTGACAATCACCCAACATGAAATATATAACACATATCATGATTGATTGGTTCTCTTATATTACTTCAGTTGTCTTCCCTGTCTCAAAGGAGATCTATTTATTTTGTGTTGCCAGTTTTTTGTCTATTATGAATACACTAGAACAACATGCCTTTATTATTCATTTACTTAACTGGGAAATATTTTATTTTGTTTATACTTAATTAGTTCATATCTTTATTTTCAATTTGGAGCCTGTCCATTTTTTTTATTTCTATTTAGATGCCTTATTTTGTTCATTCAATGGCCTTTTTATTTTAATTTTATTTTTCATATAACAATATATAATTGCTTTTGCTTTTTAAACGCAGCACCTATAGGATACTTGAAAACATGAAATATCCAATAATGCCCTTAATAATGTATTTTTATCGATTTAGAAGATGTTAAAAATAGTTATTAAATCAAGCAGTAAAATAAATGACTCGAGTATTTAATGATGTATTTGTTATGCTTGTGGTGATGATAATATCCTGGCATAAGAAATTTTGATTGTATATTATGAACACTCCAGGCGACTTGTTTTGTATTTAGCAGGAATTCATAAAGTGCAGGCAGGTAGTTTAGTTACTCTATTGGACAGTAGCTGATTTGGTATATATATTCATTGTAACACATGGGCAGTCATTCTTTGATGGCAGTAAGTCATAATGGCAGAGTTAAGATGTTTGAATTTTTTTTTACCATTTTACCTACAGGTAGCAGTGTTCACTTCAGTCTCTCATGGTACATTGGAATATCGGGAAATCTCAATGATAGTAGAGAGCTTTGTGATGTATTGATGTTTATGATTGAAAATTGTGCCTTTTCATATCAGTTTTAACTGACCAACAATAGTTTTTATGAAAGTATGTAAATAATAGACCTGTGTTGGAAATAGCCCCAGTTGCTCAACTGGTATTCCTGGTTTTGTGAAAAATTACATTTTTGTCAATACATGTATTCAGATTTTTAGATTTATGGCTTGAGGAAGGGGTCCTGTTATTTCTGCAAGAGCATCACTGTTTGGTTTGTAGCAACCACAGAATTCACTTAAATTGAAACCTCATGAAAAATTTTGAATTTATTGTACTATTGGTATTTAATTAATCTGGAATGATTTATCATTATTATCAACAGGTTATCTTCAAAATATCTTCTCCCATTTTCACAAAATATTCTCAACATTTCTCAAATTGAATTTTTACATTGTCTTGCCTATGTTATTTTAGATAATATCAATGTTTTTGTCAATGGTAGAGATAGTGGAAAAGTTGCAAAATCACTATTTAGTTTTAAAGTTTAGCACGTGGAAACCATATAATTCTTAAAAAAGAGTTGAGAAAATCCTCAACATTTTCCTCAGAGATAAGACAAGATTTCTATAAGGAAAATTCAAGACTTTATGATTGTATTTTAATTCCTGATGCCAGCTGAATGTTCTCTGAAAAAATCAATTAATACCAAGCAAGCAGGTAGACATATTCAAAAATGACAATTTGAAGAGGAAATTTTGAGATGTTTAGTTAAACATAATTTACACATGGAACTTGTTACTGTGTTAATTGCACTGTTTTACAGAAAGTAGCTTATTTGCAGGTAGATTACATTAATTAACCTTATTCTCACAGGATAGACTTTTTAATGTGCTAATTTCTGTTTACAGTTTAAATTCACAGCAGATTTGTAATTGAAGACTAAACAGCTTTATGTAACAAAGCCATTTTTAAAATCACCTTAAGAGTAAAGGAAGTCAAAGTGTCTGAACTATGTCACTATAATAGATCCAACCCTTTCTCTAATTCATGCATGAATAGTTTGATTAGCATGGCTTTGGGAGGAATAAAAGAAAACAACAGCCCACAACACATCAAAGTCGATGATATGTATATAAGTAAATTCTGTATATTTTAAACTTTCACAGTTTTGCAGTCTGGTCACAATTCTTCTTAATATAACCTCGAGGAATGCACTAAAATATTTGAAAAATTGCAGCATCAGAAAACAGTAACTAGTGTCTTTCTGATTAATTTAGAAATTTGTAAGCATTTAACTAAATGATTCTGGAAGAAAGAAGTAATTTGTTAAATTATGTTTTGTATTGTATGTGAGTGTGAGTGTGTGTGTGTATATATATATATATATATATATATATATATATATATATATATATATATATATATAATGTATTTCACTTGCTTATATAGACTTGAGTTATAGGAGAGTTCCAATGTAGAATATTCTTTTGCCGATCTTGCTTTTTCTATATTTTGCAGCTGCATCTGATTTTCCCATTGTTGAGCCTTTATTTAGTTCTTCCACACAGGTATGGACTATTTTTTGCTTCTCAGTGTATTTCCTTTTCCTTGTTACTTTTGTTTCTCCTGCATGAGTAGAAATTATTCTTACATGATAACATTGATTCCAACTAGTTTGACCTCTGCTTTTTTATGTGAGCTGCACTCTGACATTGGAGTTTTGGTGCTGATTGAGTTCAGTTTTAATTTTCTTTTTAAATTTATAGTGTCAAATCTCTTATTTGTGGTTATTTGGTATATCATTTGTATACTAAGTAATTAATCATGTAAGGATAATGATACTACAGGGTTTTCAGTATGCAAACATTTGTCGGAGTACTTGGAAAAGACTTTAAACCTTTGTGCTGAAACCCTTTCCTTATGCTCTGGCAAACATTTGCACACAGTAAACCATGCATTATTCCAATATTCTTGTGGTAATGGCTTCATCTTTGTTGTCAAAAGGAAGATTTTGTGCTAAAGTTATTTGATTGCATCTCAAAGAAAATAACTTAACAATACCAAAACCTAATTTTCATACTTGAATCCACCCTCAGTATCCTAGTTTGGTCTGGTTTTGTGGGTTTAACACCATTTTTCAGCACATGATACACATGGCGACCAGTATATTTGGTGGAGGAAGAACCTGGGAAAACTGTGGAAAGAACCATCAACCCATGGGAAGCTACTGGCAAGCTTTCTCACATTCCCATGTTGGTTGAGCCGAGACTCAAACTTAAGCAGACATAGGTGAGATGTCAGATATCTGTAAAGGCGAGCGCTTTAGACCACTCGGCCACCCGGGGCCCCCAATATCCATGATATTTCACCTACAATCATGAAAATTGGTGTGTGGATGCATCATATTAACAAGAGCAATTCAAATATAAAAACACTTTGTCAGTGTGACCATATATTCATGCTTGAGTGACTTTTTTTTATACCTGTTTTCTTTTCATCCTCATTATCTTAGACCCTATTTCACCTACACTTATGATAATTGCAATGTGGATTCATATTAAAATGAGTAATCCACCATATGAAAAC
Organism: Margaritifera margaritifera; assembly: GCA_029931535.1. Taxonomy (NCBI): domain Eukaryota; kingdom Metazoa; phylum Mollusca; class Bivalvia; order Unionida; family Margaritiferidae; genus Margaritifera; species Margaritifera margaritifera. Next base: position 387,685 of record JAQPZY010001342.1, on the reverse strand, counting down.
TAGGTCATTATGATCAATTTTTTGTACTTGAGTGACTTTTTTGTTTTCATTTATCCATTTGTTACACCTGCAGTATCTTGGACCATATTTCATCTGCACTCAACTTCACTGAAACTTGGAATGTTGAGACATCTCAAGGAGGGTAACTCAGCCATACCAAAACTTGGTCACTGTAGTCTAATTTTCATGCAAGAGTGACTTTTGTATTTTCAGCTATCTGTTCATTACATCCTCAATATTTTGGACCATCTTTCATCTACATTTGTGAAACTTGGTATGTGAATGCATCTCATGGAGAGTAACTCAACAATACAAAAAGTAAGTCACTGTGACCTAATATTCAGGCTTGAGTGACCCTGGTGTTTTCCTCTATACCAGGATGTATATTGTAAGCTACTGCAAATGTGCTCCTGTTGGCAAGGAGATTCATGTTTACTTGTTTATATTTGCCAGTTTTGTTATATTTAAACAAGAAGTAACATAAAGTAATACTATTAAACTCCTCTTCAAATTTTAGAATGATTCTCAAAACTTAATTTTTACCCATTTGCCATAAATCTGAATATGAATGCACAAGATCCAGCCTCGTTGAGATTCTAGTCCAGGTGTCTGACTTGCAAAGCAAATAAACAAAAAACACTTCAGGCATGCTTTAGGCTGTTCCAGTGAAAACAAACATGGGATCCAGGAAGGCTTTTAAATTTGAGTAGTCACCCATAGATGTAATTTAGAATTTTGTCAGATTTTTATTACAGCTCAGAGTAATCAGAATACTGTGTCAGGAATCTATTTGAGCTCTACTGGCCATATCCCAGAAGAGCTTATTGGATGGCTTGTTGTCTGTCCGTCCATTAGCACAAGTTTGTTATCACTACTCTGCATAAACTACTTGGTGGATTGCCGTGAAACTTTACATACAAGTTCATTACATGGTCTAGTTGGTCCTAAATGAAAATGGTGCCACTTTGACATCCAGTATGGCTGAAACAGTGGCTATCTTGAAAATCTTGTTATTGCTACTCCTTCTGAGTGGATGGCCATATCAAAATGGGGTTTTCACTAAAAGACTACTTATGATCTCTAGTGGTCCTAAATGAAAATGGTGCCAATCTGAGGTCCAATATGGCTGCCACAGCAGCCATGTTAGAAATCTTGCTATTGCTGCTCCTCCTAAATGGAAAGTCATATTGACTGAATGGATGGTCGTATCAACATGGGGCTTTCACCAGAAGACTTCTTATTATATCTAGCTGGTCCTAAATAAAAATGATGTCACCTGGACATCCAATATGGTCACCACAGTTGCCCTTTCGAAAATCATGTTATCACAATTTCTTCTGAATGAATGGTTATATCAACAGTGTTTTCACTAAAAGATTTCTTATGATGTCTACTTGGTCCTAAATGAAAATGGTGCCAATCTTATGTCCAATATAGCCACAGTTGAAAATGATGTTTTTGCTACTACTCCTGAATGGATGGACATATCAACCTGGGGTTTTCACGAAAAGACCTCTTATAATGTCTTGTTGGTCCTAAATGAAAATGGTGCCAATCTAATGTCCAATATGGCCATCACAGTGGCCATCTTGAAAATCTTGTTATTGTTTCTCCTTCTTAACGAAGTAATATATTGCCATGGGTTTTCACCAGAAGACCTCTTGTGATGTCTATTTGGGCTTTGATGAAAATGTTGCTGCTTGCATATCCAATATGGTCACCATAGTGGCCATCATAAAATCTTGTTATTGCTACTCCTGAATGGGTGGTTGTATCAATGTGGATTTTTACCAAACGACTTATTTTAAGGTCTGGTTGGTCCTAAATGACAGTGGTGCTGCTCAGACATCCAGTACGGACACCACAGTGGCCATCATGAAAATCTTGTTATCATTACTCCAGAATTAATGGTGATATCAGCATGGGGTTTACACTGAAAGGTTTCTTATGATATCTTGTTGGTTGTAAATAAAAGTAGTGCTGATCTGACTTCTAATAAGGCCACGATAATGGTCATCTTGAAAATCTTGTTATCTCTACTCCTTCTAGATAGCTGGTCATATCAGTATTGTGTTTTCGCCAAAAGACTTCTTATGATGTCTAGTTGGTCCTAAATGGAAATGGTTCCAGTCTGATCTCCAGTATGGCCACCATGGCAGCAATCTTGAAAATCTTGTTATTGTTTCTCCTCCAAAACAGAGAGTCATATCAAAATGGGGTTTCTACCAGAAGACTTCTTGTGATGTCTTGTTGGTTCTAAATGAAAATCGTGCCAATCTGACATCCAATATGTCCACCACAGCAGAAAATTTGAAAATCTTATTATTGCTGAAGAAAATCAGAGATGGTTTCAACACTCAGCAGTTAAAAGGAAGAAACGATCTTGTCTTGAATTTCTGGAAATTCTTTTCGGTCAGTAGAGAGTCAGCCCCTTTGGGGGACTCTTGTGTTTGGTTTGGACGGATTTATCCCTCTCAAATCTGTGGCATGCTGTCTACTCTCAGTTGCTGTGAAACCCCAATAAAACATGGGAGCCATGCCATGACCATGCCATATCTGAATTCATGTTATAATGAAGTATGTTACAGTGGGGTTTCACAGTACTAAGAATAGTTTGTGTATTTAATACATGTAATACCTTTTGGTCTTGAACAGGGCAAGTCCAGCTTTGTAAAGGGACAAAACGTGTTTTAATCCTAAGAGGAAATAATTATACTCAGAGTGGAAACCCCCTTGATATATTTGAAGCACTTCAGTGTAGATTTCAATACAAAATGCTCATACAAGGTAATATTGCTTATATGTTTTCTCTCAAAATCTGTTACGCATTTTGTAATCAGTTCTCTGTTAAGAGATAAAGAGAAGAAAAGACAAAGATTTAAGATTTAGATTACATGTTTTTAGAGTGATATGGGTAGTTGCATATGGTCATACATAGGAACATGATCAGTATTTCACAATCAGCAGTATCAGCACTTTAAACCTGTTGAATTTACCATATTTCCTTAACCCTGTGTAATCCATCAGTATTCTCAATACTTTGATTTTAAATTGCCTTTTCTCGATACCATGTATGTTGAAATGGAACAGCTCCTTTATGTATTATGATTTTAGATACCAATATACCATTATGTAATTTACATTATTGTTAGTTTACCATCTATACTCACGTATAAGCCAATACCAACTGCAAACTGCATAGACCCAGATCTGCCATCGCATAATGCGCCAGCAGATCTGGGTCTATGCAGTTTGTAAGGACTAATCGGTAGAACAAACAACATAGACCCTGATCTGCCAGCGCATTATGCAACAGCAGATCAGGGTCTCTGTAGTTTGCATTTGGATCTGGTTTATACGCGAGTATAGACGGTACATAAAAATATTAATAAGTACAATTTCTTGTCATTCTTCATTTTTGAAGAAAAAGTGGATATTGTCTAATTCTTCCCATCTGTGCATGCACAAATTTCTGACTTTGTGAATAAGTGTCATGTAATGCTACACTTAATTTTACAAAAAAATAATGGGATATGATTGGAGGTGACTTAGAGAATCTTCTTCAATTCTCTAAAGTTGGTGCTAGTGGATGTTGGTGCTAGTGGATGAAGAGGGTGATGGGGGGAGGGGGTTGGTGATGAGAAGAGAGGTGGTGGTGGTGAATAATTAATGATTAAGTGTGAAAAACATAGGGTTGCTGCTGCTTCACCACAGATTCAACTTTTTTTGTTTTGTTTTTGCATACAGATCAAAGAGGGCCAAAAACGAAAAAAGAAAAAGAAACAACGTTCCATGGATTTCAGATTCTCTGCCTTCTGGACAGAAGATAGGCCGTTAATAGAAGGGCAAGAATGGCAGAGTAGACCAGAGCATTACAGAAGATATTCTGATCAAAGTTTCTCCAGAAGTTCCTATTCTGGAGAGCCCAATGTGTTAAGTGGATATTGCAGCAGAAACCTGGGACAAACTAATCTCTCGCTAAGTGGACATAAAAAACTGCCAGGACCACCTTCAAATCCTAATGTGCAGCTACGAGAATCCAAAACATCACCAGATCTTCAGTCTGGATTTAATAGCACCAGTTGTGAGTGTAAGCAACAGTCAAAGTCTGCATCTCATTTGAGAAGAAACTCGCATGATTTGCAAAACATGAAGATGAAAGATATCCCAGGACCACCAGTGACTTCAAAAGTATCAACCCAAATTATAGTAAATCCATCAAATCTTGGTCAAAGAAAGCATGGCAAAATACAAAGCCAGAGTGAAAGCAAGAATCAGAATTCACAAGGTCATGGGTCAGAGGTCAAACAACTTTCAGATTCACATTATCATGGTTATCATGATTCACATGTGAATGGGATACAAAATGTTCCAGTGAATGGATGTGTTAATGGTGGTGAGGTCTGCAACCAGTCACAGTATTACAACAATAGTAAAGGAAAATTTAGCCCATACCCCATGGGAATTACAGCTCAAAATGGTTATTCAGATACAGATTTGAATGGTTTCCATGGTAAAGGCCATATTATCCATGACTACATTTTGGACGATCTGTGCAATGCAGCTCATTCAAGTGAGAAAGAAATTATCAATGCTAGCAAGGAGAAATCAGTCAGTACTGGTATTTGGAAGAAAGTATTTGGCTAGAAGTAACAAATGAAATTGCTGTTGTTGTTTTTTTTTGTTTTTTTTCTTCTCTCATATTTCCCCTATTTCTGTCAAATTTGTGAAATCCATCAAGGCCAAAGATACAGTATCATGATACTGCCTCTTAATGAATAACATGATGGATGTTTTTCCTTGATAAGCAGAAATTTTTTTAGTAATAAAGCTTTTTAATACTATTTCAGAATTGTGCTCAATTCTGTACTGCATGCATTTTAACATCACCAAAGATTATCTTTTTGGCGCAGCATCAAGATCTGGGATCGCCATAGTGGTCACCTGTTCTGTCCATCCATCCATTCACACTTCTGGTAACCACTAAAGTTCTGCAATGCTTGTGTAAAATTGGATGCCATTCAGTTGGTGAATTGCCCATTATACGTGGATGTGCCTTTTAATTTTTTTTGTCTTTTGATGTCCTATTTTGAGAGAGTTCTTACCCTGTACCAATCAATTTTACATCTAAACTACCAGTGATCCTTGTAACCAGGATAGCTCTAGAACCCATTCAACATATTCTGATGCATTTAGTGTGTACTTTATGTCATGGATGCAGGGTATGGGTTTTGTTTCATCAACTCCATTTTGGATAGAGTTGTGGCCCTTGACAATAAGCTTCATATTTTCACATGGGATGTTGCTTGTAACTGGCATAGCTCAAGAAACATATTCTGATGCGAGTTTAGTGTATACATTGTCTTGTAGACCTAGATGTGCTTTTTATGGGTTTTGTTTCACCAATTCTATTTTGGATAGAATTATGGTCCTGGACAACAAACTTTGTATCTTCACATGGGATGTTGCTTATAACAAGTACAGTTCAAAACCATTCAACATATTCTGATACAGTTTGGTATGAATATTGTCTCATACACTTAAATATGCCTTTTATGAGTTCAGTCTCATCCATGCCATGTTGGACAGAAGTGTTCTCCTTGTCAGGCAGATTCTTGTTTCCCATGGAAACTTGGAATGTTGCTTGCAATCAGCATAGCTCAAAAACCATTCAGCATATTCTGATGGAATTCAGCAAGAACATTGACTCTTGCATCTAGTGTACCTGTTATAGATTTTGTCTCATTTACACCATTTTGTAAAGAGTTATGGCCCTTTCAATCACGTTCATCTCTTTACATGGGATGATGCTTGTAATAAACATAGCTCTTGAACTATTCAACATATTCAGATGCAATTTGATGTGAACATTATTTCATAAACCTAGATGTGTTAGTAATGGATTTTGTCTTGTCTCTCCATTTTGGACATAGTTATGGCCCTTGTCAGTCAACTTCATTTTGTTCACATGGTATGTTGGGTCTTGAAAATTCTTCAAACCTGAGGTCCCAGACTCGTAAGAGCTGCCATCAGACTTGTTCATTCAAGTCCAATGGATTTCCATCTTCAATAAAAGAAATGAATACATTACAGTTTTTCAGAGTAAGCCACTCCAATAAAGACCTATCATTTTGCCATAGAAATTATGATGGCCATTTTAGAGTAAAAATGAGCTGAGGAGTCAACACTTAAAATCTTCTGAAAACCAGCATAAAGATGCCAAGGGGTACTCGGGTACCCGCCCGTTGATAATTACTTGGATAATAAAATGAGCCATAGGGTTCCCATTTAATTCATGTAAAAAAACACCACTAAGTACAGATCAATGATTATATCTGCTGACATCAGGAACGACCGTATCTGCTGGCCTATAAGTCGATACTTTTTTACCAGGAACTCAACATATAAACAAAATGTTGTTTTTTTTTCTTTTTTTCTTGAAAGCACGAAAAATAATGTGTACAAAATTAATTATCATTTTCGGGAAGAGATCGTGTTTGAAAAAATATAGGAGCCAACACTGTGAAGGATTTTAACTACTTACAATGACCTCTCCATTCCCAACAAATATGATTACCCTTCATCATAAAGTGCGTGTAGTTAAGCGGCATTGCGTTTGATCTTTGCTCATCCTAGTTGTCAGTTTGAATTGTTCTGACACATCTGTCGGTGAGATTAAAGAAAGTGTCACTGGTTAAGAAATTTACACTAGTAAGCACCTGGCATTTCATATCATTAGTTAATCATTACACAGTACCATATTCAGAGAGGATAGTGCAGCAATATAAAATCAATTACTTTTTAAAATTAAAAATGGGTAAAACATCGTAAGTGTGGGCATATGCTAAGCGACTGGATGAAAATAGTGCTGAATGCAACCTGTGTAAAATTACGTCTGCTAAAGGTGGTAATACGAGTACTATACGACAACATCTTGTCGGAACTCGTAACATAGACGTGGACAACACTAGTAGCCAGGGTTTGTACCCATTTACCGTAATACAATTTCGATCAGGTACCCAGGTAACCGATCATTAGGAACGACACATACCCGGTAGATGTGTACTAAAATTTTGACAGCTTTAAGCAGCTCATTCCTCCAGATGCACACTTTTGACTATGGTATTGAAGGGTAAAGTCCAAGCTAGCACCAAGTTCAATTAAATGATATTTAAACCAGTGATTTGCAAAATTGAAAATGGGGATCAAATGTTGCAGATGACAATTCATGTCAGGAACAAGAACCCAAATTGGGCCTCATTTCACTCACCTGGCATACAATAGTCTAAAAGGCATATGTAGTAATAAGTCAGGTGTCTTGGATTGAAAGACACCCATGTCAAGATAATTTCCAGCTATCTCATAGAAGTTGGGGGTATTTGGAAATTTGTATAATTGTGTTTCTACTTTGAGTAACTTCAACTGGACTAGATAATGCATTGGCATCTTTTATATGAATGTGAAAGGTGTTCATGCTTTCACTCTACCTATCACACTAGTCTGATATGGTAAAGTAGTGTGGAGAGAAAGTTGTTTTATGATAGTTTTTATATATTAATAGCAGCAGCCATATTTGAAGGTAGATGAATATCATTTATAAGCTTTCCACCCAGTTGCTATAGAAGCCACACCATTGCTTGGGGAGCCACCACTGATACAACTTTGATAGAGCATGCCCTAAGAAACATTCATGCCACGTTTGATTGAAATTATCTCGGACATTTTGAAGAAGTTGAAAATATGTTTTCCATATGGTTGCTATGGAAACCACAGCATTGCTATAGAGCCTTATTAGATACAATTATTTGACTGAGCAAGTTTTCCACATAGCTGCTAACAAAGCCACATGGTTGCTACAATGCACCACCCAGACCATCCCAAGCATGATATACTTAGAAACATTCCTACCAAGTTTGATTAAAATTGGCTCAGCCACTCTAGAGACAAAGTTGAAAATGGGTTTACCATATGGTTGCTGTGGAAACCACACCATTGCTAAGGGAGCCACCCCTGATACAATTTTGACAAAGCATGTCCTAAGAAAAATTTGTACCAAGTTTGATTGACAAATGACTCACTCATTCCAGAGAAGAATTCGAAAATAGGTTTTCCATCTGGTTGCTAAGGGAGTCACACCATTGCTAGGCAAGTCACGTCTAATGTATTAGCATCACATAAAAAAAAACACTCCTACCATGTTTGATTAAAGTTGACTTATCTGTTTAGAGAAGAAGTTGAAAAAGCTTTCCATATAATTGCTATGGAAGCCACACCATTCCTATGGTAACTACCTTGAACACAATTTTGATAGCACATGTCCTCCTAACAAATGTTCCTATAAAGATTGGTCACAATTCGTTCATTTGTTCCAGAGAAGTCAAAAATGGGTTTTTCACCTGCTAATGAATCCACACCATTGCAAGGGAAGCCACCCCAGACAATTTTGATAGAGCATGTCTAAAAAAATTTTGATCAAGTTTGATAGAAATTGGCTCTGCTGTTTTATAGAAGCTAAAAATAGGTTTCTCATGTGGTTGTTATGAAAGCCACACCATTGCTAGGGAGCCACCCTGGATTTTGACGGAGCATGTCCTAATAACACTCTTACCTTATTGCTGGGTAGATATAAATTGGCTCAGCTGTTTCTAAAGAAGAAATAGAAAATAGGTTTTCCACATGGTTGCTAAGGAAGCCACACTGTTTCTAGAGAAGCCATCCAGAACAAAATTTGGTAGAGCATGTTCTGAGAAACATTCCTACCAAGTTTATCCAAATTGGCCCAGCGGTTTTTGAGATGAAGTTAAAAATAGCAATGTTGACAGATGACTCACACTGGACACAACACCATACCATAAGCTCACTTGGCCTTATGGCAAGCTGAATTAAAACAACCAGTTTGAAAAATTTAAAAATTTTCAGGTTTGTCCTGTTTTGTTCGAGTTGCAGAGCAAAGTTACTGCTGACCACTAGTTGAATGTATTTTTGAGGTAGATTTAATGACACAAGGAATTCAATGACTAACAGAAGGAACTTGCAGAAATATGTTATTTAGCATTAAATCCATGAAATATTTGCTTGGAAAGAAAAACAGTCAATAGAATGGGGGATTTTAAAGACAGAAACTGATAATGGTTGAAGACTAGCATTAAATAAGAGCAAGATCTGAAAAAGAAATTGTCCTTAGTGCAGCCTTTAAATGGTAAACCAAATAATTGCATGTCTTTGCTTTAACAGAGTATGGTGATTACTTGGGAGTTTTAAGGGCAAATCCATACTTAGTATAAATCCAGAGTATTTATTGTGATATTTCTAAATGGAATAAGACAAATATAAACTTATCAGAAATAAAGAATCCTTGTATACTTATTCATTCTGATGTAAAAATAAGGTCATTTCATCTATTTTTTTGATCAATAAGGAACAGCCATTACAAAGGTAATATAATTATGCTTTTTAATAATAATTCCTGCAAACATTATAATTAGTCCTTCATTTTAACTCTGTCTGTCAGAGCCATAGAGTATACCACCTTATAGTGAGACTACCTTATAGTGAAGTACATTATACAGCACTCCCTCATTATAACACTGTCTATGAGAGACAGAGACTATACCACCTTAAAGTGATACTACCTTATAATGAAGTACATAATACAGCACTCCCTCATTATAACACTGTCTATGAGACAGACTATACCACCTTAAAGTGAGACTACCTTATAGTGAAGTACATTATACAGCACTCCCTCATTATAACACTGTCTATGGGAGCCACAGACTGTACCACCTTAAAGTGAGACTACCTTATAGTGAAGTACATGATACAGCACTCCCTCATTATAAAACTGTCTATGGGAGCCACAGACTGTACCACCTTATAGTGAGACCACCTTATCACGGAGTACATGATATAATTTTACTATCATTTAATGAAATGGAATCCATGATGATACTCGCTTTGTAACTGGAACTGTGTTGTATTGATGGGCCTTTTAGTTTGTAAGTTTTGTATTATTATCCCATGTGCCCCTGCACTTTTAAGGTGTTATAATGATCCATGTGCCCATGCACTTTTAAGGTGTTATAATGATGGGCCTTTTAGTGTGGAAGTTCTGTAGTATTATTATCCCATGGGGCCATCCATATATGATGTCATGCATGGAGGGGTGGGAGTGGGGTCTGACATGTGTGACGATGGGGGTAGGGAAGTTCTGTATTATTAGTATTATTCCATATGCCATGCACTTTTAAGATGGACTTTAATTCCTCGACTTGCTAATTGCACTCATTAACTGAGCAAAATGTCATACCATGGTATTACTTAACCTGTATAGAAAACACATCTGTTCATAAAAGAATACAATTATGTGGTTTCTCAAGTGTCCTCTATAAGAAGGTTTCACTGTACATGTATACTATTTTTTTCTTTTAAGGACCTTTGTGTTTGGATTGGCTTAAATCACTCTGGCCTTATAATGATAAAAACTCGTTGGAAGTAAAGAATTAGGAAAACATTTTGTGAGTACAATGTTGCTTTTAGAAAAAGTTTTTTAAAAATGTTTTTTATCAATCAAAATATGAAATGAGCACTTTAAAACTTTGATGGATGTCAACAAAAATATTCAGTGATTGTATTAAGTGTCAACTTGCTATAATGCTGCTTAATATCAGAAACATACAAGTTTTAGGTGAGTTTGCCTTATAGTGAGGTATTTTATACATATTAATACTATTAGATAATGAAATGGGATCCATGACCACACCCACATTATAAAAGGGAACATATAGAGGTAACTTATAGTGAGGTATTTTATACATATTAATACTATTAGATAATGAAATGGGATCCATGACCACACCCATGTTATAAAAGGGAACATATAGAGGTAACTTATAGTGAGGTATTTTATACATATTAATACTATTAGATAATGAAATGGGATCCATGACCACACCCACATTATAAAAGGGAACATATAGAGGTAACTTATAGTGAGGTATTTTATACATATTAATACTATTAGATAATGAAATGGGATCCATGACCACACCCACATTATAAAAGGGAACATATAGAGGTACCTTATAGTCAGGTATTTTATACATATTAATACTATTAGATAATGAAATGGGATCCATGACCACACCCACATTATAAAAGGGAACATATAGAGGTAACTTATAGTGAGGTATTTTATACATATTAATACTATTAGATAATGAAATGGGATTCATGACCACACCAACGTTATAAAAGGGAACATATAGAGGTAACTTATAGTGAGGTATTTTATACATATTACTTTTAGAGAATGAAATGGGATCCATGATGATACCAACCTCATAAAAGGGACTACCCTATAATGATGTACCTTATAGTGAGGGATTACTGTATTAAGCAATCAATTTTCTTCAACAGTCACTTTGTTGTAGAACCCGTCAACCAAATTATTCTTGAAATGAAGATATCTTAAGCATTATCACCTGTCTTCGGAAGTCACATTTCTTACTTCCCACCAGTTGCTGCTTGTGACAGGTAAGACTTTATTTCACATGCTTTTTCTATGAAATCATGTATGCTTACATAGTTTGAGATTAATATTTATTAAAGAAAATTGTTGACTAATCTACTGATTGTTTAAATCAATTATGACCAGGCAAGTCTATTGCCAAAATTAGTTTCTAAGTTAAGTTACTTATATCAATACTACATATTACATTATAATGGTAATTAAATTATAATTAAAGCCCGTTTCATATTAATAAATAATTTCTTTCTAACCTGGGATAGAGGTATTTTGGTGATAGTTTTCAATTTAAAAATAGTTGGTTGGCAATTTGAACAAAACAATTAGTATAAAAGCCCATATAATGACGATCACTAGAAAAATCAAATACTATATATATATAAATTCTAAAAATATAAGTATGAAGACTTGTACAAAAATAGCTCTTAGAAGATAAAGCTTTAGACATAAACACACACATGAAGAACTTGATGATGAAAGATAAAAGCTGAGTATGTTAAAAATCTGTTAAAGATGTATCAAATAAAAGATCATGGTAAAAATGTAAAGTCCTTAAAAGAGATGGTCAATTTTTTTTATATAATCTGCATTCCTTCAAAAAGTCCAAGATTTTCAAGGGTGGTACTTCATCATAAAGTTTCTTCATCGAGTTCACATAAAAAAAATGTAACAGGGTGGAATGGAGGCCTAACATAGTAAAAAAGGAATGATCTGTGTTTACAATTCAAAATTGGAGTGTGACACACTTGCCATTAAAAAAATAATCTTAGAAGTCCTTGAAAACTCCTTGGGGAAAATTTTAAAAATCTCCAGGGCTGTACGAACCCTACTGATGGCTGTTGTGCATGTTCTTCCATTCTGCACGATTTGAAAATCTCGTGCAATCTTCCAGTGCTAACCTAGTCCGAGTTTCCTCTGACCTTTCCCACCCCATTTTAGATATATTTTTACAGTTATGTTAGACTGTCCAAAATTATAAAATGGGGTGGGAAATTCAGACTAATGTCACCCTTGAGCAAGCTACCAATACTGGAGGTTTGTGCTGTGCAATTTCCAATCATAGCCCTGTGCTTTATATATCATTATCTTCCAATACAATACAATCCTACTAAAAATATAATTTTCACTTTTCATTAAGGATATTAACATATTGGAAGGTTGAGCAGTGCAATTTTCCGAATCCTAGCAGTGCAGTCTTCCAATACAGTACAATGCTGCTCCAAAAATTCTAAGAAGTAAAATAATTTGTTAAAATAAATGTTTAATTTACATAAAATTAATGTAATCTACAAGTAATTATTTTTATGAAGAAATATCTTGCACTTTTATATAATATCTAAATAACATAATGGAAGATCATGCAGCATGCTTTGCAAATCGTAGAGCACAATTTTCCGATACAATACAAAGATGTTTCTAAAACTTCATTTTCAAGGCAATAAAAAACATCTACAGTAACTTAAAATTAAATTTACATAAAATCAATGTAATTTATCAATAATAATTTATTTAAAGCAGTATTTAGCATTTTAAATTAAGAGATAAATAGGAAATTGGAAGATTGCACAATATGATTGGCTATTTATGCTGCACATTCTTCCAATTATGACCAGAGACTAAAACGTATTGTACAAATATATTCAATTTAAATAATGAGGAATTTTAATTTCCATTTAAAGTTTAGCATCAATTATTGATTCATTCTATATAGTTTCAGTATTGGTAGATTGCAAAATGCTGCCATTTGACGATCATGCAGTGTGATTTGCAAAGTGTTATATGTTTTCTCCAAGGTGCATGATATTGCAACTCCCCCTCAAAATGTAATGAATCTTCCCTTAAAAATAAGTGAGTGTATGAAAATTGTCTCTCTGTACAATGCATTGAGAATAAAGGATATTTCTCTTTCACAACATATGGCCATTTTTGAGGCCTATGCGTCGCCAATTGTAGCACTCTTTACAATAAAACATTCTGATGTCATCATTGGCGTGGAAGGAAATTATTAAAAATTGCAGCATGAAAAACATGTATTTGATTGAAATAGATACCTTTTTTCAATTCATTATTTATTAAATGATGAAAACAAACTACTCGGTGCAAACTAGTTTCATTTCTGTTAAATCTGGAGGAATACACAACCGTGTGCAAATAAGCCACGAATAAAAATATAACCAAGTATTCACATGCACAGAGCATCGTGAACTTGGTAACATGGTATACACGTGTTGCGTAGTATGATGAAATGCATTATGGAGAAATACTGCACAGTTTAGACAATGTTGAATTAATGGAGAAAAAATTAGTTAATAGACTAACATGTAATAATTTGGTATATAACAATTTTGTTACTCAACAAGTATCAGAAATGTCACATTCAAAGAACAGGAGTTCAGGTAAATTAGATCTTATACACAAAAAATCTAATGTATAATTTAAAATCAGTGAAATTTATGAAAAACTACTGTGATGAAATTTCAGTACAGTATCGATGTTTTTACATGTATTTTGAGACTTCCTTCTTCTGTACAAATGGGATTTTTTAATTTCGGACTCATTGAAAAGCTTCTCTTGTAATATTTATTTTGTTGTTTTCTATATTCTTAAAACATGTATGTATTATCTCTGATACCATGTTGGCAATTACCGTATATACTCATGTATAAGTTGGGGCCAACTGCAAACAACATTTACCCTGATCTGCCATCGTATAACGCAGTTGCAGATCAGGGTCTCAGTTTGTTTGTTCAACTGATTAGTCCTAATAAACTGCATAGACGCAGATCTGCCAGTACATTATGTGATGGCAGATCTGGGTCTGTGCAGTTTGTAGTTGGATTCGACTTGTACGTGAGTATATACAGTGCTTTAAACAACTACTGTATTAATTTTTGAAGACCACCCTGGTTTGTTTATTGTACATTTTGTAAATTTGAAACTTCCGTTATGTAAAGCCTGAAAACAATTCTACAGCTACTAACTGTCTACTGTCACAAAGGATAACATTGTTCATTCGTATGTGAAATATTTACAAATATTTGTCAATATATACATACAAGGGTTGCATTTACTTGCAAAACACACAAGTTATAGGTTGTAAAAGTTGATTGCCCAAAGTTTCTTTGTTGTAAAGTATTTTTGAGATGGGTACAATTATATAGGGGGTGGTGGCTTTTTGGTTAACACTCTCCTCTGTCACCAGAGGTTCCAGTTTAGAATATCTGGGAGAGCAAGAAGCTTTCTTTTCAAACACCTCCATTAGCATCATTGGCGGGTATGATGCTAAACAGCAGGTGCTATTTGTCGGATAGGGATGTTAAATGGTGGTCCCCTGTACAGATAAAAGATATCTCCTGTTTTTATTTTTAATAAGAATAGGTGCCTGTTGCTGCCATGAAGGTTCTTCCCATGTAATACTCTACATATAAGGGTGTGGCAGTAATTAGTAGATAGATACTTGGTTTAGTTGATTGGTTTTTAACAGCACTTGCAACACATTATTGGTTATATCATACCAAGGAAATGGAGGCTAAATGCCTTTCTCAAGGACACACCAAGGCAGCTGACCCAGGTTGGCCTGAGGAGGTATCGAACCTGTGATCCTTGTATGCATCAATTTGTAGTCAGTTGATGTGTTTGCATATAGGGGTTATGAGAAAAGAATTCTTAAGTGTTGGCCTTTATTGAAGAATTGATAGTCTTCAATGTCAAGGCCATACCCAATGTCAAGGCCAGTTTAAGATGGATAGATGCTTGTAGTTTTGTAATATCAGCCATACCCAATGTCATGGTCAGTTTAAGATGGATAGATGCTTGTAGTTTTGTAATATCAGCCATACCCAATGTCATGGTCAGTTTAAGATGGATAGATGCTTGTAGTTTTGTAATATCAGCCATACCCAATGTCATGGCCAGTTTAAGATGGATAGATGCTTGTAATTTTGTAACATCAGCCTTACCCAATGTCATGGCCACTTTAAGATGGATAGATGCTTGCAGTTTTGTAATATCAGCCATACCCAATGTCAAGGCCAGTTTTAGCTGGATTGATGCTTGTAATATTGTAACATCAACCATACCCAATGTCAAGGCCAATTTCAGATGGATTAATGCTTGTAAGTTTGTAACATCAACCATACCCAAACATAGGAATTGCATGCATTGCTTGAGTGCAGGTTTCTTTCATTTAGATAAATGTTTTGTACATATTTGGTATTTGGTACTTTATCTACTGATGCTGAATAAATAAACATGCAAGAATAACTATCATACATGGTTTTCTGTGTGCAGGCACTTCTACATATAAAACTGTATAAACTCTATAGATGTCAACAAGACTATATGAGCAAATTTGGGAAATCCATAGTGGATCATTCCATATTAAATATATGGGAGTAAATATCTACCAGCCACCTTTTCATATTCCGGTAAAAGAATAACTAATGTCCAGTTTATAAAGATTGTACAGCAGTCATGTCCATCTGTATATCCATCCATCTGTCACTCCCAAAAAACTTGTTACAAGTCACATGATTGCACAAAAAACAACACATATGAAATTATTTTCTGCATATTTGTATCTATATGTAGATGACCCGGTTAGATATTTTTTCTGTCACTTTCCTTTCTGCTCTATAACTTTAGAGCCCTTTCAGTTTTAGGGATGAAACTTGATATACTTATACATTATCATTGGAAAGTGTTTCATGTACCACACTGAGGGTCCTATTTTCAAGGTTAAGGTCACGGGTCACTATTTAAAGTTTTTCATCTCACTTTCCTTTCCTCTCTATAACTCTATAACTTAATATACATTTGAGATTAAGAAATAAGCTTGGTATACTTATACATATCATTATTAGCAGGACTGGTGTGTTTTATACCACATTAGAGGTCCTATCTTAAGGTCAAGGTCATAGTCCAATATTTTAGGTTTTTGTAATATTTTCCCTTCCGCTCTGTAACTTATGAGCTGTTTAATATAAAAGAATTGAATTTTATATACTTGTATGTTGTCACTAAAAGATGTGTTGCATTCCTCATTTTGGGTCATATCTTCAAGGTCAGGGCTACAGTTATATATTTCATGCTTGCTTATGTTTCTGTGTTATATCATTAAAGTTGTTTGAGGTTCAGCGATAAACTATGGTACACTTATTCTCTGTTTGATGGCATCTCACAGTTGAGGTTTTGTCAAGGCCAAGGTCACTGATCAATTTTTTTACTCTTTTTTGCACTTTTTCTTTAGTGTCCCTTGAAATATAGACAAGAAACTTGGTTACTGGAACTTTCCATGTCTGCCTGGTAAGTCTAAAGGTCTGTCACAAGGGTCAAAGTCAGATTTCATCATTGTATGCTTTTAGTGATCTCACCACAGTAGTCAGGAAAGACAAATTCTTTGAATTTGCTGTTTTTTTACTTCCTTTAAATCTTCTGTATACTTCATATTCTAAATCTTTATGTTTATTGTCACCTTTGAATTTTCATTATGTTCATTCCATACTTGCAAGAATCCTTGTCCCATATCTGAGTTTAGATTTTGTTATTGGTTCAAAATGTTCCAGGAGTCTATTCATATTTGTGTCAGGTATTGTTTTTTTTTACATAGTCTTTTTGATTTGTCCATTACTCTGTTTGACATTGTATCAGGCTCATGATGTAATGAACTCAATGATGACGTAAGATATCATGATTTTGTTTCCTGTTAAAAACTGAAAATTATCACAAAGGGTTAAACAGAAAAAAATGACTGTAAAATTATAAATTCAGCAATTGCCTTGTCATTGGGAGATATAATTTTTTTTTTTCATTTATAAGGACCTTTACGCATGACTTGGGTGACTTATACATTGGATAAGAAAGTAGCCTGTTGATTTTAGGGTCAGACATCAAGGTCACTGACTGAAAGAAGATAAATGGTTTTTCCATAATAATTTCACTTCTTGACTGTATCTTGACCAAATTTTGTGAAGGCTTGCACTTAACGTATGGAGGAGGTTTGTTGATTTTGGAGTCAAAAGGTCAAAAGTCAGGGTCACTGTGACAACAACAAAAAAATGGGCTTTACAGAATAATATTTATTATAAATTAAATTCCTTGACTAAACTTTGTAGATGGCTTACACTTTGGCTAATAAAAGCAACCTATAGATTCTGGGGCCTAGAGGTTAGAGGTAATGGTAAGTCTAATAAGAAAATAATGGTTTCAGCACATCAACCTTAGTTCCAGACTGTATACCTTAAGCAAAGTCCACATCATTGAGACCCATTGGTCAATAATCTACAGAGTCAACCATGCCCTACTAGTCTCTACATATGGAGGACTATTAAACACAAAGTAGGTGAATAATGTGCCATTCATGGTACTCTTGTTTATTGTTGATTCTGTCTGTTATGACAGCTTATTTTGTGCAATATGCAGTGTTGTGGGAAACAGTAAAACAATACCACAATTGCTGAACTCTAACTTACTAAATAAATATATATTAATACAAAACTCTGCTCTTTTATTCTTATTGTATCAACTCTAAATTGCAAGATGCAGATATCACTTTTTCTGGTGGCGACATCAATGTCATTATCAACCATCTTGAGATACTTTGTGAAAGGTTTTGAAAGTTATCAGCATTAGTCTCCAGCATTAGTTGCTATATTTTACTGACAGTTGATTGGTTGGTTTTATGGCACTTTTAACACATTATTGTCTCTATCATGCTGAGAAAATGGGAACTATTTGCCTTTCCCAAAGACACACCATGGCAGGCAACCCAGGCTAGCCTGGGTATTAATTGAACCAGCTAACCTTGGATAATGAGTCAGAAACTTTACCAACTCTGATACCATGGCTGTAACTTTGGTACAGTATAATATGCTTTATGTTCAAGGATTCCTGTCTTGCTTGCAGAAAGCTATACCTTCATAGCCCTCTATCCAAATCTTTTCAATATTCACAAGTCAGACACTGCATTCTGTAGAATACTTGTTAATAATGGCTAGAAATCTGGAAGATTAGTATTGTTGCCATTCCATATCTCATTAATTGTTAATAATGGCAAGAAATCTGGAACATTAGTATTGTTGCCATTCCATATCTCAATAATTGTTAATAGTGGCAAGAAATCTGGAAGATTAGTATTGTTGCCATTCCATATCTCATTAATTGTTAATAATGGCAAGAAATCTGGAAGATTAGTATTGTTGCCATTCCATATCTCATTAATTGTTAATAATGGCAAGAAATCTGGAATATTAGTATTGTTGCCATTCCATATCTCAATAACTGTTAATAATGGCAAGAAATCTGGAACATTAGTATTGTTGCCATTCCATATCTCATTAAACCACTTCTGCGGAGTTGCGATGGCTCAGCTGGGTTGGCTGCCTCAGTATATCCTTTGGAAAGGCACTTGGCTCGCATTTGTTTCACATGATGTAGTGTTATAAGTGCAGTTAACCAACATCTTTTGGGGACTAATGCAGTGGGAATACGACACCTTTACAACTCTGAATGTTGAGAAGATCTCTACAGGGTTGCTGGGTTTTCTTTTGTATGCTATGCATTTGCTGGACTGAACAATCTATAAAGAAACAGACTGCCATATAAGAGTGCAGTTGGATGATGTTTCTAGATAGAAAATCAAAATTTAATTAATGAATTCATCAAAAATTCAAATCCTTTCAAAACTTTATTTATATATTAATTTATTTGTATTCATCACATTACTGGGATTCCTATCTTTGAGGAAATCCATATTGTACACATACGACACAAGAAACTTGAAATAAACAATATTATTTCATACTTTTGTATAGCTGAAAATATCAACGAGTATATAGTTCTATATATACATTAACATTGAAAGATGATAACATATATCACTCAAGCATAATTCTTCTAAGATAGGCTTTCTACAAAATTATTGCTCATCCAGATAAAAGAAAGGATAAATAGCAGTCAGTTTGAATGCTATTACCCATTAATGGTGAACTGCAAGTACAATGATCCCAGACCACCATATTCTATCTTGTTCATCTAAAAAAAACTGCCCTGCCATCTTGTTTAACATGCCTTTTTTATTAGAAAAAGGATTTCTCTATCAAAAATACCTTTGATAAAGACTATTCCTTCAAATTCAAATCCTGTAAATTTAAATTAGTCACAGACCACTATCTTGCCTTGTATGAAAAAAGTAAAAATCGCAACACATGACATCACTTTGACAGAATACTGTCATTCCACTATTTTTTGGCTAGGTACCAATTTTCATGGATTTCGTCATTGTTACAAACCACAAATTTAAAGACCCAATTAACAAATGTCATTTTTCACAAAACCACAAAAACTGATCTCCATGAAATTAAGTGAGTTTACTGTAGGTGATTCCATGCCAAAGTGATTTCACAGTATGTGATTCCTTGCCTAAGTGAATTCACAGTATGAGATTCCATGCCTAAGGAATTTCATAGTATGTGATTCCTTGCCCAAAGTGAATTCACAGTATGTAATTCCTTGCCTAAGTGAATTAACAGTATGTGATTCCATGCCTAAGGAATTTTGTAGTATTTGATTCCTTGCCTAAGTGAATTCACAGTATGTGATTCCATGCCTAAGGGATTTCATAGTATGTGATTCCTTGCCTAAGTGAATTCACAGTATGTGATTTCGTGCCTAAGTGAATTAACAGTATGTGATTCCTTGCCCAAGTGATTTCACAGTATGTTCCTTGCATAAGTGAATTTATGGTATATGATTCCTTGCCTAAGCAAATTCACAGTATGTACTTTGCCTAAGTGAATTCACAGTATGTACCTGGCATAAGCAAATTCACAGTAAGTGATTCCTTGCATAAGCGAATTCACAGTATGTTCCTTGCCTAAGTGAATTCAGTGTGTTTCCTTGCCTAAGTGAATTCACAGTATGTGATTCCTTGCCTAAGTGAATTCAGAGTATGTTCCTTGCATAAATGCATTCACAGTATGTTCCTTGCATAAGTGAATTCACAGTATGTGTTTCCTTGCCTAAGTGAATTCATAGTATGCATGTGATTCCTTATCCAAGTGAATTCACAGTATGTGATTCCTTGCATAAGTTAATTCACAGTATGTGATTCCCTGCATAAGTGAATTCACAGTATGTGATTCCTTGCATAAATACATTCACAGTATGTGTTTCCTTGCATAAGTGAATTCACAGTATGTGTTTCCTTGCATAAATGCATTCACAGTATGTGATTCCTTGCATAACTGAATTCACAGTATGTACCTTGCATAAGTGAATTCACATTATGTGTTTCCTTGCCTAAGTGAATTCACAGTATGCATGTGATTCCTTGTCCAAGTGAATTCACAGTATGTTCCTTGCATAATGAAGCAAGGTATTGAAAAATTAATGTAAAACCTGCTTCTGCACAGCTTAAGTGTGACTCAAGGTACTCTTTCTATTCAATTTTTACATCCTCTGCATGCCAACACATTGTCTAGTATAATGTTATTATTAATAAACATGTCCTTACAACATGAAAGTGATAGCAAAATAATTTTTGATCAAAATATGATGGACTGTGCCCACAGCTAATTGATGTTGTATCTTATGTACATTTGTGAATGCATAAAAATAAATATATGATGGAACCCATCTGATCACCCCCTGATATTCTGAGTACATGCTTATGGCAGCTGCAAAATTAGGTTCATCTAAGCCTACTCATGATGGACTTAACACAGGCTATTCCTCCCAACTGCCTAGGATGGACTAAACTTTTGCTCCCTTTGATGGCCAAATTAGGCAGGTTTCACTGAATACAGTGAAACACAACTTTCAGTATCTAAATATTGTAATAATGAGTAGAACAATATGATGGTGCTGATTCAAGCCAAGAAATGAGTATTAAAATTGACTGATTGATTGTTTGACTGGTGTTTAATGGCACATGAACACTAAAAAGGTTATACTGTACCAAATTAATTGGTCCTAAAGTGTCTTGCCTAGAGACACACCACTGTGGCTGACCCTTTTTGGTCTGAACAGGATTCAAACCTGCATCCTTCTGGTCATGAGTCAGACACACTAACAACTGAGCCACAGTGGCTCCTTCAATATTAGGAAGATTTGAGATTTATTTGCATTTCACCATTATGGGCAATGGGAACAATTCACAGACAATATGTACACCTTTTCCAACATGAAATCAATTTACAATATAATTGTGAATAAATTTACAAGCTGTTACATCATTAATATATTCATATATATTATAAGTGTGACTTAATGTGAAACCTCTCCTGTACAAAATAAAAAATGTACAAATGTACATCTATTGCACTTAAGTTTAACTGCAAAACAGCAGCAAAAATGCACATCTAATTCATCCAAATTCTCATCTCAATCACATTGTACAATTCTTGGATTCACTTCATTCCAATTATTTAATTCTATCAACTAAAAGGAATGCTATGATTAGAAAACCATTAACAGATCATAATTCTCAAAACTAGTACATGTATAACAGCCATTTTTTTTACCATAAAAATTAAAGCCAATGTCCTTTATATAAATGAAACTCCTGCCCAACCTAAGCATGGCCCAAATTTCAACTAAAGATAAAGTTTTATCACACGACTAGTTATTTATGCTAATATACCCATAACATAATTTTTATAGCTGCAAAATATGTAATAACACCTCATGATGTCACACATGATGTCATAACGTCATGCAAGTATTTTTCATCATGGAATAAACAGAATCTAACATTTGTGCTCATTTCAAATTAAATTTAAGAAACTCGTCAAATAATTTAAATCTTTTGCTTGCCAAGGCTCACAAAACATAAAAATTATTAGACTCGTTTCAT
Source organism: Margaritifera margaritifera (assembly GCA_029931535.1). Classification (NCBI taxonomy): domain Eukaryota; kingdom Metazoa; phylum Mollusca; class Bivalvia; order Unionida; family Margaritiferidae; genus Margaritifera; species Margaritifera margaritifera. The sequence goes on along the minus strand of JAQPZY010001342.1, from coordinate 365,306 downwards.
AAATTTCATTTGAAATGAGATCTCATGTAAGATCCCCTATATCTAACCCTCAGCGTAATAATTAATCCCACTTTGACTACCAAATGTACTAGTATATAAGTAATGACCAAATGTACTAGTATATAAGTAATGACCAACTGTACTAGTATATAAGTAATGACCAAATGTACTAGTATATAAGTAATGACCAAATGTACTAGTATATAAGTAATGACCAAATGTACTAGTATATAAGTAATGACCAACTGTACTAGTATATAAGTAATGACCAAATGTACTAGTATATAAGTAATGACCAAATGTACTAGTATATAAGTAATGACCAACTGCAAACTGGGAAGAATCAGGCACTGTATTCTCAAAACATTTTTAGCACCAACTTAAACTCAATCTTAACATCTGAAAACTCTTAACTTCTGAAACACTGATTACAATGGAGGATCTTCTTAACTCTTGTTCCTCTAGTAGCTTATTAAATTTTGATGACACAGACATGCTCCATATATCATATTCATTTCGAGGTTCCAAGCTTGAAGTTGAGTTTCTTCTTGCTCAAAATGTTTCAAGAATATGAGGCCAGATCTGTCATTCCATAATGTGTCAGCAGGTCAGGGTCTTAACTGTTTGCTTGAAAACATTAGTAGCAAAAACAGCATAGACCCTGATCAGCTAATGGATTTTTTTATGGCAGTTCTGGGTTAGATGTTTACAGTTGGCTGTGCAAAACACAGGAGTCCATACAGTAGTAAATATCTACCTGTATTCCTCTGGCTATTTGAATTTGCTATCAAATGAAGGACAAAATGATGACAATTATGATAAAGAAGAAGACAAAGGGGACAATGACAATGATCATGATCATGATGATGACAACAGCAATTCAGTAAGAAACCAATTTTTGAATTAAAATGTTTCTTCGATAATACTTCCCCAATCATAGTAAATTAGGAGTAAAACCAAAACCTCACAAATCCAGCCCTCCCAAGCTTGTTTTTAGGACCAAAAATACTAACAGTTGTTTGCCCACTTAGGAGAAAGTCAGACAAGAGTGATCTCCCTTTGGATAGAAACATTGGCACACAATCCTGTGCATACTTCAGTTACTACTTCCACTTGTGCTAGGGTCAAGGCTGTTTTTCTACTAATTCTTTGTAAGAAATATTATGTATGTCCTCCAGCTATATCATATGTAAGCATCTTAGCCAAAATAACATGAAAGACAAGTCTTCTTTGATACTATTCTGTACCATATAGAATAGTACTTGTAACGCTGATGGAATTTTAAGGACTTTTATAAATTTGCATCATTCTTTTTAGTATTGTTCATAGGTGTCCCAGCTTGAAAGAAATGAAGGAGTCCCATGTGACACTCCCGAAGAAGAAAATTATCCCATTATCAGCAATGTCTTCCATCAATGTTTGAAAACTCCCACTTAAAAGAAAAAATTACAATATGAAATTTCCAGTTTGGACAGTATACACTTTTGGAGTCCATACCAGGTAATTCAAGTTCTTTTGATGTTGGTTCTTAATATGATCCAATTAACCTAATGCTGGCAATTGCAAAAAATGGTGGGTGTTTGGCATTTTTTGGACAAGATGCTCAGTTCAATATTTCAGAACTTACCATATCTAGACCACAGAGAAATTATGACATGAGTGATAAGAAGCTACATATTGTGTAAAAAGTTCTACAATTCAGTGAATGGCATCTCAAGAGAAATTTGTCCACAAAATAATGATGGATTAAGTGCCATGTACCAACTTTGTACATATCCATGTCGGAAAAGACGAGGCTGTAAATAAAACTGGTAACTACTGTTAGTCACTACTAGAAACTTACAAAACCAGACACTGTTGGGACCAAACATTTTGGCTGATTTATGTAGGTGACCAATATACAGAGGTTTAATTTGCACTAGAGCAGCTTTAATGGGACCAGAATACGTGACTAGTCTTCAGAAGGTGGCTGGGTTTCTGAGAGGCCAATTTCTGGAGGTTTCGCTAAATTGTTTGATACTGTCAATTTGCTTGTTTCAAATGTAGCTAAAACTTCAATCTATCATGTAAACTTTCAGTGTAGTAAAACAATTAGTAGTAGTAGTAGTTTCCTCAGAATTTTTTATGTTATTAATTTAAAATGCATTGTTTTTTTCAGATACTAAGTCAGTTTGCTCCTTTAACTCATCAAGGCTGGGAACTTTTTTTCATTTTCACTTAAGATGGGGGTAGGAGAGAAAGTTTCCTTGTTATTTCCAATTGAATCCAAGCATGTCTGATTGAGAGAGACTTTCGTATCAACAGTTGCATAGATATGTGAGAACTTGTTCTGGATTGGCTATTAAGCCCGTGCATGAGCAAATGGTCAAAATTTGATTTTTTTGTGTCATTTTGGACCCACAATTTTTGCCTGCTTGTTCCCTTTTACCCCAGATCCCAATGTTACCCTAAGATTTGCGAAAGTTCATCTGTCTGTGTGAAGTTTGGTCAGGTCTGCTTTAGATCTAATGAAAAGAAGTATAAAATCTGGACAAAATCTCCGTTCGTAGAACTGGCGATTTTTTAACAAAAGAAAATCTGGTCTCAATTTTTTTTTTCTTCAGATGTATTTTTTTATTGTGCATAGAATGTCTACATTACTTGGCATCAGTGTAAATATACATCCTTGTTCTTTTCTCTAATACCACCCACTTTGGTCTATCATGAACTGCGATGAGGTCACAGGCCCTAGAAGAATGGTACTACCTCATGACGCAAAATTATGTCTTTCGGCCTTAATGAGTTAAAACCTTCAGTTCTAGGCCTAAATGTTTTCACCTGTCATAAAACCTTATTTTCTAACAGAAGATAAAAAACAATATGATTGGACACAGTCCCCCATCCTCCTCCCCCCTCCATTCCAATCGAACTGGATCTGGGAAAGGGAACCAAACAACCTGCCACCTTTAATGCTTACATGGACATAAAAGATTCTCTGTCAGTGTCAAAACAGAAGTAATATAAACTTGAATGAGGATATTGGAGATGTGATTATGTGTATTAATTACTGTAAAACAGTAATGATGCTGGTGTATTTTATTAAAGTAAACAGAAAGTAATCATACTAGTGATGTTATCATATATTGCCTTTGCAATGTAACACTGGATTTTGATTTGATGTGACTATGATATTGGCAAAAAATACAGATCAGCAATATTGAAAAGATTTGAGATATCCCCCTTTCTCAGGGCAATACAGAGCAATATCGAATAGATTTGAGATATCCCCCTTTCCCAGTACAATACAGAGCAATATTGAATAGATTTGAGATATCCCCCTTTTTCAGTGCAATACAGAGCAACATTGAATAGATTTGAGATATCCCGCTTTCTCAATGCAATACAGAGCAATATCAAATATATTTGAGATATCACACTTTCTCAATGCAATAAGGAGCAATATCAAATAGATTTGAGATATCCCCCTTCCTCAATGCAATACAGAGCAATATCGAATAGATTTGAGATATCCCGCTTTTTCAATGCAATACAGAGCAATATTGAATAGATTTGAGATATCCCTCTTTCTCAATGCAATACAGAGCAATAACATATAGATTTGAGATATCCCCCTTTCTCAATGCAATACAGAGCAGTATCAAATAGATTTGAGATATCCCCCTTTCTCAATGCAATACAGAACACTAAAACTGTTTTGTTTTTGCTGCTTTGAACAGCAATTCTAACACATTATTGGCTATATCATGCTGAGGAAATGGCAGCTAAGTGCCTTTCCTAAAGAGATACTGAGGCAGCCTACCCAGGCTGGCCATGGTGGAGATCACACCGGCAACCCTTGGATTAAGAGTCTGACGCTGTACCAACCAAGTTACCATGGCTCCCCAATAGAGAGTAGCATGTTTACCAAAATAAACTGTCTTCAGCATTTGAACATTTCAATCATACATGTGTGTCAGATATAAATAGCAACAATCTACAGGCCATAGTCAGCAAATAAAAAAAGAGTCCCTTGATACTGGATATCAGATTGGCACCATTTCCGTTTAGGACCAACTAAACATCATAAGAAGTAATTTGGTGAAAGCACGATGTTGATATGGCCAAACATGTAGGAGAAGTAGCAATAACAAGATTTCAAGATGGCCATTGAGGTGGTCAAAATGGAAGTCAGATCGGAACCATTTTCACTGACAACCAACTATACATCATATGAAGTCTTTCAGTGAAAACCCCATGCTGATATGACCATTCATTCAGGAGAAGAGCAGTGATAACTAAATTGTCAAGATGGCCACTGTGGTGGCCATATTGGATGTCTGAGTGGTACCATATTCATTTAGGACCAACTAGACATCATAAGAAGTCTTCTGCTGAAAACCCCCATGTCAATCTGACTTTTCGTTCAGGAGGAGTAGCAATAACAAGATTTCCAAGATGGCTGCTGTGGTGGCCATATTGGACATCAGATAGGCACCATTTTCATTTAGGACCAAGTAGACAACAGAAGAAGTCTTTCAGTGAAAATCCCATGCTGATATGACCATCCATTTAGGAGTAGCGATAACAAGATTCTCCAGATGTGCACTGTGGAATCTTTACTGGACATCAGACTGGCACTGTTTTCATTTAGGACCAACTGAACATCTTAAGAAGTCTTCTGGTGAAAACCCTATGTCAATATGACTTTCCATTCAGGAAGAGTAGTGATAAGATTTTTAAGACAGCTGCTGTGGCAGCAATATTGGATGTCAGACCAGCGCTATTTTCATTTAGGACTGAGTAGACATCATAAGAAGTATTTTAGTGAAAACCTCATGCTGATATGACCATCTATACAGGAGGAGTAGCATTAACAAGATTTTCAAAATGGCTGCTATGGTGGCCATATTGGACATCAGATCAGCAACATTTTCATTTAGGACCAACTGGACATCATAAGAAGTCTTATGGTGAAAACCCCATTTCAATCTGACTATCTGTTCAGGAGGAGTAGTGATAAGATTTTTAAGATGGCTGAACGGCTATATTGGATATCTGAGCTGCACCATTTTCATTTAAGACCACCTAGACCATGAAATGAATGTGTGTGTAAAGTTTCAATGCAATCCTTCAAGTAGTTTAGGAGAAGTAATGATAACAAACTTGTGCTAACAGACAGACGGACGATGGATGACAGACAACAGACAAAATACCATCCCATAAGCTCTTCTAGTCTATGGTCAGTAGAGCAAAAAAAAAAAAAACCTGGAATTTTCTGTAAACTGTAACTTTGGACTTGTCACTTGTCATGATGCATCTCCAGTGCGCTTTGCACAGAATGACTCATAGCTAATATGGCACGTAATAATGACTTGAAATAATATAAACATCATGATGATATTGTTAGTAAGTGGCAATATCAGTAAGGCTCATGTAACATCACTAATTGATATTATGTTCTTAACTGCACGTGGGCAGTTTTGTCTGTTTAGTTTTTATCTAATTGTATTGAGATGTGACTTCATCGAATCATTGGAGGGGTGGGGTGTGTACTGTTTCATGCTTAAATTGGCCAGACAAAAATCCTCCTGATCTGAAATGAAATCCTCTGATCAAATTTGTGAAATTTCCTGATTTGATGTTTCTGGGCTGTAATATGTTTGGGATCCTGTTCCATATTCCACAAAATATTCTGTTCCTGGATAAATACAACTGTATTCTCTCTTTGCCTACTAGTTCTTCCATCTGTCCACCAAGTAATTAAAACTCCATGAGCTCATTTCTGATGAAGATTAGAATGTGGGTTTGTATTTCTTGACCTCTACCATCACATGATGAATATTAATAAGTTCATTCCTGATTGGAAGATTTCTAAGTGGACCCACAGCCAGAACTTTCTGAAATCTGTGGTAGTACTGAATCAGCTGTGTCAGGGCTCCCTAGGAAGAAAAAGACATTTTCTGTCAAAGTTGTAAGACGGACTTAGAATTTTTTTTTTTTTATTAGTAATTTTATTTAGACATGAAAGTTAACCCATCAACTAAGCTCTGTCTATTTATTAGCATATAAACTTCTAAAATATTTAAAATTTTGTTGCAAAAATTTACATAAATACTTTAACAATACCATTAAATCTCTACTTAAATTTTTTTTTAAACTGGGTGAAAAATAGTCAAGTTATAGCAAGTTAAATGTTTCATCTAATAGGCAGAAATGTCCAGTTATCAGGGTTGAGTCAACAAGGAATCAGACAAACAAGTAGTTGATAGGTAACTGCATAACAACTGTCAGTTGGATCGCAGTCTAAATGAATTGGTTAGCAATCTACTGGAATCATGAATAAACAGTATTTGATTGATAGTTGTCGATAGGTCAACTGCCTTCAGAACCAAACTAAGTGTTCAACTAGAACTTTTGGGACTGGCTCATTCATAAGATTCAAGCAAGTTCTAAACTGCAGCTATGATGACAACTGAAAGTACTTTCCTTAAGTACAATGACACTTTTCGTGTACAAAAACAAAAGCAATAATAATACTAATAATAATAATAATAATAGTTCTGCAGAATATTGTATCTCATCTGTGAACTGTGCTATTATGTACTTCTCCTGTATCTGCCTTGCACAAACATTACAACAGAATCTTAAGGATGTCCGTTTTTGTAAAAACAACACTTACTGCACAGCTCAAAATGATGTGATCATTACATAATGACATCATTAATATGATTTAACTTTTTACCTAGGTGTATTGGAACATTATAAACTATTGGAGAGACTGGATGTAAAAATACTTGGTTGCAATGTCTGTCTTTTATTAAATAATGAAAGAGAAAAATTCTTGTACAATTTTTATAATCACAATAACAGTCCAGTGAAAGAAAATGATAAAGTCAATTAAAAGTACAAAAGACCTTATAAAGCCATTAGTATTTACAACCTGTCATAAATTAGCCACACAGGTTTTCTGTTGCAGAAAACCAATGCTGTCTCAATAATTGCATCATAGTGAAAAAAATTCATTCACCAATGCACACGTTTTTTTTCACATATTTGATAAAAGAAGTCTATGTTCTTCAACCTGTGCAAATTTGATGATTTTTAAATACTCATTCAGCTATTATTTTATGGACAATCAATAACCAGGTAATTTATTTGCCCATATTTTTCTACATAACGATCATTACTTGGGTATAGATATTCAACTAAGAATAGCAGAATACACACCAACTCATACATTTTCAAGTGATTTTGGATGCCTGGACCCTTAGTTTTGTAACAATACAAACTTTTCAAAAAGTTAAATAATCCAATATTTCACAAGGAATCATCCTTAAAATTGACAATGGCACTATAGCTGACAGAAAAGTGATAACATAGTTCTTGCCATCTGCTAATCCTTGCAAGATAATAATAATAATAATAATAATAATAATAATAATAATATTAATAATTTTGTCCTCCTGTAACTTCATGTAGTAATATGCCTCTCTTTTAAAGTAGCCAGAATTTCTTACATACCTGTAATATTTGTGTTCCATTTTTGAAGTTGGTGAATGCCCTCATCACATCCTGGTTTATCGTTTCTAATGCTCGCTTCCAATATTCATTAAATCCCCTCACAATTGGCTGGACACGCTCTGAAACACAGAACAGAATTACTAATATATGCCATATCATTACATGTTATGAAATGATTTTCACCATACTGAATTTATTGGAAACAATATTTCACACTGAATTCACTTTTTTTTTCTTCAAGTTTTTGTATAGTAGGTGGTTGATTCAACTAAAAGACTATAAAGACTTAATAAAGATAATGCTATAATGAAAATATGACTCTTCCTTCCATATTCACAAATTAGGACACTGATGAAAACCATGAAAACACAAGAGACCCTAGAAGACCTGATATTGCTCACTTGGGTAGTTGACATATGTTAGCAAATTAATATGTATTTAAACTGGACGGAAGAGAAAAGCTTGAAGCACATATTTGTCACTCTGTCTATTAATGTTTGTGAAATATTTTTTCCATCCTGGACCATATATACCATCACTTTCCTGGCATAAAAAGGACCAGTAATTTACACAACCAAAACTGTCCCTTGGATTTCTCACAGACCCTGGAGATTTGGCCGTAGTTCATAATGTAGACACTGTTCATACTTCCACCTTTAAAATATATACACTTATGTGGCATTACCTGTGGAGTTAATCTGTGCAGTCAACATGGACTCCTGGGTCTGTCCCTACCCCCTTTGGCACTACCTATGGAGACATAACTTGGAAACGATTGAGATCAGCATATTATACTACCAGAGTTATCTCCCAGTCTTCGGGGACTTGACCCAAATTGATAACTAAGAAACTCTTCATGTGGTATTAAAAGAAGTTGTTTTAAAGGATTTTCTAGTTTTAGTAATAACAGCCAGATTAGATGGTGAATTGACATCATTTGTATAAATTTTAACACCCTTATTACCAGAATGTGTTATGTCAAATTCTGTCAATTTCTGGGGGGCAATTTCTGGGAAGGTATCATTTAAAGTTTTGTCAATTTAAAAGCCGTTTATACCAAGATGCTGTCTGTCAAATTTGGCCAAATTCTGTTGAACAGTGTTTGAGAAGAAGTTGTTTTAAGATTTTTCTATAACAAAAAAATGTTAACAGTGGCCATATACGATTGCGAATCAGCATCATATGTACAAAATTGGAAGCCATCTATGCTAGGATACTTTCTGTCAAATTTGGTCAAATTCTGTTCTGCAGTTCTTGAGAAGTCATTAAAAGGTTTTCCTATTTTTGGTAATGGTGGCCATATTTGATTGTGGATCAGCATCATTTGAATAAATTTGAAATACCATCATGCCAGGATGCTTTCTGTCAAATTTGGTAAAATTCTGTTGTGCGGCCATTTTTTTAAGTCACTGGGGGGTACTTTTCTGCAAGGAATTGTGGGTAAAACTGGTACAACATTATACTTTCACATGTAAAGCTCCCGAAGCAATTAATTTTTTTCTAAATAATAACCTAATACCAGTCAAACCCATAATATCTTGCAAAAAATTACCCACTATGACTTGCAAAAATAGCTGATTTGTTCACGAATGTCCACATCTAATGTCTGCTACAAATTATATTTCTAACTGAAACATTCATTTACCTGCTGAAAATAGCAGAGCCCTTGTGTTACTATGGTTTGTAGTTATCAGTTGTAAGTTGCTTTAGAAAACTGGAAGGGTATATCTACTCAACCATGTAAAAATAGACCTTTTACGACTGTTTCACAAATTCTTAATGCTGTTTATTCAGCTTCTGCCACTGATGTTGCCACCAAGAAAAACTAAAGAACTTATATGAACATTTGAAACATTATTTGAGAAATTATTGGTGCTTTCCCTTTAAATGCATTTCTACTATTGTTTCAAGTAATATTAATGGAACAATCTTCAGGGGAGATAACTGCTACAAGGGTCAATCGTTTACCTATATCTGAGTAGCCTCCCTTGAAATATAAAGTTGACATGAAAGGCCAGTGGATTTATACTTTGTTATTAATTTTAGTAAGACATTAAAGTTTGTTAATATAATAAGTAACAGAAATTATATTTGGCAAAAGAGAATTGACACTATGACATTAGCATCATGGGACTGAAATCCCTCCAAGAACAAAATATCTAAGTCTCATTTTCTGCGAATATTGGCAAGATAAAGTGCTGAGAAAGACGTTTATTATTGTTGTTTGAACACACATAGATGGGTGGGTGGTATAGTCCAGCATGGCCATGGCTATACCAAACCAAATTATAGACCATAAGCAGAGAGCACTCAGAGATCACTCAAAAATAAAATACACAATTCTGAATAGAGATAGAAATAGTTGTGGGTTTAACCATGAACAAATTTCTGCTTCATTCACAATTGTAGATAGGGAATTGGCTATACCAGAAGAAGTTTAGTGGCAAGGGCCCTGAATTAAAACATCAATTACTTAAATACTTGGCAATGCTCAAATGAATCGCTCAGTCCTAGTGACAGACTTTATGTTATATGCAATCTCAAATTAACTGAAAACAAACATTTTGGGCTTTACTGTTAGCATTGACATAGTATCTAAAATTATGGAGTCTTTATTTCTGAGAGACATTTGTAAAATTTCATCTGAACACTATCAACAGGTAACAAAATGAGGCTCTTACTGAATTTGAAATGAAATGGTCTGCTCCGGGCCACTGAGATGGGTCAGTTCTGCCCTTCAGCATTTACAATTCACTCCTTGGTCATCTGCTTTGAAAAGACATTTTTTGGACAATCTCAGCACTGACAATTCACTATCCTGGGCTACTTCTGCACTTAAAATGACATGCCCTGGAACACTCTAGCACCAACAGTTCACTATCCTGGGCTACTGACAATTCACTATCCTGGGCTACTGATGGTTCACTATCCTGGGCTACTGACAATTCACTATCCTGGGCTACTTCTGCACTGAAAATGACATGCCCTGGAACACTCTAGCACTGACAGTTCACAAAAATAGGCGACTTTATGTTTATAATGGGATTAATGAGAAAATGACCAGGACTTACTTTCTTCACGGCTCAGGACATCCAAGTTCCCCTTCTCTATGATGGCTTCACAGTCCTTGACAAACATTACCATGAGTCCAAATTGAGGAGTGAGGACCTCCTCAATAAATTCATGTGTCCTTGCTGTCAGCAACTCTTTGAAGCTTTCAGATTCTTTGGAGTCCTCAGTTGTCCTCTCCTGTATAGGGGATGACAATAACGTTTGTAAATAAGGGAAAAAGATGGGGTTATATTTTTGATGCAAAATATGTTTGATGTTTGCCTTTCTTACAATGGCTTGCAGATATTTCTCTAGTGATAAATACTGAAAGTAAATTGAATGAAAATCATACCTTTTAGATGAAAAAGAATGACAGATCAAACCAAAAACATGAGAAGCTATTTGATATATGAAAAAAGAAGTATCACTCCAGTATCCAGTAATTTGGAGGATGATGAGAAAAACAAACAGTAAAGCATCTTTTCATTTGAAATACAAACTGTTCCTTTTTCATATAAACAAAATGTCAGCCTGAGTTTTAGAGATGTCAACCTACCTGAATCCATATACTGATGCAGAGAAGAATTAAGTTCTCTACCAATGAGTAGATGGTTTGTAAAGCCCTTGAGAGTTTTTTTCAAAGAGTTTTCATGGACTTCTAAAATTCAAGGAGTATTTTTTTATGGACATTGAACCTTCTCTATATGTTATTTTATTTAGCACTGCATAAATAGGTACAAACACAGAAGAAAAACATAATTGCACCACGGCAAAGGGACACTACTCTATTTGGTAACCACCAGTGTCAGTGATCTTTTGATCCACCCAATTTTATCTCATTTAATTATTTATTATATATTTGTGTAAAATACATAAAAAAAGAAGTATTCCAAATTAAAAAAGTGACATATTAATTAGTTTAAACTTTCTGTATTCCCTCATAATTTCAAGGAACATTTGGCAAAATTCAAGGAGGTTTTCAACAAAATTCAAGGATTTTTTTAAGAATAAAACTGTTTCATGGAGTTTTCAAGGCAATGTCTCAAATTCAAGGACTTTTCAAGGTTATACAAACTATGTAGTGAAGTACATGGACACAAAAATCAGGATGTAAAACTACATCATCAATCAGGCATCAGTGCATTTGTTTTTACCCAGTCTTGGTCTGCCCCGATTGTATCTGCTTCAAATTTTGAAGGTATAATACTGGGGAGAAATGGTGAAAGCTGTGCCCCTTTATGGATTACTTACTTCTAGCAGATGTATTTTGATTATATTTCCTGTGAAAGCATTGACATAATCAAACTCCTGACATCGCAATGAGACATCGTCAGACAAAATTAAAACTGAATTCATTTAACCATATTCTTTTGGGAAAACATTATTTTCACCTTTATAAACCATTAAGATATAAACTGATATGTTTTGTTTTAATTCTCTGATTTGACATATTAATTTCCACAATAATAGCACCATCTAGTATGCCAAAATTTGGAGCACAACATGTTCCTTATACTTTGTTTTACCACAGACCCTGGTTTGTGTTTCTACTGCAAAGAAATGAAAGTTGTAGCCAGCCAGTGGCTGAGATTAGATTTTACTATCACATCCAGACACTTAACACTTCAATCATCAAAATTATTTTTACCATTGATGACCTAATCTGATGATACTATATATGATACTATTTTAAGGTTATTAAATTTTGTGAATATTGTAAACTTGATAACATAAAAATGTTGCGAATTACTGGCCAACCATATTTGTTACAAATATTTTCAAAAATTTTCTTTCTCACAAAATGTACTCAAATTTTGGTTTGTGATAATTGTGTACTTTACAGTAAACACAAACATTCTTAGCATGTCATTTGATCATTCAATTTGAATTATCATGAAATCTCAAACTTACTGTAATAACACCTAACATCATGTCATAGTTATTGATGAGAAATATAAGCTGTTCTTTTCGATGTGGAAACTCTGCTGCCATTTTCAGGATGAAGTTTTCCACTTCATTCTGGAGTTTTCCCAGGACAATCTGGACTCGGTCCTCCGGATATTCTGGAAAAGACTGGCTAATACCAACAACTGTAGCAGAAAACTCAGCATATCTTCTGGTGATCTACAAAAATACAGTTTAATGAGCAAGGCACATTAATATCAGACAATAATGAAATAATTAGATATCCATTATGTATTTGTGCTATTTTATGAAATAATTCTGTATTTGTGCTATTTCATGAAATAATTACACATCCATTATGTATCTGTGTTATTTCATGAAATAATTACACATCCATTCTGTATTTGTGCTATTTCATGAAATAATTACACATCCATTCTGTATTTGTGCTATTTCATGAAATAATTACACATCCATTCTGTATTTATGCTATTTCAAAGTCAACATTCAGATTGCATAAGCTAATCGTGGTAAATCCTGTAATCCTGTGTTCATATGAAAAAGCAACTTACCAGTAGTAAATGGTGTGAAAATCAAATTGTTTTACGAAGATATTTTATATTAAAGGTCTTTTATGATGGGATTAACACTTCCTTCATTCCTGTTTGGGGCATGTCCATGCCAACTGGTGGGCTACTTTAGTTCATAAGGATCTCAAAGCACTTTTCTAAATACACCTTGTTTTGAGAAAAATTCTCATATATTGAGGATATCTATGTTTTTTGAGTAGATATAAGGAAATATTTCACGAGTGAAGTGGAAACATTGTATTGTCACAAGTGGAATAGCCACAAGTGACAATACAAAATGTTTCCACTTCATGAGTGAAATATTTCCTTATATCTACTCAAGAAAAGTAGATTTTCTATTTAATATATATTGTTTAAGTCAAAAAACTTGGATCTGCATGGATTTTTCTCCATTATGCATCCATGTGATTAACGGCTGAATTAATACAATGATAAAAAGAAGTTTTGAAATTTTACAATAATTTCAGAACAGCAACATTTTACAAATTTTGATTCTACATATTATGCTTCAGATTGTGTATTTTGTCAAATTAATGAATGTTTTCATATGAAAATTAAGAGATTTTTATTTTTGTTAACACATTTCTTGCGTGGATTGATACAATCAACATTGATGGGGTGGGGGTACTATAGAAACATGACAGAACAGTCAACAGATATCAGAGCATAACATCATCAAACAACAGATTTTAATTATTGTGAATTTACTTGTAAAGAGTTGGGTTTCTAATTTTTATTTTCTGCATTCAGACATGAACTTTTGTGTGTTGGCAAGTTTGCAGTCTATTTCACTAACAGATGCTGAACACAAATTTTGATTGTCACTTAATCTTGGTTTGCAATGACACTAATCAATGTCTGATTTCTCCATCATTTTCAGACATGATTATGATTGTGACAACAGTTAAAAAAATTGCTACTTAAACAAATTTTATTTCTTTATGTAATCAATAGTTTTTCTTACAAATGTGTACCATTTGTCATTGTGTAACAGGTATACAATACTGTATGGGTGACACAGAATATCAAATAGCAACGGGTCATGTATGTTAAGTCACTGACAATTTGCATGATTCCTCTGGAAAACTAATTATAAAACAATTTAATACTTGAAGCCTGCTTTTGTTTTTTTGGGGTTAATTTTTAGGCATTCTTTAATGGCCCCTTCTCATTGATTACATAAATGTATACCATAGGGTCAATAGTCTTGACACATTTTAAGATCTATTCATCCTGACAGGGAGAGAGAGAGGAAGGATGGAAGAGAGAAGGAAAAAAAAAAGAAAAAATGAAATAGGTCTAAATGTGGAAATACAGGTCTGAATAACATACATAAGGGGAAATATACTTCCTAAATGGAAAAAGAAAGTGGTTAAAAAAATGATATCGCCACTGTGGCAATAAAAGTGGTATCACCACTGTGGCGATATCATTTTTGTCCCACTGATACACTTCAATATCTCATTATGAAATATATTAAAAAAATGATTTACCTTTTATTAAAACAAAAAGGCATTTTAAAACTCTGCTAAAAATCTACAGAAAACGGTGTATGGAGATAACTTTGTTTTACTTACAGTATGTACTGAAATATTTTCTAGAAACCTCAAGATGTTGACCTTTTGATTTGAGTTTCAAACTGAAACTCTTACAGGAGCAGTCATGATCATCATCACTATCTGCTGGAGGGAAGCTTTGATAAAGTACAGAAACAAGAGTTCCTCAATATAAATTTTCACTTGCAACAAGAGACTCCCATTTTTGTAAAGCCTGCCGTTTATTTGGATAGAAAAGACATAAAGGAAAGTAAAAAACCTGAACAGTAAGGTTAATTTAGGCTGTGGATGGATTTATGGTCAGACACACAGACACCAAAGTGATAGGCATGTAAAACTTCCGCCAAGGCGGGATCAACAACAAAGTCCAGTGGCAGCTGGAGAAAGCTTTTGTCATCAAAATATGATATACAACATAACCTGCTGTGATGCCAATGCCATTAATATCAACAATGACACCAAATAAAGCGTGATCCCAATCTATATATTGCTTCTGCAGGCAAGAAAATAAAATTAATCCGAAATATACACTTTATGATACTCACAAAGTTTGGTCGGACATCAATATGCCCCAACTTTTGAGGGTCACAGTCCCTCACACTCTGTACACTGAGTTCCACAATGTATTCAAACCTTGGCCACATGCAATGCAAAATTGTATCCCAGTACCTGTAAAAAGAGTTATTATACTTTATGAATTAGTTTTGATTAGTCATACAATTCATGACTGATAGCATTAATTATAATATACACATTTAAGTGAAATTTTATATATATATAATAATATATATAGATATATATAGATATATATAGGTTGTTTTAGTGGTGTTGAGATTATAGTTGTGATTGAAGAGTCTCAGATGGAGATTACAAATATAAATCCAGTCAAAATGTATTATCTGCTAAAATTAATGTGGCTAAATATTTATCATTTAGCAAAACTTTACAATAAAAAAATGCAACTGAACAGTCCTCTATTTTTTTTTAAAGAGTTTGCTTTGTTAGTCTCCCCTCACATCTCATATGATAAAATACAACAATAACAACCAATGGTATCTGAAAAAAAAAATGTTTCTTCCTTCTCACATCCACCCAATCTCTAGTAATAATGCATAAATTCAATCATAGAATACAAAAAAAAGCTTTCATTGATACAGTTAATAAAGAGTTCTAGAGAAATGTAGTCACTGCTATTAACAATATGAAGAACTGTTCACATCATATGCTTTTACTAGCTGAGGAAGCAGAAGCCAAACAAGAAAGGGTTTTGTGATGTGAACAGTTCTTCGTATTGATAGATAGTCAGCCAGTCATCACATGATAAGGTGTGTAGGTATCATTACATATACTGTCACATAGATAGTCAGCCAGTCATCACACGATAAGGTGTGTAGGTATCATTACATGTACTGTCACATAGATAGTAAGCCAGTTATCAAATGTCACATAGATAGTCAGCCAGTCATCACATGATAAGGTGTGTAGGTATCATTACATGTAATGTCACATAGATAGTCAGCCAGTCATCACATGATAAGGTGTGTAGGTATCATTACATGTAATGTCACATAGATAGTCAGCCAGTCATCACACGATAAGGTTAGTAGATATCATTACATGTAATAATACATAGATAGTAAGCCAGTTATCAAATGTCACATAGATAGTCAGCCAGTCATCACATGATAAGGTGTGTAGGTATCATTACATGTAATGTCACATAGATAGTCAGCCAGTCATCACACGATAAGGTTAGTAGATATCATTACATGTAATAATACATAGATAGTAAGCCAGTTATCACATGATAAGGTGTGTTTAGGTATCATTACATGTAATATTACATAGATAGTCAGCTAGTCATCACATGATAAGGTGTGTAGATATCATTACATGTAATACATAGATAGTCAGCCAGTCATCACATGATAAGGTATGTAGGTATCATTACATGTAATGTCACATGGATAGTTGTCCAGTCATCACATGATAAGGTATGTAGGTATCATTACATGTAATATTACATAGATAGTAAGCCAGTTATCACATAAGGTGTGTAGGTATCATTACATGTAATATTACATAGATAGTCAGACAGTCATCACATGATAAGGTGTATAGAAATACCATGTACCATTGTACACACACTGGTAGGATCTGTACCTCAATATACAAAACCACACACCTTTAGTGATACTTACCTTTCTAAAGCAGGAACTCCACGTTTTTCCATGATACTCTGATATCTATAGACAATGTGGATGGATAGAAATATAGCAATCGAGTCATAGCATTCATTTGCATAATCTTCCATGTGTTTCTGTAAAATAAAAGACAAAGTGATAGAGAATAATCATTCAAGGTGTAACTTCCTTACAAGTATCAAGGTTTTAACATTACATTCTTCAGACACAGTGCCATTAGTTAAAGACGGATGCTAACGCTCAACATGCAGTCAAACTGCCCACACTTAGGGTCTCCTTATACATCATATAGAGAAAATTGCTTGTTCTGGAATCAATAACGTATGTATTTCGCTGAGTTGGTGAGAACTCAATATTTGTACTGACCACTTCCTTATACAGCATTATGTTATCTTTTGCTTATGAAAAAACCAATATTGTGGCTGCCACTCAATACTTACAAAGTACTAAAAAACAATGGGGATATTTTCTTTTACTGCATAAATACCGGATATATTTCATCGTGTGGTACAAAAAATGTAATATTTTAACAAGTGACAAAGCCATGAGTTAAAATATGCTGTTTTTTTTACCACAAAATGAAATATATCAAGTATTTATGCAGGAAAAGAAATTTTTCTTTTTATTATATACCAAACTTTCTCCTGAATTGAAGCTTAGAAGATAAAACACACTCTTAAGTCGATCACCCCCACCACCCTTTTCGTAAATTCACCTCACTTTCATTGGCTGATCATATAAATATCTGTGACATAAGAGAGCTGTAGGATTGGGATGATCTAATCTTTTGCAGTAAATTAAATTTGTGACATTTTGTACTTTATCTGACTCTATCAGACCCCAAAGCATGTCCGATTCAGCAATGCATCACAGCTGTTTCAGCACTGTTGTCAAGCTAGTAAGGATAAATAACTGTAAAGAGATGTGAATGGCATCAGGTCAGATTTCTGAAAGGTAATGTAATTTCCATTTATTTGTTCTAGCTCACAAAGTGCTCATTTTTCTTGACTCGGGTATAACTTCTGTAGGCACACACAATCAAGCATCTCATGGCATGATGGAAAATCATATATTTTCACATGTGAAAATATAAGGATATATTTTTCACATGTGAACATTTAGCACTGAAAAAATATGAAAATTATATCACCAGTAATTTTCTATATTTCACACTTAAGTATATAATAAAAAGTGTTTCAGCTGTTGATTATAACTGTACAGTACATTTAATACTGATATTTTTGTGTCCCTTTTTGATGAATACTTATAATATCATTTAATTATTGATAAGATACATACTTCCTTGCTAGTGATATTACTGGAAATGGCAACATAACATAACAATGATGCTGAGTTGCCAAACAGGTTTTATAGTAAACTGACAGAGACTTTAATACAATGGTGAAATAGCAAAATAATTATTTAATTGCACTGTGCTATAACAATTGATAAAACTATCACTGAATGGCCTTAGTTAATAAGATGGTGCAGTGAATATGCAAGTACAGCAAATCCTTGAAAACTCAATCATCAGTCACTCAATTCTTTCACATGACTCTAATGCCTTGTTAAGTCCCAGCTACTTGTCTGCTATCTCAACAACATGAAACAACCAATTACTTGAACAATTCATTTGGGTCCACAGCATTTGGAGTTTCTGTTCTACTGTACACAGGGAACATATCATTAGATTGTCCAAATTTATTGGACATCTTATTGGGATCAGTGTCCGAATTTATTGGACATCTTATTGGGATCAGTGTCCGAATTTATTGGACACCTTATTGGGATCAGTGTCTTTAAGAAACATAAAATTTATAAAAAATATTCATTTTAAAAATGGGCGATATTACATACTAAAAACATGGTGAGAGTTTTTCCCATGATGGCATTGAAGAGATCTTGTGCTGCTGTTCCAGATGCCATGAAAAAGTCTGTCAAAAAGAGGTACTCTCTACAACTGTTGTCCATTAGGGCAAAGTGTAGACTCCTGAATAAAGACTCAAATGTGTGCTAGAATAAAAAATGTAAAATTAGCTATTTTAACAAATTTTATTCATAAGATAGTGCATATAATGTGGAAATAATCAACGTTTATAAGAAAATAGCTGAGAATTGATTAAAAAATGGACAGATGAAACAGGATATTGGAATTTTTCCCCATGTCTGGTCTGTCAATATCATCTTTGAAAAATTCTGATGCTCCATGTTTAATCAATTGTGGTGTTTTTATATAATATTAATAAACAATCTAAAATATAAAATGTTAAAAAAAATCTTTTTTATTTGCAAAGCAACATCAGGTGCAAATCATTTCATAAGTTCAAGGGTCAAATTGAAGTGAAATTGTCTACACTTTAATCTAGGTATTTAGGCAAAATACTTTTTCTGTAAGAGATGCAAGATTGCCAAGACTTTCAAATAATAAACATTATAATTCAAATCACTGAATAAATTTCATAAAAAAAGTGAACATTCATCTAAGACCCTTTAAGCTCATAGATGAACTTACCCTGTTCTCAGACTTTTGAGCTGCATGAGGCACAATAATAGGGGCCTCCAGTTCAGTTGTGAGAATATTACCTCTGTCGCCCAGTGTGAAAATGGTAGATCGGTTCTTAAGCGGAGTTTTGGTGGCAAAAAAACTTAAACTGTGTTAAGGAAACTGCTATGTTCAAGAAAATGATCTCTACACATCCAAAAGATGACCTTTAAATACTTACATGTAAGCGGAAAGATCTGTATTTTAAGAGCCCCCTGTGGGCTTAGGGATGTAGAATAGCCCCAATGAACCATCCCATATGTTGTAAGCCGGGCCGTCACAAGTTTGCACTAGATGAAACAGTGCTCCAGGTGAGCGCCCTCTTCAAAAAAAATACCACAAACTCCACGACATGGCGCCCCACCCTGGTTTAGTGCCCTGAGTGGTTGCCCATATCACCTGCTCGTTACGACAGCCCTGGTTGTATGTGGTGACTAATGGTGACCTGGGCTGTGGTGGTGTATTGGTTAACATGCAGAACTCACAACCAAAAGCATGCAGATTTGAACCCTACCTTTGAATCACTGTGGGTCGGTTACCATGGTGTGTCCTTGGACAATGCACTTTACTCCAACTGGCTTGGCACTAAATGACCTACTTGTGTTGCTGTGTTGTAAAACACCAAACAACCAACCAAATGTATTTTAACAAAAATAACAATACTTCATAAAGTATTGTCTTAACTTTTGGCAGTTTTCATAAGTCTGCCCACCCCACTTTACTGTTCTTTGCAAATTTGGGTTTACCCAGAAACTTGTTTGTAGTGATGGATATCTGAGACAATTTTATGATCAATCAGCAGGTCTAAAAATCACAGAACTTCTGAGATTGAGTTTAGGAAATCAGAGACAATTTTATGATCAATCTTCAGACCTGAAAACTTCTGAAATTGAGTTTAGGAAATCAGAGACAATTTTATGATCAATCTTCAGACCTGAAAACTTCTGAGATTGAGTTTAGGAAATCAGAGACAATTTTATGATCAATCTTCAGACCTGAAAACTTCTGAGATTGAGTTTAGGAAATCAGAGACAATTTTATGATCAATCTTCAGACATGAAAACTTCTGAGATTGAGTTTAGGAAATCAGAGACAATTTTATGATCAATCTTCAGACATGAAAACTTCTGAGATTGAGTTTAGGAAATCAGAGACAATTTTATAATCAATCTTCAGACCTGAAAACTTCTGAGATTGAGTTTTGGAAATCAGAGACAATTTTATGATCAATCTTCAGACCTGAAAACTTCTGAGATTGAGTTTAGGAAATCAGAGACAATTTTATGATCAATCTTCAGACCTGAAAACTTCTGAGATTGAGTGTGAGCTTGAGAGTCTGTATCAGCCAATCAAAATGATTTTACTTCTATAACATCCTTTTTTAGTGGCCCAGAGTGAAAACTCAATCTAAAACTCAGAGTTTTATGATCTGCAGGCTAGTTTCTGCTATCTGACTGATGACTGATTAATAATCAATTCATGTTTCCATATGATGTCTTGCCAAAATCAGGCCCTGTATTCTCAAAACATATTGAGCACACAACTCAAATTCAAGCTCAAAGTTCCAAAACTCTGACAGTCTGTAATCTGATTTGGGGGTTTTAAGCTTGAGTTCAAAAAATGTACAGAATATAAGGCCAGAGTTATATTTCAGAAAGTCCAAAAGTTTAAGCATGGTGCATAACTGAATTTCGACCAAAATCAATCACATGAATCTAAATTGGTTAATTGGTTATTTCAATAAAACAGACTGATACTTTTGAATAAACTGATTAGTTGGAACAACACTACTCCTGTGCAGATTTGAAAAAGGATATCTTTCTTTGCAGAATCATCTACTGCCATTAAGTCATCTTTTGTGGCAACTTCTTCAAACTGGAACAGATGAATAACATACTGTTGTTATTACATAAATAACATTTTATCATATATGGGAAATTTGTGTTTTATTTTCCTGACTCCAGTGCTAACACTAGTTTTATAAAATGCAGCCCTGACTCCCATGCAAGCTAACATTAGCTTTATTAAATGCAGCCCTGACTCCCATGCTAGCTAATAATAGCCTTATTGAATGCAGCCCTGACTCCCAAGTAAAAGCTTCATGTGTGTCTGACATTATGTAATGATTCATGTGTGTCTGACATTATGTAAATTACTGTATTCAATACAATATCAATAATGTGTGCTGAGACAAAAACATGATCCATGTAAATTTCATGAGGTCGAAACTCATCATAATAAGCGCACACTGTAGCTGTCATAAACAGTGTCCCCATTAAGGGTATGAACATACTAGATGAATTTGCTCCCCTCATCCATGTTTTGCACTCTCCACTTTGAAGATTCATACCGTTTTCTGATATGGTTGTGCCCACTAGAACACATACATAATTTGTTTTTTTAGACTGATTTAACATACAAAGTTGAGCAGAACAATACAACAGGCAAGCATCGCGGTAGGTTCTGACAGCCTTATTATGATTGAGATGGATTTCAGCCATTATTTTTCCTCTCCCGAGGTATGCTAGGATTAAGACAAGTACTTTTACAAGCAACTATTTTTATTAAAGTTTTGACAAATGGGAGTGATGTGTGCTTATTAAGGCAAATACTGATATTATGTGAAATACGGTAGTATGTTTCTGACCTGAAGCTTCATAAGCCTGCTGATGTACCCCTTGAAATAAGAGTTGTAGATTTTGCTCATTGTATCCAGGTATTCATCTCTCACTTCTTTGGCCACATGACGTTCATTTGCCATTAGAAACTCGTTGAAAAACCTGCAGAATATCATTAAAATAAGCTGTGCATTTATTTAGAGTGTTTTTCAATTCTCCAAAGACAGGGTAACGACAATTTGCCAGAATCCACATGTTCAATACAAATAAAACTAGAAATATCAAGTAAAGTGACATGTCAATGTAATTTTCCAAGTTGACTGCCTCCAATATTCCCATCCTCCAGCTGGAAAAAGGCCATTATCCTTAATTTCCTAGTATAATAAAAACTGTGAATAAATAATACATCACAGGATCTGAAAATTTACTTTTTGCTTCATATTCTGTTCCAAAGATAACATGAAACAAACAGCATAAAATCAATATTTCTTTGTTGGTGTTTATGTCTATAAACATGTAACTAGTAATGCATCCCAAAGATTGACATATGGACAATCAGGTGACCACTAATGCATCCCAAAGATGGACATATGGACAAACAGGTGACCAATAATGCATCCCAAAGATGGACATATGGACAAACAGGTGACCAATAATGCATCCCAAAGATGGACATATAGACAAACAGGTGACCAATAATGCATCCCAAAGATGGGCATATGGACAAACAGGTGACCAATAATGCATCCCAAGGATGGACATATGGACGAAAAGGTGACCAATTATGCATCCCAAGCATGGACATATGGACGAAAAGGTGACCAATAATGCATCCCAAAAAGATGGATTGATGGACAAACAGGTGACCAATAATGCATCCCAAGGATGGACAAATTGGTGACCAGTAATGCATCATGAAGAATGTTCACAATGTAATATCCTTCAAGTTGGCAGTTGTCAGAGTGACAAATAACAAATTAATTCTACACATACAAACTCTTTTGTCAAAACCAATTTGCATCAAGCCCACATTTGCCCCATACACAGAAAAAACATCATGTATGAAAGGAAGAGAATTTCTAGATTTATTTATATTCTATTATTCTTTCAAAAACTAAAAGAGTGAAGGCATAGACGTTGACTACTATCCCAAAATATGACATACTGTGAAGTCACTATCTTTAACTGGGATACCAATATTCATGGGTTTCAGGGTTGCTATAAATTACAAATACCGGTATATAGACCCAAATGAACGATGATCTTCCTGTGGAAAGAACAGGATCCCTTGACCATTCCATGACTTTAAGGCCAGTTGACTGCACATATTTCCATCCATTAATCATCTTTATGTTGTTGGATAAAATGTTTTTAAACAATTTGTATATATCAACAAATTTAAACAGAAATTTAAATATTTTAGTCCAAATTAATCCACACAAACAAACACACACACACACATATATATATATATATATATATATATATATATATATATATATATATATATATATATATACATATATATATAGTTATATATATATATATATATATATATATATATATATATATATATATATATATATTTATATATATATATAGTTATATATATATATATATATATAAATATAAACACACACAACTATTAATTCAAGTGTAACCATGGTGTACAAAGTCCTATAATGATACAAATGACAGACCAACTTATTGCAAAATTTTAAACAGCAAGTGTTTTGAACCACCAGAATATCATTAAGTATGTGAGAAGAAAAAAATGCAAAGGAAAATATCACTTTCCTGTAAAAAGAGAATCCAATCCAATTATTTACCCATCCAGTGTGTTGTCAGATTAGCTAGCTCAACAACTAAAGCTGGAGAGTCTATGTTATGCTAATACTGGAAATGTTCTAAAATTCCCTTTGCAAGAAGTTGTATATTTATTTTTATTTTTTTTATCATGGGTCAGAATTTCTATTTCAACAATTTTATATACACTAAGACATAAAAAATTGAAAATGATGGAAAAAAAAGAATTTTCAATACCGTATATACTTGCTTATAAGTTGAATCTAACTACAAGCTGCACAGACCCAGATCTGCCATAGCATAATGCACCAGCTGATCGGGGTCTATGCAGTTTATCAGGAGTAATCAGTAGAACAAACAACATAGACTCTGATCTGCTGGTGCATTATAAGATGGCATATCAGGGTCAATGTTGTTTGCAGTTGGACTTGACTAATAAGTGAGTACATATGGCAAGGTGATATACTCCAATAACAGTGGCAGCAGATGGAATGAAAACTTGTACTTCAAATGGATCAATACCAAGGTTTTACCTGAACTTTAACATGGCATTTTGTGGAATCTGATAATTGCTCATGGGCTTTTTGAAGGAGTTGATTTTTTGTAGAAGGAATTCTCTGATTTTGGCAATGGCCTGAAATATAAAATAACAAATATACATATAAATAATAAAATGGTTATTAACAAAAGAACTGTTTAGCTATATCATAAAATACAGAATTCATAACAACTGTGAATATGAGTATTTCTAAGCAGAAAATATGTACTTTCCTTAAAAATAAATTTTTTTCTATATGGTGACTTATTACAAAACACACTGGATGTGTGGCCACTTACTTATACACTTGTTGGAACTGGGATCAATGTCAGACACCACAGTTAAAAAAAATTCTGATCACAAAAATTGAACTCGTGCGCAAATTGCTAAACTTTTGATCAGCTGTAAGTTTACCCTGGGTGAGGTTAGAATCATGAAAACGTCAGCATTATTTTATTACTTAAAACGTTACATATTTGCTTTCTTTCAGCATTCCGAGGAAGCTCTAAGACTAATTTTAATTATGGAGTTTTGAGTCTGAGTTGAATTTTTGTACTTTATCATGACTTTGGTGGCCAGATCCCAGAGGTGCAAAACATATTACAGTGGTTCCCTCACTATTAAGCCCCTGAGTATACCACTGTCCCTCTGAAACTGCACGTTAAAATTGTTGAAATTTGTTCTATTATTGCCACATTACTTAATTTTAGTGTTGACTGTAAAGTACCAATCATAATATAGCTTCACATCTTTAAGTACCCATTTTATTTACCTCAATATAAGGTGTCCTAACTTATAATGTGGGGTCACTATTATGACACAGCCTTGTTAGAACATACCTCAATGTAAGGTGTCCTAACTTATAAGGTGGGTCACTATTATGACACAGCCTTGTTAGAACATACCTCAATGTAAGGTGGTCTAACTTATAATGTGGGTCACTATTATGACAGCCTTGTTAGAACATACCTCAATATAAGGTGGGTCACTATTATGACACAGACTTGTTAGAACATACCTCAATATAAGGTGGTCTAACTTATAATGTGGGTCACTATTATGACACAGACTTGTTAGAACATACCTCAATGTAAGGTGTCCTAACTTATAAGGTGGGTCACTATTATGACACAGACTTGTTAGAACATACCTCAATATAAGGTGGCCTAACTTATAAGGTGGGTCACTATTATGACACAGACTTGTTAGAACATACCTCAATATAAGGTGGCCTAACTTATAAGGTGGGTCACTATTATGGCTCCCATGAACAGGGTTATAAAGAAGGAGTGCTGTACTGCTTTGATATCAACATTAATTATTATTGTCTGTCTGTCTGTGTCTCTGTCTCTCTCTCTCTCTATGACAATTAAGAATGGGTACCACATTATTATGCATGAGAAAAATATAATGCATGGTTAAAAGTAGAAACATCCAGGAAACCAATATTTCAAGTGTAGAAAAACTGTATTGTACAGCTGTACAAAAATAAAAATATTCCACATGCACAAAACCCCTACTGGAAGATGCTTGCTCTGAAATCCTATCAGATGCAAATATCATCAACTCCAACAAATAAAAATAAAGCAAAAACAAAACTGATGTTCCAGTGTTCAAAAGATGGTTGGTGGAAGTTGTTCCAGATGAAAACAAGGGCTAAAAGAAATTCCATCAGCCAAGATGAACAATTACCAAAAGATCATTTTACCACTTGGTTTGGATACAAGATGGAAAAGAGTATGAAGAATGTGCATAGAGACTGCATATATATACTTTCTTAGTAGAAGTGTAGATATATATATATATATATATATATATATATTCATATATATATATAAAGATTGTTATATATGAAATTGTACATAGTAGATTTTGTACTGTGCTTATTCATGTTGTACTAAAAAGACTGTATTCTGAACTACTGACTTTACATACCTTTATTTTCAATTTTTCAAGAATGTCTTTGACATCCTGACATGACCTAGCATCTTTAAAGGACTGTTCTTTAGCAAAGTTTATCTTGTGATTCAACTCATGCAGCTGTTCTAGAAATTCCCTCTCTGTAACTGAGGTTTGTAATATATGACTGAAAAATAAAAATGTTTAACTTACTGCATCAAAAATAAACATCAAAATTATGTTTGGTATGTTTTTAAGTTACCGCATATACTCTTTTATAAGTCGATTCCAACTGCAAACAACATTGACCCTGATCTGCCATCACATATTGTGCCAGCAGATCAGAGTCTATGTTGTTTGTTCTACTGATTACTCCTAACAAATTGCATATACCCAGATCTGCTGGTGCATTATGCGATGGCATATCTGGGTCTCTGCAGTTTGCAGTCAGTATCGACTTATAAGCAATTATATATGGTAAGAAATTAAATACTGGCATAGTGTCAGACATTCAGGGGAATCCCAATATAGCATGCCTCCTTATTACACAAATTCTTGTATAACATGGTCACATCACAACCTTTGAGCTATGAACTTGACTACTGTATGATAAAGTGACATGGGTAAAGTTTTATAAAAATATCTGTAAGGGTTAACAAATGACAGTCTGGAAAAAGGAAACAGGCACCTGACTTACATTATCTCTTGTTGTGACCTTCACCTTGAGGCAGGGGGTACACAAGTGAATACATGAAACAATGTCAAGATATATAATAGGCTAATGTTTATTTAAATTATCTTCATTGGTTCACAAGTTATACCCATACTCGGATCGAGAGATCGCTGATTTATATTTTCCCTTGACCTTGACCTCGAGGCAGTTGGCAAGGCTATGGCTGGTGACACACTGTCTAATCATGATATGTAACTGGCAAATGTTTCATCAAAATATATTCACTGCTTGAAATGTTCCACTCTGGATGAGGATACAAGTCAGAGAATTATGTTTTCCCTTCCAATGACCTTGGCCTTGAGGCAGATGAGTGGCTATTGTACACAATACACCATTTAGTCATGATATATACTTGAGCAAAGTTTCATGAAAATCTCTCCAACCATTACAAGCTTATGGGTCCAACAAGCAAAAATGTTAACACATGGACAGACAATGCCATAACATAATATACTTGACTTAAGACAAGCGTATACAAATTCAACAACAACACATTTATCTTCACTTCTTCTTTTGTCTCTTATATGACAAAGAAAAATCCCACACACAAGGTGGAGGAGAACATAATTTTATGCCAACTGCAATGTCTGCCTCATATTTGTACTTACTGTTCTGCCACCTTTTAATATGTAATATAGACTTTAGTTTGAATGCCAGAGCCTGTGTAATGCTAGCAAATCCTAACCCTGATATACTGTAAATCAAAATATTTTAGCATTATTAAATTTTTGTGATGAATCTTTAGTTTTGACATATTAGCAACATAAATTTTAGCAAATCAGCAATGTACAAGCAATTTATATTTCCATCAGTAATGGTTTTACGCTATCTAAACAAATACATTGGTTCCTCGCTATAAAGTACCTCAATATAGCACCATCCCTCATATAACACAGGTATGGTCATGGATCCCATTTTGGTTATGAATGTAGAGTTATATTAAATCTGCCTCAGTATAAGATGACCTTACATCAGTGATATACACTTGTATGGCTCCCCATAACAGCATTGTAATCAGTGATATACACTTGTATGACTCCCCATAACAGCATTGTAATCAGTGATATACAGTTGTATAACTGCCCATAACAGCAATGTACATGGCACTTAAAAACAATATCCACCAGTCCATCGACTTACTCATTAGCATGACATAGTGCTTAAAAACAGTGTCCACCAGTCCATCTACCAACTCATTAGTATGACATAGTGCTTAACTACAATATCCACCAGTCCATCTACCAACTCATTAGCATGACATAGTGCTTAACTACAATATCCACCAGTCCATCTACCAATTCATTAGCATGACATAGTGCTTAACTACAATATCCACCAGTCCATATAATAACTCATTCGCATGACATGGCACTTAAAAACAATATCTACCAGTCCATTTAAAAACTCATTAGCATGATATGGCACTTAAAAACAATATCCACCAGTCCATCTACCAATTCATTAGTATGACATGGTACTTAAAAACAGTGTCCAACAGTCCATCTACCAACTCATTAGCATGACATGGCACTGAAAAACAATATCCACCAGTCCATCTACCAACTCATTAGCATGACATGGCACTTAAAAACAATATCTACCAGTCCATTTAAAAACTCATTAGCATGACATGAAACTAAAAACAATATTCACCAGGTCATCTACTAACTCATTAGTGTGACATGGCACTTAAAAACAATATCCACCAGTCCATCTACCAACTCATTAGCATGACATGGCACTGAAAAACAATATCCAGCAGTCCATGTACCAATTCATTAGCGTGACATGGCACTTAAAAACAATATCTACCAGTCCATTTAAAAACTCATTAGCATGACATGACACTTAAAACAATATCCACCAGGTCATCTACTAACTCATTAGCGTGACATGGCACTTAAAAACAATATCCACCAGTCCATCTACCAACTCATTAGCATGACATGGCACTTAAAAACAATATCCACCAGTCCATGTACCAACTCATTAGCGTGGCATGGCACTTAAAAACAATATCTACCAGTCCATTTAAAAACTCATTAGCATGACATGACACTTAAAACAATATCCACCAGGTCATCTACTAACTCATTAGCGTGACATGGCACTTAAAAACAATATCCACCAGTCCATCTATCAACTCATTAGCATGACACGATGCTTAAAAACAATATCCACCAGTCCATGTACCAACTCATTAGCATGACATGGCACTTAAAAACAATATCTACCAGTCCATTTAAAAACTCATTAGCATGACATGACACTTAAAACAATATCCACCAGGTCATCTACTAACTCATTAGCGTGACATGGCACTTAAAAACAATATCCACCAGTCCATCTATCAACTCATTAGCATGACACGATGCTTAAAAATCCTGGGTGTTAATATCTAACCCTGGTTCGGGAACCATCCATATGAGTAGTGGTAAGTCTTTATTGCATTATACATTACGATCTTTTCATTAAAAAGTTTTTATCAGTATAAAAGTTTAGTTTGTTACGGAATTATGTATATGGAATCTAGAGTGCTTAAACTTTTGGCCCATGACTCCACTTTAAAGTTGTGTCAAATAGTGAGTCATATTTAAGTTGGGTTTAGTTGTACTATTAATCAATTAACATGTTTACTGACCTTTTGTTCAAGGTCAGAGCTGTTGATCATTCTTCAGTAGAATTTGGTGAAATAGACGCATTTAATATTGCATTCTGGGTTGTAATATGACACGTTTCCTGTTGTGAAATGTGCCATTTGCAAGTTGTATAAAAGACCTGGAAATACGAATTATTTCCATTCCATTTTAGATCTTGAGTTGAAAGAACTGTTTTTTTATGATCAGCTTTGGAATCATCAGATCGTTTGAAATAATAGCCGAGCTGGAATCCTGTAATGCTGCTGTAATGCCATGCTGTATAGATAATTCGAAAGGAATTATTTATTGGACCATTCATCAGAGCTACCTGGAGTTATATTTAGGACTTTCTTTGATGCCTCTGAATACTTAAAGACGATCTGACATTATCGTTGATACATCGGAACATTACAGACTCATTCAGTTGGAACCATCATTCTTTTGGAACATTCGTTCTTTACAAAGACTCATTCTTTCGGAACATTCGTTCATTACAAAGATTCATTTGGAACATTTTATAGTTTCTATATATACAGGACTTATGATTAGGACACTAATAATTGTTGAATTATTTGGATTTTAATACACGAAACTGTAAGTGTATTTTGATTTTCACATTATTTTAAATAAATTGTTTGTTGATTTTTACAAACATTGTTGGTTTCACTTTCTTTTTGTTACATTTTTTCGAGCCATAGAGTCATAACAAGTGAAAATTGGTTCACTTGCTAATTCACAAAAATGTTATGCTCACTAA
This sequence comes from Margaritifera margaritifera, assembly GCA_029931535.1. NCBI lineage: Eukaryota > Metazoa > Mollusca > Bivalvia > Unionida > Margaritiferidae > Margaritifera > Margaritifera margaritifera. The sequence goes on along the minus strand of JAQPZY010001342.1, from coordinate 334,968 downwards.
AATGTTGTGATTTACAGTGATTTTGTCATCCAATGTCACATTTGCTGTGAAGGCAATTCAAAGTGATGTGGATGAAATTAATCATCTTAACAATATAATATCTTTCTTGATGTGCTGATAAACATAATATTTCACAACACTCTTCTGTCATCAAAGTAATGTATTCATATACAGGCAAACCTGTCAGAACAGTCACCTGGTCTCAATGGCCATTCTACCCCCCCACCCCAATTCCCTATATAAATGTTATGTATATAACGATCACCTGTTTCCACAGTCAGTGGCCAGGTGTTTCCTAACCAAATAATGGTTTCTCACTGCTTTAAGCAGTCACTGGAGCATAATGACAATGACCACTCAGTGTATGCTGACTAAACTTTGTCCTCACGAGGAAGGCATTGTTTACATAAAGGCATATCATGTGAATTGATGTGCAAACATTTCTTATCTTGCTTGTACTTGCCGTACTCCAGTCGTATTGTCGCTGTAACTCAATGGTATCAATATGTCAAATTTGACAGTGAGACAAATTTTTATCATTAAGAAGAGACCATTTAATGGGGGGGGGGGGGGTGGGGGCTAGAATTTTCTTTCGAGCCAGGATATTTTCTTTTCTTTTACCTTTGGATAATTTTCTACTTCAACTAATATTATGGATATAACAGGTCCTTTTTTTCTATAAATCAGAGCAAGAATATTTTCTTTAAGCTATTTAAGGGCAAAGTTCATCTTTGAGGAGAGGAATGAGTTACATCCATTTTCATAAGGGTCAGGGATCATTAAATATTTAACAACTTATAGACTAAAGGCAGGCAAAGTTTCAGTTCATGTGTTACTAAGAATAGCCACATAAGGCTTCTTTCATTCCCTATTTATCACAGACCTCTCACATAAGCTGTCTTTTGATCTTGGTGAGTTGAGCAACTGGTTAGTCCAGATATTGTTTGAACTGTCAACAGCTGTTTCTAGAAGTAATTTATAGAAGTTGGTCGACCAAAGAGTCAGTCCTCTGTTTCACAAAGCTTTCAATTAGTAGCGAAATTAGTGTTTTCTCATGGTGCACAAAACAAACAAAGATCAGTGATTTTTGTAGGAGTCAGAGATGATTTAATTTAGGAAATGGATTAAAATGAGCAGGATATAATAATTTTTTGTGGAACAAAAATTTGTGAGAGAACAACATATATGTGTATTTTATGATTTTTTTTGATTGTGCACATAACAAAATCTATTGATAACATAATAATAATAATAATTATAATAATAATAATAATAATAATAATAATAATAAAAAATAATAATGATAATGATATTCGATGCATGGTATTTGTTCAAAAAAACAATTCTTAAAGGTGAACCTGCATACACAGGTCACCTGTGTACAAAGGCCAGTTCCCATGGGTGGCCGCTACTGACAGGTTTGACTGTACAATACCAGCAATTATAAGTTTCAAAATAGCACTTTGTAAATAAATAATGAAAAATATAAGGAAATTTTTTAAAAAGTGTAGTTTCCTGTTATAAATTCCCATGTCAATCACAAGTATCTGCAAAATATTTCACTCAGAATCCAACAATATTTAAAGCAGTTTGTGAACAGGAAACTAATGTTCAAGCATTGTCATCATCAATGATGACTGAGTACCGGTAATTTAAGGATGGCAGATGGACTACAAAAATCGCAACAAAGATTTTGATGGACAAGTATTTCATACTGACTTTTTGAACAAAAGTACAAAATTAACATTCTTTTGCAGTTTCAAGCTAAATTAAGGGGAGGTAACTACAACAGGTATTTGAGATATCATTGATGTTTTTGCTTTTCTACACTGGCACCTGATACATGTTAAACCCACATAAAAAGTTCAAACCATTGCAAATACAATTTCATATCTTATTTTAGAGAAAGGTTGATTTTCTCTGGTAGTTAAAGTTTCTTAGAGTATAAAAATTGGATAACACATTTCAGGAACTCATGAATGTACATGAAAGAAAACTCACTTGATCATGGTTTCTGGAATAACCATCTCATCAACAAACTGACTCAGTTCTCCTCTTATAGACTGTAATTGAAATAATTCATATCATTTATTTTCCAAATACAGTAAAATTTATTATTTTTCATGAGGTATCAATTTTTATAGATCTCGTGGTTGCTACATACCACAAAATTAAAACCTCAATGAACAAGGATTTATATATGGAAACAATATGACCCCGTCCCCAATCCACAAATTTAAAACCCCAATGAACAAGGATATATATATGGAAACAATATGAGCCCTTCCCCAATTCACAAATTTAAGTACCAACGAAAATGTTATTTCTCTCAAAACCATGAAAATTAATACCCGTGAAAACAATAAATTTACAGTAAGTCCAGTCTGCACAAATATTACTCAATATTTAATTATTTTTTTTATCTCGACATTGGTGAGATCTGAGTACCCTACTCTCTGATTGCTGAAATGAAGATTAGGTGAGCCCTAGATATAAGCTTTGTAATAGCAGAACAAAATATAAATATAACCCAGTGTCAAACTGCTGCCACTAAAGTCATCCCACTCTTACTTGTTTTCATAGGCTACATGTTAAATTGAGTTTACATGCTTGTGTTGTATGCTCACAAACATGCTCTGTAAGCAATCCTAAATGCATAGTAAAGATTATTTTTTTTTAATATAAAATTATTGGACTTTTAAATTATTACCCTCCATAAATACAAGCCTTGAGAAGAAAAATACAAAAGATATTAAAATCAGGGGTGTTATTTATATTTTCATATACCATCATTTTAACCACATATATTTACATATTTCATAGGAAATATGAAGGATCTTAAATAAGGATCTTCCACAAAAACTTATGAACCTATGACAGTAGTCCCTCACTATAAAGGCACCTCAGTATAACACAGTTCTTTTTAGAAGTCAATTACAGCCATGGCTCCCACCACATCATGGAATAGTAATAATACTGTATGTAGGCAATGTGACTTATAACACAGTACACTTTTATATATCCCATGATTAACATTATAGTGAGTGAATACTCTATTTATCATAATGTATCAATTTTCATGAATTTCAAAGCTGCTTCAAACAGAAAATTTTAAAAAACAACAAAAGGGTTTCCACCTTTAAAGAAAACAGACAACCCAGACAGTCATGTAATGAAGCACTTCGAAAAGATCATGTTTTACAAATCCACAAAAACTGAAACCCATGAAAATGATTTGGTTTTATAACATTCAACTATTTTTTTAATAAAAAAACAACAAATTGAAATAAGCAGAAAATATGTTTATCATATGATGAATCATGCCAATATTTAGTCTGAACTAAAGGAATGGTTAGCAATTTACTCATGTCAATATACCCCCATGTTACCTACATCCTACCTTTTCCCACATGATGGAGATGAATCTCAAGTCCAAAAAGGTACATAATGCTTCTGAAAATAGTGTGAGAGTGATGCTTAGTCAACATGTATATCTGATGATGATGACCATAGTATGTACCAAGTTTCACAGCAAATCCACTAAACACTGCAATTTTAGTATGATCAAGCTGACAAACTAGCTTGGGATGGGCAGACAGGCAGATGTATGGGTGGAAGGGGGGAAGAACAAGAGGTTCCACTGCAAAAAGAAAGGATCATGAAAGAACTTTTGGGTTTAATCTCTTACCTGCCTATTTTTCAGCTTGACATTCATGGCAACAGACTGTTCCTGAAGGGACTGTATCTCACTGCTTATACTGCTCAGGTCTGATTGGAACCCATGTAACATATGCTCCATTCTCTGCCAAAATAATGTATACTGTCATGCTAGATAAAAAGACTGCACAACAAATGGACAGACAGTCATACAGTCAGACAGACAGACAGATAGATAGAGATAGATAGATGAAACTGTAAAAAGAAAAGCAGTGGACATACAGTTGTACAAGGCATAATAAGCATCAGGATATCATATAGTGCCATCAAATACATCCATGCGGAATTAATCAAGCCATCAAATACATCCATGTGGAATTAATAGAATCTATGTTGAGATGGCACCTAGAAAAGGGAATCCCACTCAAAAGGGATACATTATTTGCCCACCCATAAATATTATATTTTACACTGATTTGTTCTGCAAAGAGGCAAGAAAAATAATTTAAATACAAACATAGAATTCATGTTGATAACTAAGGTGTCATCAAAGTGTGTCAAACATATTATGACATCATCAAGCTCTTATCTGGAAACTAAAATACCCACACAAAAAGCAAGTAAACCTAAAGAAGAATAGTAAATATTGCAAATTCATAACATTTCTCTATCACATGGGTGAGAATGAAAAGAATGCAGGTTGTCATTGGCACTGAGACAAGGAAATCCCAGTAGAGGGGGTTACATTATTTATCTTCTAGGAGGCTCTGCTGAGCAGATGACAAATAATATAATTCAAAGATTGGGATTTTCTGGTATTGATGCTATCCCTTAGACTGAATATTTTTCTCACCCTTTTCTTTCCCTCAAAGATTAAAGAAAGACAAGTAATTCATTTTTTTCCATCTTATCAATGACTTGCTTTACATGCCAACATTGAAGTCATAAGGTCATTAAAGTGCAACATACTGCATCATCAAAGCCAAATGTGATGACCCAAGACAACCAAACCAAGATAACTGAATTGAGACAACCAGAACGAGACAAGAAAAATAAAGATCACACATCCATAAGATTTCTCTGTTACATCAGTAAGAAAGCCATATTCCAACATGTCCTTCTCACATAGGTCAACTGTATCACACAGCCATAAGAATGAGAGAAGAAAAAAAATCTCACCTCCAGGATTGTATCACAGTCTGCTATCTGTTTGTGAAGACTGGCAATATTCTGACTCTCTTTAATGTCTGTCACCAGATAAGGAAAGAAACAAAGTATCTGAAAATCTTTTCTTTTTACCATTTGTATATATGTTCACACTTCCTCTGTTCAAAATTATGCATCTGATATTCCTTCTTACACGATGCTGCAAACAGTGACACTTGTCATAGTAGAAACCTCTATCCAACAGACACTCATATGACAAGGCCTGGTCTTAATTTAAGTCTAGACTTAAATTTATGTTTTGAATCCAGCAGTCTGATTGGATGAAATTTAGGTCTACATAAAATTGACCAATCAAATGTCTTACATCTAGACTTAACTTAAGACTTAATATGTTGGTGAAATTGAGGCCAGGATTTCTCCAATAAAACTAAGTCTGGACCAAAACTTAAGTCTAGAATCCAGCAACCTGATTGGTTAAACTTAAAGTCTGACTTAAAATTGATAAATCAAATGTCTTAAGTCAGGACTTAACTTAGAGACTTATGCTGGTGAAATTTGGACAAGGTCAGGCAAAAGAAGACCTATTCATGCACAAAGGTGCTGTGACACACTGGTTGCTTCTGGAAGACCTCACATTGGATCTTTGCTCTAATGCTAACAGCATGTTCTTTGATGTTCTTGTCTGATATCACCTGCACATCAGGAATTTAACAAAGTAGCAGACCTGCCAATCCTAACAAGACTTTCTTAGTAGGCAGTCAATATTTTTACATAAGTTAGACAAATTTTCAGTAGGGTATAACACAATATCATGTACTGCTATTATCGACTTGGAAAACAAGTGTGATATGAGACTGATGCAGTGAAGGTGAACATTAAACTAAAAAGTTTGTAAAGTATACTTAGTCCTTAATTACCTTCTTAATCTCTTAATCTTCTTAATCTTATTAATCTCTTCAGAAACTGCAGTTCTAAACCCCATGGAGCTGTTTGCTGGATCTCCCAACTATACATAATCTTTCATATTTTTAAAAAAAAATTTCAAGTGGCAATGGCTATCATCTCTCCCACCACAGGACATACTCAAATCAACACATGATGTCCAATAAACGCAACTGTTGCCTTTCCTGCTTTTTTTCCACAAGAATCTAAATATTCCTTTTATACTTATGTGCTAATTATTTAAACTTTTTAAAAGGCTTATTGTCTTTTTAATTCTCAACATGTTTTTGTTCATTGGATGCCATTCCCAGAAAATGGTATGTAAGCAACGGATTGATAATGTATCATTTTGCATAAAAAATAAAGTGTCTCTGGTACTCCTATAATATTAGACTTCTTCCCTGATTAACTCTTTACAATACCATGCACTCACGGAACACTTAAAAGTAACCCACATTATTCAACATGTAACAATATTTAAGGCCTTTGTGGTTATTTGTGCCTTATAACATACCGTAATCTAGAGATATTGAATCTAAAGCGCAATTAAGAAACAATCCCAAGATCAATTGCCTATCGTTATAAGTTCAGATGCATCAACATGATCTTACTAAATGTTAGGTACTAATGTGGTCACAAGATATAAAAAAAGGTAGCATAGGTTATGTTGCATTTTTTGGAAATAGTTGCAACTGAATGAAATGAAAGTTTTAGCACACCTACCTACCTACCTATAATTTCTCTACATGCTAGAAGCCAAACACTGAACCCTGAAAAAGACCACCATGCTAATAAGACCACTTTCATGAAGTCCCACTAGTTGTCTTATTAGTGGGGTTAAATATTACTAAACTGAAATGGTACCTGTACTACAATCAGCAGTGACTTCTCCAGGATTTCCAAATTTTCTTAACAGGGGATTTTCAGTTTTTAAGGGGTAAAGTTTTTATATCAGAATAGTATCTATGAATAAATCCCTTATAGTATGTTTCAACCAATGTGTGTGTGTGATAAATAACAATGTATTAAACAAGTATCTATGTACCTTGTAGTACTTACAGTACTTATATTGTCCGTCTCTTTATTCCCTAAACAAAGAAGCTGGTCATGGTCTACATGACAAGCCTGCTCATGAACTATGTTCCAGATCTGAACTGGGTGGGATAAAATGCAAATGAAATACAAGGAAATAAAAAACTTTAACACTGAGGTTAATCTTGAGTGTGGACAAATGGACTGACATGCACATGGATGACAAAATGATCGCTACATCAATTTTCCATCAAGGTGGGAAGAACAATAAAGGATACAGTCTTGAATGGAAGCATTTTCAACCTGTTGCAGTTCCTTTTGAATTTCTTTTGAATACTGCCTCAAGTCCACGCCCTGCATGGGTCAAAAAAAAGTTTTTAAAAGTCTAATAAAATTAGGAATATGAAGGAAAACTGTGAAACAAATAATGAAATTCTACAAAGTTTCATTATCCACGTTGTACATTTCCTTTAACTTTCTATGATGTACTGTCTGTAGTGTAAAGTATGCATATGATTACAAAAGGGAAAAACACCACAAAGCAACAAAAAAGAACTGAATTTAGAGACTCATAGATTTATGTATTAAATAAGAATGGTACAAATTAAGGCATTCTCACATGGTTTAAATGCATGAACTTTTGCAACTTTACTATGTTATCAACAACAAAAATTACTACACAAAATAAATAAGAATCAACTTTACCTTAGATATGAGAAATGTCCCAATCATTGATTTTATAAAATTGTAAATTTTGCAGATTCAAACACTTAAAAATACAAGACAACTGCCAAGAAAAGGAAATTAATTCTCATTCATTCAAATATACCAGTCCTGTACTGATGAAAAGATATTTTTCCTGTTAAATTTGCCTTTCTGTCTTACAATATTCATATGATATTTTTCAAATATTTGTATAATATAATAATTACCTTTTTCAAAGCTTCCTTCACAATATCATCTTCAAGATTTTGCTGGATGTGAACTGTGAAAAAAATGAAGTAATAATGTATACATATATGTATCAATAGCAAAAAATTGTCAGAGCTAACTCAAACTGAAATTTCTTTCCAGCAATTACATAGTGCAACAATTATTTTTCATCAAATGTTATCATTAATAATATTAATCTTGTCATTTAATGAAGAAATCAAGAAATAATTCTGCTTATCCATGTGGCTTTTATATTTCAAATTTCAGATTGTTTGGATTTATTTGCATCACAAGACTAATGCATTATTTAGGTTAATATAAAAATATCATATTTTTTATTTATATCACATATAAATGTAGATCAGGTCCCTCCCATATTCTAAGTGAGTTAACCTTAAAAAAATGTGTTATCTAATTTCCCTGACAAAATCCTGAGTGCTCCGATGAAATGTGGCATGTTCATTTTTAGTTCTTGAAAGACACTGATAAATTATTTAGCTATCTGCTGGGGCTCCATCTGTAGGTCTTTTACCCTTATGAAGATAGCCTGTATAAAGTATAAACTTCGTGTACAAAGCAAAGCACATGACTAATGAATGGGGAACAACACTATTTCTATTCTTTGTATTTCATTGGATACCTATAAAGAGTGCTCACTTGTCATTTATAAATAATAATGAGCTGTCTTTTGCTCATGCATCCATGGTAATGCATCCATGGTTAAATATATTGAGCAATAGCTATGCAATTGTTTTAAAATTAAGCTACTTTAGGGGATTAGAAACTTATAAGTGTCCAAGACAATGATAATTACACTGTACTGTAATCAATTCAGCTCAAAGAGTTGGTATCTGCTGATTTTATTTATGTATGGAGTGAGTGTTTTCTGTAATAGTGATGCATCCACTGTACAATGACATAAGCTAATTATGAAACTTGAAGCTATTGTTTCACCTGACTTATCTGACTTCATTTCCGTACAGAAAACAAAAACTACACAAAGTCCCATAAACACTCTTCCCTGCAGATCATGATGAGATACACAGTACATTGACCTGCCACAAGGATTTGGGCCATAACAGGAAAACAAAAACTACACAAAGTCCCCTGAACATTCTTCCCTGCAGATCATGATGATATACACAGTACATCAACCTGACACAGGGATTTGGGCCATAACAGGATGGATTGGTGGTGGAGGGAAGAGTAGGGGAACTCTAAATGTTGTTCGAAAAAACAATGTAAAGCATAAACAACTTTGGTACAGAGTACCTGGAGAAAACATTGCTTTTAATGATAATCAAATCAAAACTAAATTTTAGAAGAAAAGATCACACACAATTAGTGAAGTACAAAAAGCATTTTTATATTTAATTTTTATTTAAAGGATAGAACTTACAACATTGTCTCAGAATTATAGTAAAAGAAAAATATGGCCCTTTGAGGCACGTGGAATTTGAGTCAGAGAAAGTGCTATCTCTAATACTGTTAACTATGAATGAAATGAAATGCAGTCTGGACACAACATTCAGAAAATCTTGATTTTGTTTGTTAGCTGTTTTTTAAAAGAAATTAAATTCTGTTTTATGATCAGAAAATTTCTAGGGTCAATGTGTGGAAATTGGAAGATCCTTATATTTGGGTTAATGATGGTAATTAACTTTGGAAGTGGCTAGGAAGAAAACATATTGTGTCATTGTCTATTTTTGTTACCAAAAACCAACAATAGTAAATATAAATCTATAATAATGTGTGTCTAATAAGGGCTGTTCCAGGAAAAACATACATGGGACCCAGGGAAGGCACTTTCAACTTGGAATAGTCACCCATAGATGCAATTTAGAATTTTGAATTATTTTCATATGAACTCTTCAAGTAATCACAGTACCCTGGAATATATTTTTTTTAAAAATGCCTTCCCTGGGTATCATGTATGTTCAAATGGAACAGCCGTAACATTTAATATATTAATTGCCATAAAATAATGAATATGCATGTGATAACAAGCAACACAGGAATACCAATTTAAGGTGTTATTGACTTTTAAAGTTTTGTTGGGCAATGCAGTTACTGGGTTTATTGGTGTGCATCTTTTCAAATGCACAATCAACACATAGTTTGATTGGGCTAAACCTAATTTAAGTTCTGAAGTTGTTTTTTTCTTAATCCCCAATATACGAGTCCACCTAACTTACTGAGGTGTACCCATATATTATGGATGCTATTTTGGTGTGCCTGAGAAACCCTCACACATGACTATCCAGGTTTTTAAACTCAACACAGCAAATTCATTCCCAACATTATATATCAAATATTAGTTTACTTAAGGATTTTCATTTTTAATTTGTATGCTCAATCTTTATTTTATATATTTTATTTAGCATCAAATTACATATTATTTAATTTAATCCCTAAGGTGTCATATTTTACTAATTTTTATGACTTGTTTTATTGAAATTCATGTATCATGTATTCTAAAATTATTTTTGTTAAGTTTTTAAATTTTTCCAATCGGGAAAAACTGTCTTCACAGCATAAAAACTGTGATTCTCAACAGGCCTGATCATAGGTTAATTCCCTTGCTTTAATATGCAAACTTCTATTTTGACCTCCAAAGTGGCCGCAAAGTTAGCCAATCAGATGCAAGATTATCCATTAATAGGTGTGGATCTTGCTCATTATTGAACCCATCCAAGATCTTGATGATATATGCCTATATTTCAAGTTTGATCAAAATAAGTTCAGAAATATGGCTTTCAGAGTGGTAGCAAGCTCAGCCAATCAGATGCAAGAACACCTAAGTAGTATGTGTGATCTTGTTTGCTACTGAGCTAGTCTGAAATCTGAACGATATAAGCATATATTCCAAGTTCAATCGAATTCAGATCAGAAATGCATACTGGTAAGAAGCTCAGTTAATCAGATGAATTATTACCTCATTGGTATGCATGGATGTCACTCATTATTGAACTCATTCCAGACCTTAATGATATACACATACATTCCAAGTTTGATCCAAGTTTGATCAAAATTGTGGCCTCCAGAGTGGTAACAGTGAAAACCAAATCAGATACAAGATCACCTCATTACTATGCATGGATCTCGCTCATTATTATGCTCATCCAAAATTTTGATGATATAAACCCATAATCAACGTTTGATTAAATTCGGATCAGAAATATGGACTCCAGAGTGGTAACAAGCAATTGTTGATGGACGGGTGGATGGATAATGCACAACAGATGACGCTAAATGGATGCAGGGCCATACCATTATCTCACTTGACCTTATGGCCATGTGAGCTAAAAATCAACCCTGCAGGATCACTATACTTACTATCAACTTCATCAAGCAGAAAATCTTCTGATGTAAGGTCAAGTTCACCGAGGCTGAAGTTTAATGCGACATCCTGAAATAAAAGTTCACAAACATGTAATTATACATGTAATAAATTCTCCCAATAAAATTGCAGATGAAAGTTAAATGAATGTACCACAGCTAAAATAAAGAGCTTGTAAAATGAGCATAATATTATCACATTTAACATATCCTTACAAAATGTTTTGATAATTTCAATTACCCAGTTAAGTGTAACTCTTGACAGGACATAGGGTGCTCTTAAAATATTATCACAATCTGATTACAAACAGATCTTTGAAATTCTGCTACCATTTTTTGTGCTAGCAGCAAGATCTACCATATATACTCGGGTATAATCTAATACCAACTGCAAACTGCATAGACCCAGATCTGCCATCACATAATGCGCAGGCAGATCTGTGTCTATGCAGTTTGTAAGGACTAATCAGTAGAACAAACAACACAAACCCTGATCTGCCGGCACATTATGCTATGGCAGATCAGGGTCTATGTTGTTTGCATTTGGACCCGGCTTATACACGAGTATACATGGTAACAACATCACATACAAGGTCATGTTCTGGTGACCTTTCCGTCAGCTAATCAAACTGCAGCTTGCAAATTTCTGGAAGTATGTTGTGTCTGGTATGCATCAACACCAAACAAAAATATTAAACATTTTTTAACATGGTAGGAAAACAAAATGGAAATGCCGCCGAAGAGCAATCACATTACAGAAAGGATTACAGCTATACTTTGCAGAAATAAATGTATATGCATCATATGTACCAATACATACTGTCTTCTCAACAACATTTCTTAATTCCTCTGTAATCTTGTCTTAATTTACAAAACCAAAAAAATGTAATATTTTTTTAAAGTGTTCTCAAGGAGGCTGAAATCTTTGAAAGAAAACGAAACTTTGGATATGAACATTTCTGAGTTGAGTCATAGAATCAGATTTGATTCAGGCTGAATTCTTAGAAGATAGCAAGTCCTTGCCTGTACTATAAACTCCTGTCAAAACTACTCATGGTTACACGTGGGAAAACTATAGATTGACTGCAAACTATGTCTCATTAAAAAAACAAAGTTGTAATATTTACAATGGACATAAAAAGGAGCCCATGATGTCAAATTGATGCTCAAAATGTGTTTTGAAAGTCACCATGCCATGTGTCAAGTCTCCTGAGACTAAGAGGACAGGACACTCCCACCCTACTGCATGAAAGATAAGGTCAGGGGTGTCATAAAGGGCAGGCAAAACGGACGACTGCCTGGGGTGCCAAGCCTGGGGGGCGACATTTCGCTGAGTTTGCTGTATTTTTCTCCGAGTTGGGGGAGTCGAGCTGAAGGCGATGCTTGCCTGGGGCACCATTTTATCCAGAGCAAACTTGCGACGGCTCTGGGTAAGGTGCAACCAATTGGTGATGTTATTTTGAAGCTAAAAGTTGTATCCTGATGTTTTTTTTTTCTCACAATATCATGATAATATCAATATCTTCATACTGCATGTATTTCAGATCAATTACATTTATCAAATTTAGATAAGGTCAATGTTACTGTTCACAGAAAATTCTACTGTTTCTTCCCAGTGACCATAGTCTGTAGACTATTGCTATTTATATCTTACAAACATGTATCAATTCAAGTGTACTAATTCTGAGGGTATAGCTGATTATGCTAAACATGTTACTATGTATTAGTAATCTGTATTGCAGTGAGTTGGAAACAGATTTACGTCAGATGGAGAGATATTCAAATATACATGATATTGCAGTTCTATATTTTTGACAATAGCATTCTCATGCAGAATCAAATTTAAGATGTGATGGCAATATATGATAACATCACTACACTCCATCTGACCCTAACAAGGGCAGGGTACCACGAATGTCCTGCTAAAATATACAAAGGACAACACTGAGAATTTTTTCAGGTTAGAAGTCTACAGGTGAGTTGTGCAGACTGATCATTTTTAATAGGACATATACTCTTAATATATAAATTGATACATTCACCACAATCATGACCATGCTTGCTCTTTACACATGGAATAGTTTCCCTACTGGAGGTCAATTTGGTAAAAGGATCAATTATTGGAAGTGATTTTGGTAATTACATGTCGATAAAGCAGATCTGTGCATATGCTGTGTACATGTAAAAGTTTAGGTTTACTGTGAAATGAGATCAAATACATTTTTGTGTGCATTTTAATCATTTTTCTACTAAAATTAGGGGAGTGTGGTTTTACCAGTATACCAGTATATTGTGGTATGGATCCTGCCAGTATGAATACTGTGGTACATTTCCAATGGACCAATTTTTAAGTATTTCTAAAAATGGTATACAAATTTCTACTTCAGCATTCATTTGTTTTATTTTAATTTTTTATTTTTCAATGTATGTTGTTCTAATATCCCCAAAAGATGTTTCAGATATGTGTCCACCGAGAAAATGTTAGAACTGCACCTTATATTCCATTCATTCCATTGCAATGGCCCAAATTGGCAGATGTTAAGTCTGAATTATTGTATGAGCTGGCACAGAATAAAAAGGCACAATCATTCATCTGGTGGCATTTTTGATTGAAATTCTACAAGATGGAAAATTAATAGATAACCTTCTTTTTGTCAGGAATGTAAGATGGATGTGGAGTTTGTGAATAGCAAGTTGGGTGACAAACTTAACTGCCCATGTTCACCAATCAAAATTTTCATCATTCCTAGCTGCCAAAATGTCCACCCACCCTAGCTGCCAATGCAGCCAGAGTTGAGAAGATGTCAATTAAACAGGAGTCTATCTCATGTAGCTCAGACTTGTCCACATGTAAGACTTGACATGTCCACTTGTCAGACTTGTCCACATGTAAGACTTGACATGTCCACTTGTCAGACTTGTCCACATGTAAGACGTTTTCCAATCATAGTTCACTTAAAGAGATTTAAAAGAAATCAAAGTTCCATGAAACATTTACTTTCTGTACACTCTTTAATATTTGCGTGCACCTTGTACAGATTTTCCCAATACATGTATACTACAATATGTTTTCACAATAATTATACTCTATCCTGTACTGCAATATATATGGATCTGAAATGGGTAATGATTTAATATTGAATTTATTCAATGAGTTTCATAAATTCAATATAAAATCATTGCCCATTTGAGATTTTGTTTATTACATATTTTTTATTTTCAGAAGAAAGAAGAATAAATGATTTTGGGCATTTCATTTAATTCTGGCTCAGACGCTGCACATTTCAATTCCTGCACATGAAAAAAGTGATTCAAGTTGAAGCAATATTACATAATTTTGATCACCAATAACAATTAGAAGTAGATTTTCCTTCACAAATTACAATTCAAAGAGCAACTGTCTTTCCAATCAATAGAACATTTGATATGGACATCATTTTTCAACACTGGCTCTCTGATGGAAATTCCTTTGTGATGTCACACAGTTAACACGGTCAGCTGGAATTGTTGAGGTGCCATAGAAATGGAATTTGATGAGACTTTTTACAACATTTTCACCGAAGAGTGTCAATTCCACCATAGACATTCACCACAGATGCAGTATTGGATATGGCAGAAGAAATATCATTCCAGTTGTTGGATATTTGTCTGTTGGGATGATTACTGAATGCAGAAATAGCACTTAATCCAAAGGTGTTATACCACAACCGGTTTGCATTCATATGGCTCTATAGTGATTCCCAGATTGAAAGATTTTGTGACCAGATATTTGCATTATTTTATATGGAAGAATGCTGTGGTTCGATAACTTTTTGTCAGTTGAGAGACCAGCATTTGTTGACATTCTCTTCATGCGAGAGGTGAGTTTATATACTCCTATAGGTTGACATTTAAACCATGCTTCAGGGTTCTCAACAGACGTGTACCCTTGGGTTTTGACGCTTGAAATTTAAATCTTAACCATTTCTGATGCATGGAAATTCCGACCTGTGCGTTTTTATGACATACATTGATTTAGACCAGAGCATCAGTCTTAATTACTCTTATTCGCCTCTGGCATAATTTCCTACTGAGCGTGCGCTCTCCATAACAAACTGACCATATGCGCCAGTAATCGACATTTGCAAGACTGCTGTTTACACCTTATCGGCCAATAATATTGCACCAATATAAAATCAAAATGAAATGGACAGAGTTAACAGGTCACAGATGTCATGCTTAGGTGGGCATAACTGAATCAAGGTTAGTTTTCAGATTATCTTTGATGTTTATGATAGTTAGAGGGGAGAGAATCAATTATGACTTGATTGGATTAACTTTTGATCAAATATTGGCATTTTTTTCATTGCCCACCAACATACATGTGATTCTACCAGAGTTAGGACAAAAATAACGTTTTAAAGGCCATCTACCACACATACCATTTTAGAGTTGAAATCTACCCTACCGCTTTTGAAAAATAAAAGATTCTTCTTATTATTATTATTATTATTTGGGACTGAAAATTTGGTATATTTTGTGTGTTCTATCCACACATTACAGAAACCAGTGGGAACCAGTCTACTGGGGACAAGAAATATTGTACCAGTTCAATGATGTGTGGCTAAGTAATCAGATTATAAAAAGCTAACATGTATACACTTCATGTTATTAATTGATTACTTATTGTTGTAATCTGGAGATTCAAGGCCAAATGCAGCATGTTTTATGAAGGTGTTAAAGGATCAAAGGTGGTAATGTCTTTCAAAAATTTGCTGACCTTTGGCGGAGGTGAGATAAAAAGAACAGAGGGACCAAAAAATGATTTCAGCAGAAACACTTAAGTAGATATTCTGATTTGTTGTATTGTTTAAATGTTATTGCATTGTTTAAGATGTTTTTAGAGGAATATTTAAGGGCAGTTGATATATACATTTAGTTCAATTCATGTCAAAATGCCAAAACATTGGATTTCTCTCATAGTCATGGCATGCTAAAAGAAACCCACTGGTAAATATATTTGAAATGTGGGATTGCACTCAGAAACTTTCTCCTCATGATGAACTTAGATTGGAAAAGTATTGGAGAGAAATCAGCAAACCCTAAAAATCCAGCCACTGCAAAACTGAAGTTTGAACTTTCTTGCAGGCTGAGCGTGGTTGTTTTGTCATTGCCACATTCTAATGATACAAAGAAGACTTTCTCCATTCTTCGCAAAATAAAGAGATTCAAGGGGAAATCTGGACCAGAAAACTATTTACAGACTGTTAAGTATGAAACTTAATAATCACAATCAATGTCATTAGTGGTCACCAGTCAGTGATCTTGTTATGGAAACTAAAAATGCTTGTGTGGATTTTCTATTTTAAAAAATCTTTGTAGTGAACAACAAGATATAGACCTCTTCCTTATTCACTGAATTGTCATACACTGGCTTGTATTAATCAATCACAATGGCTCAAATAAGTATATTTTCTGTTCTGTCTCAGAAACGACCTGCCAGTGATGATCATTCTGACCCTTAGAGTCCAAAGAAACAGAAAGTTAGTAGCGATTCTGAGGAGAATAAATCTCCTAAAGTTGTAAATAATTTTTAGCACAATTTGCTCCACAAATAAGGAACAATCTCAGCAATGAGCTCATGACTCAAAAACAAATGACTCTTGAGATTTCAGTTTAGACTCTTGTGATTTTCATTTTGTCTCTTGAGATTTTGGTGCCAAGGGTCAAATGATTCTTCAGTTTTAAAATCTATTGAGAACCCTGATGCTTGTCCTGGGGGTGGGGTGCAAGATCAATACCATGTGGTAACAGGCAACATAAAGGGGACTGCCTGCATTACAATAGGCTGTCGGACATTTCTCTGCATAGACTCATTATGTTCGTGTTGGACAGCAAGATAGATTTTCTTGGTTCTCTCATATTTTCAGTTTAATTTGCGAATGTCCAGCAGGTTTACTCATGTTCTAGTTTTAGTTTGTCATTCAGAGGGTAAATGAGCCATCTTCTGACATACATAACCACACTGTGCTTTCTTTGTGATAGTTGCTTGTTTTTATCTCGTATGCATTCAGCTATCAATTGGGAAGATGGCGTATTGTTAACAGTAATAGTAAAATAAAGTGGTTCCAGAATGCGGGGTAAGGAAAATTCCCATGGTTGCAGCCAATCAATAATGAGAATACTGTGCAAGAATTTCATGGGCTTATTTGGACCAATCAGATTCACACAGAGTGATATATTAATGTGTTGACATAAAATACTAAACTACAAACATTGATTGTAAAGTGTACCAACTATGTGATAAATCATAATATGCAAATTCTGGCAATACCTAATCTTAACTAAAATTCGCCTAGAAAAGAAATATCATATATTTTATCAGAATTGTTCAAATTTCCTGTCTTTCCTAACAAAATACTTTCTATAAACGACCAATCAGAATAGCAGCTGATTGAGCTTACTTACATGTACCAGTTTGCTGAAACATACACAGCAAATCACTCACTGTGAAAATGCATGAATTAAATTTTATAAACATGATTCCAATGTTAGCGAATGGCAGCGATAAATAGATAAATGTTAGTCCGAGATTCCTCTGATCTTACCCACCCCATTTAGATATTCTGACAGTGGGAAAGGTCAGAGGAAATGAATTGACAAGAGTTTTAAAACTTTTTAGTACAGATGCTTGAACACGACAGGGGTTCGGAACATTGTCCTGGCAAGTCTCCTCCTTTCTCATTTTCGTAATACATACAGCCCTCCCCACCCCACCCTATCCTCCACTACGAACTCCTCCCGTTATGGCGAAGTCCCTGTGGTGTGTATGAATGTAGGAAAAAAAGTAACAGGAAAAAAAGTAACAGTAAAATAAGTAACAGTAAAAAAATTAAAGTAACAGTCTTTAATCCGAAATGAACTTGATGCGATATTTTCATGGGCAAATAACATAATTGCATGAGAGCTTGATATAGCTACGTAAATTGCTTACCTGATCCTAGAAACAGGAAGAAAAGCAGCAAAAACTATAATAACATGAAATAGGTAGCAAATATAAAGGCTAATTTATTAATGATTTCTATGCAACATTTTTTTTATATTTGACTTTGTCATAATAATGCAAGCATGTGTGCATGTACACTATGTTTATGGGACTAATTGGCAAATTGACAACTAATGAAGGTGTGAATTCCCCATAGCAAATGAACACCTGTGTATTGTGCTTGTGTCTGTTTGGTTTGCTTAATTGGCAAGCACTTCACAAACTCCTTTTTGGGTACAAAAATCACACCTAGATATATCTAGACTCAATTGGCACTAATTGACACTGAAAAAGGCTTCAAGTTACACTGTGTATAAATTGATGCAAAATCCCAGTGCGACATAATTGTAGTAGATTGCAATATGATATACTAGCCATGGAATTCATTGCCAGTAATAAAGGTGGTTTCAAATTATGCTACGAGGGGTTCATGTACACTAAATCATCTTCCAGAAAATCATGCCTCGTTAAACTGTCGTGGAATGTTAACCACTGATATTGAAAGGAACAATCCGACCCAAGTAAAAGAACACAATCATCAGTCTGACAAAAACCAAGTACTCCTTGCCAAACTTAAAAATCAGATGAAGACCCAGGCAATACACACAAGAGACAAACCTGGCCAAATCTACGCACAGGCCATCAGCAACACTAGTTACGAAGTTCGTTTGCTCCTACCATATGCAACCTCATGCAAGCGCTCAATATGGAATCAGCGCCCAACACCCCCAGTACCGCGCCAGCTGCAAGACCTGGGTGAACTGCCAGAACACTTCACTAATACACTAGGCGATAATCCCCAACCATTTCTGTTGCATGACAATGGGATATACAGGAATGATCGCGTTCTTGTGTTCGGAACTTCAGAAAGCCTGAGACAACTTGCCTCATCCAAAGTGCTATACATGGATGGTAACTTCGCCATGGCACATAAGGGGTTCTCACAGTTGTATGTTATTCATGTTCCACTCGGGGAAAGTGCAATCTTATGTGTGTACGCTCTCCTGCCTAACAAGACTCGCGCAACATACGAGGAACTGTTTCAGGCTATAGTAGACCAATGTGAACATCATAACCTCACTGTAAATGTGCAAACTGTTGTCACAGACTTTGAGGATGGAGTTTTACATGCTGTCCAAGCTGTATTCGGGCGTGACGTACAGAGCAAAGGTTGTTTTTGCCACCTCACACAAGCAACCTGGCACAAAATTCAAGAACTGGGGTTGGTACCTGCCTACGAAGAAAACGAGAACTTTCGTTTGTTCTGTGCCATGATTGATGGACTGGCATTCCTTCCACTTGACCAAGATGAGGATGGCATGGAGTATTTGAAATCTGTCATTCCTGAAGATGTTCCTCAGGCTGAGGAATTGCTAAAGTACTTTGATTGAACATATGTCAGTGGCTCCTATTGGCATATCCCAAATGCAGATGACATGCCTGGTATAAGACCACGCCGCGTCCAGCCAATGTTTCCACCGAGCATATGGAATGTGCATAAAGCTACACTCAGTAACCAACCACGCACAAACAACATATGTGATGGGTGGAACAACATGTTCTTTAATCTTATTTGCTACAAACATCCATCTATTTGGCGACTTATTGAAGGATTACATAAAGAACAAGCTGCTGTTGTCACAGTGATACAACAGAATGCTGTTGGTAATCCGCCACGTAAGCGCACAAAAAAAGAGATATGTTCAACTCCAAACGCGTCTGAAAAACTTTTACTTGAATCTATTTCATGGCCGCAAAACCATACAGGAATTCCTTCTAGGTGTTGGTTGGAATATTAGACTTGAGCACATACACTAAAATCAAGTGATAAAAGCAGGTTATTATATCATGTTTTCATTATGACATCTCATTCTTGATTTAAGTACATGCAAAATAAAAATATTATTAAAACTGTTACTTTTTTTCGTATCCAAAATTGTTACTTTTTTTTCTGGTCACCGTGTGTACATGTATCTGTGGGTAAATTCGGGGTTGTATACTAATGCAACATGTTGGCTATTTTCAACAGAATATTAAACAATGAAAATAAAAAAAATGTTAAAATCGATAGGAATTCACTTCATTCAGATCTAAAAATAATACAACATATGTAAATAACGTTGAAGTACCCCCACTGGACATCTCGAAATTATGGAACAGTGGATTAAGAATGTTATTTTTAGAGTTTTTATTCATTATTCAAAATCAATGGATCCTGCGTTTTATATTTACTTATAATTATCATTAAACATAATTTTTTTTTAATTACTATGTTTCAAAATCAAATTTTTTAAAAATAAATTGCATCCTCTTCTACCTCCAATTCTGTACCGGCAGACATGTTTGTTTTTATGTTGGCAAACTGTTCGGATGTTATCGTAACTTGAGCAAATGAAGAAAACAAAGGATTCCGACTACTTTCCTTCCTTTTTCCTTCGGACAGCCATCATGGTACGTAATGATATATTCTGTTAGCATGAAAATATCTGTTTGCATCTAGTTTAGGAACAATTAGAAGACAGTAAAAAGTAATAATTTAGGAACAAGAAAGATCGCATAATAAAGTCTACCACTAAAAATGTATTTTTAACGTACATTTAATGCAAGAATGCACTTCATATTAACGCTTAAAGGTTGTTTTTTGATGTCATGTTGTCATATTCTTCCCCTATTAGCATTACAATGAAAGAATGTTTGCTATTGTTGTTGAAAATATGTTAGTTTTCAGTTCAGGTTTCAAGTTAAACTAAGCTGGTAGACAAAAATGGATGGTCATGGAAAGAGTATTCCGTTGAAAGTGCTGGTTAGGTCCAGGAAAAATGTTGCCGAACATTTTGTTTAAACCGCTATAGTGCCATAATTGATGCAACTAGGCACATCGACTATGTTTTTGGTCGTCTGGAGTCGGCGCATATTTCTGAGCACATGAGACTCGGAGGTAAAACACGGAGATACAGCAGCCGACTTAATATTTGCCAAACTATTGCACTGCCTGTTTATCTCTAGGCGATTCGAAAAAAATATTTAGACATCGATCTAAAGAAAGCTGATTAGAGGCTACATTTTGCTGAGAATTAAATTGGAAAACAATTTCGGTGCTATTAAATTTAGTTTCGTCCATAAATTATTTTTTAAATTGTCATTTTTCTTTCCAGGTTGCTTAGCAACGCTACATATGCTGTAGTTGAAATTTTTGCCTTCATTCATGTAAAATAGGCAGAGGCTATTCGCACGGCCGACGTGTACCTTAAATGTGAAATTCAATTCACATGGCTGCCATGTACATGCAGAAGGCTATTCATACAGCCTTCACAGGAATAACCAGAGTCTGTTCCTGTATGAAACCACTTGCACATGATAGTTAATTGTTCTTAATTCTACACAGTATTTTTATTGGTTGCAAACTTAAAATATAACATGCTTTACATGCTGTTTTCATGTACTTGTTGAAAAAATATACAGCACAGTCGACAATAACGATCATGCAGTAACTGGTTCCATGCTGTCACTAGTATTGACCCTCTAGCCTTATTCACATGGCAGTTGCGTACATCACAATATTATGATAGAATTCTCACAGTTAAGAATTAAAGTGAACTCATTTTAATAAAAATTTCCTTTGCTGTCGTATTTGCAAGTCTTAATTAAACTGGTACAATGTAACACTCATTCACCCGCTGCAGCAAAACAAACTTTTAAATGAGGAAAATCTAAAACCAGTCATATAAATCGTGCCTTGCAGACAATTACCAACAGTGACTTGAAAAAATGCCTGATTTATACAGGCATTTCAAAGTTTAGTATTATCTGTTATAAATTGTACTTCTAACAAGCAGTTACCGCATGCTCGTTACTTTATAAAATATTTTTATCTTTGGTATTACCTTTTTTCTGTGCTTGTTAAAACAATAATGCAGTAACTGGTGCGGACCCCCTCTATGGTCAGTCATGAAGTCCGACAATAATGGTCTCTATCTTTTGGCACACAAAATCATAATTATCATAATCCAAGTTGGGCAGACACCAGTCGCCTAGTACTAATATTAGCACCCCTACCTTCTTTGTTGAGAGGGTACTAATTGGATCCAATATCTATCGATGGAGCAGCCAGGCATGATGTACACCCGGGTGTTTGTTTCCAGCACTTTTGCTCATGTTCATAACAAGGCATAAGTACTATTACAGACCAAAGTCTCCTTAGTCATACCGAAAACAAATCTAACAATCGAAGCATAATAGGCTGCCATTTTGAATATAGAATCTGATTGGATGAGCATGACACGAGTTCCATGTCATACAGACACTTGTGCCTTGCAAGAAGAGACAAACTAACTTCAACTGTAATTTTGTTGCGGCATTAACTGTAGGATCACTTCTTTGCCTCGGCTAGCTGCGGCAATGACATTGTAGCTAACCGGTTGCTGTGCGGATAGTCTTTGCTTCAGTGTGGTACACTGCAGCTGTGCAAACCGTAGATAAAATTTACTACACAGTCATAGTATGACTATACACTTTCTTTAAAATGCAAGTTATTATATTCTCAGCCATATGTTATACAATTTTGGGTAATAATGGGTGGTTTCAGGGTAAGAAAATACTTTTCTTTGAACATTTAAAATTGTCTAATAATTTTATTTATTCACTGTAATATCACTAATCAGCATTTGAAAGGAATCCATTTCAAATTAATATTCGATGACAGTAAAGTAAAACAAAAAAAAAGTATCAAGATCATTTTGAAAATAAAGCTACAGCCAGAAAAACAATGAAGGTTATGAACAGAATTGTAAATTACCTATGCTTAATGCCAACAGTGCACAGTAACAAATATCGGATAGGCTAAATTTGCTAACACTGCATGACCTGGATGAAGTTTAGTGTCACCTTGTACACATGGCCAGTAGGGTCTGTTTAAAATTGTTATGCATATTTGTACCTGTTTATCATTATTATGCATATGGAAAGGTCAGTTACATGTTACTTTTATTGAAGACATTTGCAGTGATCTCCATCGTAAAAGAAAGAAGAATATTTTTCCACTGTTCGGTAACTGGTTCTGTATGCTGTCAAAATTACTACTGTACCATAGTCTTGCCCTTTCTTGCAATACCAAAATATTGTAGGCTGAATAAATATTGTATTTGAAGAAAAAAACATGATGACAAATATAAGAGACTTGGTTCATGTACACTTAATTCTTACATTAGCACATACATTATTCAGTAAATAATGTGAATGAACAGAACAAAAATGTACATTTGGCAACTGGTTTTGCAAGGCTTAATGAAATACAGATGGATTATACGAAGACCAATTCCAGTGGATATTTCTTTTTATGTTCATTGTTATCAATAGTCCATGACTTTCTTGGTCTAAAGGATTTGTTTCCTAAGACCTTGCTCTAAAGGATTTGTTTCTCTTTACAGGCGCTTGTAATACCAGACAAGTTCCAGCACATTCTTCGTGTGTTGAACACGAACATTGATGGGCGAATAAAGATCATGTTTGCCCTGACAGCTGTCAAGGTAGGGCACAAATTATGTAATTTAAGAAAATGTTTTGCTTTGCTTTTACATAGAAGAAGATTTTTACTTCCTTCATTTTGAAAATTTTCAGTCATGAAACTATCAAGTCAATAAAGTATACAGTGGTGAAATAGTCTTGCCATCATGAAAAGACAAATTTTGGAGAATTAGGAGAATTAAGAAAGAAAAGAATATAATGTGTAATGACTGAAGCTGAATAGGAGTCGGATTCTAAACAGAAAATTTCAGTGCTGCCCTTTTATGGTACACTAGATAATCATACATGTCAGAATTTTTCAGGGAAAACTTTGGTGACTACTTACAAAATTCTACCACTAACCTAGGCAGTTGTCCAATTTTGTCACAATTGTAACACGCCAACTTGTCCTGGACTAGCCACTTGGAAAGTTGTCACTTGTCCTGCTGGTCGGGCGGTGGGATTTGCTCATCCTTGCATCCATAAAATGATCTGCTTGCTAAAATAAAAGGCTCTAGACAAGTTGATCAAATCCCATAACCTGACATCTGGGCTAGTGAAACTTTCTCTGTCTGTGAAAAAGTTGGAGGACTAGAGATTTCCGAGTCAAATTCATAGCTAGCATGAATGATACTTTCAAATTAATGGGTTACCATCACTTAACATAAAAAAATGTGCGTACTTTCAATGGAAGTTATCAGCACACCTAGCTGCTGCCACCGACACTAAAAAGAACATGTGCCAATGCGTACAGGGTAGCTTCTAGCCAGTGTTGCACAGTAAGTGCTGACGGTTGTGAATATCTCAAACTGTTGGCAGTTAAATTCAAAGAGGACACTTGGCTCTGCTGAAAGGCTGGCATTAGTTTCGTACCTTTGTAACCCACTAAAAATCTACATAGGTAATTCTAATAAGGAGTAGCCCAAGCATGTAGCTGTGGCTGCTTTACCTGATTATGCATCATTTTAGAAACTGGAAAACTGTACAAGCTGAAGAAGATACCAGACATGTAGGTCAGGCAGCTGTTTATTGATTGTGCTGAAACTAGCTAAACTAGCTTTACCTTTAAAAGGTGCGTACAGTGTCATCTTACCAGGTCTCGGGTAGTTGGGGACAAGTTTTGGATAATTTTTGTGTGTAATGGATCAACTAATGCATTCAGTGTACCACTACAGCAGCATTCAAAAATGCAGTTTCTCCAATAATATTGATATGTATTCTGCCCATATATATTGCTAGAAAAAGGTAAATGTTAGAATGGTATGTAATCCTGTTTTTGATTGCATATCAAAAACTTAATTTCCTGATATTATTTTTTGTAAATTATGAAGTTTGTTCTGTAAAATTCAAGCAATCGAATATGAAATGAAAAAAAAGTAACTCGCAACAGCAGCTGTCATATTTTTATGTTACTTAAAGTCATAGATAAGTGATAAATTCTGGAAGATGGGCAATGTTTCATAAGTCGTTTGTCTGGGACAAGTAGATAAAAGTAAAATTTGCGCAACCCTGCAACTGGTAATTGTACATCACTGGAGTTCCCATCCTTTTCATTCTGGGAAAAGTTCTTAAAAAATGTAAAGCTTGAACCACAAGTATGACCAAGTAAATTTCAACTGAACCCTTTGTTAATTCATCTTTACATTACAATAATATATTTAAACATGTAAATAGAATTAGTTTTTATAAATGTGACATGCATCACTGCTATTTTCCTAATGGTTTTTTTTTCCATAGGGTATTGGTAGACGCTATGCCAATGTCGTGTGCAAGAAGGCTGATATTGACTTGTCCAAGAGAGCTGGGGAACTTACAGATGAGGAGGTCAGTAAAGGAATAATCATTTTTCTTCAGGATTTCTCCCTTTATTATTGTAATGTTTGAAATGTTATATTTATATTTGAAATGTGTGATCAGCTACTTCTACTTCTCACTTTATACCTCGGCTGCTCCTTGGTCGTGTCAGCTTGTCCTTGGATGGGGCCACGAGTTGAAGCAATCGGAGCATCCTTAGGCATTTTTGTGGGGGGAAAACCCACCTGGCAGTGGCAGCCATTT
Organism: Margaritifera margaritifera; assembly: GCA_029931535.1. Taxonomy (NCBI): domain Eukaryota; kingdom Metazoa; phylum Mollusca; class Bivalvia; order Unionida; family Margaritiferidae; genus Margaritifera; species Margaritifera margaritifera. The sequence goes on along the minus strand of JAQPZY010001342.1, from coordinate 309,314 downwards.
TGAATTTCATTCATGAAAATGTGCCAAGATTACATAATGAAATGCTACGTCAATGTGTGTCTAAAAACTAAAGTAGTGATTCATGTAAAAAAAAAAAAAAGATTCCTGAGCTTCTTTCAGTTAATATATTTCTTTGGATATGTTTAATTGACCTTCTCTTTAGTCACAGCCAACTAGTTATTTTTTATGAGCTATGTAACCAGCCGATCTGTGGTAGTATATCAAATACCATATTTCAAAGTATGACGGTCACTGATTGGCTGAAAATAATTACATGAAGAAGGTAATTTTTGGGAAGAAGTCTATGGGTAAATTGTAAACAATAGTTGGTTTGAGCCTTCAACCATTTTATATTTTTTTTATAGTGGGCACCTACAAGGGCATTTTTCTCAAAAACGAGGTACATGGTATATCATTTTCATCGTTTTGAAAGTTTCCCTTTGGATAGATTGTTCATTATTATCAGATGAAATTGTTCATTATCATAGGATATAAGCATGTTTTGCCGATCTTGCCACGTAAGTATGGTAATTTAGCCAAACATTAACATTATGGTCAATGGGAACTGAATTGGTTGTCTGTGCCCATTTAGGCTATATACATTCAGCAAAGAGATTGTAGACTGCATACTACTTTGTGCAAGAATTTGTGCTGTTTGTTTTTTCGGTTTTACACAAAAATAGGGAAATCAATCTGCATGATATACCCAAGGTATTTTCTGGCTAGACAGAATAAGGAGTATGGTTGCTCCAATCAGGTCTCGAGCAGTAGGACACTGCTGTGAAAGTGTTTCTTTTACAAAATCTTGTATTTAAATAACCCTGCACCAAATTTGCTTCATATTTAACTCGTTACCTTCTGCTAACTTGTACATACATCACCAAAAATGGCCTTGCGTCCCCACATCTGTATGCATAGTTAGCAATACTCTCTCTGTCCTTGTTGACTCGAGCAAGTGTTTCCAACCAAGGTTCGAAAACCCCCTATTAAAGCTTCACATTGGACGAAATTGCAAACTTCCTGGCCTTTTAAAAATATTTAGCCAATGAAAGGAGTCCTTACATGAAATTACAAACCTTTTCTGTTATTAGCTTTACATCCTATAAGTGGGAATTGCCACTGAAAATGGGGTCAGATGTGGAAAGTGAAACAAAATGGCAACCTCCTTGGATTCGGATGCAAGTTTTGAATGATTTGAAAGTGATGACATTGATTTTGATCATCAAATACAAGATGAAGGATCAGACAGTGCAGGTCCTGTTTCGACACCTGACATTTCAGATCTGTCCGATTCTGAAGATAAATGCATGACAATCTTGAATGGTTTGAACACGCGAGGTCAATACACGTGGATGACTTGACAGCTGATTCAGAGCCAATTTGATTTGGATGACAATGCAAAGGAGACTGATTTATTCTTTAAAAATATTCCTGAAGAAATGATTGAGTCGTTTATTTAAATGAACAGGTAAGCCGAAAAACAAATTTGTGAGAAGCCAGATCCCAATTGGTTACCAGCTTTAGTAGCAGAAAGTAAATGTATAAAGGAAAACTATGTATAGCCAGATTGCTTCAGACAGTATCACAGAAAACTTCTAAATCCTTGGTAAAATTGTGGACCCATCATTGGGTAAAATAGTGTAAAGAAACATGGTGTATATTATGAACAGAAACATATATCTTGGAAGTACTTTTTATCATGAACAACATGTGAATATAAACATTGATTCCTGAGGATTACATATATTTGTTGGGGTAAATGTGAGGCACAAAACTTTGGTGAGTGTTTTAGATTTAATTTCTTATTAAATTGCATAGTTTTCAAGGAACAATATTTATGTAGAAAATGTATAAAGTGTCTGCACTAACTCAAGTAGCTCTCACTTAGGCAGCCATTATGATGCACTGGTGTTCAGCCTAACAACTGCTAGACGCCAGACTTAGTAGGCTCAGTACTTGCAGAAGGTAAAGAATTAAAATGTTATATGATCATTTACTTTTCTTTTCTCTATATCTCGACTTCTTTGGTCATGTCTGGGAATGGGGACATGGGATCCAAAATACAGACTCCATTCAGTAAAATATTTTTGTTATTAACTTTCAATAACACCAAATTCATTTTAGAACTCAATACATTACTTTCTCTTTGTGACCTCTGCCCCTGGGTCATGTCACTGAGCGGGGTCATGGGGTGCAGGAATGTGTCCCTTTTTGTATCTGTCATTGAAACCTCATGGGGGTGAGGGTATGTGACATATCACATGTTACTTCATTCACATTTCTCTTGTTTTCTTGCCTCTTTTTTTTTTTTTTTTCTTTTTGTTTCTTTCTATCTTTCTTTCATTCTTTCTTAAAGTGTTGGTCAGTTGCCATGTATTGCTTGTGATCAGATTTTGCGTGCAAGTTTATCAGTAGACATAGAACATACTTCAGAATTCAGAGGTTAGAGGTCGAAGGTTGAATTGTTTCGAGATTACAGGTATATCTGTAGTCAGTGGAATGATAGATTTTGTGGATTTTATTTCCAGATTGAGAGGGTAATGACAATTTGTGCGAACCCCCGCCAGTACAAAATCCCTGACTGGTTCTTGAATAGACAGAAGGATATCAAGGATGGCAAGTACAGCCAGGTCATGTCCAACGGCCTCGACAACAAACTCCGTGAGGATCTTGAGAGATTGAAGAAGATCCGTGCCCACAGAGGAGTCCGTCATTACTGGGGGTATAATCTGTTTCATGCAGAAAATTTTAGCTGGATTGTAAAGTAACTCTGTCTTAACTCCTTGGGTCAAAGATGTCTTATTTTGTCTGATCTATTTAAGGATGAATTTTATATACCTGCCAAAAAGGTGTATTGTACAGTATGACACTCGTCTGACCATCTGTTACCTATTTTGTTTCTGCACAATAACCTTAGTTTTACATGATCTACAATTACCAAACTTTGTGGATGGATTGTACTTAGAGTAAGGAAGAAACTTGTTGATTTTGAGGTCAAAAGGTCAAAGTCGGGGTCACTGGCTGAAAATGAAATAGTGATTTCTGCACACAAAATTCAGTTCTCACCTATGTACCTTCACCAGAGTTTGTGGATGTTTTACACTTGTAGGGGGAGGGGGGGGGCAGGAGGGGGGGGGGGCAGGTTGCTGAGTGATCTAAGGTGCTCATCTTTACAGATCGCTCTCATCTAACCTCTTTCCAAGTGGGTTCAAGTCTCGGCTTGACCAATGCGGGTATGCGAGACAGCTTGCCAGTAGCATCATGTTGGTCAGTGGTTCTTCCTGGGCTCTTCCTCCACCAAATATACTGGCCGCCATGCATCACCTATCATGTGCTGATAATGGTGTTAAACCCCAAAAACAATCAGACAAACATATATTACGGCTAAAAGCCTACTAATTTTGGGCTCAAAGTTTGGAATATGGGCTTATATCATCAAGATCTTGGGCAATTTAAAAAATAAGTGGAATCAGCACATTAAAGAGGTGATCTTGCATCTGATTGGTTGAGCTTGTTACCACTCTTGAAGCCATATTTTTGATCTATTGGGTTTATTATCATCAAGATCGTTGATGACTGATTATGAGAGACTGCATATTAATTGTCTTTATCTTTAGACAGAATTTTTATCAGAATATAGTAAAATAAGTAAAATAAACATGAAGTTAGAGAGATAGTTTACATAGGATGTGATCTTACAATACGACAAAAGACTGCTTGGTAAAATGGTTGTAAAGTTATGTAAGACTGGTGAGCAATATCGGGCTCACTTGGGCCTCTTATTTACATTTATCTTGATCCCTGACACGAATGATCCATTGCAGGATCCAGTGCACTTGAAAGGACTGGTTTGCCATATGACTTGTATACTTCATTTATTTATATATACATTTTCATTTCAGTCTGCGTGTAAGAGGTCAACATACTAAGACAACAGGTCGTCGTGGAAGAACTGTTGGTGTAGCCAAGAAGAAGTAAATTATGATGTACATTTTGTCTGGCCATTAAAAAAATTGGGGAAAAAAATTGCTTTTCCTGTTCTTATGATTGAAATCAAACATTTGTTTGCACAGGCATGTCTGTATTTCAGTACAAAATATTCTTGGGCACTGAAAATAATCTCTGAATGATGGTTTATAGATATTTCCCATAAATTAATTGTTTATTAGGTCACAGAATGTCGAGTCACACCTTGGTCAACAATATATTTGGAACATTTTGCAGTATATTCTTGTGAATATATTCACGCAACTGCAAGCAATTCAAACCCACGTCTGTTATATCCTAAACTTCTTTTTATCTTTATATTTTTTTTAATTATTTTACTTTTGATAAGCACTATAGCCAGTATGGTGCTAATGTGCCATTAAGGTTTTTTTGACCCCTTTTTGGTCACTACACCATGTATTTTGGCCATATGATTTAAAATTAGCATGGCAGAAAGTATACATTGTAATTCTCACTGATGGGAATACCTAGATTACATTATTTTAATTGCAAATGGGTACAAATAATCGGTATTGAAGCTGTATGGCCAAAATACATGGTGCAATGACAAATATGGGTCATAAGCTTTAAACCCTATACATACATCTGTTGTATAACAAGTCAACAGATTAGGGTTAAACAGATTTAAACTATTTCAGATTTTGCAGAATTGTTGCAGTTTTTAGTGAAAATTTCACCTTTTGAATTGACAGTATTCGGGGAAATCCAAAAAATTTTGACAATATTTTGAACGGGAGCTTTATATGTGGGAATATACTCTTCACAGTGGGTTACCTCCCTTTGGAAGGATATCCATTACTGCTACAACTATATACATTAAAATGTCACCTGAAGAAAACTAGGATTAGATAACTCTATCACTCCATTCATAGTGCATTTTCTGAAATATTTTCTCTGCAGTGGCTTGGGTGCAGAATGTGAAGATTTTACCAAATGCATAGGAGGAAAATGTCTAGAATTTACTTCTACAAGATGGAGAACAGGGTTGACAATGTTACAAGTCACAGTATACCGATAATGTTGAAATGAAGCGCATCTGAACTGCCTTGCATAGTCTGGTTGTTTATACTACATTTCTGATTCAATTTCAATCTGACCATAGATGCAAAGTTGGATCCAGTAGACGTGCTCAGGTTAATGTGCAAAGACAATTTACTAAAATTTAGATGACCCTGTGGTCAAAATGGCCTTCTGGTAGATATATATTCTGCAGGTGCATGAGTTGTGATGTGGAAAAAGGGAGAAAAGTACTAAAGCACCAATATGATGGACTTTTAGTTAAAATGAAGTTTCTTTAGATAAAAATCAATGTACATAATGAGTAGACAGTAAATGGGTGAAAAATGTCAGAAGAGAAAAGAGATGTAGATAATTTGTGAGAAAACTAATGCTTATGGTGATTGTTTTGGGCATAAATGTTGAAGGAATTCAAGGTCCTGGAATTTGAGGAATGAATGAATAATTTATGCTCATGGAACCATAATTGTTTCTTTGTACAGGTAAGAAGCAGCTTGCGTGAAGATACAATATGATTGTCTAAAAGATTGTTTTTAACAAATGTGTTCATTCCAGAAGGGCAGCCCTAAATTTGAAACATTTGGCACTAGGATTCCTGATAAATATACTCGTGGGTTTGGCTCTCTGGTCTAAGCTGCTCGAGTTTGGATTCATTTGAGCATTGTCGGTTTTAGTGGCCCTTTTAAGACGTTTATTGGCACTGGCTGGCCTGGGAGGGTGTCGAACCTGCAACCCTTGGATTATATGTCTGATGCTATACCAACTGAGCTGCTGCAACTCCATTGAGCAGTGAAGACCATGCTTGTGGTTCATCGTGCCATGACAGATAAGGGCCTTTTCTGTTTGCATTTGGTTGCACTTCAGATAGTTAAATATAGTAGCTGAAAAAAATTGATTCTCTTGAGAGGGATTAAGCATATATAATAATGACTTTGCTTATTGAGGTAACTACAGCAAAATATTTTAATAAAGAAATTTACACATTAAATTGAGAGCCTCAATTGTAAGAGACTTTCATTGCCACTGCAGATGAGATGGGTTTTTTTTTTTTTATTTGATGCAATTGAAGCCAAATTTTGGGGGTCCCGGGGTATCCAGAAACTTGAACAAAATTTGATGTAAAGAGGTAATTTTAAACAATAATGTCCATGCAAGTTGAAAGTGCAATATTGTCCAGAGATATTTATTATCAGTTACAGTCCGTTTGAAAGAAACCAATGTAATAATGCATGCTAAGCTAAAATCTTGAATACATTAAAAGTTGTAAATACTTTTTAAAACAAGAAGTACTTGGCACAGTTGTTTGAATTGATATAAACTGAATCGGCATGTAGCTTGATTTAACTACCAAGTTTAGCCTGATAACAAGAGTTTTTACTATTTACTTACTTGTAAAAAATATTCATTTGAAGGATTGAAATGGTGGTGTTTGCTCTTTTTGTACATCATATATTTTGTTCTCAAACTAGTCGGGATGTACTGTAGTGTTGCACCCAGATCGAGCCCAGAGGATGTTCTACAGGACAAAGGTACATAAAAGAACACCCAGACAGCATGAACAGGGTGCAATACTGCTACTGACTTCTTTGAAACCAACTATAGCACAACTTGCTACATGTACCTAAACTTGTACTATTCCAATGTATTGACTGGTTTCATCATGCAAGCACTAAAAACCAAACTGTACTTGTAACAGTATTATATCTTGTAAACATGTTTTTAGTGGTACATGCATCTTCAAGTCCCACTGCCTTAATGCGTCCAGCTGAAAATTGTAAAATTTATAGGTGAGTGATGTTTATCAATAGTTGCACATTCTGTTTATTTCAGATTGTTTTGGCATTCAAAGTATACCAAGTTCATTTTATTAAAGCACTGTAATGGTTTCCATTTGAAAAAAATATGTCTCCTTGCCAATATCTAGATGTTTTCAAAATATATTCAACTACACAAACATCATCATGCATATACAGTAAACTGGATTGACCATATTAAACTTCTGTATGGTGCAGCTAAATGTTAAGAGACCTCCTGGTGTAATATCCTGACTGGCTGTACTGCCAGGTGTACATTACACTCCACACTCTGGCTACACTACTCTCACCAGGTCCACATGACACAACTCTGGCATTTGTAGATTCTACCCGATCAATTTATGGATACCTTGTATATTCAACTATATCTCTAAAAGACTGGCAGCAGTTTGTAACTCCCTGGTCCATAAATCAGATGGAGCCTTACACCTCACAGCTTTGTTGTCACAATTTAAAATTTTTGTAGCACTTGCTTTTCAACAATTTGAATAAGTATACAAGGTCTTTCATTGTCAAAACTATGCATTATATAACATTTTAAAACAAATGTGTGTACCAAGTGAAAAATTTAACAATCTTGCAAACTTTACCTACTTGGAAGTGTTGAATTTTTTGCCCACCGTGCCACAAGGAGATGAGAACTTAGAGAATGGCACGTATCTAACGTGCAGCGACTAAATGAAATTGAAAAAAAAAATCATGAGTATGTTAGCAATTTATTACAAGTAGTATTATTTTGATCTTTGATTTAATATAAATGCACAAAAGCTGTATCAAATTTACTGTCAAGATTTACGTATTACTCCCAGGGATAAAAATGTCATAAAAGAATTATTAGTAGATGTTCCCCGATTATTTTTTTCTTTTTTCTTTCATATAGAAAAACAATTGGTTTTTTTTTTTCTTTTCTTTTATGCAGAGAAAAAAAATCCAAAGGGTGATCTTGTTATACATGTCATCAAATTTTAAAGACAACATAGTTTGTATTCTCGTAAAAGAAAGGAAAATTCTTTTACTTGACCAGATAAAAGTGTTAACAATGGAGCACGAAAGAAGCAAGTTGGTCCAATTAAGATTTTCAAAGAGTACTTACAAAACCTTTGGATTTTACGGAAGAAGATGTTCCTACTAATTCTACCTCTAATGAAGAAGAGCTACTTAAAATAGTAGAAGAGTAAGAACCTAAACTAAGCGAAGAACATTATAAAGAAATTGAGAAACAAATTGTTCAAATGGAAAAAAACAAATATTTCCTCTATTTCATTTTATTATAATGTTGGAAAATATGTTCTTCGTGAAGGATTATATTTTTAAATTTTTTTTATATTTGGAAACGAAATTTATTTCGGAATTCTTTTAACTGGTTTTCTTAAGTTGATGAAATTAGAAGAAAATTGTTTAATTTGAGCAAAGAAGTAGATAAAAGTGAAGAGGTTTTGTTTAGAGGATACAATCATGGTAGTTTTTAATGCTTTCTACGATGCTGTAGATATTCATTACTATAGATATTCTCCAAACCGTACTGAGTTGCATCAGACTTTAAATGGAATAGTACTGAAACCAGATGATTATGTAATTTTTATGTATTAAGTGAGTCTGGTCTTGTGTCGTACCATCTTAAAGGTATACAGATTAACTTGGACTGTAACAAAATATTAACTATTTTATTCTACTGAAGAATTTTAAACTATTTCATTCTGCAAAAGAATAGAAGTTGTTTACATTGTATTAAAGAATAGAAGCTAGTCCAAGAATATAAACCTTTTTTGTGACATAATTAAATAGTTTAGTTGCTGAATTTTTTTTAACATTTACACAAAGTTCATTTATTTTTGTTTCAAAAATTGTTTCACGATATAAACAATGACCGAGTAGCAGATTTCTTGCGGTATCCAGTGAAAATGTGAGCCGTTTACTGTTTGTGTTTTGTGTATATTCGTACAGAAAAAATGTGTAGTAACATTATTCTCTTTTCTAGTTAAAGGTAATAAACCACATACAAACTTTTTCAAAATAATTAATTACATTGTGGGATTCGAACCTGGCACTCGTGCCTGACAAATCGCCATGCTTACAACTAGACCAAGCAATTGACATCATGGCAAATGAAAAGCATTGATAGATTCAGATTTGAAAAAAAGAAAAAGAAACTTTAAAAAAAGATGGCCTCAAAGGAAACAAATCTTGCATTTGGATGTCTTCTTGATAAAGATCTAATTTAAACGGTTTAGGTCTGAAAAAGACAAATAAAAAGATCTCATTTAAACGGTTGAGGTCTGAAAAAAATATATAAAAAGATCTCATTTAAACGGTTCAGGTCTGAAAAAGACAAATAAAAAGATCTCATTTAAACGGTTCAGGTCTGAAAAAGACCAATAAAAAGATCTCATTTAAACGGTTCAGGTCTGAAAAAGACAAATAAAAAGATGTCATTAAACGGTTCAGGTCTGACAAAGACCAAAAGAAAAACGGTATAAAAATGGGCATTTACCTCTTTAAAAAAAAAAAAAAAAAAAAAAAGGCAAAATAAGATCTTAAGAGACAAAGAATTTTTGTTGTTGAAAATAAATGAAAACGAAGCAAATTGTAGGAAAAGGAAAACAGAAGATAATTATAGTAAAAAATGGCTTTCTTTGATAATACAAACCAAAATATTTCTTTGCCAAAAGCATTGTGCCTCTTTTTCAACAGCTAATAATCAAGTAAGTTCCCAGTTTTATCAATGTGAATATGTAAAATCTTTAGCTTCTATATTTAATAATTATGCTGAATTTATAATTAGTAATACAATTCTGATAAATACATTGCCCTCAATTTAACAACTTCATCTTTTGATATGAAACTCACTGAACCAGATGGTGCAGATCTAGCGAGTGGTACCAATAAAGTAAGTACTACTATTAATGTTTTGCATACTTGTATCACACATATAGAGTATCTAAATGATAGTCTTGTTAGTAATAATAATACTATGTATCATTATAAAGCTTTCACAAAAATATACAATTATTTGAATAACACTTTAATTGTAAGTCATAACGAATTATATTTTTATAAAGCGTTTCTCAAAATAATATTTCACCTTTGAGATACAAAAACAAAACAAGTATAATGTGTGGATATTGCTACCTCTTTAAGAGTTCATGATGCCACTGATGCAAATAATGATACAGATTTGAATAATACCAATAATTAGAACAGGGTATCTAAAAGACCATAAGATCATTTTTATCTGATTTTCTCCACAAAATAAGTTGTGCTGTTCATAAAATTATAATCAGTGGAGTGGATATTATTTCAAAATATATTTTACTGATAAACATTTTGTTTTAGAAACGAAAACAGGATCAACAGAAAATTAAACTTAGTAAAATAACATCATCAGTGACTAGAGTCAATATTAATAAATGTTTGTTCGTTGATCAACAATCTTTTCTACTAACTGGAGCTCACATATCATATCCATTCACTTTTTATTCTTATAATACTGAAACTTTTAAGGAACTTCCCCATTTTTTAAAAATAGGACAATAGTTTGAAATGAACACATATCACTTATATATATATATATATATATATATATATATATATATATATATATATATATATATATATTGTCGTCAAACTGTTCTCAGTGGGAGTTATCAAGAAAACCCCTCTATTTTTACAAATCTTTCTATTATTTCTTTCAATGTCTATGTAAATGGATCATTGGTTGATGGTAAACGTTAAAAAAATCGGATTTTTCAAAAGAAACAAATAAAAGAAAGTCTACACAAAAATGTAATCTTAACATATCGTTTAGAGCTACAAGACAAACAAAATATAATCAGTTAACACTAGTTTCCTTACAATTTGGAGTATAAATATTTTTTGTCCAATAGTGAAAACGATTAGTGTTTAGTTAAAACGGGAAATATCTCATTGCAACTACAGTTTGCATCTGCTTACAATTCAACAGTCTATTGCTTAGTTATGTACGAAAATTTGGCAGTAATATAAATGGATAAATACGGAGGAGTTGAAAGTCTTGAAAATTATGTAAAAATGTTCGAAATAAAAGAACGGGCATTTTTGTTGTTGCTAAAAAAATGGACAATTTGGACTTAGAGTGTACTATTAAGCAAAACCTTTGTTTACAAAAATCATATCCATGGATTGGTCGATTGAAAGACTTTTTAATTATAGAAAAATTACAAAATCGGACCGCTTATATTATTAATACTAATAGAATAAATTTGTTTTTGATAATTTAGAAAATAAACTTAAGTACTACAGTTCCAAATTGCGCACTGTTTTAGATCGATTTACGAACAAGTAAATAATTTATAGTCCCAAAATAAAAAAGTGATGCTTTCACCGCATATGGATATTACATATTATATTGTTTAAATAAAAAGTACAAATGGATGCTTGGTGGCTCAGTAGTTAGTATGCTGGACTTGCGACCGAAAGGGTTGTGGGTTCGAATCCTACCATCGGATCAGCCTGGGTCGGTTACCTTGGTGTGTCCTTGGGCAATGCACTTTACTCCAATTGCCTTGACACTAAATAACCTCCTTGTGTGGCTATGCCGCAAAACTCCAAATCAACAATCAATAAAAAATGCAAACACACTTCTTGTCCTAAAATTATAAATACCATAAAAGGTAGTTACCGGTAGAGATCGATTTATTTTTCCAAACATCTCTAAACGATTTCCTACTTCAGGCTACTTGCTTATTTTTATACAAAGATGTCCGCTTTTAAAAATTCGTTTTCATTTTCGAGTCTATGTTCAGCACTTTTATCGGGGCGTACTCTGTCAGGCAAAACTTCATATCTACCCAAAGTTATTCAAAATAAACATTTTATCGTTTTAAAAAGAACCTATTACAATTATTTGAGGGACACTTAACTTCAGCCACTGTTCGCTTTAGTACCTAAATGTATTGAAATTAATGTTTATCTTTATCATTGAAAGAACGTTCAAGTGATGATGGAAATCGGGAAATTTTTGTTACTTTCTGTATACTACGATCGCAGTAGAAGATCAAAATAGTCCACGAGTCAGGTTAAAGGTCAATACAATAGTGGCTTTGTGAACATTATGGTTTTCTATTTTCTTTAGTCCAGAAACGTAGTGTAAAGATCAATGGCAAAATGACACTGTACGATATTATTGGAAATATAGTATTTCTTTACAACGTTGTCAACCTTGAATCATTGCCAATTTTTGTATGTTTGTATGCTTGTGTATGTCTATGTTTCTGTTTACAACAAAAACTTAAAACCCCTTACCCATCTCTTATGTGTGATAGTATAGTATGTTTGCGTGAGGGTATAGTGCGTCTATAAACACTCCTACCCTTGCCTTGCATGGGATAGTATGTTTGTGTGAGGGTATAGTGTGCCTATGAACCCTCCTACCCTTGTGTGATAGTATGTTTGTATGTATGTAAGTATAGAGTGTGCATAAATACTGCTACCCTTTTTTCGTTGGATAGCAGGGGTGTGTGTGGAATAGTATATCAAAAAGTTGATGCTGGATAGTAGGGTGTGTGTTGGTTTGTAAAAAAAAAGGTGTTCGATAGTGGGGTGTGTTGGATTGTAATATTACAAGAAGAGTGTGTGTTGGATTGTAATAAAATGGGTGATGGATAGGAGGTGTGTTTGCGTGTGTGTGTTGGACAGAAAATCAAAAAGGGAATTTTTCCAATGTTAACTTCACGTATGACCCCATAAATGTTTCAACATAGACACGACCTATAAAGTCCATATTAACATTACATTTCCCGCTATGACCTCAAGTGCCTCACACATGATAAACCTACGGAGCAATGTTAATTATCGTTATGACCCCGTAAATTGAGGTCAGCCACTTCTAACAATGTTACAATATACCCCCAACGTTAAACCCATGGACAATTTTTAACATAGGATTTCCCGTTATGACCCCATACCGACACCACATGTAAACATACGGGGGCCTATATAATTATCATATGACCACCAGTCTGCTTATATTAAACTTCTGTTATTTATGAAATATGTACTATTATTTAGCTTTTAGTCCTGATATATGATGTGACTCTGAAATGAGATAGCACACTCACCGACTTTCATCCACGCCCATTTACGGAAACGTTCTTGTGGAAGGCATATCATTTTTATTACGAAAATATCATTTGTAATTTAGGAACATCAACATAATATTCTCCAAATTAGGACCATATACACCCAACTATGCTGGAGACAAATTAGGACCATATACACCCAACTATGCTGGAGACAAATTAGGACCATATACACCCAACTATGCTGGAGAACAATGATCATGAATACATATTTCAGTAATCTTTAAAACGTTTGGTTAACCATTGTACAGATTTCGGTATTATTATTTTAGCAATAGTTCTGCGATATAATACAGTGCTGCACTTTGACAGACTCGAACAATACAAGCAATTATCACGCAGAGATAATCTCAGAATTTGTTTTTTTTTCTTCCACTTTTGCTCAGAATAATTCCATTCTTGTCTCAGAATTTAAAATTAAAACCAAAATACTTCCAAAGGTATAAATCTGAAGTAGATAGATGGATGGATGGACTGAAAGGAATAGAGAAATATTTATTTAAACACATACATACATACATACATACATACATACATACATACATACATACATACATACATACATACATACATACATTGATACATACATACATACATACATACCTTCACACCCATCTATAATACCATACCATGCCATACAAAAGCGTAACATACCATACTTACATTGAAACAACAATTCACAGAATAGAGAAAGGCGTGTATAGAAATCTATACAAAAAATATACCACTTTCACAGAGTGGCTACATACAAGCAGCCATACTGACAACGCAGAGGTAGCATCAATAAGTTGAGGATTTAATTTTCATTAATAAAAAGTACGCATGTGTATATATTTTGCAATCCTTTCACATGACAAAATTTGCCTATCGTTCAAATTTACAATTGCAAATTTGCTTTTGCACTACCTTGAAAGATGGTGAAAATTTACAGAGCATTCAGATTTACAAAAGTTTGCAAACTAGTTCACATTACGAAATTTACGGACATATGTAAATTTAAATACTTAGGTAAATTTGCACAAGTATGTAAACTGGTGCATATCATAAGCTACTGTAGTAAAGGGGTCAAAGAGTGCGTACATCTTATTCCCCAATCACGATACACCTGTCTTATCTCTGGTCTAAGGGAAAGTCGTGATGTACATGCTCAATTGGAACTGAGACAGCATAAATTTAGCCTAATTCAAAATAGCCGCAAATTTTTGACCAGCGTCATTTGACGGGGACACGAGTGTTATATTTATTATCATTCTACATGTTAAATAACCTATCGCATGTATTTGTCTGTTTTATAGTTTGATCTTGCAAGAAAGCAAACGCAAATAATGAAGAATAAATATAAAGAAAACCGAGTTATGAGTATATAAAACTAATGAGTTACAATGACAATTATACAGTTTAAGATTTCTATATAGCCGTTTCGAAATGTCCTGCATTTAAAAAAAAATAAATACCGTATATACTTGCGTATAAGTCAGTTCCAACTTCAAGCAACATAGACCCTGATCTGCCATCGCATAATGCGCCGGCAGATCAAGCCTATATTGTTTGTTGTGCTGATTAGTCCTGATAAACTTCATAATGCAATGGTTGATCTGTGTTATCTTGTTTACAGATGGATGAAGCGTATTCTCTAGTATATACGCTATGAGACATTGCTATACAACAGCCCTGAGACACATACACGTACAACGAAGCTTCGAAAACTGAGAGTGATGTGTGCCCACAATTTATGTTCGGGTTTTCGGTTGTTCGAGTATTCGAGATTACCGGGAATAGAATGCTTTATGCCGGAGTGTGTGAGCCATTTGAGTAAAACCAAGTATTTTTTGAGAGATTCATTGTTTGTGTTTTCGATTTTGTATACATGAATTTTATGGAAGAATATATATATATATATATATATATATATATATAAAAATGAAGAGTAGAGAGACAAAAATCAACCAAGAATTACATGTGAATATGAAGAAAAAAAACCCCAGTAAATAGAAGCTCAATGTATTTGCACAAAAACAGCCAACATAATGTTATTTGTTGAAATGTATCCATTTTGCATGGTCTGTAATAATGGACTTAAGTTTATAAAAATAAAAAAATAAAAAAATAGTGTAGTGTCTTAATCTTGTCCTGCGATTCAATTTAATACATTAAATTGGTTAACTCATCGTAACAAAATTAATAAAACAAATGCATTAGCGCCATAAAATTTAATATACTGAAACTCAATTTATAACATACAAATAATGAAATATTTGGATAAATTCGCTTTAAAATGTGTCAGTGAAGATTCATTGAAAAGATGCAGATCACAGTCTGACAGGAGAGTTTGGTAGAATCAGCTAAACTGGTCAGAGTGAATGGCAACATTTGGTTATGGGGTTTCCTACTGGCATTTAATAGACATAATGTACCAGAATTTGTAAAATCACTATACAAATTTCATGTCTATTTTCTGATGCGAAAATAAAACTGCTGTCTGAATGCAAAATACCTTTATCTGATGATGGTGCAATCAAATAACATCACGATAGCATAGATATGAAACAATTTAATTTGACATGCAAGAACTTGAAGCTTCCACCATATCATGACATGAAATACGTCAAGGGAAAAAGAAATATTTAATTGATAATGTGCCAGAAGAACATAAAATTTTTCAACATGGATACATGGAACCAAAACCTGCTTTTGCGTTCGCTGCACAGACATCCTTGAATACAGGAGAACATTGTCAGCAGATGAAATGAATTCCAAGGCAGACAAAAATGAGCCTTCTGGCTGGACTTACTTCCTTCTGCAAGATAGCAGCTGATTAACATATGAGGAAATAACTAGAATGAGCTAAAATATTAAGTCTTATTAAATCTGCATTTTAGATGCACAGTTAGGAACATACCATCTATTACACAGTCTGTTTTGATAGTATCAGGGACTGTTATAAAATTGAATGGTTCTATTAATTTTAGGAGAGCACGGTTACGACACAGATGAAAATATTATGGTAAAATCTTAACAATGCAAAACAGATTCAAAAGTGAACTTAGACTATGCTGTTGGTGATGATTTTATCTTTCTGCTGCTGAGTGACATTATGTAGAGGAGAAGGGTTAAGATTACAATAGTCATACTGTTAGGATGGATGAGCATGTGCAGAACACCGTTCTACCTCGAATACACGTTGTGTCGTACGTTCAGATGACACACAGAGATCACGTAGTGTGGACAAAGCCCAAATTAGAAAAGAAAAAAGAACAATATTGACCATGAAATAAGCAAACTATCATTGACATTGGTATTAATGGTTGCAGGTGCTGCTATTGCTGACTTTATGAAACGGGTTCAGAACTTTTTATCCTCGTTTATGCTGTGCCTAGAGCTTTAATTAACAATGCAAATATCAAACCCACCAATGACATAGCAAGGAATATGACGTGATTAGCTAGAAAATAAATATTTTGGGCAGCACTCTGAAATAACTCATAGGATGACCAATAATGCCAGGTATTGCTACTGCTACTTTGCTTGCTAATTCAATGAAACAATTGGTTACAAATTTCAAGACATTTTTATTTTGTCCAAAAAATTATTTGCTCAGAGTAGGAGGTGGTGTAGGAGTAGGAGATTGAAGAGTAGCAGGCGTAGGACAAAACAACACTTTTAACTAAATTATCTATAGATATAACAATTGGAAATGTAGTTATGTCTATTGTAGTGGCTATAAACATATCAATTGGAAATGTAGTTATACCTATTGTAGTGGCTATAGACATAGTGATTAGAACTGTAGTTATACCTATTGTAAAGACATAGCAATTGGAAATGTAGTTATACCTATTGTATAGACATAGCAACTGGAAGTGTAGTTCTACCTATTGTATAGACACAGCAATTGGAAATGTAGTTATAACTATTGTAGTGGCTATAGACACAGCATTTGGAAATGTAGTTATACCTATTATATAGACATAGCAATTGGAAATATAGTTATACCTATTGTAGTGGCTATAGACATACCAATTGGAAATGTAGTTATAAATATTGTAGTGGCTATAGACACAGCAACTGGAAATGTAGTTATATCTATTGTAGTGGCTATATACACAGCAATTGGAAATGTAGTTATACCATTGTAGTGGCTATAGACACAGCAATTGGAAATGTAGTTACACCTATTGTATAGACATAACAATTCGAAATGTAGTTATACCTATTGTAGTGGCTATAGTCACATCAATTGGAAATGTAGTTATGCCTACTGTAATGACATATCAATTGGAAATGTAGCTATATCTATTGTATAGACACAGTAATTGGAAATGTAGTTATGCCTATTGCATAGACATAGCAATTGAAAATGTAGTTATACCTATTGTATAGACATAACAATTGAAAATGTAGTTATACCTATTGTATAGACATAGCAATTAAAAATGTAGTTATAACTATTGTAGTGGCTATAGACACAGCAATTGGAAATGTAGTTATACCTATTGTATAGACATAGCAATTGGAAATGTAGTTATACCTATTGTATAGACACATCAATTGGAAATGTAGTTATAACTATTGTAGTAGCTATAGACACAGCAATTGGAAATGTAGTTATAACTATTTTAGTGGCTATAGACACAGCCATTGGAAATGTAGTTATACCTATTACATTGACATATCAACTGCAAATGTTGTTATACCTATTGTATAGACATAGTAATTGAAAATGTAGTTATACCTATTGTAGTAGCTATAGATATAGCAATTGGAAATGTAGTTATATCTATTGTAAAGACATAGCAATTGAAAATGTAGATATACCTATTGTATAGACACAGCAATTGGAAATGTATTTATATCTATTGTAGTGGCTATAGACACAGCAATTGGAAATGTATTTATATCTATTGTAGTGGCTATAGACACAGCAATTAGAAATGCAGTTATATCTATTGTAGCGGCTATAGACACAGCAATTAGAAATGTAGTTATATCTATTGTAGCGGCTATAGACACAGCAATTAGAAATGTAGTTATATCTATTGTAGCGGCTATAGACACAGCAATTAGAAACGTAGTTATATCTATTGTAGTGGCTATAGACACAGCAATTAGAAATGCAGTTATATCTATTGTAGCGGCTATAGACACAGCAATTGGAAATGCAGTTATATCTATTGTAGCGGCTATAGACACAGCAATTGGAAATGTAGTTATACCTATTGTAGCGGCTATAGACACAGCAATTGGAAATGTAGTTATACCTATTGTAGCGGCTATAGACACAGCAATTGGAAATGTAGTTATACCTATTGTAGCGGCTATAGACACAGCAATTGGAAATGTATTTATATCTATTGTAGTGGCTATAGACACAGCAATTGGAAATGTAGTTATATCTATTGTAGCGGCTATAGACACAGCAATTAGAAACGTAGTTATATCTATTGTAGTGGCTATAGACACAGCAATTAGAAATGCAGTTATATCTATTGTAGCGGCTATAGACACAGCAATTGGAAATGCAGTTATATCTATTGTAGCGGCTATAGACACAGCAATTGGAAATGTAGTTATATCTATTGTAGCGGCTATAGACACAGCAATTGGAAATGTAGTTATACCTATTGTAGCGGCTATAGACACAGCAATTGAAAATGTAGTTATATCTATTGTAGCGGCTATAGACACAGCAATTGGAAATGTAGTTATACCTATTGTAGTGGCTATAGCAGCTATTGCAATACCTTTTTCTTTCTCATAATCTTTTCAATCTTTCACCCAATGGTAATTATTTCTATAACTTTTGAATTTGTTTTTTTTAAATGTTTTCTCTGAAAACTCTCTCCAACTGTGTTAGATGTACAACTAATTGTGTACTTATGATTTCAACACTTTCCAACTGTTCTTGCTATACAGCTTTATTGGCTTGGATCTCTTTCTTTTGTTGTGTCTATTGTTAGCTCTTGAATCTGTTTATCATACATTTCAATGTCAGATTGCATAAATTCCATTTCTGAATTGATACCTTCCACAGCATTTACATAATTCCTAATTCCTTCTCCTTTTGTAAAGTGAATACTCTTTTGACTACAGGTGGAAATTCTCCGCTTTGAATTCTTCTTTGATATTCATCAATTATATTCGCAGCTTCTCTTACCTGTTCATTAAACGGCCCATTACACTCTTTGTTCGTATCTCAGTATCCTCAAGTACTTTCATTGGCTCTCTTTGTACCACAGTGGGTTCAAGCGGATAGTTTGGTTGCATCTCCTCCTTAGTAGATAACACTCATTGTTTAATCCAGCCTATTGTAATTAATTACTCCTTTCCATGATGGCCTGCTATAGTGTTGGGTGCTAGTATTGTTTTTATTTCGCCTTTCCTCAGATTTGAAACTTCTTAACTTCTAATTTTACATAATATAATAGAATGTTGGGTTTTGTATTTTAAGGTGGTTGTTCTCCAAATGGTATTGAAATGTCAACTATTCCGCTATGTCATCCTGGTAACAAATCATTAACAAGTTTTATAGTATATTCATCTTTTATTTGGACTAGTGCAACTACAACATCATCTTCATGATTTTCATATTCTTTAATATAAACATTTTCAGCATGCTCAGTCATTTTTAGTTATTTTAGTAGTGCAGAAATGGACAATGCACATCTGATGGTGGCGAGAGACAACCTAAGCAATACTGTTCAAAATGTCCCCAATGATTATGATTAGCCAGCTTGAATAATTAAACATTTTTGTTATGCCCGTCAATATCTTTCCTTCAATGCATGCTAGCATGTTTTGGTAGTTGTTCTCTGGATATCAGGTATCTACTGTTTGATCAGTGACAACGATTTTAGATAGATCAAATGATGAACATAGAAGAATAGATAAATACGAATGTCATCATTACAAACACCTTCAAGTTTTTAAAGTTTAGCCATCTCCGGTAAAACTTAATATATGTTACATCAAACAGTTTGAATGTCCCTTCTAATTTGACGTATTTTGTCTATTGTATTCTTTGAAATGATCTCTCTTATTTCTCTCCATCGTTTAACTAGTTGTTTACTGTACACATTATGGGAAGCTGAAAGCGCTAGTTCTGTATAAACTTTGTATTTCTCCTTTGCACATTTTGGACATGTCTTGAAATTTACCTCTTTCGTTCAAGCAATTAGATTTAAAATTAATTTTCACAACCCAAAATAACATCGTAAATCAGCTTACTAGTAACTTTTTTAACATCTTACAATCATGTTTATTTAGCAAAATTTCCATGTCAATTAAATGGAATATAGCGAACGCAAAAATGAAAATGAAAACACAGTGGACAAAGAATTTGAAAGAGGTTACTTCATAAACTCAAAGACTCACAAAGAGTTGAACTTGGCAGACCACTTGGAAAACGTTCACATTTATTGGAGAAAGTAAAAATGAACGATTATAGAAGAACAAGAATAGTCTAAAACGTCGAAGACTGTGCTAAGCACGACATCAGAAGGTGAAAGAAATGATACAAGTTGGGCTTTGTGCAGTCTACGAAGTTCAAATAGCACAATCTATTATTCAGTGCTGTTGTATCTGTCTTTAGTGATCTTGATTATTTAATTCAAAAGTAAAGTTGTTTCTGCTTTTAGAGCTGAAACCAAATCCTGTACAAAGCAAGTCGTTAGATACCGTGCAAATCAGCAACATTAAAGAATAGCATGACAATACGTTTTATGCATATAATCCAATATCAGAGATGCTTAAACTTTTTCAGGTAATTAATAGCATATACCTACATTCAAATGTCGAATAAAACAAAAAACATTATCAACTTTGTTCGTCATGCAGCCGTTAAATCTGCTCTCACAGCTGCATACCACATTCTCTTCAAGAAGTTGTTTAAGATGTCAATTGGTCCGTGATCAAACATGGATACTAGAGAAATTGCAAAACTAATGATTCCATTTTCACTTGGTCAGTTCACAATCGACTACCTAATATCACAAGGACTTTAACCAAAAACAATGTTAGCACTGTACAGGAAAAAGGAAAATCATACTAAGTTAATGTGTGCCGAATGCACAACTAAATATACATTGCTAAAATGCCTCAACCACAGTTTTTTCATACAGACTAATGTCGGCTCATAATTAAGCATAACAAACCCATTATTAACACAATTGATCATGCATCATTAAGATCTGCGCTGACTGTTGTTTACAAGATGCTTTTGAAAAAGCTATTGAGATTTCCAATTGGTCCACCAAAAGCTAGTCGGGTTTACAATTCGTCCACCATCAAACATGGATATTAAAAAAGTTGTAAAGCTAATAATTCCAATTCCTTTAGCAGGCTCACTATCGACTACATAATAACACATGGACTTTTACCTGATAAAATTGTTGCTCAACTGTATCTACACAATCAATGAGTGCTTTTGGACGAAACGATTGCTACATTTTTGTTTTAAAAAGCAAACCAAAGACAACTTGCACAGCATCTATAAAGGAGAATGTGAAAATTCTAACAGTACAACCTAAACAAACGGCGACGTCAATGCATAGTGTGCTAAGGCGCCCAAAAGCACGGCAGACCATCTACAGAATCAATGAAAACGGTTACCACCACAAAGTCTAAGCCTTTTTTTCCGCTATATGAAAGAGTGAAAAAGTACCCAGTGCTCCATCATCCGAGGCGAGGTGTACCTTTGGTGCAACATCGTTATATCATTGAGACCATGGTCTTAATTTCAAATTGCAAAAGGTTAACGAGATTAAACACAATTTGGTTTGAGAGATCGAATAATGTAGAGGTGTGCGAAAGAAGTAAAAAAAAGCATGTACAGTTTTGAATTGGGTGGAGGCTAGCATGGCAATAGTTTCAATTGATACGATAATAACAGTAGGCATATTAGGTGTTGCAGGACCAGATACAGGTGAAGTTGTTCCTTTGGTCTTAGCAAGTTTGGTGTAACATTTATAAAATATGTTGCAGAGGCGCTCAAGGATAAATTAATTTATAACGAAGTTGTAAAACATGATGGAATAGTAAAATCTGCAATTACCAAACTGAACATTATCGACGACATGATTAGCAAAGTGATCAGTAACAATGAAAACAAACATGGAGAGTTTATGTTGATCATGAACGAGTACAACAGATATAAAAAAAACAACAACAAAAACCCACCAATCTGAAAGAAAATAAATAGAACAGAAAGCTATGACACCAGAAACTCACTGAAGGTGGACGATCTCAGTGACCACTATGATCTCAAATTCTGTACATTTTACCAGTGACCACATATTGTGTATTCCTCAAGCACTGAAACTATTCCTCGGTAAAGAACAACATTTATGTTTGCTATGAACTCAACATAAATCTAAAGTAAATATGTCAGTGCTTGAAAGGACTGTTGTGAGATTATTAAAGGGAAAATCCGGCCTCAAAACTTGTTTTCACTCTATTAATTCTCATTTTAATACCAAAATAATGTACTAATTGTCATTAGTTTTGCTATTCAGATAACCAAGATAAAGACCGAAATATAATCATCAAAGGACACCGCCTGGTTTGCTCTATCCAGGTATTTCCAGACCAACCGGTAACATTACATCGGCACATTTCGTTGGTGACAAAGGTTGGGATATACACTTTTCATAGGAGTCTACATTCCTCATGTTGCTTCTACACTTTTGTATCCACTAAACTTTTGCAGACGGATATTTTTTAAAGGCCAAGTTCAGTGTATGTATGTATATATATATATATATATATATATATATATATATATATATATATATATATATATATATATAATATGAGTTCCTTTAGCTGTAAATATTTTAGTTTTTCATGATATGGTGTTATTAATTGAACGATAGAGCCGATGAAACATGTTTTTTACATAGTACTTTGTACACGGTTGAATTGGAAGTTTACTTTTAATTCCGACACGCCGAACGTGTTTGACGTCATTGGTAACAAAAAAGCCATCTTATAAATACGGTGATCTGAGTTTGCATTTTCCGGCTTGTAGCATCGAATTGTTGCAATCAACAACTTGATTACTTTTAAAAAATATTTTATGCTTTCGCTTGTACCGTTTCAGTAAAATGAGGTAAGTATTTTTTCAGGAAAGTGAATGTAAATTGCACTCGAATATTAATCTTTATATAGAGCATAATAATTGTTATAGTATTCACTTTAACAAAATTAATAAAAAATTTAATTTGTTAAGCCGTTTTGTAACCTTCTAAACTTTCTTGAGTACCTCCTCAAAAAATTGTTAGTCTTTATTAGATATCTTTAGTTGTGAAAAGCGATTCTCATATAGTGAAACAGAAAAAATGAGAAAACTTGTGTCGTTTTCTCAATAGCAAATAAGACATGGTTGATCAGGAAAGCATTGTTTTTTATCGGAGAGCGGGAGAGTAGGACGTATCAATTTAAATTTAATTATATGCGTTAAAGTTTTACTATCAATTGATGCTTTTCTTCTGAATTATTTTAACTTAGATTGCCATTATTAATCTAATTAATTATATCTTCGATTTCCGCAGTCATCCATTAAATTAAGATGATTTTAAAAATCAGAAACGACAAACAACTGAACGAACACACAGACATTGGACCAGAGTGCGAGAGTATGAATAAGAATGAAGGAACGAACGAACGAATAAATGAATGTACAAGAAAAGAGACAAATATGAGAATTACAAAATATATAAATGCACAAACAAAGGAGAATAAGCAAGAGAAAAAGAAATACAGATGTTAGGCGTAAAATACAGGATTGACGGATGTAACTTTTGAAAGTAAGTTGAGATAAAGAATCATTATAACCTGTTGAGGAAAGAGTAAATGCAGAGTGGCACCAATGACGTCACGCTAAGAACGGAAACACTACTAGTCTTTACTGAAATTCAACTGCATTTTCCATGTGGTGTATGCGGTCGCAATTTCAGATCATAATTAAACTACTATTTTACGTTTACTAAACCAAATGAACAATTGGATGTTTCTAATGAGATACTATTCATGGTATTTAAGAACCAAACTTTATTTACTGACCAAATTTGACTTTGAAATCGGAACATTTCCTTGTACGTTCATGGACATCATGTCTTATTTCAATTTACGAGGTTATTCTAATAAAACATCAAATGTTTTAAACGGTTTGATTTGTATACATCTTAGTAGATGTTACAGAAATTGAATGTATGTCATTGAGAGTTTTGCTTTACCGTTGACATTTGACTTGCGACTTTAACCCTAATGAGAACATATGGCAGCATTGTTTTTTTATTTCATTCCTGGTGGTATTTGCTATAGCATGATATATGCTGCCAACTTTACTCACAAAGTTCTCACTGAAGGCAAATTTACGAGAACTGTCCCTGGGCTAGTGGCGTTTGTCTGTGCTGCAGGCAAACACTACATACCCTTAGCAGAAACAGTGTATTTATAAGCTATAATCTGCCTCTGCGACTACCGAAACTATATCGAGGAGAGTTACTTTTCAAGCATATATACCGAACATATTTCTTCGTGTGGAAAAAAACAATACAGTGTGTGTGTGTGTGTGTGTGTGCGTGTGTACAACACGATACAAGTTATCCGCAGGAAAAGAAAAAAGTATTTTTATCAGTCTTGTTCCTGAATCGAAGCTTAAAGATTAAAGATTAAACTCGCCCTCACCAAACTCCTTTGTAAAGTTACATGACTTTGTAAAGTTACATCAAGCTGGCTCGTATTAGGATGCTATATCATACAATAGCAAGATTTATGAGAACGGTAGCTTTAGGACGACGTAAGTTGTTGCAATGAACTGCATTTTGGCATATTATACCATATTTGTTTATATCCTACCACATTGCAGTAAAGGAGACATAGTTTAGTTCGGAGATTGGTTGCTTTGAACGGCACTTTTAACACATTGTTATTAGCTATATCATGTTTAGGATTTGGGAACTAAGTACCTTTCACAAGAACGCACCGAAGCTGCAGACCTGAGTTGACTTGGGCTAGTATTTAACATGATACCTTTGGATTACGAGTCCGACCCTCTACCAGCCGAGCTATCGCGGCTCAGTGGGACATAACTTAGTTGAGAAGCGAACAGTGCCAAGTCAGATATCTTCAGCAGTCAAAACTTTCCATTCCTAAAAGGTAATACAGTTTCAATTTATTGCTCTAGATCACAAACCTTTAATTTTCTTGCTGCCAGTATCGCTCCTGAAGGAAGATATATTCAGACGTCGCATGACAAGATGGGAAAGCTGAAACTTTTACATGCTAATATTAGGATATATTTTTGACATATCACAATATAGAAAAAAAAATGTTTTAAGAAATATTGCACACTTTTTAGGTATATAATAAAGAAACTGCATTAAGGTGCTTTCCATTGCAGGGAGAGCAAGTGTTCTGTTCTTGTTCACTAAAGTCATAATCAGGTCACGATGTGGTCAGTATATTCCTATGTAGTAGTAGTTTTGCAGCAACTGCCAATATACATACATATACATCTTTCAGTTAGTTTTAAGACGGGCACATATCACTTTGCGAATCTAGTAATCGGTCGTTTGAGAAAACTGCTCTCTTTAAAACGTACTACACTCAACTGATGTGAAGGTATACATTTCACATTTGATAATGGGTAGCTCCAGCTACGCTCAATCCAAAACGATAATATTTGTTTTTAATAGAAAATTAGACTTGTGCAAGTTTTTAAATTATAGAATCAATTTATGTTATAAATTTGCCTTAGGTGTCTGACTCATGAGCTGGCATATAGGGATTTCAATGGATGATATTGTGAGAGCTTGTGACGTAATAGGAAAACATTCAATCGCAACATTAATGGCAGACGAGATGAAAACTCATGAAAAATAGTGAATCCTTTCATGTTTTTTTATTTTCAATCAACATTAGTCAAGTGTAGAATTTTAAACTACATTTGGGTTTGATTTATTGGAGGTTTTACGGCCACAATATATGGAATGGATCCTTATCGATTGTAAACAGACACGATATTTCCATCCTACTTGTACAAGTTTAGTACTGAAATCAGACAAACCAGTCATGAAAGACATGACCTTTTGACCCAAGATAAAAACTTCAGAAAAAAGTGAATCAACCAGTCTGACCAAGGTTACAGTAGAGGTAAGGTGAATTAATCATTTTAAGGTTATTGATACTGGCAGTGATTATCTTATATTACTACCTTATATACAGCTTTTATTTATTTTTCATTTACAATATATTCATGTAATTATCATGATATTATGTAACTTTGATGTATTTATTTATTTATTTGCTTGTTTCTTCATTTAAATAGGTTTTTCTTATCTGTTTAGTAATAATGTGTATTTTATGATGATCATCCAATATTGATGCTTTAATTTATTCAAACATGTTCATTGCATTTAATTTTGAAGAAATCTCCATTGTCCTTTATTGCTAATTGAGTCTGTCAGAATTTCAGTTGATACATAAGCATCAACAGAGAATATCATTATTATTTACTAATGTATCGATCTTTAAGAATGTATATCACCAGAAAACCACTGACTATTTGAGATAATTGAATCTTTCTCGTTTAATTTTCGTTAAAACAAACGATTTTTTGTAGTCTTTTCTCTCTACTATTAAAGATTGTTTATGAAACTCACTGATAAAGGTACTATACCATCGCAGACGAAGGTGAGATTGGAGGAAGTCACAAGGTCACATTGAAGAATATAGTTTGGTTGTTAACTTATGGATGTTTTTACTTGTTTTGTTTTTGTGTTTTTTTTTTCCTAAACGCGTACATAAATCTTTTACATCTTTATAGTTTGCAAGCGTCGACATCTTGAGGCACACAATGTAACGTGACCCTTGACCTCACCAACGTTTTGTAGCTTCAGCTCGTGTTGATCAGTAAAAGGAAACAATTTAATTGAATACAAATACTTTTCAAAGATAATTTTCTTGTTTATTCCGTTTGATTGCTTTTATTTGCTTATTATTTTTTCTTTAATTTGCAGACAATATGAAGTATTTATCAGTGATAATCGCGTTCATCTGTTGGCAAAGCTGTCAAGGGTAAATATCAGTTCACTTCAGTTCGAACTTGTCAATTCATACTTCAACATCTCCATTACCTTTTGAGAAGCAATTTCATTTAATTGTACATTAATACTGTTTTTGAATAAAAGGATATAATTGGCCATGTCAGTCGCCTAGGCAGTTTTTCTTCATAAAATCACTTGATTTCTCATTACCAAAACATATGATTCAACGGCAAACAGAGCAGAACAGAACAGAAAAACTGTAACATATAAATAAAACGAAACCATAAAACACAAACCAACGAATACAACCAACCAACTAATAAATCGTAAACAGCTTTTGCTTACATTATCATGTTCAAGTCTGTATCTTATCTTACTTTTAGAATGCTCATTGCAGTGTAGGCGCCAAGACTACCCGATACAAGTTAATGTATTCATGCTAGTGTTTTAGAGCTCCTCGAATCCAGAACTAAGTTTCACTTTGGTAGTTGTTCCGGCGTTTTGGAAACCTTGGTTATGGTCATTTGACGACCTCAGTCCGACCAAAGTGTGACCGAGGTTTATAGTCGGTTAGGCAGAAACAAAATAGTATGCTGAGAGGATCTGCAAACAGTTTATCCAGACTCTCGTGACTCCACGAAATCTACGCCGATCTAGAGTCTGGTCAAGGCCTGTGCAGTTTATTGTTATCAATATTTGTCGCTAATATTTCTTTCTTCTGTCTGAAAAATACACTATCAAAACCTTAAAGTCCATCAGCACTATTTGCGCATAAGCGATAAATGTAAAAATATTTATAATGTACTCTAGAAGCGGTACCATGTATGGGTGTCAAAACAGGCACTACGTGCCCCCTTGTCTATGTTCATCGAGTTAGTGTCACAGTGTTACAATTGGCAATATTTCCGTTTAGAGGTGAAAACCTATTCCACCGATACATATTTGATGTGGTCATTCAGAAACATAAACAAAAATATGTAAATTGTGCACTTATGTGATGTTAGTTTTTATTTAAAACACCGACTAACTTGTCAACCAATCAGCGACTTTACCAGGTTTTTTTGGTAAGCCCTCGTTTGGAGCATTACAATCGTTTGTATACATCTTTACCAGATCCTTGTATGGCGAATATCTCAAAAAACCACTAGATATATCTGGTTGAACGAAACTACCGTAGTGTACTCACTGAAGTAAGATGGTCGACAAGAGGTCACCATGCTTGTTCCTACTTAGCTGTTTTCGCGTGCAAAAAAAATAAAAATGGCCAATTTTCTGTTTGATTAATTCTTGGTTGGAGCAGATACCTTTGGGTAGAGTGCCAGTTGAATAGTCTGAGTTAGTCTCAGTGTGGTTACATGTAACCTGCGACTTTTATTGAGTTTTTATAAGGTATTATTGGTTATACAAAGTACTTAATATATTGATTGCACTTTGTCGACGTAATTTCAATAGTGGTTGTACATTGTTCTTATATGTAAATATTGCACAGTCATTTTATTTTCCTATTGTTTTCTTTCCAGATTAGACCTGAGGCCTTACAATGTAACGGCCCTTGGCATGTTCATCAGTAACGACTTCAATCAGGATGGTTACTTCACTCTGGACGAGATGCACTTAAGCTTTACAGTCTATGATACCGATCGTGAGTACTCCGTGCTCAACCATTGAAGGATAAACTATAGTAGTTCTCTATAGGGGATACTATCTGTCTGTCCGTTTGTCTGTCTGTCTGTCTCTCACACACACATACTCTTTCTCTCACACACACACAAACACATACACATGCAGTTGTATATGTATATGCATGATATCAACTGACAAACTCTTACACCGTAGTATTAAATTTTCATTTTCTGTTTTGATAAACACATTATGCCCCCTTCCAATGTTTTAAGCGATTTGCATTAATATGATGCACATACGCACATTCACTAAGGAAAGAGTCATACATCCGACCCTCATTATTTATTGGGTCACTATGCTGCGAGAGCTTTTTGAATTTTATTATCTGTCCAGATAAATAATCCTAATTCATACATACATGCATACCTACATACCTACATACCTACATACATACATACATACATACATACATACATACATACATACATACATACATACATGCATATATACATATGTGTCACAATTTCTTGTATCACATGAAATACCGCGCGTACCCTTAGATGAACTTCTTGTATTGGTTACGGACTATTTTAATATCTAAATGTAAACTGAACATTGGTATTTTCATGTTTTTAACTCAGACAACGGCAGAGTGACTCGCCACGAGTATACATCGTATGTCGATACCCACACACCGACCCTGCATGTACTTTCGCACGCGCTCTACGACGATTACGATATGGACCACGATCATCATCTCGATGAGCATGACTTCGAGAACTTGTTCAATATCATGGACCTCGATAGTATGGACTTAATATTCAAGTTATATATAACATATATATATATATATATATATATATATATATATATATATATATATTGATATATATATATATGTATATATATATATATATATATATATATATATATATATATATACATATATATATATATCTATATATATATATATATATATATATATATATATAATACGCGCGAGCAAAAAAAGTGATTGTAATTGATTGTTCTCTTTTTTATTGCTTGTCAAGCGTTAAAGACCTAAATACTTAATTCCTTTCCAAAATCACGTGTCATGCAAAAACTCTCGACATTACTGTTTGCATGTGAGGACAAGGACGACTAGTCACTGCTAGACGCAATAGCACGTCTTTCAATGTGTAGAATTAGTTTTGCCTATCTGTTTTATTTAAATGAATTTTATTTTTCGACAATGCGGGATCCTAATTATTATTTAAAATATTGTACGCTCTGTTTGAGGCATTATTCTGGATGTTCAGTACAGTTCTAGCTAGCTAGCTAGCTAGCTTCATTGATAGCTACTGGATTAGGAACAGGATTTCCTTTTCAGCATGAACAATACTATTCATTTATTATCATTGCAGAGGACCGTAAAGTATCAGCACTAGAATGGGAACAATATTGGGTTACTGTAAGTATCAACACTAGAATGGGAAGATTATTGGGTTACAATAAGTATCAACACTAGAATGGGAACATTTATTGGGTTACAATAAGTATCAACACTAGAATGGGACGACTATTAGGTTAAGGTAAGTATCAACACTAGAATGGGAAGTTTATTGGGTTACGGTAAGTATCAACACCAGAATGGGAAGATAATTGGGTTACAATAAGTATCAACACTAGAATGGGAACATTATTGGGTTACTATATGTATCAACTCGTGAATTGAACGATTACTGGGTTACTGTCAGTATTAACACTAGAATGAGAACATTATTTGGTTACTGTAAGTATCAACACTAGAATGGGAACATTATTGGGCTACTGTTAGAATCAACACTAGAATGAGAACATTATTGGGCTACTGTTAGTATCAACACTAGAATTGGAACATTATTGGGTTACTGTAAGTATCAACACTAGAATGGGAACATTATTGGGTTACTGTAAGTATCAACACTAGGATGGAAACATTATTGGGTTACTGTCAGTATCAACACTAGAATGGGAACATTATTGGGTTACTGTCAGTATCAACAATAGAATGGGAACATTATTGGGTTACTGTAAGTATCAACACTAGAATGGGAACATTATTGGGTTACTGTAAGAATCAACACTAGAATACAAACATTATTGGGTTACTGTCAGTAGATACAAGTTATTTCATTTTTGTTCTCGGAAGTTTTTTGTTTTCCTGTCGTTTTTGTGGCTATCAATCTTGGTATCTTACACATTTAAAGTTTTTGTTTCGCTGCTAGTTAAAAAAGAATAATAGAGACGCAGAGACAGGAAAATGTTGATTAAACTTGGTGAGTTATTTATATAAATGCAAGCAGGAGAGCCCCTACTTTATTTTCCATAGTCGTACTCGAGAGTCAAGCAAATTTGTTAATCCTGATCTGACCGTAGGGGACAAATGATTCCTGATTTGCCCAATGTTGGCATACTTGATGTACCCAGGCATATTTAAGCATAATTTAGAAAAGTCATCATATTTGAGAACCTATATTAGAATGCACTGAAGCAAGGTGTATGCATGAACCTTTTAGTTGATGTTCCTTGCACAATCACGATAAAGCAAGTTTTATTCTTAAAGCTTTATTTGTTTTGTTGGTCTGGCTCCTTGTTGTTACTGTTATTGTTATTATTATTATTATTATTATTGTTATTGTTATTATTATTATTATTATTATTATTATTATTATTATTTGCAGCAATTTGTAAAGTATGAGCACCTTCATGGACATGGCCACACTGGAGGCTAACGTTACGCTGCCGTGATGACAACAGCTTTTTATGTTCTTGGAACTAATGGAAAGAAAATAAAGTTGTGTAATAATGAGTGTAAACCCTATATATTCTGAACTGAGATTACATGAATTAAATAATTAAGATTAAATTAATGAATTAAGATTGTACTTTCCTAGGACATGAATTGCTTTCATAAAACTCAAAGTACAAAATAGTCCAATTTTAATAGTCGCTTAAACGATTACGTGATAACAATAACATTCAATTTACTTGAGAATTAAGCTAATCACTTTTAAGACGTAATGCTAATAACTCGTATATATTTCCTCTCTCAAATTTAGACGTTACCAAAAGAGGGACTTTGTGTCGCATATAAAATAGTACTCTCTCTCTCTCTGTCTCTCTCTCTCTCTCTCTCTCTCTCTCTCTCTCTCTCTCTTCATTTGAAAGGCTACAACACAATTAAATGAATACAGCAGCAACAAGAAAAACTGAAGCAACTACAATGGTGGGCCATAGTAAATCCCCTCGCAATATACTGCATTTTCAAAAGCCCCTCTGCCTCACTTCGACAGTTACCCAGAGGTATTAATAAAAAAAAACGTCACATATTCGATGCGCTAACCATATATATATATATATATATATATATATATATATATATATATATATATATTATATATATATATATATATATATATATATATATATATAGTTGATGCAACTAAAACACTTGTGTGTTCCTTAGTACTTTCAAGACTGGACTATTGTAACTCATTTCTGTCTGGTTCGTCTCAGTATCTACTCCAGAAACTTCAAAAAGTTCAAAACACAGCTGCTCGGATCATTCTTAGAGTACCACGAAAAGAGCACACCTACACCCTGCTCTGTACCCCACACTGGCTACCCATTCGATCTAGAATCAAATACAAAATTTGTTCTCTGTGCTACGTTTCATTGACTGGCTCCAGTCCAACATACCTATCTCACCTCACCCATGTGTACACACCAGCAAGATACTTACGCTCCTCTTCCGACACTCGTATTCTCATTATTCCCACTATCAAAGTGAAGTCATACAGACAACGTTCTTTTGCATACCAGGGCCCAGCAACGTGGAACGAATTGCCGACTGAACTTAGACACAAAGACACAGTGATCTCATTCAAGAGTGCTCTTAAAACTCACCTGTTTCGACTGCAAGAATAGACCTAAAGACTTAATAATGTTTCCTTACCTTAACTATTTTCAGCATGTTTTTGTTTTCTAATTGCATGCTGTTTGTTTTTCGTAATCATATGATTATATATGTTTTTAGGTGTTATCTAATGTTGTAAAGCGCTTAGAGCTTCTAAAGATTAGGCGCCATACAAAGTCCTCATTATTATTATTAATATTATATATATATATATATATATATATATATATATATATATATATATATATATATATATATATATATATATATATATATATATATAAAGTATAAAGTTTGGTTACAAAATATATGAAAAGTGTCATTGTAATTGAAATCATGGACTCCCAGGTAGGGAACAAAGGACGACACCCCTCTCACTGATGGTTACCACAGGGGCAAAATAACTACAAAGTGTTGTGAAATTCCACCCTGCAGTTTAGGAGATGTGTTAAGGGAGAGACGGATAGACAGATAGGCGAACGGACAGAAAGAGTGTATTACAATATCCCTGACGCTTTTTTTTTTTTTAAAATATAAAAGAAGATAAAAGAGATCGTGAGAATAATGCGATTCTGTCATAAAGCAAACTTCGTAGGATTTTTCTATTTTCTTTCATTTTTCCTGCATATATTTATAAATGTGGCCTTTGCTTGAGCCTGACGTATCGCCTTTGGGGTAAAACCCAGGCATGTATTCTTTCAGGTGTCGCAAATATGGAACAGGAACAAATGTGTAAAACGTTTACTTCTCTTATCATTTTCTTCTTTTATTCTCTGAAGCTACATGTAATCAGAAAACTCGCAAAGTATTTGGAGTTGAAATACACAGATGTGTGAGTGACTATTATTTGTCAAACGTCTATAAATATCTGTTATAAAAACTGCAACTATTCAACCCCATATACCAGGCATGTACAACTTCCTCCAGGACGCGGACCGGATAAGCGATTTGTAAAGCCACACCGTATGATGTAAATAAGCGGATCAAACCAGGTCGCGGGCCGTAGGTTGTACATGTCTGTGATATACAGTATATTTAAAAATCAGCTTGCATACTATCCACTACAGACATTTTGTTAAAAAAATGAATAAATAAATAAATTATATTATGGCACTTGAACTTGAGACATCCTGTTTAATAGCATGTGTTACTCTTACAGTTTGTGCAACTTGCACACGTAGTTCTCACTAATCCAAATTTCATATAGATTATACAGACCCAAATAGATTCTTGTTCAAAACATTAACCATGGCAACCAGATCAACAACTGCATCGACACATGTGATTCCTCCTATTATTACACCCGTATCAATCACACAACCCTTTTTGCAGGGGCGCCATAAATGTTAACGCCTTCATTTTACGGCAGATCGTGATACTCATCAGTTTCGATGTTTTTGACGTCATTTGAATTCTCATAAATTCATAAAATTTGTTGGATTGGTTGTTGAATCAATTTCTTTTGGAGATGTTTTTGCACCTGATGTAGGGGTTTTGAACTGTGTAGTTAGTGTTGGGAGATTGGTGACCTGCAAATGAATGTTTCTCCCATCTGATGTGGTTTTGTTATACACATACATTCTCTAAACTCTATCATCAACATCATCCACAGCATCTATGGTCAGACTTCCATTCTCATGTAGTATTGCCCGTACCTAGTATGTCTCCCATTCACACTCCAACTCTCTGGTCGTGACTCATGCCACCTCCAAAAAGAGGGCCTCCTTCTATATCGAATGAGCAGGTGACACAATTATGGACATGCACCTAAATATAACAAATCTGTAACAGCGTAAAATCTTTGGGGGAATGCACTTGAGTTTTTCCCAGGTAAGGTAAGAATAGACCTATACAAGGAGTCATCAGGACCATAGCAGATCACTTGCATCATCCGTTAATACATTGCACAGTCAGCTTCTTGGCAACTCCTGTAGACACTTTAGCTGATAATGACATTGGCATGGGTTATCATGTAGGAAAAGATCCCACAGTCTCAAAAACTGGAGCTTAAAATACGATTCAAGTCTGCGTAGATGATTTGCAGCCAGATCTATCTTTTTCAGTGATACAAGTGGCTGAAACATGCTTGGACTTCAGTCGTTTGACGTTGTTATCAAAAAGTAATAAGACTTTAAATTTGACCGATAATTGCATGTTGGATATTTTCAATACATCCAGTTTTCAAACTTCTCAATAATTCCAGTAAAGGCATTTTTCTCTATCGTAAAATATTAATGTCCTGATAGATTAGGACTCGCAATGATTTTAAAGTCTTCAAGCATAGTGCTTCTGATAGATTTAATTCAATTGTTACTGAAGTTGAGATCATATACAAACTTTAGCTGCCCAATGCTCCATTTTCTACTGCTTGTATATCGCTGTAGGCTAAAGAGAAGACTTCAAATTTTCAAAGGTAGAGCGTAGGGTCATAACTCCAAACGGGTAAGGAAGGAAAAATTGTTATGTCGACTCGGTGTATACGAGAGAGAGAGAGAGAGAGAGAGAGAGAGAGAGAGAGAGAGAGAGAGAGAGCGAGAGATAACTCGTTCCGGAAGTAAATGTTGGCAGAGAACTAACAACTGTTGTACAAAACACCTTATGTGCTGCTTGATTACAGGTACATTGATTTGGACAATTATGTGCCGAATCTTCAACGATATTAAACAGAATAAAACAAAAAGTGAATGGTATATGTTGCGATAAAAGAACTTGCTTTAATATAAAATAAATCATTTGTTCATTAGTTTGCCTAACCAGTCAGAAATGTTTTTAAAAAATAAAATGGAGTACAAGTACTTAACGGATCAATAGATAAGATAAAAGGAATAATAATAATAATAATAATAATAATAATAATAATAATAATAATAATAATTAAAATGTATGATTACGAGTTTAACATGATTGATTTAAAACAATTTATACCTTTTCTTAAAACATCTTGGATCCGACGAATACTAACAAAAGATACAAAATGGCGTAAACTAAACATATCATTGTTTTACTATTTTACAAGAATATTAAACGTTTGATATAAATTACATAGAAAGGAACAATCGAGACTTTGATAATAGATTTTGGAAAAACGTTTTAATATCCATTATAATATATTGAAAACAAATGTTATTTCAAGGACTTCGATAAATTTTCGTAGAGAACCACTTATTTATAATGAAAACTGTAATGTCGGAGTATCTATCTCTTATTAGCAAAAAATGGGTGGAGAAAGATTCACTCTTTATAACACTATTCTCAGGAACACTGCATAATTCCTTTAATGGTAACAAATACATCAACTATATAATTTTGGGACTAATTTTCTAAAGTATACAGGACTTATTAACTCAGTAAAAGTATACATGAATAGATTAAATATTGAGCCACAACATGAAATTTTAGATAAACCCCGGATCCCCAAACATGTAAATGCTTCTTAAAAATATGAAAGTCTGTGTGAATATTTATAGTAGTTTGCTGGAAGATAGAGAAATAGCAGTAGAAAGAGTTTTAAATAAATGGCAAACTGATCGTAATCGACTACACCAAATTTTATTTTGCTTTAAAATATAAAATGTTTATAGTCTAAGATGGCTTCAGTACAAATTATTATATAGGATTCTTTCAACAAACCATTTCTAAAAAGAAATAAAATGATACATGAAAATAAATGTTCTTTTTTGCACAGGTTAGACGTACACGCTGAATCATCTTATTTGGGACTGTACCACAGTGAAGTGGTTTGGAATAATTTAAATCAGTGGATTAGAATTAACTCTAATTTAAATTAACTCTAATATTCTCCGTTTTCACATCAAGGACCTATTATTGTCTTGCCTAGAGCCGATAATTTAGTCATGCTTGTGTTATTGATAGCTAAAAGATACACACGCACATTGCGTCATGAAAGTTTATTTTCATCATTACATATTTTTAAACATTTTCTAAAAAAATAATGTATGTGTGTGTGTGTGCGTGAGAAATAATTAGAATATAGATCAATTTACTTTAAGTTATTGAAACAGATGACGTACTTATAGAAGTATAATAGAGTAAATAGATTGTAGTATATATTTTAATATGTAGAGATATATCCATGATCCTGATATATATATATCTCTATATATATATATATATATATATATATATATATATATATATATATATTATATATATATATATATATATATGTGTGTGTGTGTGTGTGTGTGTTTCTTGATTAATTCACAGTTTTTCAATAATTGCATACCAGTTGATTTATCCTTCCATACTCAACTAATATTTATACTGATAAACTTCTTTAATTTCTTTCTTATTCTTCTTTCCTTCTAATTTCTATATTCTATATGATATAGCAATATAGATATGTATTTTTTTTTTTTTTGTAACAATATTAATATAAATGTTGCTTATATGCTGGATCTAACACAAAAAATGAAACGAAATAAGAAAAGCATGTTTACAATATGATCTTAAAACTATTTACCCAAGGCGTAAGGGCATACATATAGAGAGGTGTGATAAGGTCGTTTTCTATCCAATACAAGCAGTTACTAAAATAAACACAGGCCCCTATTGTGTAAAGCAGTAACTTGATTAAAATCGAGATCTTCGATCTAACATGATCATGTTCTGTTAACCTTTCGATTTGGTGATGAAATTATATCTATTTGCCTCATATGTCCTGCCTTCAGTGGATAATACTTTAGAGTTGTAACGCGTTGTGTAGTTGTGTAGCGTTAGCTGATTAATCAATCACCAATTGAGTAACCGAAGAATCGCAACATTTTTTTATTTATGATTTAATGACCACAAAACATCACCAGCAAATGAATATAATCTGGGGAAGCCAACTTAATATATTTTATTTTTTCTGTCAAGTGTTGGTAACTGATGCCATCTAGTGTAGGTATAACGCGTATGATTCCAGATTGAAAGGTTCAAAATTGAACAGGGACAAAACAGCTCATTACAAAAATATAATCTAGGAAAAGGTGAACGATGTTCATGATTTTTGCTAAACTGCATATAAAACAGTGACGCATTTCCGGATACATTGAATCATAAAATGATGACGTAATATATACACATCTAATAGTGACATAGTATGTACACATACAATACGTACAAAACTGCCACAAAATACTAAAACTTAACTGTCGTGATATTTGAAACTTTAATACTATAATTAGTGAAGTTGGCGAAGTAATAGAATTGTGGTATTATTTGAATACAAGCATATGAAATTGAGCAATGAAACGCAAAGTTCAAGATTAAACATTAGAAAAAGCAGGTTGATTGATGAAGATCTAGAGCGAATTAATATGTGCTAAAATAATTTGATTACACTTTAAAGTGTATATGTAGGAGAACAATAAATACAGATATTTCTAAGAACATGTTTTCAAAAACAAAACAAACATACAGAATACATTAAAACAGGAGAGAAAGAATCATATCAGAAAATACAGAGAAATATTATCCCGATGTTAATTAACTAACACAAAGAAAAACAGAGCGAGATACAGACACATACGTTAAGTTTATAATCTGATTGATTTAAGCGATTGGTCATTACGAGCACGTGTACCGAAGGTACAAT
Organism: Margaritifera margaritifera; assembly: GCA_029931535.1. Lineage (NCBI taxonomy): Eukaryota > Metazoa > Mollusca > Bivalvia > Unionida > Margaritiferidae > Margaritifera > Margaritifera margaritifera. The sequence goes on along the minus strand of JAQPZY010001342.1, from coordinate 271,152 downwards.
CATCAGACCAGTTATACTTGTGAATATTTTGAGAATCATTTAAACATTACCAGACCATTCATACTGAGGGATATTTTAAGATTCATTTAAAAATTACTAGACCAGTCAGAGCTGATAATCTCACTAATTGTTACCAAAGACGCTAAACAACACTAAATTGAGCTAGGAAAAAGACAGAATAGGGAAACATCCTAGCAAGATGGGTGAGTTTAACACTAAAAGATGAAAGCAAACCGACACAAGCAAAGTAAAGACAGAGACAGGATACTGAAGAACACTATGATAAAATACATGGCTAACGCAGACAGAACAATAACGCAGACAGAACAATAAAGCAGACAGAACAATAACAATATAGTAAGCGTACAATCTACTGGCAAATTAATTAAACTTGCAGAGAGGACAATTAGACAGTTTGGTCCAAAAACTACCGAACATAAAAGGAAGTTTAAACGGATTCTTTCTTTACGAAAGGATAGAGTAAAAAATAAAATGGTATAAATAGATATAAATCTGGAACAAATGAAGGACGACATGAAGAAGGAATTGTGTGGAAGAGTGAAAATCAGAACAAACATAAAAGGAGGAAAAGATATTGTTTGGGACAGTGTTCATATTCAATTTTCTGTTGCTTGAAGGAATCGGCTGTGTCGTTTACAAATTGTAGTCAATGCCAAAACAACAGTACAAAGCAAAAACAAAAATCTAGAAAGTCCAACGGCAGAACATGGGCAAAGTCCAACATCGGATATTTTGCAAAGCAATCCATCTGTAAAACCTAGCAAGGACTTTTACATGATGAAATGTTGTAGATTTTGTCTATTTTAAATGTCGGAGACCAAAAAAAAAAAAAAATATAAAAAAAGAAAAACACACAGTATATAGCATTTACCATGCATTGTCAGATACCGAAAAAAAAATACAAGTATGTTGCTGCCTATGTCAGTCATACAGAGGTCTGTTTAATTGTGCATGGTTTATTGCCAGAAAACAAATTGTGCCGTAGGTAAAATACATCTAACCTTGTGCTTTATTATTCCTTTTTGTTTCCGAAAACTTTTCTACAATATATGCAACATTTTATGCCTTGCCAAAAGTATGCTATATATTTTAATTCATGTTTTAGTCTACCAATTTAAAAATTCAATACTTTTACAGTTTTATATTTGTGTTAATTGTGTAGGACGTAGTATAAATTTGACTATTATATAGATTAGTACATTGCTTTATGTTACACCGACCAACTCGTGTAGGAGGCTACGAGAACACCCAAAAAAAATGAAGCACACAGTCAACAGCTCTAGACACACTATGTCCACCGTAGAATCTTGTGATTCATCAAACATAGTGGCGCGCTGTCTCTGATTCTATGCCACTCTTCAGTCTGTGCCATTTATTGTGCTGAAGAGCTTCAGTAGACGTCATTACTGACATATCACATTCCAGGGCCTTCATCAACAATAATCATTGCTTCAGTCTAATACAGAATCATATCGGCAGTCAAGTTACAAAGGATGTTTTAGGAATATAGAGGAATTTACATTCCAATTCGTAAATAAAGTAAAATTAAGTAATTGATCATTTATTTCTCAACTAAATAGGACAGTAGTCGTTGAGAATTTGTGCGTAGAATTTCAGAATCAGTGTTGCTTAACGATGATATTCCTTGTGTTAGATTTTGCGATTATATTATTATTGTCAAATAAGCAACATTTCTTTTATATCTGTGTCGCTTTATTATCATGGTTTAGAAAGAGTAAAAATGTTTAATATACTTAAAAGGCAATAATAACAAATCTTAACATATAAAAGCATTAGAATATTGAATACTTTACGCTGTGTTGGAAACTCTGGCTGGATAGTGACGTCAGAATGGCAGAGAACTGTTGGAATATACCACAGCGGAACTTGTCTACTGGATAAGAAGTCATGCATAGACATACCAACGGTAGGCAGTTCTTATCTGTAGCTAGCTTGATTTGGTACAGAATAATGGGATAACACTTTAGCCAACGTTTCGTTTGTCAAACAAGAGTTAGGAAAAATAACGAGAGTGATTTTTCAGATATTTAAATTCAAGGCACAAACTAAAACCAATTTATTTATTTTTCAGGAGACATTAGAGTCATTATACTCTTCAGACATGCCTACCGGGAGACCTGATCATAACGGACATATGTTTATAGTGAACATTTGCTCATAATGGCACATAGTTTATCAGTATGACTGACATAAGTGCAAAGTACTTTAATCACTGTGTTCGTATTGTTTATCAGTGCACTGATAACAAAGTATATACTTTTCATTCTTGCTTCAAAACACTACTGAAGTGTATATATTTTTTCTATCCATCCGACACAAATGTAACCAAGTAAACCTATATATTGAAATACGTATAGTCAAATAAATCAAAAGGAAGTCTTCAGCACTTGATATGTCAATACCAAACAAGTGAGAAAGAAAATTACAATCATCTTTAATATGTTATCAAAACAGAAAGGAATTAAGGAGCTAATTTGTAGGCACTTAAATGATTTCCCCAGTAGGTTGCCTTAAGCAATGTACACCATCAACACAAAGTTGGGCAAAGTTACAATTGTCTAGTTGGTATCTTAGTAACATTCAACTAAGTTAAAACTGTGAAAAAATAGATTACATAAACAAAAAGGCAACGAAAAAGCACGAGGCTATATGTATTTTACACTAGGTACAATTTTATCTGGCAGCAATCCGTGTACAATTAAATAGTTTATATGACAAAGCTATTAGAACAAGCAATTTATATATCTTCTTCAGAGAAAATTTCGACAAAAATTCGATCTTAGGGTAAAATTTATAGGTTGTCACAAGTATACACAGACGTTTAAGAACAAAGCACAATTATCCAAAATTCATGATTATCTTTTCCAAATGATACCATTTTAAAACCTTAAGGCGATTCTATTGATGAAGAGGATTTATTATATCATTTAATTTAATTGATTCATTTTGTTTTACATCTCATAAAGAATTATCAAACTTTCTGCAAGCTATCGCTTGAGTGTATGTAAGATTTGTAATAAATAAGTCTCGAGTAAATATCTAAGACTTTCTAATTGCTAAGTGTTATGAATTCCGGGCCTGAAGAGTCATGGAAAGAATTTCAATCGTTTATAATGACATGTAATACATAATGAATAAATTAAGTGCAAGTGTATTATAAAAATCATGTTCCTCAACAGATTTGTCCAGAGATCGTTGTGGATAAAATTTGAACAAAGGAAGTCGTAAATTTTGTAAATTTGTGTTGAGTCTGAAAATGTATGAGCTTAAGTCGGAAAGCGGATGGCTTCTAAGGTAACACGGTACATGATAGGCCCGGCCCATAGCCATCAACTGTTCAGTGCTACCTTAAGAATATAAGGCCTTATCTCATCTCAAGAGTTTAAATGTAAGTCACGATTAAACGTGTATTATTATACACAATGAAGTTAATTGTAGTCACACCATTGTATTGTTGTGGCATAGCCTTCTAGATCATCAATGTCTTGCACCTAATGTCCCTGAGTATTTCGTTCAGTATCGAGACGTCTGAAATTACAACAATGTATAAAAATAGATATTGAAGATGATATTTTCATCTGATTGGGATAATAAAGAACTACTTTTTTCCTCTTTCTACATTTAGTAATTAGTGCCCAATATATATGAGTACATTGCTGAAACGAACAGACAACGTTCAGACGAAAATTTTTATAAGATACTTAGAAATGACCCAAAAGTTGAATACGCTGAGAATATTGTGTCAGTCATTTAAAGAAATGCAGAGTGCAGGGAACATTTATAACAAAACACTCACGTACCTACATTTGGTTGACTCTAAAGCAGGGATATTTTACTTCCTCCCTACGATACACATAGAAAGGGAACAGGCAGGCCAATCATTGCCGAAAACGACCATCCCACTGAAAAACCACCATCCCACTGAAAAACGACCATCCCACTGAAAAACCACCATCCCGCCTAAAAACTTTCTGAATTCGTTGACTATCTCTTTTGCCCTTTAGTGTAAAAATTACCCTCATACATGTCTTCATACATCCGAGATACAGCCTACCACCTTAACAAAAGACCAAAAACCATCCTTCTAGACAGCACTCTTTTTGTCACTATGGATGTCTGTTCCTTATACAGCAACATACCACATGAGGAAGGACCCCAAGCCTGATCCTTTCCCTTCTACTGACTATTTGGCTAAACTTTTAACCCATGTTTTTCAGTCAAACGGTTTTGAACAATTAACACTTTGTGCAAGTAAATAGAACTGCAATGGGTACTAAATTGGCACCTTTGTATGCCAATATTTTCATTGGAAATCTCGAACAAAAGCTTAAGGCTCCTCAATGAGGCACCCATTAGACCTCTAAGCTGGTTGCAGATTCATATACAACAAAGAATTAGAAGAAGATACATAAGAAAATACATTAACGATACTATGAACAAATCTAAAACCCTAGATAGAAATACCCCCTCCCCCCCCCAAAAAAAAAAACAACAAAAAAAAACAACGCATCGCCCTGTTTGTTACTTATCACTCTGATGCCCCAAACTTACAACAGATCATTTGCAAGTACTGGCACGAGGATGTTTTAAAAGGCATATTTTAAGAAATTCCTATGTTTGCGCACTGTAGACCTAAAAATCTCAATGGCCATCTGGTACGTGCCAAGGTAACTTAAGACAGGATCACAGATATAGGCACACACACAATTGCAAAGACAAGGGCTGCCTAATCTGAATTCATGTCCCGGATACCAAATCGTTCCAAAGTTCGGGTGTAGAAGTTAACTTTGTTACCAATCAAAAGTTAGAATGTCGAGCCAAAATTACCATCCTTACATGCAAAGTCTGTCCCATCCAATATGTTGGCGAAACTATTGACTTCAGAAAACGAATGAATAATTACATATTTCACATTCGCAATAAAATCAATGTGAAACACGACCATCACTGCAACTCAGCTTGACCTTCAGCAGACTCTCTTGAATTGTGACCGATTGAGTCTAACAGGGAGTTGATCGATATAGAACGCACACATAAGGAACGATTTTATATTCCGCAGCTGAGAACTCATGGGAAATTTGGTCTAAATAAAAAAATTTAACCTTCCAAATGCAGCCTTGTCCATACTTAAGGAAAGCATGTTTATAACCCGTACACAAATCTTTGCAACAATTTTTAATTAACCTTCTTTACATCAATTATTATTATTATTATTATTATTATTATTATTATTATTATTATTATTATTATATCTTTTTCAGTATGTATGCATCCAGCAAGAAAACACGATTAGACAGTTTCAATATTAAGGGTACGCACAGTGGCGGCGCGACGGGGGAGGGGGGTTTGGAGGGGGCAATTGCCCCCGGTCACCGGGTGAGGGGGGGGGCGGCGCCGTCGGGTGTTTCTTTTTATTTTTTTAGCTGTAACTGGGGGCGTAGATCAGGGGGGATGGTGGTGGAGGTTGGCAACTGACAAAAACTGTTCTCTGTGTCAAGGTAGGGGCGCCATTAAAGAACATTGCCCCCAGGCGCCTCAGTAATGGCGCCACTAAGGAACATTACCCCGGGCGCCTAGAACCCTTTCGTTGCTACTGGGTACACAAGACCCAAACTCAATTATAATTCATTGGCAGGTCAAGTACTTAATAGAAAACACCAAGTTTGGTTGATTTGCGCTCTCTCTCTCTCTCGAACGGAGTAAATGAAGAAAACTATGCAAATACGATTATATTAGAGATTGACTTTTAAGAGATTTTACAACTTTGTTTCCTTATCAGATTCAAACTTGCATGGAATTGCCCTCGTTCGTGTATCAAGATATAAATAAGGAACACGCAGGCTTGTCATGACCTGATCTTAACCTTTTTATTCCAGATAAAGTCACAGCAAGCTCTATAGGGATATTCAGTCAGCCCGAGAATAATTATTGGGTAAGGATACCTAATAGCTTTTGGTTTTGCTTTCTTTGATGAAAATAGTACCCATATCTAAGTAAAGTTATTGTGTATCATGAATTTTACTTGTGAAACATGCTTGAATCAATATGAAACTCTACCAGAAAATCTTGTCTCTAAAATAATAACCAATTAGATGTAAATCTAAAATATTTATTAATCTTTTACGATATTATTCAACCAAAGCTGAATTTTTAAAACATCACAAGCTTATATTCAAATATTTATCCAATCACGTATTGCTTTTCGCTAACATGTCTAAGAAGCCATAACATAATGTAAACCTACTTTTTCGCGGTTCCTATATTTAGCAGTTTCTTGAAATCCCACTATTTTCGCCAATCTGCTAATTTGCGTATCTTCATTTTCTATTTTTGTTTTAGAAAAGGTTACTAATCACGACTGGTCAATATAGCGGATATATTCTCCGTGCGAGCTCTAAGAAAATATAACACGTGAATAAAATGTATTTGTGCAGTATTTTTCTATTGCAGGCATCATGAAGTACCTGGCAACAATAATCGTTTTGGTCTGTTTTCACAGCTGCTATGGGTAAGACAAAATAAGCTATCATGCGATATATAACCATTAGGCCGGTTCGGAAATGTTTATAGCATCTAATCTAGTTTTCAGAATATACATACATACATACATACATACATACATACATACATATATATATATATATATATATATATATATATATATATATATATATATATATATATATATATATATATATGTCAAATATCAATACATCCTTTTTATGCGTCATCAAATGTTTAATGTATTTGCAGATCAGAATCATCCAGGCTACTCTTTCCTCATAAGTATGTTCTTTTCCTCTATATCAAGAGAAATATACAACTGACTTATAATTTAACAATGTATGCCTCTAGTAGATTACAATATGTTTTCTAAATGGAAAAATCTTCCCTAGAAAATACGAATTCACTAGTAGACCTCATTCTGTCCAAATGAAACAATCACCTTAGACACAAGTTGTCAAAAATATGTACATTTTTGGTGCATTTTCTTTAAACCTCTCCGCTTATGAAATGAACAGAAAATACATAAGTAAATAAGAATATCTTCCGAACTTTTCTTCACAAAGCATAAGAGGATTTATAGATTTTGAAAAATTCCATACGTAGTGGGCGTATTATCACAAACACTACATTTAGCCCTATCTCATTTTTAACCGGAATTTTTGAACTGTGGTCCCCCCACCCCCACCCCTAAAAAGAAAACCACACCACCCGAAATAAATCATAAGAAATAAAATGAAATAAAAAGGTACACAATGATACACATCTATCAGTCATTATTATCTCCTCATTCAAACGTTTCTACATGTATATTGGATAAAAAATGCACAATATCTTTTAAACTCGTTAACCTCTCTATCTCCAGAAGTGATAATGGATCCAATCTTTACAAACATTTTTAAACAGCACGCCCAATACATACCATGTTTGCCAAACTATACGACGAGCTTACTCTTTCGTGCGTATCATGCCCTCGATCTTGCTCTCGAATACAATTTGCTTTTATTCGTTTACTAGCAGATCCACCAGGTAGCTTAAGGAACAATAATTAATTTGGCCAAAGAAGATTACCTGTCAAACGATGCATAAAAATAAAACAAAACAAGAGAAGACGCCTAAGTGGGCCCAATATCGCTCATCAGGCTTATATTATTGCAGTTGACCAGACTATTTGGCATACCTTACTTATCCTCTCGCCAACGAGGCTTTCAGGGGATATAACGTTTTGCCAGTTCGTGTGTTCTTTTGTACATTCATTCGATCGTTTGTTCGTACATTCGTTCGTTACGCCCGCACTATATTGGATACTATTTCACCTACACTATCGCAAAAGTTGGTAAGTTGGTGCATCTCAGGAAGTACAATACAAAAGTTTGTCACTATTTGTGACCTAATGTTTACGTCTGAGTGACGTTTGTATTATTATGGGGTGGTTTACATTTACTTTTGAGACTTTAAGTATAAATGCCCTTACTTGAATAAAATGTATTCTTGCTAGAGTTACAACTCTTGTTTCATGTAAATATTCGTCGCACACTAGGACCCAATAGTCACTATGATCATTTGTATTTTCAGTTATTCGTTGTTACCCTCACCCCAATATCCAGAAACCTATTTTACCTATGCTCATGAAATTTGGTATGTGGACGTGTCTCAAGGAGAGTCACTCAGCCATATCAAAACCTAGTCAGCGTGACTTAAGTTTGAATCTCGAGTGATTCTTGTATTTTCTGCTATTTGTTTGTTACGCCATCAATATTTTGAACCTTGTTTAACTTACACTCATAAAAATTGGTATATGTATGTATCCCAAAGAAAGTAACTACCATACCAAAAGTATGTCGTTTTTCATGATTTAGGGACTCACATAGCGTTTTGAACTGGTTTACTCTTTTTTAATACTAAGACTTTAAATATATACGCCCTTACGTAAAATTACTACTTGTTACTGCTTGTTAGACTTAGGGTTATTTTTTCATGTCAATAATTCCTATCGTAGCACGGTAATTTTATCACATGACTGTTTAGCAGCATTGGCTGTCCTAGCTTGAATTCTTTCAGTTACGAATGTAATTCACCCGATTTCTGAAGAAAACTGTGACATAATTCTGTAGAACTAACATACATGAATAAAGTTACCTAGACCCTAAATAAGGCCCAGACATGAATAAAGTTACCTAGATCCTAAATAAGGCCCAGACATGAATAAAGTTACCTAGACCCTAAAAAAGGCCCAGACATGAATAAAGTTACCTAGACCCTAAATAAAGCCCAGACATGAATAAAGTTACCTAGACCCTAAAAAAGGCCCAGACATGAATAAAGTTACCTAGACCCTAAAAAAGGCCCATACATGAATAAAGTTACCTAGACCCTAAATAAGGCCCAGACATGAATAAAATTACATAGACCCTAAATAAGGCCCAGACATGAATAAAGTTACCTAGACCCTAAATAAGGCCCAGACATTAATAAAGTTACCTAGACCCTAAATAAGGCCCAGACATGAATAAAGTTGCCTAGACCCTAAAAAAGCCCCAGACATGAATAAAGTTACCTAAACCCTGAATAAGGCCCATACATGAATAAAGTTACCTAGACCCTAAATAAGGCCCAGACATGAATAAAGTTGCCTAGACCCTAAAAAAGGCCCAGACATGAATAAAGTTACCTAAACCCTGAATAAGGCCCATACATGAATAAAGTTACCTAGACCCTAAATAAGGCCCAGACATGAATAAAGTTGCCTAGACCCTAAAAAAGGCCCAGACATGAATAAAGTTACCTAAACCCTGAATAAGGCCCATACATGAATAAAGTTACCTAGACCCTAAAAAAGGCCCAGACATGAATAAAGTTACATAGACCCTAAATAAGGCCCAGACATGAATAAAGTTACCTAGACCCTAAATAAGGCCCAGACATGAATAAAGTTACCTAGACCCTAAATAAGGCCCAGACATGAATAAAGTTACCTAGACCCTAAATAAGGCCCAGAGCCACAACGAAAGTACTGATTAAGAATCCCATTTTATCGATGAGCTTAATACAGTGTGTTATGTGCGCCGCCAGCAGACTTCGGAGCCCTGTGTTTTCCAATATACAGCTAAACGACGTCAAGTATTCCTTTGCTATGTAAAGGGTCTTGCTCACGAATCGTAGTTCTATGAGCATGATCTGTAAGGCATAACACGCTACACAAGTGTGGATGACACATCCAACAACAATAGTTTTTAGCTGTCCGTTTGCTACACCGTCAATATCTCAATATCTTGGAACCTGTTTTACCTACACAAGGTATTTCAACGTTACTAAAAGAAGGTCATTGTGATTTAATTTGTATACTTGGGTCAGTTATGTATTTTCAGCTATTCATTGCAACACACTCAATACATGGGTTCCTATTTTACCTATACTTAGGTAAATCGATATGTGAACGCATATCAAAGAGGGCCGCTCAACCTTGCCAAAACTAAGATAATGTTACCTAATTTTCACACTTGAGTGACTTTTGTATTTTAGGCCATTTGTTGGTACATACTTTGTATCTTTAACACTAGATCTAGACTAATCAAACTTTGTTTCGACCCTACACTGATGAAACTTTGTATGTTGATGCATCTTAATAAGTATATTAATGAAGAAATATTTCCTTCCTCCAAGTGCTGAGCAAAAGATTAGGACCACAACGGCTGAATTAGGCTTACAACGATGCTATACGTTTGCCATACGTGTATTTATTGATCAATTTAAAGCATATCACTCCGGATTATTTGAACTTTCTTTCACGATTGGAGTCATAAGAGTGGTCTAGTGATTTACACATTGCCTTCCTCGTTTTCGTCTTCCATCTAAAAAGGTTCATAAACTAAATTTAATTCCATCATCTCTGACAATATTCAACATGACATACTTCAGATCTCCTCCTCCTGGTAGATAAATTAGTGCAATGTATCAGGCACGATAAAATGGACACATATTGCAACGTCTTCAACTGTTTCAACAGAACGGTTTAGACGACATAGCCAAAGCTCCTCTAAGAGATTTTAAGAATTGGATGCAACCGAAGAATAAACAGCAACTTCAAAGACGACGACAGACAACTTACTACACGAACCTAAGAGCAGAATATACACACTTTTGGCTAGAATTTAATGCAATCCTGCCCATGTTGGTGACTAAGGAGTAATTAAAAAATTGTGTCATGCAGACAAACTCAAACTCTGAAGTGTGCGTATGCAGTCTGTACGTCAGTGGTTGCAAGAACAATTAACATACATGTTACACAAACCCATTTGACGGAAATTTTCAAGAAGTCAAACGAAGGTAGCAGAAATCGATCATCAATGGCAAGCCGATTTAGCGGATGTGTTTCAATTCACTTTGTACAATCGAGGTTATAACAATTTGTTTTGTGTGATTAATGTGTTTTCAAAATTGCCTTGGCGGTCTTTCTCGTTTCTAAACAGGTTCAGAATTAGTGTAGAATTTGAAATCGTGTTGAAACAAAGTGGTCGACACCGTCTGCGATGGTACAGAGACAACGGCTCTGAATTTCTCAATCATCAATTTCAAAACAAATTGAAAAAAGCGACACAGTCTTTCTTCATTAATAAATATCCCAAAACTTAAGCGAGTGTCATGGTACATTTTCAAGAAACTCTGAAAGATAGTATATGAAAATATTTACACATCAGCATACTCTCAAATACACTGACCTCTTACCACGTCTAGTGAAAACTTACAATCAATCGTACCATCAGAGTATCAAATGTTCACCAGACGAAGTGACTCCCCAAATGAAGTGGCAGCGTTTGATCGATTGCTTGGAACGTTTGAGACACCCACGGAAAAGTGTTAAACACAGGAGATTGAGTTCGCATTGGAAAAAACAAAACGTACTTTTTATCAAAGATATGTATCCAACTAGCTGACACAAATGTTTTGTGTGACAGGACACGTTCCTGCACGTCACCCGTCTGTCTGTAAATTGGAAGATATGAACGGAGAAACCTTTAAAGGAATATTTTACTTACCCGAGTTGCAACAAGTGGCCAAGAAAGACAACGACGTCTACGGTATCGAAAGCTTTCTCAATCAAAGAACGCGCAAAGCGGGAATACGTAGCAGCATGTTTCGATTGTTGGATTGCAGGTTCGCAACTCACTGACTATAAAAGTAAACAGAAATCATGAACATGCCGTTAAACGCTGTGTCATTGTCCTCAACCTCATCACTCCAGGAGCCATAGGGACCAAAACAACAACAGTAGGTGTTGTGTGGAGAACGAGTTGCTAAATATCAAATTGTGGTGTTTTGTGGTGGGTTTTTGTCAGATCTTCATGGCGTATTGTGTCACTAGAGCAGCAATTGGAAACTTGGGTTTGCAACAAGAGGTTAAGCAACTCTAGACTATTTCACTCAGCCGTTGTATTGGCTATCTTCTTCATAACCGATTGTTTAAATATACTGAGAGTAACAACAACGGTAGCCACGCAAACTCTAGCCACAACCACTCAAGTTACAGTAATCCTTTGGAAGCGTTGGAAAGTCATTTTCTTTGACATTGGATGACTCCTAGAAAACAAGAACGATGGGATTATCAATTTTATCTGACTTTTCCTTGGGACAGTTCTTTGGATGTGTTTCCTAACAACACTTTGTGTTGTTTCACAGCGAAATTACCTTTTGCCATAAATATGGACCACGAAGCTTTTTGGAAAGTCGCTCTGATAGAAATCATTCATCCAGCTCAAGGGCTGATTATCACTATGGATTAAACCAGTTTCATTATAGAAATACTAATGGAACAAGTACAAGAACACTTGGACAAAAATGACTCAGGCTTTTACGAAAAAAAATTCCAGAGTCAGCCAGTGCATAGTTGAAACTGTGTGACATGAAAATTCCTAATGGACACTATTTTAATGGTCGACATCTCAATCATTTTGTCAAGACACTCGAGAAAACTAACAGACGTATACTGGTCAACAATCATCCACACTATCATTGTCTGAAAATGGATGTTTCCGACAGCAACAGTCTACATATGAAATGTTGTCCAAGTTTGTTTGCTGTTTTGGGTAGAAACACCAACCTAACTCCAAGAAACCTCAACAACAAGACCGATTCTTCAAGCATATATACCCTATAGAACTGAACGAAGGACCCATTTTGATGTTTGTGTACTCCCATGTTGTCGAGTACAACGTGGTTGGAAACTCATGGTATATCATCGGTACAATATATTCAAATTTACCTACACCTTCAACATAATTTGAGGTAGAGGGAATGCTTTATATATAAATCTAGGACATATGCATGTATCCACTACAAATAATTCTGTCCTTGATATTGTGTGATAGTATATGTGTAATGGTATGGTTGTATGGTTGTGTGTATGTGTGGGATTTAGTGCCGTTTTACCTTTCAATCCCTTGGTTGATGTGTGATGGTATGGTTATTTGATGGTATAATTGCATGTATGAAGGATTGCACCCTTCCCCACCATCCCTGCCCTTGGTCTATGTGCGATAGTATGGTATGGTCGGATTGTGAGATAGTCTGTTCTATGACGTATGCGTGAATCTATTCCCTATCCTCCCTTCCTCTGTTTGGTTTATAAAATTGTGAGTGTTGGATGGTGATAGCGTGTGATACTGAGTGACTGTTTGTCTAAAATTTGGTGTTACTCTCCTCATTATTTTACCCCCTTACTTTACATTCCACGCATCTGTTTGTAGGTGTGAGTGCTGGTCAATAAGAATGGATGTGAGTCAGTTCAGATGGGTGCTGGTAAGTAAGACTGTGTGTTGCTCAGTAGACGCGGGTATTGATCACTAGGTGTGGGTGTTGGTCAGTTGGTGAGGATGTTGATCAGTCGGTATGAGTGTTGGTCAGTAGGTATGCATGTATTTGTCAACAAGACTGTGTATTGGTCAGTAGGTGTGGGTGTTGGTAAGTAGGTGTGGGCGATAGTCAGTAGGTATAGGTGATGCTCTGTAGGTGTGGATGATGGTCAGTAGGTATTCTGTGTTGGTCAGTAGGTGTGAGTGATTGTATCCAGATAGACCCACAATGTTAAATTCCTCTTGTGTCCCCAGAGTGCCATACTTAGTTAATCCTATGGACAATTTGAACATTAAATTCCCCTTTCCACTTATAGCAACTACCCAATGTTACACTGATGGATGTTTTCAACATTAAATTCTCCTTTTCCCCATAGAGACACGCCCCTTCCCATAGCAGCTGATGTTTAAACGCTAAAGTCTGTATCGAACATTTACTGCGAATAACATCAGATTTATGCAAGGATGGGTTCAATCAGTGTTCTTTCTAAGATTTAAAGGAGTTTAGTTAGAAATATAAATTTAAAAAAAACACGTTGTTTTAATGTGGTGAATCTATATCAATAACAGTTAGTAAATTTAATCTTATCAGATCCTCGCAATCGATTATATTTTACTAGTTGAAATGGACTATGCCAGACAAACACTGAGTAAACATATCACTTTCGCTAGCAAGCATCAGCATACTGTGATTGCGGCATACACTTGACGTCCACACCAATTCGATTTTGACTTTAAGATGACACCATTCTTTTAATTTTATTCCAGGATAGATCTGAAGCCATACAATGTAACCGCCTTGGGGATGTTCATCGGCTATGACTACAATCAGGACGGATACTTTACATTAGATGAGTTGCACAGAAGCTTCACCGTTTACGACGTCAACCGTGAGTCATTTTTGTTTGCACAATCAAGCATCCGCGGTGATGTTTGTTTGTTTGTTGTCCTCTACCTTTTCGCGGAAAGCAGCTGACATTGAAACAACGTTTCCGTCCGTCCATTCTGCCGTCTGTCTGTCACATCTTGGTTTCTACTCTAAACTTTAAAGCCGTTTACGATTAAGAGATAAAACTTGGTATACTTGTACGTCATCCTCAGAAGGTATGTCGCGTACCTTATTGGGGTCCCATCTTCAAGGACAATGTCACGACTTAAAATTGTATGTTTTCCATCACACTTTCCTTTCCACTCTATAACTTTTAAGTCGTTTGAGATTAATGAATGAAACATGGCAAACATATACGTCATCAACAAAAGGTGTGTAGGTAGCACATTGGGAGGTGTATCTTCAAGTTCAAGGTCATAGCTCAATATTTTAAAGTTTTTCGTCAAAGGTTCTTGTCAGCTCTATAACTTCAAAACCATTTGAGATTAAGGGACGAAATTTGGTATTTTTATACGTCATCACTATGAAGTGTGTTGCTTACCACGTTATTTGTTCCATCTTCAGGATCAAGGTCATGGCTCAATATGTTACATTTTTCCTTACACTTTCCATTTCACTCTATTAATTAGAGCTGTTTGAAATTCAGGAATGAGACTTGGTATACTTGTATATCATTAGATGGTGTGTTGCACACCTCATATGGAGTCCTATTTTCAAAGTCAATGTTACGGCTCAATATTATAAGTTTTTCTTTACACCTTCCATTCCGCTCTATAATGGAACTTGGTATACCTTTGCATCATCATCATTAAGTGTGTTTTTTTCTTTTACCAGATTGGGAATCTTATGTTTAAGGTCAAGGTCACAACCTAGTATCCCACTTCCATTCCGGTCTATAACTTCATCACTTTGTGAGATTACGGGATGAAATCTTGGTATGCTTATATGCCATCATTAGGAGGCATGTTGTTTACTACATTTGTGGTTCTATTTTTAAGTTCAAGGTCACAATTTAATATAGAATTTTCCATCACACTTTCCTTTGTACTCTAAATCTGTTGTTTGTATTTTGTGTATACTTAGTATATTTTTTATACTTATACATGATCATTATTTTCCTCCATACTTTCCGTTCCATTCTAAAACATTAGTCGTTTTAAAATTTGGGTTAAAACTGTCCATACTTGTCATGGGATACAATGGCGGTATTACCCTGAATGTCAAGGGCACGGTCCAATATTTTAGGTTTCAGTGACATTTTTCCCTCTGCTCCAGAACTTAAGATCTACGTAAATAAAATAAATAAACTTGGTACACTGGTATATTGTCACCAGAAGATGTGTTGCATTCCACATTTGGGGTCCTATTTTCAAGGTCAAGGTGATACGTGTATATTTTTGCTAACGAGTATCACGTCGCGGCCTCGCTTGTGGGCTTCCATGTCTGGCAAGTAAATCAGGATTCCATATTTTTGGTTGAGTGAACACGCCCAGTCACATCGGTCCCAAACTGTTTCAGCTTGTTGATATAGATTTGCCAGGTATGTCAGTAAACTTGGTGACACACTGTTCTCCACACGGGCTTCCTCGATATAGGATACCAGACCAGCAAATGCGATGCCGTGGTTAGCAGCGTCGAAATCTGTTTGTTCAGATGATTTTGTTTCTCGTGCTTTATTGTACAGAGTGACCAAGCACTTCAAGTGATACTTGGACGTTAGTGCAATCAAGTCACGAGCAGTGAGTTTGGCGAGCAGAGGCTTATCCTCCAGTTAAAGAATACACTGTCTGATACGCACATCGAGCTGAAATGTCCACGCTTCTTTAGTGACTCTCCAGCTGCAGGTCCGTCACAAATAAAACATGTTGCAGGATATGGGGATGCTTAATTTACTTTTGAAGTTTGGTTTTGTCGAAACGCAGTCGTGACAATTGGCCTTGTAACGCTGGAACGTTGTCTCAATATCCTCACCATCATGATGCAACCTAATCAAGTTAGTAACCGCACAATTGGATTCAGTCTACGAAATTAAGGACAACATTTAAATGGATGACGATCATCTTGGAAAATGGCTGCCATTTGCTTCCGCGAAAAAAATCTGTGATGGCCCTTTAGCTACAAATGTTTTTTGGGACATACTCTAACTGCCTGACAAATTTGATGCTTGTATCACCAAACTCACAATACCCCCTAGTATTTTACATATCTGCTGCACTAATTAACAATGTCGATAGGTCCATTGGTCTAATTAGTAATGTAGATAGGTCCATTGCACTGAATGTTTAGTTATATATTATTGCTTTTAAGCAAATGACGTTACAGTGCCATCACGCTGTTTGGCAAAAGCGTAATAAGACAATTTCAACAGTGATCAAGGATGCACAGAAATTGTATTATCAATTAAAAATATAAATCTACATCATTAAATTATCGAAAAGGAATCTGTGCACAATGAGATTTGAGTTAACATTTCTATTAATGAGAGTTATTATTCCCACATTCAACACTTTTCCTTATTTGTCCATCCAACTTGAATGAATCTCAATGTGACCGCGTAAAGTAGCTATTAAATAGATCTTTACTAATAAGGTCACTCTTTGCGTGTGTGTGTGTGAGTGTGGATTATGCTACATATTAATCTGTAGTCAACAATGAAAACGTCACGTGTCCTTGTCCTTCCAGTATGATGTACATGCCCCAATAGTAAGTTTGCTCTCACTTTTAAAGTTGATTAATGATTATATAATGATAATATAATGATTATAAATTATGTTTTATAATTGTGTTATAGCTAAAGCCACGCGTGTATATATGCATACATAGGTATGTGTGTTCCACGTGACTTTATATACCTATGCATATGAATTTTTGTCCCCTTCTTCGACGGTGGGAGACATAGTATCAGCGTTTCCTTCCGTCCGTCACACTTTCTTTAACTTTAAAGCAGTTTGTGATTAAGGAATCAAACTTGGTATATCATGATTAGAAAGTGTGTTGCGTATCATGTTGGGGGTCATATCTTTAGGGTCAAGGTCTCTGCCAAATATGTTAAGTTTCCCCTCACCCTTTATGTTTTGCTCTATAACTTAAAAGCCGCTTAAGATTAAGGAATGCAACTTAGTATACTTATACATCGTTACTAGACAATGTGTTGTGTGCCACAATGGGGGTGTTAACAAGGTCAACGTCATCGTCAACGTCACGGCTGAATATTGTATGTTTTCCGTCACGCTTTCCCTTTCGCTATATACGTTACAACCGTTTGAGACCAACATCATGAACAAAAGATATGTCGCGTACCACATTGGGATTCTGAAGGTTAAGATTACGGATCAGTATTTTAAGTCTCCCCTTAGTTTTCCTACCACTCTATAATATTTGAAACTTTTCAGATTGAGGGATATATATATATATATATATATATATAGATATATATATATATATATATATATATATATATATATATATATATATATATATAATCTTTAGACGGTGTGTTGTGAACCACTTTGGGGTTCCTATCTTCAATGTCAAGGGTATGAATCGATACTTAAAGTGTTCCATCACACGTTCTGTTGTTTGAGATTATGGGATGTAAGTTGGTTTACATATATGTCATCATTAGTAGGTGTGCTGTGTACCACATTTGGGGTCATATCTTCAATGTCAGCGTCATAGTATTATAGTTTTGAATTTTTTCAATTCAACATTCTTTTGGACTCTATGATTTTAGAGCCATTTGAGATAAAGGGATGAAACTTGGTATATGGTATAACTATATATCATTACTAAAAGATGTGTCTGTACTACATTAGGGTCCTATCTTCAAGGGCAAGGTCACAGGACAATATTTAAGTTTCAGTCACAATTCTACTTCTGCTTTCTAAGTTAAGAGCTGATTAAGATAGACGGATGTAGTTTGGTATACTTAGATATTGTCACTAGAAGATATGTTGCATTGAACCTTTGGGGGTCTTATCCTCAAGGTCAAGGGCACAGGTCAATAAGCTGTTTGATGTACAGAGATGAACAATAGTACACTTATGCTTTTCATTTCGATGGCATCTCGTGAATCATCATTTCATATTCAAGGCCAAGGTCACTGATCATTTGTTTAAATCACTTTTCTGCACTCTTCGTCTCGTGCTCTTTGAGAATGGGCAATGAAATCTTGTTACTTTTTATCTCTGTCCGGTAACTTTACAGCTATGTTTTATTGTTGTGTACAGTTGTGACATCGTCATGGAAGGGACGGAGGGAACAAAAATTCACTGAATATGATTGTCGTATAACATTTTTCCATTTTACAGGATAAATAAAACATGTTTACTTTCGTACTTTTCTTCAACGCAGATGACGGCAGAGTTAATCGCCACGAGTATACGTCGTACGTCGATACTCATACTCCGACGTTGCATGACCTCTCGCATGCACTATACGATGATTACGATATGGACCACGATCATCATCTAGACGAGCACGACTTTGAGAACTTGTTCAACATCATTGACACTGATCGTACGTCGTTCCTTTTACAGTTATATTCTATGTATTTAATGAGAAAGAGTGAAATTAATATAAATAACCCTTTGTTAAAAAAATTATTAAAGGTAAAATTGCAAGTGATCTATTCTGTATCAGTATTGAATATCTGAGAGATCTGGATCATAGGGAAATTAAATATTCCTATCTTTTCCTTTTCGCATGGAGTTTGCTACGCGTAACTAAATAAAAATATTAAAAATTTAGATATATTTAAATTCGAGTTCTATCAATATATTCACTACTCTAGTTCACCCCTACTTCAGTACTATTGTAAATCTCATTATTGCAATAAACTGAGATGATACAATCACTATACCTGAGAATGATCGTGTCCAAGATACAGTGAGTAGCATAACACACATCCTGCTCGTGTAATTATAAAACAGCATTAAATAAAAATCCAATATTCACTTAAACAGATAAACCCGAAGGTATCATTTTACAAAATTAATATTCACTGTAGCAGCAAGACTGGATATTATTTCACAAAAATCGATATTCGATATAGGATCTATACAAACTACTGCATGATTGCATTCTAATGCAGCACTTTGTTAGTTGCTGACTTTTAAAAAATGTGCTTTGCATTATGTGTTAATGTTTCTCTTTACTAATTCAAAATATACCGCATAGAGTCAGAATAAGTAAAAATCTTGTGGCAGCTTGTTGTGTGCGACTGTAGGTGCAGACCCTCACCCGCAGACAAGAAATTTTACTACAATTGGGTGTTGCAAAATATCACCAAACCTGAGTAATTTAAGCCAAAGACCACGCCGAAGCCCAGCTCTACTATTGTCATGCTTGTATGTCAGTATACATGTTAAGTTTATATAATATACTTCGGCAGTGTGTTAGCAACTGTGCCCGCCTGGTCTAGGCGTATCGCTCAAGATTGCAAATTTAAAGGTCTGCTGTTCAGTTCTTGTCACAGGTGAGAATTATTCTATATAATTTAGAACCACCTCGTTGTCTGTAGCGGTCTCTTAATAATGAAAACAGATCAAAGATAAAAACAAATAATAATTTTAAAAAAATAAGCTCCACGAATAACTAAAGGTTTTAAAATTTGCGCACAAAATATAAGGCTTACCAACAAAGAAAAGAATTTCATGAGAAAGTTGTTATGTGAATGCATGAAGTATCCCGGAAAGTCAGAAAGGCTCCAGGGAGGAGCTGGTCTTTTATGGGTTTCATGCATGAAAGCCACGTTACACAATAGACAATTTCTGGATTACATCCACTAGGCAATCACCAGCGACATCTAAACTTCTCGAGTGGTAACGACAACTCTATGTCGAGCCACTGGCAGTGCAATAGAGGAATCACAAATGCTGCTTTTCTGTCGGTAGTATAAAAAAAAAACTTTTTTATTAAGGAGGTTATTATCATTGAAACTAAAACAATTATCAATCGTGCAATAACTGGTGCAGACCCAATAGTGAATAAGTACCTAGTCTTGCTGCTGCAGTGAAATTTGATTTTTTGCAGATTTGATGGTTTTATCATACTCATTTACTGAAGTAGTAGCATTTCGAAAAGCACGTCTGCACTAGAGTAGTGATTATATTGGCAGATCCTGAGCTTGAATTTCTGTATGTATTTATTGGGCCCATCCACCAATCCAATCGAAGCCTATGCAAAAGAAAATCATAACATTTTAAATTGTACTAAGATCCAGCTCTTTCAATATATTTACTACTTGTATCGACTATACGGGAATCTTGTACTTATTTTTATTTTCAAAATTTTACTTTATATTGGAAAGGGTTGTTCGTAATATAGAAGAGAGAGAGAGAGAGAGAGAGAGAGAGAGAGAGAGAGAGAGAGAGAAAGAGAGAGAGATGGATCGATAGACATATACGTTCAGCGTATCTATAACGTGTCGACATTTGAAGAACCTAATACATATCTTTCGTTATATTACATTATATGAAAAGGGTTGTTCGCGATGCAGAGAGGATATATAGATAGATAGATAAATAGATTTGGATTTGAGGATAGATCAACAGGCAGATAATATGTGTACATACATACATACATACATACATACATACATACATACATACATACATACATACATACATACATACATACATACATACATACATACATACATACATACATGCATACATACATACATACATATATAAATACATACATACAGACAGACATACAGACAGATAAACAGGTATATATATAAATGGAATGAGGGACATATAAACATATATTAACTCGCGATTCGGATTATATGACTGTTACTGTGTATAAATATGTAAATATCGTTGCAGGGGACCGTAGAGTATCAGTACAAGAATGGGAGAATTATTGGGTTCACGTAAGTATATATATGTACACACACACGCACATACATGTATACATACGGACACAAAAGTTCAATTTTGGTCATGTTTTCTATTTGTTGTCATTTTTTTTTCGGTTGTCGATCTTGGCTTTGTAAAAGTACACAATTTTAACTTCATTAGCTTTCAGTGGACAAGGAATACAAAGAAGTGCATCAATGTCAATGTTCATCAAACTTTTGAATTGTTTTGGGTTTCTGAATGCGAACGAGAGTGCCCCCACTTATTTGCAAATGTTTTACTCGATGGACACGGAGGTTTGTGAACTTCAGTTTTACACCAGGGACGTATTGTATGTATACTGATATCGATGAAAGGTAGCTGAATCAAACTGGTGTGTTTTGTATGCTTAAGCACGTGAGGTTGACTCATTTAGACATTGCAACTCATTTTCGAAACACTTTGGAAAGTTGTTTTTCATTTCTTATAGTAGTATCCGTATAAGTAAAGAGAAGGAGGGATAGTCACCATATTTGTTTTTTTTTAGAGTCATATCAACAAATAATCTTCAATTACATTGTTGCACTCACAGTTTATGGAACAAATTCAACAAGTACTTAATTTTAATATCTTGTGCTGCTATGTACTTCTAGTATACAATTTTGTCTGTTTTTATTGTAAGATGCCAATGCTTATAAGATCCGTTGTCTGCAAGATAGGTATAAATCATACAAGATAGGTATAAATAGAAGATAGGTATAAATCATACAAGATAGGTTTAAATCATATAAGATAGGTATACATCATACCAGATAGGTATAAATCATACCCGATTGGTATAAATCATACAAGATAAATTTAAATCATATAAGATAGGTATAAATCATACAAGATAGGTATAAATCATACCAGATAGGTATGCATCATACAAGATAGGTATACATCATACCAGATAGGTATAAATCATATAAGATAGGTATAAATCATACAAGATAGGTATAAATACAAGATAGATATAAATCATACAAGATAGGTATAAATCATATAAGATAGGTATACATCATACCAGATAGGTATAAATAATACCAGATAGGTATAAATCATATAAGATAGGTATAAATCATACAAAATAGGTATACATCATACAAGATAGGTATACATCATATAAGATAGGTATAAATCATACCAGATAGGTATAAATCATACAAGATAGGTATACATCATACAAGATAGGTATAAATCATACAAGATAGGTATACATCATACAAGATAGGTATAAATCATACCAGATAGGTATACATCATACAAGATAGGTATACATCATACAAGATAGGTATTAATCATACAAGATAGGTATAAATCTTACCAGATAGGTATAAATCATACAAGATAGTGATAAATCATACAAGATAGGTATACATCATACAAGATAGGTATACATCATACAAGATAGGTATAAATCATACAAGATAGGTATACATCATACAATATAGGTATAAATCATACAAGATAGGCATACATCATACAAGATAGGTATAAATCATACAAGATAGGTATAAATCATACAAGATAGGTATAAATCGTACAAGATAGGTATACATCATACAAGATAGGTATAAATCATATAAGATAGGTATAAATCATACAAGATAGGTATACATCATACAAGATAGGCATAAATCATACAAGATAGGTATACATCATACAAGATAGTTATAAATCATACAAGATAGGTATAAATCATACAAGATGGGTATACATCATACAAGATAGGCATAAATCATATAAGTTGATTGATAATACATTTTTAAAATGCTTCTTCACTACGTTGTCTATATACAGCCTTGAAAAGAA
Source organism: Margaritifera margaritifera (assembly GCA_029931535.1). Lineage (NCBI taxonomy): Eukaryota > Metazoa > Mollusca > Bivalvia > Unionida > Margaritiferidae > Margaritifera > Margaritifera margaritifera. Next base: position 248,170 of record JAQPZY010001342.1, on the reverse strand, counting down.
GAAAAAAACTGTGAATCTTGTAATGACCCTCTGACGTCAACTTTCTGTGTTCTTAAGTCCATACTCGAAAACTGCCTAGATGTCGCTCATATAATTCCTGAAAGACCCCAATGTATATTATTATAAACGATATCTATATATCATTCTCTTACTGTCTGCTTATACATACCTAATCCTTGCCATTTTCGTTCCTTACCACAACAAAGTATCGCACCATTAAACAGCTCCTACTCAGAGTAACTATAAACAATTCCATGCGAATACCTTTTCTGTTTTGTTCTGTGCGTCACGTACAAATTATGTTACACAATTATGGCTTTCAATGTTGTGTTCCTAACTTTTTCTTATATTGTTCTGTCCTGTATACACATGGACACAAGACGTATACCATATAGAATGTAACGTTAACAATGATTAGGGATACACTACTTTGGTTACAAGTGTCTGACCATTATCGTCCTCGTCGTAGTAATAATCATCGTGATATTGACCATCTTTGTCGTCGTATCAATCTATTGTTGTTGTTATTATTATTATTTTTTTCCAGCAATTTACAAAATATGAGCACCTGCACGGACACGGCAGTGGGCGTTAACGCTACGCTGATGGGCTGATAAATACTTACACTCTAGGATGCGTAAAATCTTGTTTTTTGTCCTAACTGAAAAATAATAAAGCTATATACACTTTTGATGCATTCTATCTCCTCTCTCCTTCTTTTTCATTTTCTGCCCTCGAAATACACAACGATGTCAAATTAAAGCAGTCTCGAACACTCCACCAAAACTCCACCAACACTCCACCAAAACTCCACCGGAAGGTATGCGCCTCTTTTTGCGATCCGAGAGTAAGAGAGCTACACTAGTTAGACCTCTTCGACGATTAAATCGTTAGGAATCGTACACCGGTGTAGGTTAAATCGTTTGGAATCGTACATCGGTGTAGGTTAAATTGTTTGGAATCGTACACCGTTGTCGCTATAAAGGGTACAATGATTGCTAGAAAGCCTACGACAGCTATTGAATACAAATTAAGAACAGTTTCGAGGTCTCAACAGAAATTTAGGAATTTGTGAATCTTTGAAGAGTGATAGCCATACACAAGAAAAAAGGTCTAATTAACCGAATTATGCGATGCTTGCAATAAAATGTTGTTATTACCTACAAAATGGTAGGAATAATAATAATAATAATAATAATAATAATAATAATAATAATAATAATAATAATAATATAAACTAAAAGAAAAATAAACACTATATTAGTGGATGGCTACCATCGCTCTTTTCTCTCAAACTTCGTTTCTGACAATTTTGAGAAAACATTAAAATCATCTTAAAAATATTTTAATTAATCATCAATATTTAGTTAATTAACAGACTGCCTTGTTCCGATGACACCAGGATCATTAAGTAAATTTTAATTATCTGTGCCACAAAGGTCGTGTTATCAGTTTTATGAAACACGAACTTCTGAACATTGAATAAGAGCCATATATAGCCAGAGATGAGAGACGCTTAAATAAATGTCAGACTTTCATGGTGGTCGTACTCAATTAAAAAGTCTGTATTTCAATTGTTGAAAGCAAACAGTTGCTCCACCACTTGCATAAGTATGACTTTTAAATAATATGGTACATTTAAAAAAAAAGAATCCATAAATGTCTACAAGATCTATTGGAACTTAAAGTATTAGTTGAAGTATTTCTTTAAGACTTTGACAGGAATTCTTAGTGGTTGCAGTGGAGTCTCGAGAGAAGCAAGAGCGCCATCTGGTGAGGGCAAGCAAACACGAAATGTATTTTTTAAAAAACTCATATCCCTTAATTGAACTCTTTTTACAGTTTGATATTTCTTTTACAGCCACCATGAAATACATGATTGTAGTGTTCGTCTTTGGCTGCTTTCACAGCTGTCATTGGTTAGTGTATCGGAAGTTTAAGGGACTCATAAGTTTACCTCACTCGCGGATCTTTCCCCAAAGTGTGTAGTTTTTCCACTGCATTTGCGGATTTGCAGCTGAAATAGCATTTTTCGCAGAAATTTAAAAAAAAAAATAGAACCATGGACCATAATTATACTTTCGTTAAGTTATTATTGTAAATTATAAATCAGTTATGCAAGTCAAGAAAGAAAAGAAATATATAAAATGGTATGTGATTTAGAACATGATGTTAGCTAAAACGGTTCCCATAGGAGAAAATTCAGCCGTTATCGACACGCCTTTTACTACAGGAACATTCAAAGTTTTCTTTTGCTGACATTCCGTGCGTGTATAAGCAGTTATTGTGAATTAAGGGCTGGAAAATCTATATAATTTCCCAACCTCTTACTATTTTGTGTATGTACACCAGTCAAAGTGAGAAACAAGTAAAAATCTGGCCACTACGTCATAAAACTTAACTCGATTCCAAGTTTCACTCGAAAATATTCTGACTAATCGAAAGGTTCCATTTAATTTAGAGTTAGATTTCCAATTCTGGAATAACATTAGTACCCAAAATGTTGAATACAGTTTTATGACTGATGGGCCGGGCCTGTATTCACGAAACTCCTCAAGTTGAGTGAGAAACTCAATTCAAAATAACTGACTTTGTCACTCATGTGAGTGTGCACTCAATTTATGATTCACGAACACCAATCACCTCAAATTAGAGTGAACTCAGTTGAGAGCGACCTAATACACAAATTATTAAGTGCGTAAGCGGTCGACTACCGAGATCACCAGTTATAAAAGTGCAAAAGATGCTTGCTGCTAAGGAGACCCTCGTGCACTTCCGTAAACAATTGTATCGGCTGTATCGGCTTCTTCTGCATAATGTGTATTGTGTGTAAGTAGGAAAAATTCCCGATCAGTGTTACGTATTGTCACGAATGACATCTTTTTGTCACGAAGTCGCTCAACGTTCTCGGGTCATGCGTCCACGTGAAAATGGTATGACAATAATGTGAATAGGGATCGTTAAGGTCATCAGTGGGATTAATTAGTTGTTCGGTTTGTTGGTGACCTTATGGAATGATACCGAGTTAGTAGAAAACTCTTTTGGATTCGGCGCAAGCGATTTACTTTGGAAAATTTCCTATTGATTTGGTATCATTTCATTCCAGGTCACCAACGAACCATGTAACTAATAATATTGGTTTAGATAAGCTTGTTTGAATTTCAGCGAATAATACTTCAAACAAAAATAATCTGAATGAACAAGGAATGTAACAATCTGTTACTGACAAAAGTGTCGTCGACGCGCTTGTTCAATATTACCTTTGACCTTGATCATATTCAGCATCTTATAATTGTGTTTTGTAGAGATTGGCGGGTTAGTTTAAAAATATTTCATTGTCAATGAGATTGTGCACAAGTTCTAGCAACTTAATTAGCCCTCTACCTAAATGGAAAAAATATCTGAATACATTTCAACATGACAACAAGTAGCAACATCTACTATTGAAAAATATTGAGAGATATTGAGAGAGAGAGAGAGAGAGAGACAGACAGACAGACAGAGAGACAGACAGACAGACATACAGAGAGACAGAGAGAGACAGAGTGAAGTTGGATATGGCACTTTGAGTTATGTAAAGGATATGGCACTTAGAGTTATGTAAAGATTATGGCACTTAGAGTTATGTAAAGGATATGGCACTTAGAGTTATGTAAAGGATATGGCACTTAGACTTATGTAAAGGATATGGCACTGAGAGTAATGTAAAGGATTTGGCAATGAGATTAATGTAAAGAATTTGTCACTGAGAGTAATGTAAAGGATTTGGCAATGAGAGTAATGTAAAGGATATGTCACTGAGAATAATGTAAAGGATATGGCAATGAGAGTAATGTAAAGGATATGTCACTGAGAGTAATGTAAAGGATTTGCACCGAGAGTAATGTAAAGGATTTGCCCTGACAGTAATGTAAAGGATATGGAACTGAGAGTAATGTAAAGGATATGGAACTGAGAGTAATGTAAAGGATATGGCACTGAGAGTAATGTAAAGGATTTGCACTGAGAGTAATATAAAGGATATGGAACTGAGAGTAATGTAAAGGATATGGCACTGAGAGTAATGTAAAGGATTTCGCACTGAGAGTCATGTTCAAATCAACTCATTTTGTTGCTGACTATATTTGGGATAGAGCATGAAGCAATGTGGGGAGGTACATATGCCACTTCAGGAACAAAATGGGGTATCAACATGTTGAACACGATAAAGAACAGCTTTTAATATGCTTGAATTACGATGCAATCTAGTATGGATACTATCTAGTGCTCGATGACAAAAAATTAAGTCATTTTACTGGATTCGATATTTGGACATAAACATATTTTTAAGCACTGTAACACTTGCTACATTGGGTATCCTATTCGGGATTGTTCCACAAGGTCACTGTTGACGGTATAACAGATGATTTGGTAGAATTTAACCTGAAATCATAAGTGACTAAATTATTTGAATGTCAGAGGTTATAATTTGTTTCTTCGGACAAAGGGGGAGGGAGTAATTTAATAAGATGGTCCAGAGTGTGTTTCGACTTAAGTTTGTAGAATGTTAATAATTTTTGTCTCTTTTGACTAGATTGCAGTTTTTCCCATCCAGTTTGCCAATGTGATCAACTATGTCACGTTTGTAAATATGTGGATGCAACTGACGTATATACCAAATGAGGCCGATGTCATGGCAAGACACTAGAAATTGTTTTGGGTTATGTTGTTTCAGGAAAATAAACTTCTTGTAGCGCAAGACACCGTTTTCAAGGAACATTTCATCTTTGTAGTGTGGCAGTGAGACATCTGGTAGTAGAAAGCTCCCTGCCTAGCTGAAGCTTTCTTGATATCGTATGATAGTCGGAACGTTGTTGTATAGTCCTTGATTGTGTCGGCAAAGTATGAAGGTCCAATTCGAAAGGTTCGTGTGTTTCTTGGTAGTTTTGGTTGCACAGACTTTGTGATCTCTATAGAGCTTTGCGTCTATCATTAACCAATGTATGGTCAAGTACCATACATACAATGGCAATATAGTCTTTCAGGTAAGTTTTCGAACAAAGCATGTGACAATGTCAAGCCCAGTGGATATCCAATAGAGCCACGAAGGGATCTTTTTGATTTTCTGTAACAAGAGGCAGCCAGAAGTGTTCATATCTAGCAATAACCCTGCCGAGAACGTCCATTCTATTTAAAGATGGGTTGTTGTTAACTTCCTGCAGGAAATTCAAATAAACCAAGGGACCAGCGGGACTCCATTTTATTTTATTCTGACTGAATTTTACGATTTATCCAATATCTACTAGTATATCCTAAATATAAATATTAAGTAACGATTTATTTCGTCATGTAACAGATATGGAAAGGTCGAATATAATAGTAACTGTTGGCCTTGGAATGAGATATAAAGCTCTATTCCGATATTTAGGTTAAAAACTATGGACGCCGTTGTATTATAAAAATGTTATTAGTAGAAAAAGCATTTTCATATATGAATCTTTAGATATTTTGATATTATTTGTTTTCTGCTCTCTTTGTCTCATAATACCTTCACCTGTTGATTCATATTACTCGGGCTTTGCGGCTTCTGAAAAGATGCTCTGAGAAACGAAAAATGGCAAAGCTGCAAAATTAACACCATAATAATTTCCAAAGATATGAAAGAATCCGAACAAGAGATGTCCACGTCGCCATGTTAAAGCTTTTGTAGGTATTTGTTTAGAAGATAAAACATTGAGAAGGATCATATAAACCTCAAATTACATATGAAGAACAATACAGATTAATATATAAGCCAAACATACTTTCTGATGCAAGTGTTGTGCTATTGAACAAGCTGTACTGCAATCTAAGTGAATGTTCCCTGCCCTGGAATAAAAAATTGTGAAAGTATTCTGATGCCATGGGAATATCATACAGTTTAGAAGAAAAAGAAAAGATGTCAATTAAAAATCGATAATTAAAATTACCATTTGCAAACGGCAGCAATGTTGAGAGGTAAATGTGCTCATAAGTGGCATTCTGCAATTCGGCGTTAACGTCAACATATTCTTGTTCATTTCTTTGTTTATTATTTTATAAATTGTTGAAGATAATATGATACATTAAGATGAATCTTTATTATAATTGAGTTACAAGTACATGCTCAAGGACACAAATCTGTCTGTCTGTATGCATATATATGCATATATTAATATTTATATATATATATATATATCGATAGATCGATAGATAGATAGATAGATAGATAGATAGATAGATATTGACAGATATTTACACACAAATTTATAACTGCACAAATGCAAAACAGTTTCTCAATGTTTGGAGCTGAATAAGCCCTTCGTCAGGGGTAGAAACAATTTACATTCACAAAACAAACACTAAAATATATAATATATAACGAGGCAAAAATTGCAAATACTAAAGCTAGTATTTATTTTAAAATCAGTTGCATATTATACGGTACAGAAATGTTACTCTGATAATAAATAAATAAATAAAGTCAATAATGGCACTTGAACTTGATGCATTCCGTTTTATGGCATGTGTTACTCTTAAAGTTTTTGCAACGCTCATTAATCCAAATTTCACATGTATCATATAGACCACACCTATGATTGCATATCGCACAAGGAGGTTAGACAATCATGGACATGCATCGAATACGACATCCTGTCACAGAATAGAATCTTTGCGGCAATGCACTTTAATGTTTCGATATGTACGGTAAGTGTAGATCTATGTATTAAGATATCAGGACCTTAGCAGATCACTTCATCACCCTATATTAAATTGTATAGAAAGGTTCGTGGCAATTCTTGTAGCCCTTTTAAATGAGAATAACATTGGCACGGGTTATTATATAGAGAAAGACCACGCAATCTAAGAAACTGGAACTTGAAATCCGATTCAAGTTTGCGTAGATGATTTTCAGGCCGATCCAAAGTTCTAAATGATACAAGCGGCTGAAACATGAGGTTTCATTAGTTTGATGGTGTTATCAAAAAGTACTAAGATGTTAAATGTTGACCAAAACAAATTATATTTGTATATCCAGTTTCAACACGTCTAAAGATTTCAGTCCAGTAAAGACATTTTCTTCTATCCTGCAATATTAATATTTATTTCCAGATAGATTAAGAATTGCAATATTTTTTCTTCAAGTTTCAAAAGATATTGCTTCGGAGAGATTAGATTCGATTGTAATTTAAGTTGATATCACGTAGAAACTTTAGCTGCCCATGTGCGCCATTTTCTATTGTTTGTATATCGCCGTAGGCCAATGAGGAGAGTTCGAGTTTGCAAAGGTAGAGCGTAGTGCTTAAGGGAGGAAATTTCGTCAATTTGGTGGAGAGGAGAGAGACACATACTGCGTTCCAGAAGGTAGTGTTGGCAGCGAACTAAGGACTGTTGTACAAAAGACATTATTTGTTTTTGATTACAGATACAAAGCTTATTTTCTCACCAATCTTCGTGTCAAATAGTGAATGGTATATGTTGTGATAAAATGATTTGCTGTATCTAAAATAAATAGTTTATATATTAGTTTACCTAACCCGTCAGAAATGTTTCGTAACTATGATTATTTTGCAGTTATTTATGGAAGATAAGATAAAACTAATATAATAATAACCATCAAAAGTTATGATCGCAGGTTTGAAATGATTGGTTATAACAATTCATACATTCTCTTAAAATACCATGGGTCTGAAGAATACTTACAAAAAACACAAAATGGCGTAAAATAACTGTTTCATTGCTTTACTTGTGCAAGAATGTAATAAGTTTAGTACCAATTAAATTGAAAGGCGCACTAGAAATATAGATAATAGATTTTGAAAAGATGTTATATTAAGGACATTAATAGATTTTATTAGAGAACCTCTGATGTACAATGAAAACTTTAATGTCTGAGGATCTATTTCTTATTAGCAAAAAATGGGTGAAGAAAGGTTCACCCTTTATAAATGATATTCTTAGGAACACTGTAGAACTCCTTTAATGGCAACAAATAAATCAGTTATATAATGTTGGGACTAATTTTGTAAAGGATGCAGGACTTATTAACTCAAAAAAAATTATATATGAATAGATTAAATATTGAACCTCAACATGAAATTTTGGAAAAACCCGGATCCCCAAACATGTAAATGTTTCTTAAAACTATGAAAGGCTTTGTGGATATTTATAGTAGTTTGGTGGAAGATAGAGATATTACAGTAGTCAGAGTTTTAAATAAATGGCAAACTGATCGTAATCTACTAGACCAAATTTCATTTTGCCTTAAAATATAACAAAAATGTTTATATTCTAAGATGGCTTCAGCACAAATTATTATAGAGGATTCTTGCAACAAACCATTTCTAGAAGAAGAAATGAAATGATACATGAAAAAGAAATGTTCTTTTTGTACAGATTCGACTTACACGCTGAATCATCTAATTTGGGACTGTACCACAGTGAAGTGGTTTGGAATAATTTAAATCAGTGGATTAGAATTAACTCTAATTTAAATTAACTCTAATATTCTTCGTTTTCACATAAAAGGCTTATTATTGGCTTGCATAGAGCCGATAATGTAGTCATGCTTGTATTATTGATAGCTAAAAGATATACACGCACATTGCGTCATGAAATGAAACTTCCATCATTACAGAGGTTTAAACATTTTCTCAAAAGATAACGTATGTGTGAATGTGTGAGAAAGAATTCGAATATAGATCAATACAATTTAAGTTTTTGAAACCAGATGAAGGACTTATAGAAGTATAACAGAGTAATTAGATTGTAGTATATATTTTAATATGTAGAGATATATCCAAAATACTTATAGGATATATATATATATATGTGTGTGTGTGTGTTTCTTGAATTATTCACAATTTTCACAAATTGCATACCAGTTGATTTATTCTTCCATACTCAACTAATATTTATATTGATAAATTTCTTAATTTGATAAAATTGATAAATTGATCTTAATGTTTTTCTTGTTCTTCTTTCCTTCTAATTATCATATACTATATGATATACGAATATAGATATATTTTTTTGTGATTGTAATAATATTAATATAAATGTTGCTTATATGCTAGACGTAATACAAAAAGTGTTCGTATAATGAAAGGAAATAAGTAAAACATGTGTGCAATATGATGTTAAAACTATTTACCCAAGGCGTTAGGGCATACATATAGAGAGGTGTGATGAGGTCGTTTTCTCCCCAAGGCAAGCTGTTACTAAAATTAACACAGGCCCCTATAGGCTCAACCAGTAACTTGATTAAAATCGATATCTTCGATCTGACGCGGTCATTTTCTGTTAACCTTTCGATTTGGTGATGAACTTATATCTCTTTGCCTCATATGTCCTGCCAACGGTAGATAATACTTGAGAGTTGTAGCGCGTTGTAGTTGTGTAGAGTTAGCTGATTAATTTATCACCAATTAAGTAACTGAAGAATCGCAATATTTTTTGAATTGATTATTTAATGATTACAAAACACCACCATCAAATTAATATACTCTGGGAAATCCAACTTAATATATTTTGTTTCTCGGTCAAGTGTTAGAAACAGGCCGTCTGGTGTAGGCATAGCGTATATGATTACAGATTGAAAGGTATGTGGTTCAAAACTCAACATGTGTAAAACAGCTTTTCCGTACAAAAGAGCTTGAAAATTGTGTATTAGAAAATATAATCGAGGAAAAGGCGAACGACGTTCACGATTTTTGCCTAACTGCATATAAAACAGTGAGACATTTATACATACATTGGACCGCAAAATGATGATGCAATATATACACATCAAATAGGGAAGTAATATGTGCACAAACAACACGTACAAAAATGCCGCAAAATGCTGAAACTGAACTGTCGTGATGTTTGAAACTTTAATAGCATCCGAAGTGAAGGTGGTGAAGTACTAGAATTGATATTTGAATACAAACAAATGATATTGAGTTGATTGGTGAAAATCTAGAGCGTATTAATATGTGCTAAAATAATTTGATTACACGTTTAAGTGTATATGTAGGAGAAAAAATAAATACAGATATTTCTACCAATATGTTTTCAAAACAATACACAGACATTCAGAATATATTAAAACATGATAGAAAGAATCATATCAGAAAATACTGCGAAATATTATTCCGATGTTAATCAACTAACACAAAGAAAAACATAGCAAGATACAGACAACTGCGTCAAGTTTAGAATTTGATTGATTTGAGCGACTGGTCATGAAGACCGTGTGTACCGAAAGTACAGTAATCAGACATCTTATACTGGTGGATATCTTGAGAATCATTTAAAAGCTACTAGACCATTCATACTGGTGGATATCGTGAGAATCATTTAAAAGATACTAGACCATTCATACTGGGGGATATTTTGAGAATCATTTAAACATTACTATAGCAGTCATAGCTGATAATCTCACTAATTGGTACCGAAGACACTAAATAACACTAAATTTAGCTAGGAAAAAGACAGAATAGGGAAACATTCTAACAAGATGGGCGAGTTTAACACTAAAAGATGAAATCAAACCGACACAAGCAAAGGAAAGACAGAGAGCAGATAGTGAAGAACATTATGGAAAAGAACCGGCTCAAGCAGACAGAAAAATAACAAGAAAGGAAGCGTACAATCCACTGGCAAACGAATTAAACTTGCAGATATGACAATTAGACAGTTTGGTACAAAAACTACAGAACATAAAAGTTTTAACGGATTCTTTCTTTTCGAAAGGATAGAGCAAACAATAAATGGCATAAATAGATATAAATCTGGAACGAATGAAGGAAGACATGAAGAAGGAATTGTGTGGAAGAGTGAAAATCAGTGCAATCAGAAAAGGAGGGAAAGATATTGTTTGGGACATTGTTCATATCCAATTTTCTGTTTCTTGAAGGAATCGGCTGTGTTTTTTACAAATTGTAGTCAGTGCCAAAACAACTGTACAAAGCAAAAACAAAAAGCTAGAAAGTAAAATGGCAGAACCTGGACAAAGTCCAGCATCGGATAATTATCAAAGCAATCCAACTGTAAAACCTAGCAAGGACTTTTACATGATGAAATGTTGTAGATTTTGTGTATGCTAACCCAAAAAATAAATAAATAAAATAACAAGAGTATATAGCATTTTCCATGCATCGTTAGGTATCGGAAATAAATAAAAAAGTCTAGTCAATTACAGGATAGAACCACAGTCTAAATTCTATGTTAAGCAGTTGTTTAAAAGTATGTTGCTGTCTATGTCAGTGCATATAAAGGTCTATTTAATTGTGCATAGTTTGTTGCCAGAAAAAAATGTGCTTTGGGTAAAATACATCTAACCTTGTGCTTTTTAATGCTTTGTCGTTTCCGAAACATTTTCTACAATATATACAACATTTTATGTCTTTCAAAAAAGTATTTTATATATTTTAATTCATGTCGCAGTTTACCAATTTAAGAATTCAATACTTAACAGTATTTTAGTTGTGTTAATTTTGTAGGACGTAATATAGATATGACTATTATTAAGCTAAATAAATTTTTTAAGTTACCCCAGCAAAAGCTCGTGTAGGGGGATGGGATACGACAACATCAAAATATAAAGCTCACAGTCGACAGTTCTAAACACACTATGTCTACAGTAGAATCGCGTGATTCATCAGACATAGTGGTGCACTGTCTCTGTTTCTATGCCACTTCTCAGTCTGTCTCATTTATTGTGCTGAAGAGCGCAATCAACGCTTCGCCTCAGTACACGCCATTAGTGACGTATCATATTACAGAGCCTTCCGCAACATCCAGAGCCTTCAGTACGGAATCATATTGGCAGTCAAGTTACAAAATATGTTTTAGAAAAATAGAGGAATTTACATTCAAATTCGAAAATAAAATAAAATTAAGCTATTGATAATTTATTTCTCAACTAAATAGGATCATAGTCGTTGAGAATTCATGCGTAGAATTTCAGAATCGATTTAGATTAACGATGACATTTCTTGTGTTAGATTTTGATTACTATTGTCTTTGATATCTGCCTCGCTTTATTATCATAGTTTAGAGAGAGTAAAAGTGTTTAATATACTTAAAAGGCACTAATAAAAATTTTTAAGACTTAAAAGCAATAGAGTATTGAATACTTTACGGCGTGTTGGAAACTCTGGCTGGATAGTGACGTCACCATGGCAGAGAACTGTTGGAATATACCACAGCGGAACTTGTCTACTGGAAAAGAGTCATATATCGACATACCAACGGTAGGCAGTTTTTATCTGTAGCAAGAGTGCTTTGGTACAGAATAATGGGAGAACACTTTAGTAAGCATTTTGCTTGGCAAACAAGTGCTAGGAAAAAATAAAGAAGAGTGATTTCTTAGATATGTAAATTCAAGGCACAAACTAAAATCAATTTATTTATTTTTCAGGAGACATTAGAGTCATTATACTCTTCAACCATGCCTACCGGGAGACCTGATCATAACGGACACATGTTTAGAGCGAACACTTCTCATAATAGTACATGGTTTATCAGTATGACTGACATAAATGCAAATTACTTTAATCACTGTGTTCGTGTTGTTTATCAGTACACCAATAATAAATATATACTTTTTCTTCTTGCTCCATCACTACTGATATATATTTTTGTTCTATCCATCCAACACACATGTAACCTAGTTGACATATATATTAAAATATTTATACTAAAATAAATCAAAATAAAGACCTCAGCACTTGATATTTCAATACCAAACAAGTGAGGAAAAAAATACAAACATCTTTAATACGTTATCAAACAGAAAGGAATTAAGGAGCTACTTTGTAGGCACTTAAATGGTTTCCCCAGTAGGTTGCCTCAAGCAATATATTTGGACAAAGTTACAATTGTCTAGTTGGCATCTTTGTAACATTCTACTCAATTTGAACTCTGAAAAAATAGATTCTTATATCGGTAGAATGCAAATCAAAATACAATACATTGGGGACTTTCTGCAAGAGATTAAACATTGCACATATTGCTGAAACGGTTACATGAAAAAAAAGGCAATGAAAAAACACGAGACTATATGTATTTTACACTAGGTACAATTTTATCTGGCAAAGAATCTGTGTACAATTAAAGAGTTTATTGCAATATCCGACAAAGCAATTGGAACAAGCAATTTAAATATCTTCTTCAGAGAAACTTTCGACAAAAATTCGATCTTAGGGCATAATTTATAGGTTGTCACAAGTATTCACAGACGTTCAAGAACAAAGCACAATTATCCAAAATTCACGATTATCATTTCCAAATGATACCGATTAAAAACCTTAAGGCGATTCTACTGATGCACATGATTTTATGATATTTAATTTAATTGATTCATTTTGTTTTACATCTCATAAAGAATGATCAAACTTTTTTTTCAAGCTATCGCTTGAGTGTATGTAAGAATTCTAAGAAATACGTCTCGAGTAAATATAAAAGACTTTCTAATTGCTAAATGTTATGAATTCCGGGCCTGAAGAGTCCTGAATTTGCATGCCGTGGAAAGAATTTCAATCGTTTATGATGACATGTAAAACATAATGAACACATTAAGTGCAAGGGTATTATAAAAATCATGTTCCTCAACAGATTTGTTCAGAGATCGTTGTGGATATAATTTGAACAAAGGAAGTCGTAAATTTTGTAAATTTGTGTTGAGTCTGAAAATGTATGAGCTTAAGTCGGAAAGCGGATGGCTTCTAAGGTAATACGGTACATGATTGGCCCTGCCCATGGCCATCAACTGTTCAGCGCTACCTTTAGATTGTAAGGCCTTATCTCATCTCAAGAGTTTAAATGTAAGTCACGATTCAACGTGTACTTTCCATGCAATGAAGTTAATTGTAGTCACACCATTGTATTGTTGTGGCACAGTCTTCTTGATCATCAATGTCTTGCACCTAATGTCTCTGAGCATTTCGTTCAGTATCGAGGCGTCTGAAATCACGACAATGTATAAAATAGATATTGAAAATGATATTTTGATCTGATTGGGATAATAAAGAACTGATTTTTTTTCTTTCGACGTTTAATAATTTGTGCCCAATATCTATGAGTACATCGCTGAAACGAACAGACAACTTTCCGACGAGAAATTTTATAAGATACTTAGAAATGAACCAAACGTTGAATACGCTGAGAATATTATGTCAGACATTTAAAGACATGCAGAGTGCAGGGAACATTGATAACAAAACACTCACGTACCTACATTTGGTTGACTCTAAAGCAGGGATATTTTACTTCCTCCCTACGATACACATAGAAAGGGAACAGGCAGGCGAATCATTTCCAGAAACGACCATCCCACTGAAAAACGACCATCCCACTGAAAAACGACCATCCCACTGAAAAACTTTCTTCATTCATTGATTATTACTTTTGCCCTTTAGTGTAAAAATTACCCTCATACAGATCTTCATACAATCAAGATACTACCGACTACTTTAACAAAACACCGAAAACCAACATTCCAGACAACACTCTATTTGTCACTATTGATGTATGTTCCTTATACAACAACATCCAACACGATGAGGAAACCCAAGCCCGCGATGAAGCATATGAGAGTCGGCCTGATCCTTTCCCTCCTACTGAATATTTGTTTGAACTTTAAACCCCTATTCTTCAGTCAAACAATTTTGAACGATTAACTCTTGATGCAAGTAAATATAACTGCAATGGGTACTAAACTGGCACCTTCGTATCCCAACATGTTCATAGGAAGTCTCAAACAAAAGCTTAAGGCTGCTCAATGAGGCACCCATTAGACCTCTAAGCTGGTTGCAAATTCATGTACAACAAAGAATTTGAAGGAGAATATACATAAGAAAATACATTACCGAGACTATGAACAAACCTAAACCCTCGTTGGAAATAATTTCTTCAAATACAAACCACAAAAGCCAACAAACGCATCGCCCTAGTTGTTACTTATCACACCGATGCCGCAAACATATACCATATCATTTGGAAGCACTGGCACTGGAATCTTCTGAATGTTTGAAGAGCATATTTTAAGAAGTTCTTATGTGTACATAGCGTAGACCTAGAAATGTCAATGACCGTCTGGTACGTGCCAACGTAACTTCAGACAGGATCACAGATACAGGCACACACACAATTGCAAAGACAAGCGCTGCCTAATCTGAATTCATGTCCCCGAGACCAAATCGTTCGAAATTCCGGTATAGAAGTTAACTTTGCTACCAATCAGAAGTTAGGATGTCGAGCCAAAAAGGTTATCCTTACATGCAAAGTCTGTGTAATCCAATGTGTTGGTGAAACTGTTGACTTAAGAAAAAAAACGAATGAATAATCACATATTTCACATTTCACATTCGCAATAAAATCAATGTGAAGCACGACCATCACTACAACTCAGCTTTACATTCAGCAGAGTCCCTCGAATTGCTACCGATTGAGTCTAACAGGCGGTGGATAGATAGAGAACGGACACATAAGGAACGATATTATATTCCGCAGCTGAGAACTCATGGGAAATTTGTTATAAATGGAACAAATCTAACCTTCCCAATGCAG
This sequence comes from Margaritifera margaritifera, assembly GCA_029931535.1. Lineage (NCBI taxonomy): Eukaryota > Metazoa > Mollusca > Bivalvia > Unionida > Margaritiferidae > Margaritifera > Margaritifera margaritifera. The sequence continues at coordinate 232,618 of JAQPZY010001342.1, read as the reverse complement.
CCTTTTCCTTACTTCAGGAAAACATCAGTTTATAATTCAGTATTAAGAGCAGGGCACGTAAGACCCAAACTCAATTAAAATTCATTGGCAGGTCAAGTACCTAATCGAACATACCAAGTTTGGTTGATTTGTTCTCTCTCTCTCTCTCTCTCTCTCTCTCTCTCTCTCTCTCTCTCTCTCTCTCTCTCTCTTCAGATCTGACTAAATGAAGAGAACAATGCAAATAAGACTACATTTAGAGATTGACTTTTAAGAGATTTTACAACTTTGTTTCCTTATCAATTTCAAACTTGCATGGAATTGCCCTCTTTCGTGTATAGATATGCAAATAAGGAACACGCAGGCTTGTCACTACCTGACCTTACCCTTTTGATCCCAGATAAAGTCACAACAAGTACCATAGGGACATAACAGTCAGCCCGAGAGATTTGATTGGGTAAGGATACCTATTAGTTTTTAGCTTTGCTTTGTTTGATAAAAATAATACCCATATCTAAGTAAAGTTATTGTGCATTATGAATTTTACTTGTGAAACATGCTTAAATCAATATGAAACTCTAACAGAAAATCTTGTCTCTAAACTGACAGGCAATGAGATATAAATCTAGAATATTTATTACTCTTTCACGATATTATTCAACCTCAGCTTTAGTTTAAAAAAATCGCATGTTTATATTCAAATCACAGATTGATATTCGCTAAAAAGTCTAAGAACCCGTAACATAATTTAAACCTACTTTTTCGCGGCTGCTATATTCAGCAGTTTCTCGAAATCCCACTATTTTGTGGCTATTTAATTTCGTGGATCTGCTACAACGCGTAACTTCATTTTCTATGTTTTATTTGGAGAGAAGGTTACAATTCAATAAGCTCTAAGAAAAGATAACACGTGAATAAAATGTATTTTTCAGTATTTTTCTATTGCAGGCATCATGAAGTACCTATCAACAGTAATCGTTTTGGCTTGTTTTCACAGCTGCTATGGGTAAGGCTAAATAAGCTATCATGCGATGTATAAGTGTTAGGTCTGCTCGGAAATATTTATAGCATCTAATCTACTTTTCAGAATATATACATCCTTAATATATATATATATATATATATATATATATATATATATATATATATATATATATATATATATATATATATATATATATATATATATATATGTACGCCAAATATCAATACATCCTATATTTGCGGATCAGAATCACCCAGGCTACTCTTTCCTTATAAGTATATCCTCTTCCTCTATATCAAGAGAAATGTACTGATGACTTTTTATTTAACAATATACTCCTCTAGTGGATTGCAATATGTTTTCTAAATTGGAAAATCTTCTCTGGAAAATACGAATGCACTCGTAGACTTCACTCTATCCAAATAAAACAATCAGCTTAGATACAAGTTGGCAATATATGCACCTTTTTTGGTGCATTGTCTTTAAACCTTACCGCTTATAAAATAAACAGAAAGTAAATAATTAAATAAGAATATCTTACGAACGTTTCTTCGCAAAGCATAAGAAAATTTATAGAGTCAGAAAAATTACATCCGTAGTGGGCGTATTGTCATGAACACTACATTTACCCCTGTTTCATTTGTAACCGGAAGTTTTGAAATGTGGTCACCCACTCCACCAACTAAAAGACCCCCACCAACAACTGAAAAAGATAAAATTAAAATGAAATAAAAAGGCACAAAAACATACACATCTATCAGTTATTATTATCTCATCATTCAAACGTTTCTACAAGTATATTGCAGTATAAATGCACAATATGTTTAATCTCTTTGAACTTTATCCCCAGAAGAAATTATGGATCCAACCTTTACAAATATTTACAAACAGCACCCCCAATACATACCATGTTTGCCAAATTATACCATGGACTTACTCTTCCATGCTTATCTTGCCCTCAATCTTGATCTAGAATAAGATTAGCTTTTATGCGTTTACTAGCAGATCCACCAGGTAGCTTAAGCAAAAATAATGTATTTAGCCAAAGATGATTACCTCTCAAGCGATGCAGAAAAATTATCAAAACAAGGGAAGACGCCGAAGTGAACCCGATATTGCTTATCAGGCTTATATTATTGCAGTTGACCAGACTATTTGGTATACCTAACTTATCCTCTCGCCAACGAGGCTGGCATGGGATATACCATTTTGCCACGTTCGTATGTTCGTTCGTACCTTCATTTGATCGTTTGTTCGTACGTTCGTTCGTTACACCCTCAATATCTTGGATCCTATTTCACCTAGACACATAAACGTTGGTATGTGGGTGCATGTCGATAACTACAATACAAAAGTATGTCACTATTTGTGACCTAATTTTCACGTTTGAGTGACTTTTGTATTGTTATGGAGTGGTTTACATTTACTTTTGACACTTGAAGTATGAATGCCCTTTCTTGAATAAAATGTATTCTTGTTAGAGTTACTGTTCTTGTTTCAAGTAAATATTCGTCACAGACTAGGATCCAATAGTCACTGTGATCATATGTATTTTCAGCTATTCGTTGTTTCCCTCACCCCAGTATCCAGGAACCTATTTTACCTATGCTCATAAAATTTGGTACATGGACGTGTCTCAAGCAGAGTCACTCAGCCTTATCAAAACCTAGTCAGCGTGACTTAATTTTGAGTCTAGATTGATTCTTGTATCTCTGCTATTTGTTTGTTACTCCATCAATATTTGAACTTTGTTTAACTTACACTCATAAAAATTGGTATATGTATGTATCTCAAAGAGAGTAACTACCATACCAAAAGTATGCCGTTTTTTATGATTTAGGGCCATTTATATAGTGTTTTTAACTGGTTTACTCTTTTTTAATACGAAGACTTTAAATATATACGCCCTTACGTAACATTACTACTTGTTACTGCTTGTTAGACTTACGTATATTGTTTCATGTCAATAATCCATGTCGTAGCACTGTAATTTTATCACCTCACTGTTTAGCATCATTGTTCGTCCCAAATTGAATTCCTTCAGTTGCGAATGTAATTCACCCTAGTTCTGAATAAAACTGTGATATAAATCTGCAGAAGAACTAAAAGACATGAATAAAATTACATAGACCCTAATACAATCCAGAGCCACAACGAAATTTCTGATTAAGAATATCGATGAGTTTATGACAGTGAGGTATGTGTACCGCCGGCAGACCTCACAGCCCTGTATTTCTCCAATAAACAGCTAAATGACGTCAAGTATTTATTTGCTATGTAAAGGGTCTTGCTCATGAACCGTAGATCTATGAGCATAATTTGTAAAGTATAACATACTACACAAGTGTGGATGACGCATCCTGCAACAATATGTTTTAGCAATCCCTTTGCTACACCTTCAACGTCTTGGAACCTACTTTAACTACACACATGAAGATTTATATGTGGATGAATCTCAAGAAGAGTATTCCACCTTACTAAAGTAGGTCACTGGGACGCTCAACATTACCAAAACTAAGATACTGCGACCTAATTTTCACTCTTGAGTGACTTTTCTATTTTTAACATTTGTTGGTACATACTTTGTATCTTTAACACCAGATCTAGAATAATCAAACTTTGTTTCGATCCTACACTGATGAAACTTTGTATGTTCATGCATCTTAATAAGTATTATAATGCAGAAATATTTCCTTCCTCCAAGTGCTGAGGTGAGAATTCGGACCATTACGGCTGAATTAGGCTTACACGATGCTATACGTTTGCCATACCTATATTTACTGATCAGTTGAAAGCCCACCACCCCAGATTATTTTTAATTTCTTTCATGATTGGAGTCACGATGGTGATCTAGCGATTTTGACATTGCTTTCATCATGTTCGTCTTCCATCTAAAAAAGTATATAAAATACATTTATTTCAATCATCCTTGACATTATTCAACATGACATACTTAAGATATCATACTCCTGCTAGATTAATTCGTGCAATGTATCAGTGGTGAGAAATGCACGAGTGCGTTTGCATTTGTTGCAAGCAGGTCTCAAAGAAGTGTTGTTGTGGTTTTTTTTGACAGAAAGTCAATTACTGAAAGGATTCATTCACATTCCTTTTTCGAAAAGCATAAAGTGGTTTGACACAGCTCGCCGATCCAAGAATTGATACTCAGACTATGAAAACAAAATATTTTGAAACCGGATGGAAGTGGATTTATAGGAAGAGTGATTATTCGTTCACTTTTACGATGGGATCACAATACAGTTGCCAAGGTTAAAAAAAGGAAAAAACAAGATAAAGACGAAGAAAAAGTTGCAGTTTGTTCACACCTAAATCATCTCCAAAGGAAATGAAGAAGAAGACCACGACTACACCCTAAGAAGGAAAGAGGTACTGCTGATAGAACGTGCGCGTACTCACAGAAACCTAGATCTGCAATCAAATCGACATCCCGTGCAGTCTCCTCCTCCAATCTGTTGAAGATATATTCCACATGGACGCCCATCTCTAAAGTCGCTGCTCCTCCTTTCGTCTTTTTCTACTGCTCTGGTTGCTGTTGTGTTGTAGCACAGAATTCCCCCCATCCCCCCCCCCCAAAGAAAAAAAATGAAAGAAAACAATAAAGAATAAAATAGATCAGGGGTGTTGCAAAGTTTTATTGATTGCCCAAACAAGAACTCACTTGATTTAGTCAGTTTACAATATCTTCGACGTCTTCTTGACTAGTGTTAAGTTGGAAGTACGTCCAGACAACTAGTGGAGACAAATCTATGTATAAAAGAAGAACCATGGACGGGGGTAACCTCAGTTCCGTGAAGAATATGTCCTTCCCCAAGTTCACAGCAACATCATCGTCCTCCAAACAAAGCGAAAAGTGCCATTCCTCTTTGTTTAACCAAACATTGGGATGTATTGTCTGTGTTCACCAAAAGCATGCACGGATACTAAAACAAATGATTCAAAAGACTTATAAAGAAATCATCGATATCGTACATGAATGGTGTTTAAACGTGTTGACAGTAAGGGTTCAAATGACTAAGACACTGAAGCAGCGATTAGGACGACATTGAAATATTCTTCGATACATGGTGAAAACGAAACCTCCAGTTAGTGAAAGGCAAAAGTGCTCGTTCAAAGAGGGGGATTTTTTTCCGGTGCTAATATCTCCGTTGTTGACCAAAGTGACTGCTCACATGTTAGGAGCGAGAGTCAGTCCTCTTTTAGAGGAGTGTTGAGACGAAAATTAGAAGGACTGTGCCTTCTGGAAGGACGTCAATACTGTAGCACTTGGCTTTATGGAAGGACGTAAATTAACTCTCGTCCGTTACAAACGGTGGATGGAACACCAACGTTGGTACGACTAGCGGATAGATTACGTACAACCCAATCATAATCTCTAACATATGGCAAGCATATAACAAGAGCTAGAATCGTTCACAGATTGATCAGACTTGTCCGAAACGGAAAGATCGCAACGGTAAGGACACATATTGCAACATCATCAACTGTTTCAACAGAAAAGTTTAGACGACACAGCCAAAGCTCCTCTTCGAGATTTCAAGAATCGGATGAAACCGAAGAAAAAACAGCAACTACAAGGACGACGACATACAAATTACCGCACGAACCTAAGAGCATAGAAGATACTGTGTCTTACTGAACTGCAGCATAGACACACATTTGGTTAGAATTTAATACAATCCTGCCTATGTTGCTGATTACAGAGAAATTAAAAAATTGTATCGTGCAGGCAAACTCAAACTCAGAAGTGTGCGTATGCAGGCTGTACGTAAGTGGTTGAAAGAACAATTAACATACATGTTACACAAACCCATTTGACGTAAATTTCCAATAAGTCAAACGAAGGTAGCCGGAATCAATCATCCATGGCAAGCCGATTTAGCGGATGTGTTCCACTTGGCTTTGTAAAATCATGGTTATAAGTATTTGTTTTGTGTGATTAATGTGCTTTAAAAATTGGCTTGGACGGTCTGTCTGACTTCAAAACAGTTTCAGAATTTGTACGAACTTTGAAATCGTGTTGAAACAAAGTGGTCGACTCCTTCTGCGATGGTACAGAGTCACAAGCTCTGAATTTCCCAGTCAGCAACTTCAAAACAAAGTGAAAAAGCGATACATTCATTTCTTCAGCACTAAATGTTCAGAAACTTAAGGGAGTGTCCTTGAATGTTTTCAAGAAACCCTGAAAGAACGTATGTGGAAATATTTTGCACAACGACATACTCCCAAATATACTGACGACTTACCACGTCTATTGAAAACTTACTATCAATCTTACCATCAGAGTATCAAATAGCAGTGTTTGATCGATTGCTTGGATCGTTTGAGACCCCCAAGACAAGTGTTAAACACAGGAGATAGAGTTTGCATTGGAAAAACCAAACGTATTTGTGATCAAGGATATGTTCCCAACTAGCTGATACAATTGTTTTGTGTGACAGGACACGTTCCTGTACGTCACCCGTCTGTCTATAAATTGGAGAGATGAAGGGAGAAACCTTTAAAGGAACATTTTAATTGCCCGAGTTGCAACGAGTGGCCAAAAAAGACAATGATGTCTACGATATCGAAAGCATTATCAATCAAAGAACACGCAAATTGGGAATACGTAGCAACAAAGCAGTCAAAGTCTATTGGAAAGGTTGTCCACCGAGTTTCGATTGTTGGATTGCAGGTTCGAAACTCAATGACTATAAAAGTTAAAAACAAATAATGAATATGCCATTAAACGCGGTGTCATCGTTCTCAACCTTATCACTCTATTAGAGACAAAAACAACAGCAGCAGGTGTTGTATGGAAAGCGTGTTCGTCAATATCAAATTGTTTTTTTTGTCAGATCTTCATGGCGTATTGTGTCATTGGAGCAGCAATTGGAATCTTGAGTTTGCAACAAGAGGTTAAGCAACTGTAGACTATTTTACTCATCAGTTGTATTGGCTATCTACTTCCTAACCGATTGTTGAAATATACCGATAGTAACGACAACGGTAGCCACGCAAATTTCAGCCATAACCACTCAAGTTACAGTAACTCTTTGGAAGCGTTAGAAAGTCCGTTTTTCTTCTTCTTTCTTTATATCGGATGACTCCTAAAAAATGAGAACGATCGGACTATCATTAATCAATTTTTATTTAATTTACCTTGATACAGTTCTTTTGATATGCTTCCACTGCAATATTATCTTATGCCATAGATATGGACGACGAAGCTCTTTGGAAAGTCTCTCTGGTACAAATCATTCATCCAGCTCAAGAGCTGAATATCACTGGGGCTCAGACCAGTTTCATTATAAAAATACTTAAGCAACAAGTACAAGAACACTTGGACAAATACTATTCTGGCTTTTCGAAAGCAAATACCAGCCAGCCAGTGCCACGTTGAATCTGTGTGACATGAACATTGCTAATGGATACTATTTTAATGGTCGACATCTCAATAATTTTGTCAAGGCACTCGAGGAACTAACAAACGTATACTAATCAACTATCATCCACCCTATCATTGTCTAAAAAGGGATGTTTCCGACACTCACAGCAACATTCTACATATGAAATGTTCTCCAAGTTTATTTGTTGCTTGGGTGCAAGCACCAACCTAACTCCAACAGAAGACATCAGCAACAAGAACCGATTCTTCAAGTATACATACCCTATATAATTGAACGAAGGACTCAGTTTGAGATTTGTGTACTCCGATGTTGTCGAATACAACGTGCTGGAAAACACAGTTTGAGATTTGTGTACTCCGATGTTGTCGAGTACAACGTGGTGGAAAACACACGGTAACCTTGATTACAGTTATTTGTAGAATCAGTATAATATATGCAAATGTACCTACACCCTCAACATAATTTGAGGTAGAGGGAATGCTTTATATATATAAATCTAGGATATATGGATGTATCTACTACACAGAATTCTGTCCTTGATATTGTGTGATAGTATATGTGTAATGGTATGGTTGTATGGTTGTGTGTATGTGTGGGAGTTAGTACCGTTTAACCTTTCATCCCCTTGGTATATGTGTGATAGTATGGTTGTTTCCCCGTCACCATTCCCCTTGGTATATGTGCGATTGTATGGTATGGTCGGATTGTGAGATAGTCTGTACTATGATGGTATGCGTCAATACTATTCTCCCTTCCTGTATCTGGTTTGCAAAATGATGAGTGTTTGATGGTGACAGCGTGCGATAGTGAGTGACTGTCTGACTAAAGTTTGATTTTACCACGCATCTGTTTGTAGGTGTGAGTGTTGGTCAAAAAGACTGGATGTGGGTCAGTGCATATGGGTGCTGGTAAGTTAGTCTGTGTGTTGCTCAGTAGACGCGGGTATTGATCACTAGGTCTCGGTGTTGGTCAGTAAGTGAGGATGTTGATCAGTAGGTATGAGTGTTGGTCAGTAGGTATGCATGTATTAGTCCGTAAGACTGTGTATGGGTCAGTAGGTGTGGGTGTTGGTAAGCAGGTGTGGGCGATAGTCAGTAGATGTGGGTGATGCTCTGTAGGTGTGTATGATGGTCAGTGGGTATTGGGTGTTGGTCAGTAATTGTGAGTGATTGTACCCAGAGTGACCCATAATATTAAATTCCTCTTGTGTTCCCAGAGTGCCATACTTAGCTAATCATAAGGACGTTTTGAAGATTAAATTCCTCTTTCCACTTATAGTAACCACCCAATGTTAACTGATTAATGTTTTTAACATTAAAATCTCCTTTTCCCCCATAGCGACAGCATCTCCTTCGAATAGCAACTGATGTATCAAACGTTTACTGCGAATAACATTATAGTCATGCAAGGACATGTTCAATCAGTGTTCTTTCTAAGATTTAAAGGAGTTTAATTAGAAATCTAAGTAAAAGAAATCCACTTTGTTTTAATGTGATGAATCAATATCAATAGCAGATAATATATTGAGTCATATCAGATCTCTGCAATCGATTATAATTTACTAGTTGAAATGGAATATGCCAGACAAACATTGAGTAAACATATCACTGTCGCAAGCCAGTATCAAGATACTGTGATTGTGGCATACACTTCGCATCATTTCAATTTTGACTTTAAGATGACACCGTTCTTTTAATTTTATTCCAGGATAGATCTGAAGCCATACAATGTAACCGCCTTGGGCATGTTCATTGGATATGACTACAATCAGGACGGATACTTTACATTAGACGAGTTGCACAGAAGCTTCACCGCTTACGATGTCGACCGTGAGTCATTTTTGTTTTGGACAATCAAGCATCCGCGGTGACGTTTGTTTGTTTGTTGTCCCATACCTTTTCGCGGAAAGCAGCTTACATTGAAACCGCCTTTCCGTACGTCTATCATGCAGTCTGTCTGTCACATCTTGGTTTCCACTCTGAACTTTAAAGCCATTTGCGATTAAGGGATAACACTTGGTTTACTGGTACATCATCCTTAGAAGGTATGTCGCGTACCTTATTGAGGTCCCATCTTTAAGGATAACTTTACGACTGAACATTTTACGTTTTCCACCACACTTTACTTTCCGCTCTATAACTTTTAGGCCATTTGAGATTAATGAATCAAACGTGGCAGACATATACATCATCAACAAAAGGTTTATCGCGTAGCACATTGGGTGTCCTATCATCAAGGTCAAGGTCACGGCTCAAAATTTTAAAGTTTTCCATCAAATGTTCTTGTTCGCTCTATAATTTTAAAATCATTTCAGATTAAGGGACGAAATTTGGTACTTTTATATGTCATTATTATGAGGTGTATTGCTTTCCACGTTGTTTGTTCCATCTTCAGGATCAAGGTCATAACTCAATATTTTACATTTTTCCTCACAATTTCCATTTCAATATATCACTTTAGAGCTGTTTGAAATTAAGGGATGAGACTTGGTATAATTGCATATCATCTTTAGATGGTGCGTTGCACACCTCATATGGTGTCCTATTTGCAGATTAAATACTACCTATCAATAATATAAGTTTTCCTTCACACCTTAAATTCTGTTCTGTAATGTTAGAGCTGTTTGAGATTTAGGAATAAAACTTGGTATACATTTGCATCATCACCAGAGAGTGTGTTTTTTTATATCAGATTTGGAACCTTATGTTTAGGGTCAAGGTCACAACTTAATATCCCACCTGCATTCCGGTCTATAACTTCACAACTTTGTGAGATTACGGGATGAAATCTTTGTTTGCTTGTATGTCATCATTAGGAGGCATGTTGTTTACTATATTTGTGGTTTTATCTTTAAGTTCAAGGTCACAATTCAATATAGAGTTTTCCATCACAGTTTCTTTTCTGCTTTAAATCTGTTGTTTGTATTTTGTATATACTTGGTATATTTTTTATACTTATACATGATCATTATTTTCCTCCATACTTTCCTTTCCATTAGTCGTTTTGAAATTAGTGGTAAAACGTTCCATATTTGTCATGGGATACAATGGGGGTCCTACCCTCAATGTCAAGGGCACGGTCCAATATTTTAGGTTTCAGTGACATTTTACCTTCTGCTCTACAACTTTAGAGTTATTTAATATAAGTAAATAAACAACTGATACACTGGTGTATAGTTCCCAGAACATGTGTTCCATTCCACATATAGGACCCTATCGTTAAGATCAATGTGATACGTGTATATTTTACGGTTGCTGATGTTTATGCTTTAATCCTGAATATGTTTATACTTTAACTCCTAAAAGCTGTTTGAAGTTCAGGAATGAACCATGGTACGCCAATGTTTCTATCCCAGTCTAGGTTTATCTTAAAGGTTGAGATCACTGGTCAATTTCTACCCCTTTTCTGCACTGTGACTCTAATACACTTTGATATAGAGACACGAAACTTTCCATCATCGCTTAATAACTCTACAGATCTGTAGCAAATGCCACAGTCAGATTTCATCATTGTATACTTTTGGTAACCTAACCACAAAAGGCGGCTTACAAAACAAATCACTGAATTTATTTGTTTGCTTGTTTGTTGTAATCAACATGAATTATTCACTCATAACAGCATATTTGAGGTAAATAGAATATTTTTGTATTTATGAAGGAGATTTGACATTTATGGCTAGTCGGATCTATTCCAAAAGCAGCTTAGAGAATTCGTACTTAGGACTGCGCATTCAGATGACAAATGACGTGTTTAGATATGTTAATGTATTGCTGCCATTGCACTTCTGACCAATTTCAGAATCCTCAGACTCCACCTATCCAACCCCAGTCATATATATATATATATATATATATATATATATATATATATATATATATATATATATATATATATATATATATATATATATATATATCACATGAGAAATAACACATTAGGACAACTTAGGTACATGTACAATGGATGCACACTGCAAGGAACATACACTGAACTATATAATTATTACGTATACATTTATACAATGGGAAGTTGAATTAAAGCAAGCTAAGATCATTGTTGAAGTATATTGTAGGTACACACATATAACAGTTAAGATATAGGAGCTAAAACAACGAAAAGTCAAATCTAAAAGCAACTACAAAGCACTAAGCATGCAGCAGAAATACAGATGACTCATGTTCATCTAAAATAAACAAAAAAGCAAAATGAAACAAAAATTTAAGAACGTTTAGACATTGAAGCATGGCAGCAGCAGCAAAATCTCTATGATTGCAAATTAAATCTGTAAAAAGATCTCCCCAGACCAGGTCCTTAAAATCTCTGGCAGTGCGAATTTCATTTGGAAGAGAATGCGAGCCAGCAGACAGTAATTACGCAATCATTATCTGCAGTGGTCTGTCAGAATGTTTGCTGACTGAACTCTGACACCTGTACAGCTTTTCCTAATATTGTACATAACATGTACAAATTTTTATAACATTTCCACTTTTGAATTAATATTGGCGAAATTTTGAGTACATACTCACATAGGTGCTTTTAAAATATAATTTAGTTGAACGTAGTGCAGCAGATATGTGAATGAACTGTGGGTTAGGTGATATATGCATAAAATTTGACACGCAGCTAGGACATTTGGAGAACAGGGAACAGTCTTTCGTCAGGGATGATAGCTGTAGCTGTGTTCTTGACTCGGAGTGGAGATCGACTAAAGAAGGGGAGGCTGTTCCTTTTGATGAGATCAACAATGGGTTGTGTTTGGCTGACAAGGCGCTCTTTGACATAGCTGTCATACCGCTCTTGAGCTCTTGTGCAAGCATTTCAGCATGTCGCTCAGTGTTTATGAAAGCTGGATTGGCAAGGTCTCTGCTGTCCAATGCAAGCAGGTCACAGCTGTAATCACTGAATGGATTATGACATCTTTAGGAAAAGCCGCCCATGCCTGTGGCGTCTGCTCGTGATGCCGGAGATCTGTCTCCTTTCTCTTCTCAACTGAAGCTTCGAACTCTCTAATCAACCTGGCCATCTCGGGTCCATATACCATCCAGCCCCGCAGGGCAGCAGGGTTCAATCCACAGACTCGCCATCGTCTTTCACCTTCAGTTCGGGTCTGGTCTATGGTTTTAGCAGAGATTGCATGTGCCGTCTTCTTTACAGTGAAGTTCCCTTTGAGAAACTAGGTAAATACATCGGGATGTTTGACTTCCACTACAATCATGTCACGGATATGCACTGGAACCCACCTAGCAAAATTAGTGTGGTCCAAGACGAAGAAATATGGAACAATCTTGTTTAAAGCATCAGTATCGAGTAAAACAATATATGCATCTCGTTTTTGCTCTCACATACATCATCGCCTCAAGTTCCAGCTTGAGGATAGTGGACCAAACTGAAACTGGGGACTTGATACAGTTCTGTCAGTGCAAAAGTCTTCCAGGGGCATTAGATCACTCCCTCTTCCAGGCCGCGGCTGTACTGGGAGTAAGCTTTCTGCGTGATTAGATACAGCGCACTACCTGTAATCTAATAAGCTTGTTGAGTGTGTGTCATATAAGAGGCTTTGTGAAACGAGTTTGCTGCTTCATGTGTAGCTTCGTCAGTTCAAGCAAGTGCATTGGTCCTCCCGGAATCTTCTATAAGATCTCCAAGTGACTTGAGAGCTGCCATACGATGTACAGTTCCCCAAATACAACAACAAAGTGCTCTTCACCATGGCTTGTTGGCCAGCTCAACTGGATTTGTTTTGAAATTGTGTACAGAGACTGACCCACAGCGATGATTGGCATCGTTCCAGGATTCAGAATCTCCACTGCGTTCTTCACTACATACATAGAATGGCGCATCATCACCACATACTGGGCCTGGTCATATCAGAGAGGGAGCAGAGAAGTGAGCGCCACGCTTCTGTCTGGTGCATTATTCACTGGTTGCCTGGTGCCATGATATACAGCCCAGGAGACTGTCTCAGTGGCCTCACATGGTCCAGCTATCTATATATATAGCAGCACTTGTAGCAGTAGCTTTTTCCCGACGACGTACAGAACAGTTGAATATCAACAGCTGCAAGAGTGTGAGAGTTGACTGAGGCACTGACGTGTAGTTTGACTGTGCTTTGTTCATGCATCTTTAATGACTTCCAGCTGCAGGTCAGTCACAAATAAAACATGTTGGAGGAAAAAGGGAAGCTTAATTCACCTTCTGAAGTCTGGTTTAGTTGAAAGCAGTCTGAACGAGGCGTGAAATTTGGCCTTCTGATACTGGAACGTTGTTTCAATGCCCTCACCATCATAATACAATCTAATCAAGTTTGCAACCGCACAAGTGGATGCACTTAACGAAATTAAAGGCAACATTTAAATGGACGACGGCCATCTTCGAAAATGGCTGCCACTTGCGTCTCCGAAAAAATCTGTGATGACCCTATAGCTACAAATGTTTTTTGGGACATACCCTAACTGCCTGACAAATTTCATGCCTGTATCACCAAACTCACAATACCCCCCAGTATTTTACATACCTGCTGCACTACTGAGAAGTGATGATGGGTCCATTGTACTGAATGTTTAGCAATATATTATTGCTTTTAAGCAAATGATGTCACAGTGCCATCACGCCGTTTGGCAAAAGCATAATAATACAATTTTAACAGTGATCAAGGATGACAAGAACTTGTATCATCAATTAAAAATGTAAATCTGCATCACTAAATTATCGAAATGAATCTCTTGGCAATGTACTTTAAGTAAAAACATTTCTATTAATGAGAATTATTAATCTCAACTTCAACACTATTCCTTGTTGGTCTATCCAACATGAATGAATCTCAACGTGACCGCGTAAATTAGCTCTTAGATAATTTTTTCTAATAAGACACTCGTTGCGCGCGCGCGCATGTGTGTGTATGTGTGGATTATGCTATATATTTATCTGTAGTCAACAAAGAGAACGTCACGTGTACTTTGTAATTCTAGTATGATGCACAGCCCCAATAGTAAGTTTGCTCTGACTTTTAATTTTGATTAATGATAATATAATGCTAATATAATGATAATATAATGATAATATAATGATTATAAGTTATATGCTTTATAATTGTTTTATAACTAAGGACACGCGTGTATATATGCATGCATAGATATGCGTGTTCCACGCGACTTCCTATACCTTTGCATAATATCAGCGTTTCCTTCCGTCCGTCACACCTTCTTTAACTTTGAAGCCGTCTGTGATTAAGGAATGAAACATGGTATATCATCATTAGGAGCGTGTGTCACGTATAATATTGGGGGTAATATCTTTAGGGTCAAGGTCGCTGTTAAATATGTTAAGTTTTCCCTCATTCTTGATGTTCTGCTCTATAACTTAAAAGCCGTTTGAGATTAAGGGATGCAACTTAGTAATCTTATACATCGTTACTAGAAGGTGTGTTGCGTGCTACATTGGGGGTGCTACCAAGGTCAACGTCAACGTCACAGCTAAATATTGTATATTTTCCATCACGCTTTCTCTTTTGCTGTTTAATGTTACAGCCGTTTGAGACTAAAATCACGAACAAAAGATATGTCGCGTACCACATTGGGATTCTGAAAGTTAAGATTACGGATCAGTATTTTAAGTCTCTTCTTAGTTTCCCTACCACTCTATAATTTTTGAAACTTTTCAGATTAAGGGATATATATATATATATATATATATATATATATATATATATATATATATATATATATATATATATATATATATATATATATATATATATATATATAATCTTTAGACGATGTGTTGTGAACCACTTTGGGGTTCCTATCTTCCATGTCAAGTGTATGGATCAATATTTAAAGTGCTCCATCACACGTTTTGCTGTTTGAGGTTATGGGATGTAAGTTGGTTTACACACACACACACACACACACACACACACACACACACACACACACACACATATATATATATATATATATTATCGTTAGTAGGTGTGTTGTGTGCCACATTGGGGGTCTTATCTTTAATGTCAGCGCCATATAATTTGAATTTTTTTTCAATTCAACATTCCTTTATGATTTTAGAGCCATTTGAGATGAAGGGATGAAATATGGTATAACTATATATCATTACTAAAAGATGTGTCCGTACTACATTGGGATCCTATCTTCAAAGTCACAGGACAATATTTAAGTTTCAGTCACAATTCCACTTCTGATGTCTAACTTATGAGCTAGTTAAAATAGATGGATCAAGCTTGGTATACTTATATATTGTTACTAGAAGATATGTTGCATTTAACCTTTTGGGGTCTTATCCTCAACATCAAAGGCACAGGTCAATAAGCTGTTTGATGTACAGGAATGTACCATGGTACACTTATGCTTCTCAGGTCGAAGGCATCTATTGAAACATCGTTTTATATTCAAGGCGAAGGTCACTGAACATTTTTGGAACCCCTTTTCTGCACTTTTCCTCTCATGCTCTTTGAGAATGGGCAATGAAATCTAGTTACATTTCATGTCTATCTGGTAACTTTACAGCTCTGTTTTAAAGGCCATAGTCAGATTTCATAATTGTGTAATGTTGTGACCTCACCATAGTAGGGGCGGAGGGAACAAAAATTCACTGAATGTGCTTGTCGTATGGCATTTTTCCATTTTGCTACATACAGGATAAATAAAACATTTTTACTTTCCTACTTTTTTTCAACGCAGATGACGGCAGAGTTACTCGCCACGAGTATACGTCGTACGTCGATACTCATACTCCCACATTGCATGTCCTCTCGCATGCACTGTACGATGATTACGATATGGACCACGATCATCATCTAGACGAGCACGACTTTGAGAACTTGTTCAACATCATTGACACTGATCGTACGTCGTTCCTTTTATTGTTATATTCTATGTAATTAATGACCCGAATTTAAAAAAGTGCAAGTCATCAATTCTGTATCTGTAATGAATATATTGAGAGAACTGGATCATAGGGAAATTAAATAATCTTAATTAATAATTAAATAAAATAAAATAAAATAAATAATTAAATATTTAAATATTAAATTATCATTTCGCATCGGTTTTGCTACGCATAACCAAATAAATATATAACAAATTTCGAGAAATTTAAATTCGAGTTCTGTCAATATATTCACTACTTTAGTGCACCCCTACTGCATTACTATTTTAAATCTCACTATTGCAATAAATTGAGATGATACAATCACTATACCTGACAATGATCGTATCGAATGTACGGTTAGTAGCATAATACAGAACCCGCTCGTATAAATATAAAACTGCATTAAATAAAAATCCAATACTTGCTTAAACACTAAAACCCGAGTGTATCATTTTACAAAAAATAATATTCACTTCAGCAGCAAGACTGGGTATTATTTCACATAAATCGTTATTCGATATAAGATCTGTAGAAGCTAATGCATGATTTTATTTTAATGCAGCATCTTGTTAGTTGCAGACTTAAAAGTATGTAATTTCCATTATGTGCTAATGTTTCTCTCAAGAATAAGTAAAACTCTTGTGGCAGCTTGTTCTGTGCAACTGTTGGTGCAGACCCTTTCCAACAACCAACAATTTTACTAAAATAAACGGAAAATGGGAAACTATGCTACAATTGCAAAATATCACTAAACTTAAAATTAAAGACCGTGCTGAACTACAGCTCTACTCTAAAAATCTTGTGGCAGATTCAATACTATTTTAAATCTCATTATTGCAATAAATTGAGATGATACAATCACTATATCGGAGAATGATCGTGTCCAAGATACACTTAGTAGCATAACACACATCCTACTCGTATAAATATAAAACAGCATTAAATAAAAATCCAATATTCACTTAAACAGATAAACCCGAGGGTATCATTTTACAAAATTAATATTCACTGTAGCAGCAAGACTGAATATTATTTCACAAAAATCGATATTCGCTATAGGATCTATACAAACTACTGCGTGATTGCATTCTAATGCAGCATTTTGTTAGTTGCAGACTTTAAAAAATGTGCTTTGCATTATGTGTTAATGTTTCTCTTTACTAATTCAAAATATACCGCATAGAGTCAAGAATAAGTAAAAATCTTGTGGCAGCTTGTTGTGTGCGACTGTTGGTGCAGACTCTCCCGCAGATAAGAAATGTTACTACAATTGGGTGTTGCAAAATATCACCAAACCTGAGTAATTTAAGCCCTACACCATGCCGAAGCCCAGCTCTACTCTAGTCATGCTTGTACGTTAG